>CM019714.1:4987311-5704811 GCA_009760885.1 Achatina immaculata
CAGCCAGGACCACAGCAAGCCCAATCCTATCAGCCAAGACCACAGCAAGCCCAACCCTATCAGCCAAGACCACAGCAAGCCCAACCCTATCAGCCAAGACCACAGCAAGCCCAACCCTATCAGCCAGGACCACAGCAAGCCCAACCCTATCAGCCAAGACCACAGCAAGCCAAACCCTTTCAGTCAGGACAACAGCAAGCCAAACCCTTTCAGTCAGGACAACAGCAAGCCAAACTCTCTTAGTCAGGACCACAGCAAGCCCAACCCTATCAGCCAAGACCACAGCAAGCCAAACCCTTTCAGTCAGGACAACAGCAAGCCCAACCCTATCAGCCAGGACCACAGCAAGCCCAACCCTATCAGCCAGGACCACAGCAAGCCAAACCCTTTCAGTCAGGACAACAGCAAGCTCAAACAGAGAATAATTCCAAGAACAGGGATGACTGAAGAGCCTGTATCCATGGCCTGTGCTCTTAAGGGAGTGAAAGGCAATGATAATGATGACTTAGCTGGCATATTCAGATATTTTTCTGTCTCCTCTTTTTCTTCTTCTCTTGATTTTTCCAGTGATTGTCACCCAGTGACAAAAAGACATTGTTTGAAGTGAAAAATGGAAGTCAATTTGAATAGAAAATTATATGAGAAGGGGGCAGGACAAGATTACAATCTGACAATCAAATAAATCAGTGCTCAGACAAGCAATCTGACAATCAAATAAATCAGTGCTCAGACAAGCAACTTGACAATCAAATAAGTCAGTGCTCAGACAAGCAATCTGACAATCAAATAAGTCAGTGCTCAGACAAGCAGCTTCGCATGAACTGGCTGATGGACAGGAATTAAGTTGTAGAAGAAATAAATGACAGGTTTGATGGAATACTTTCATCCAGGACCAGTGCATGAAAGATTTGACGAAACTATACTGGTTGTTGGGTCTCTCTCTCTCTCTCTCTCTCTCTCTCTCTCTCTCTCTCTCTGTATCCTGGCAAAACAAAAGAAATTTTCCAATCTGCCACACTTACCACTATCATCACCATCATCATCATCATCATCATCATCAATCATCATTGTAACTAGCAATTACAGTCATATTCAAGTACACAAGGAAAAAAAACAAAGCTCAATGACAGTATCAGTACAACAATGACAGTATCAGTACAACTACAACAATGGCAGTATCAGTACAACAATGGCAGTATCAGTACAACAATGGCAGTATCAGTACAACAATGACAGTATCAGTACAACAATGACAATATCAGTACAACAATGGCAGTATCAGTACAACAATGACAGTATCAGTACAACAATGACAGTACCAGTACAACAATGACAGTATCAGTACAACAATGACAGTACCAGTACAACAATGACAATATCAGTACAACAATGACAGTATCAGTACAACAATGACAGTATCAGTACAACAATGACAGTATCAGTACAACAATGACAGTATCAGTACAACAATGACAGTACCAGTACAACAATGACAATATCAGTACAACAATCTGGTATGAGAGTTCCTACCTCTACAGCTTCTCCCATATCAAACTTGTAAATATCTGATCTGGTGGTCTGTCCATCATCTCCCACCAGGGTTATACCTTCCTGCTCCATTCTCATAGCCCTGATGATCGAATCGTTGTATATATCCTGCAGAATAAGCAGGATATCATGGGATATAATCATAAGTAGGGTATAATAGGACATAATCATAAGCAGAGTACTAAAGAATATAATCATAAGCAGAGCATCATAGGATATAACTATAAGCAGGGCATCATGGGATATAACTATAAGCAGGGCATCATGGGATATAATCATCAGCAGAGTATCATGGGATATAATCGTAATACATGCTCTCACAAACATTTAAACTTAAAGTAAAAAATAAAAGCATGTTTCAGGTTTTGTGCAATACTTTTGCAGTCACATTTTTGTGTTTAAGAACTTTTATATTAAAATTCTCAAAGATGAAATAATTTTTGGATGTTTATAGATGAGGTGAAAGGTTTGTCTATATAACACTTTGTTGTTTTGGAACAAACGATATGCTTGAGGCCTGCCCTGCACATTGAATGCCGGGTGTATGGTCCACATCTTGTTACGGGTGGACCTAGTTTGCAGTACCACTGGGTCACGGCCTGTTGTTTTCGTCGTTTAAAAAAAAAATATATAACGAAGAAAAAGGTATGCCAGAGTTTGCCATTGCTTCAAACCAATGAAGATGAACTTACACAGCGCAGTTTTTCAAAAGATGCTAAATTCAAAGAGAAAGGAAAAGAAAACTGGCCACTGGCCAAAGGTTAAACATAAGACAGGAAACATCAACAAAAATGTTGGATTTTCACAAAATACATATTTTCTGTGTATAACACATGTTCATATATACAACAATCACCAATCTTCGGAGGCTGACATTTTGGAAGAATATATTTTCATCAGAAAATCACAAAATAAAGCAAGAAACACTCATCACAGAAGCCACAGAACTCTTCATCATTGTCAGCATCAAACACAACATGGCTCAGAAAATGTGAAACATAAAAGAAATCACAAAATAAAGCAAGAAACATTCATCACAGAAGCCACAGAACTCTTCATCATTGTCAGCATCAAACACAACATGGTTCAGAAAATGAGAAACATAAAAGAAATCTCAGAAACAATAAAACTGGTTCTATTAATGAAAACAGATGGAGGTGCATAGTTCAGTTTTATAAAAAGATAGAAAGAGAAAGGAAAGTGGGAAGAAACAAGAATGACAGAAAGCAATATGAGTACATGAAGAACATAAACAATCCAATATTTCAGCAAAAGTCTTTTTCAAGGATCACACACAAAAATAACACAACTGACAAAAACATTTTAAAAAAATTGATGAAAAATATATAGACCTAGCTTTCTGGCCTTCTCCTTGTAAGAAAATCCAGCACGAGATGTGAACCATTGAACCATACTCCCAACTATTTTCAGAAAATCTGCACAACCAATTTTCCTTCAATACAAATATCAATGTCAGAGTCTTCATAAACTGTGTCACCTTTAAGTCCATCTACAGTATTGCTAAATCTGTACTTTTTAAAAAAGATTTAATGGCAAACTATTGCTTTACTCCATTCCTTGATTTTTTTTTTCCTTTTCAGATTTTTATTTTTTACAAGAAGCAGAGAATATCATGGTAAGAAACAGTACAGATTATAATACAACAAAGAGAAGAGAATATCATGACAACAAACAGTGGAGAATATCATGCTAACAAACAAAAGAGAACATCATATCAACAAACAAAAGAGAACATCATATCAACAAACAAAAGAGAACATCATATCAACAAACAAAAGAGAATATTATGCAACAAACAGTGGAGAATATCATAGCAACAAACAACAGAGAATATAACAGCAGCAAACAACAGAGAATTCAATGGCAGCAAACAACAGAGAATTTAATGGCAGCAAACAAAAGAGAATTCAATGGCAGCAAACAAAATAGAATTTAATGTCAGCAAACAACAGAGAATTTAATGTCAGCAAACAACAGAGAATTTAATGGCAGCAAACAGCAGAGAATATAATGGCAGCAAACACCAGAGAATATCACGGCAACAAACAACCGTGAATTTCATGGCAACAAACAGCAGAGAATTTAATGGCAGCAAACAATAGAGAATATAATGGCAGCAAACAACAGAGAATATAATGCCAGCAAACAGCAGAGAATATAATGGCAGCAAACAGCAGAGAATATAATGGCAGCAATCAGCAGAGAATATAGTGGCAGCAAACAACAGAGAAAGATGGATAGGTTTAACACTACTGACTCATATATTTAGTTGATTTTTACATCAAGGCAGGCAGGATATCACTGTTAACATGGCACATGATGATGACAATCAAGGATTAGCCACCCTTACCTCTTGCTTCTTGAGGGCATAGTGTACAGCACTTTTGACCAGCAAATCTTTGATCACTTCCTCCTGTGCGTGACGGTCAAGGTCAGCATAGACCACTTCCTTCTGAATGCCCATCTTTGTTTTGATGACGTGAATGTCCTTCAGCTTGTCAGAGCTGCCTTTCTCTGGGGTGCTTTCTGTTTTTAATTTCTTCTCTCTATCTTCTGAAATAGAAGAAAACTTTTTTGCAAAATCTGGGTCCAAACAGAAGCAGATTTTGCTCATTCTTGGGCAAGTTTATCAAATATTTTAATTATGTTCATTCAAATTAGGAGTCTGGGATGAGGTGGGGGTACAGTCATCATGGGAAAGCTATCATGGTGATATCACTGAGTTAATATCACTGAGTTAATATCACTGAGTTAATATCACTGAGTTAATATCACTGAATTAATGTCACTGAGTTAATATCACTGAATTAATGTCACTGAATTAATATCACTGAATTAATATCACTGAGTTAATATCACTGAGTTAATATCACTGAGTTAATATCACTGAACTGACATATCATGAAATATGTCACTAAGCCAACATCAAAAAGTGAGATATTATTCATCTGATATCAGTAAAATCATAAAAATTAGATGAGATATCATATAACTGATATCACTAAGATGATGTAGTTTTCATATCAAACTGATATATCATTCAGCTGATATCAATGAGCAGATGTTAGTGGGAAATGAGGAGAAGGAAAGAACTGGGCAACTGATGTAATTTGTGATACCTCTACACAGAACCCGCAGCATAACACTCTTTAAACAAAAAGTAGGAACCGCTTTGTCTCGACTTGGCAAACATTTTCACCCCCTCCCCCTCTCTCTCTGCTGCCCCCTCTATCCACCCCCCCTTTTTTTTTTTGCTGCCAACCAGTAAGACTGGTGTCACACTCGGTAAGTCTTCATTTAAACATCCACAAAAAATGTCACCTCATGCACTCACAGACACAGCTTCACACAAGTCACAGCTAAGTGCTCCATTTTTTGTTGTTGACAGTCTTAATTGTTATATATTACATATGTGAGTTCACTCTTTAAGAAGTATTTAAGAACTCACATATGTAATATACAACAAAAATTCTTAGTGATATAAGCTTAATTGTTATATATTATATATAAGACAGATGAGCAAACAACAACCTGTCTCATGGTTGATCAGAAAAAGAAGATTGACATATGTAGGCCATGTGATGAGAAGAAACAATCAGAGAATATCAAAACAAGCTACCAAGTGGGGCACAACAGACTGAAGAAAAAGAGGTTGACCATGTGAAACTCTAAAGAGGACATTGTTAAGAGAGGCCAGTTTAGTGGGCATAACATCCCTTGATGAGGTTGAAAGACTTGCTGAAAACAGGAATACTTGGCAAAGAACTGTGTGAGCCCTATGTGACGTTTAACGGCACAAGAAGGATGTAAGATATATGTGAATGTATATTTTCTTTTCTTTTCCTGTTTGTTTTAAATGTGAATGTATATTTTCTCTTTTCCTGTTTGTTTTACATCTGAATGTATAATTTCTTTTCTTTTCCTGTTTATTTGTCCTGTATATTTGTATGATTAAGACAAAAGCTGACGAGTTACATGTGTTCGTTGAAGACTAAAGCTAGTTTTACTTTTTGTTGTAAATAATGTAATACTTTGTTATCACAGCTTCACTGCAGTAGCTTTGTATAATTTATGTATTTAGTTTTCTATCATCATCAGGTGCCATGCCAGTAGGCCTCGGTGATCATGCTTCTGCATAGATGCAGTTCTTGTTGTTTCCTATCAGCTCAAGTTTATGCAGTTCTTGATGTTTCCTATCACCTCAAGTTTATGTAGTTCTTGATGTTATTTCCTATCACCTCAAGTTTATGCAGTTCTTGATGTTTCCTATCAGCTCAAGTTTATGCAGTTCTTGATGTTTCCTATCAGCTCAAGTTTATGCAGTTCTTGATGTTTCCTATCAGCTCAAGTTTATGCAGTTCTTGATGTTTCCTATCAGCTCAAGTTTATGCAGTTCTTGATGTTTCCTATCACCTCAAGTTTATGTAGTTCTTGATGTTGTTTCCTATCACCTCAAGTTTATGCAGTTCTTGATGTTTCTTATCAGCTCAAGTTTATGCAGTTCTTGATGTTTCCTATCAGCTCAAGTTTATGCAGTTCTTGATGTTTCCTATCAGCTCAAGTTTATGCAGTTCTTGATGTTTCCTATCAGCTCAAGTTTGTGGCTTTTTGTTGTGCCATCATATTAGACTGTCCACGATTTGTTTTTCTCTTGGTCTTCCCCTGCCTCTCTTTCCATGTCTCTTTCCTGATGTTATGATGTGTTCCAGCCCTCCTCTTCTAACATGTCCTATTCTTCTTCTTCTTCTTCTTCGTTCGCTTCTACCACCAAAACCGCACTGTGATCCTACTGAATTCACGCCTGTGGTCCTCGTTAGGTCCTGTGGTCCCCTGTGTAGTCCCCGAAAAGACCACACGAGATCCACGAGAGGACCACAAGGGGTTCAGAGTATCACAGGGCTTTAGCCTGTATTCTTGGTGGGTCTTGGAAGCGAGATTGCGTGACACCGTGGTTTTCATTGCACCAGTTTAGTCTAGGGTTGGACTTTCTCACCGGAAAACCTCGACGTGTTTTGAGATACCCGTGTATCACCGCCGGGTGAGAGGTGGTTGCCCATCCAGTCCAGAGTTGGACTTTCTCACCGGAAAACCTCAGCGTGATTAGGATACGCAAACATCCCCGCCGGGTGAGAGGTGGTTGCCTATCTAGACTTCCCTGGTCCAGTGTCTCCGACTTCAGCATTTTGCGGTCGTGGCCGCTACCCTTCCTAGTTGTGACCAGGATGGAGCTGTTGTCCAGGAGGACGAATCCTCGCCACTAGTGACTTCTACCCCTGGATTGAGCCGGTTTAGGCATTATCCCAGTATGGGCGTGTTTGGGACGAGACCGACCTCTAGAGCAGAGGTACTGTGACATGCATAGCCTTCAAGATTCACCCCTGGTATGAGCCGGTTTAGGCAAAATTCACCAGTATGGGTGTATATCAGGCGTTACCGACCTTTAGAGCGGAGGTGGCATGACATGTCTAGCCATCATGTTCCACCCCTGGTGTGTGCCGGTTTAGGCATATTTCACCAGTGTAGGTGTATTTCGGACGTGGCCGGCCTCTAGAGCAAAGGTGCCGTGGTATAGCTCTCGTAGCTATACTGCTGGACATACCGGTTAAACTTCACTTTCCACCACCTTTTCCCATCGGCGCCGCACAGCAACCTTTATTTCTTTTCCGCATTTCTTCCTTGACCGGGAGGAGCTTCACTCCACGCGCGGCATTTGAAGAGTCTCGCCAGCAGTGTCTTAACCTCTGGGACAAGCCGGTTCATGCATTTCACCCGGTATGACTGCACTCAGGACGTGGCCGACCTCCAGACCAGAGGAGCCGTGATTTGACTGTTTGCTTCGCTTTATCCTTTCTACCACCTTTTCCGCAGTGATGCTGCGCGGCAACCTCATCTGCAAATTTCTTCATTGGCCGGGAGGAACACCGCTCCACGCACGGCAGCTGAAAATCTCGCCAACAGCGGCAGATGAGCTACCAAACGTGCCACTCATCTACCCTAAGTAACTGGTTTTCAGGCACCAGATATTCGCCCTCGCCCCTTCTCCTGTCAGTTTAAACAGTTCTGCCACGAGAAGGCCAGGAGCTGGACTTGACTGCCAGAGGCTGTTTGATGCGCGTTTGCAGTCCTTAGAACGTAACATGTCCTATGAATGATGATTGTATTTTTGTTATGGATTAATTATACTTAGGATCCTTTTTACATTTGTTTATGTTAGACATTCCCCGTTTGTTATCTTAGCTGTCTGTCTACTCCTAACATTATTCCAAGAAGCCATATCTCTGTTGCCTCCAGGGATGTTTGCATTGATCTGTTCATAGCCCATAACTCGCTTCCATAGAACAGGAAGAAAACAGCATAGCCAGGTGTCATGATGGCCACATCAGCCTTCAGTGTTAGATGTAGACTTGGTGTGTAGTGGTACATTAAAAGCACACTTTGTATAAAGTTCTCTCTGTCAGAGTTCTTAGTGAGTTCTCTCTGTCAGAGTTCTCTCTGTCAGTTCTCTCTGTCAGAGTTCTTAATTAGTTCTCTCTGTCAGAGTTCTTAGTGAGTTCTCTCTGTCAGAGTTCTCTCTGTCAGTTCTCTCTGTCAGAGTTCTCTCTGTCAGAGTTCTTAGTGAGTTCTCTCTGTCAGAGTTCTCTCTGTCAATTCTCTCTGTCAGAGTTCTTAATTAGTTCTCTCTGTCAGAGTTCTTAGAGAGTTCTCTCTGTCAGAGTTCTTAGAGAGTTCTCTCTGTCAGAGTTCTTAGAGAGTTCTCACTGTCAGAGTTCTTAGAGAGTTCTCTCTGTCAGAGTTCTTAGTGAGTTCTCTGTCAGAGTCTTAGTGAATACATGGCATTATGTGTTCCTTTTCCATCTACACATCCAAATTGCTCATTTTCATCTTTATTATGTGTCTAGTTCTTCTCTTAATAATTTTCAACAGTAGTTTTTGTATGATTTATGTTTATTGTTATTAACTACTGGACACTTAACAAAACAGCTGAGAAACACATAAATGCATTTGAATGTAAATGCTATAGAAGAATTCTTCAAATATCACAGACACAGAAAATAACAAATATATCTGTACTACAAGAACTTAATACTGAAGAAGGCTGGCTAGTAAAGAGGATTAAACAGAGAAAACTTAAATATTTTGGACACATTAAATGTCATGATAATCTAGAGAAGACCATCTTGGAAGGGTACATAATGGGAAAAAGAAAGAGAGGAAGACCAAGGTGAAGGTGGCTCCAAGACATCATTGATAATCTGCAAATGGATGCATCAGCAGCAGGCTATCTTGCTTACAACTGGGAGGCCTACAGGAGAGCTGTTAGGGAGGCAAAGTTCTGCAAGGGACATGCAAATGAATGACTGACTGACTGAGTTTTGTTATAAGACATGTTAGGCTTATTGTTCTGAAGACACTCTTTGGCCTCTGGCTTCTTTGACAAAACTCTGAAGGTGGATTCTTATAGTTCATTAGTTATATACTGAGTGTTATAGACGTCATTCAACAATTTTGTTACTACTTTACACCAAATTCACCAGCAGCATCTGATTCTTCTATAGGTGTTTTGTCAGGTGTTGTAGCTTTCCTTATCCTCATATGTTTAATAGCATTTTTTATACTTTCTCTTCAAGTATTAAAGGTCCATCACAGTTTTTTTTATATTTGACATTTAGATCTGGCCTTATCTACTATACAGTTCAATAAGTATTCTGTCCACCTCTCTGTAATGTCCTCCTTCCATATTATCATCTTGCCCTTCTGTGACTTCAAGCAACCCGTTTTTTTTTTGTTTGTTTTGTTTTTCTGCCTGTCAGTTCACTTATTTGTTTGTGCATACTTTTAGAATCCTGATGATGATGGTCTTCAGTTTGCCTGCACAGTTCATCCAGCCAGTATCTCTCTGTCAGAAATGTTATATTTTTATGTACTTATACCAAAAAGATGCATGGATGTTACATAAATAATTGAATTGAATTTAGACTGGTATATGAGCATCCTGGAGTACCCGTATAGGCCCCCCCCCCCCCCGATCAGGGTGACGTGAAGCCATGGGAGCAGGTGGTGGATGGAATGGGAGAGCAGCCGACATGATGTTGGTTGTGGTCACCATTCTATGATGGTTGGCAGATGATCTCAATGTAGGGACAATGGCTATGATCACTGACTAGAGGAAGACCAAGACGAAGATGGCTGCAAGACATCGTTGACGATCTGGAAATGGATGCAGCAGCAGCAGGCCATCTTGCTCACAACCGAGAGGCCTACAGGAGTGCTGTTTGGGAGGCAAAGTTCCGCAAGGGACATGCAAATGAATGAATGAATGGATATGAGCACCCACACCATCCAGCAGATACCTGATATTGGTTGTGTAACTGTGCTCTCATAACGTTCCCAGGTAGGAGTTCTGTAGAAGGTGTATCCAGAAAGACTGTCAGCTGCCATCAGCATGCTCTTCATTAACCTGTATGGTTGGGGCATCTGGGATAGGTCATCATAAATCAGCCGCCTTCTAAGTTTGTAATGATAGAGTGAGCTCTCTTTGATGTAGCCTGGAAGAGAACGAGTGCAAAACATTCTGTCACTGTCAGTGTTAACCTGGGACAAGAGTAGTGCAGTCAATAGTGGTCTGTGTTCTTATGTGTCCCACTACTGGGGCCCTCTATCTGAACCAAACTGTCTGAAACATGGGTGATGGAGAAGCTGATTCTCAAAAGCTGAGAATATTTTCATGCAGGGCAAGGCACACTGGACTCATCATCATCATCATCATCATGTGCCATGCCAACTGGCATTGGCTATTATGCTTCTCCAAAGTACACAATCCTTCATGCAGGCCATCAGCTCAGTTGGTGATCTCCTCTCACACCATCCCGTCAGACTGTCCAGTATCATTTCTCTTGGTCTTCCTCTGGCTCGTTTCCCCTCTATTTTTCCTGTTGTTACACTAGACTCCACTGCATATACAGATGTCAGTGAATTAACATAAAAAAAGAGAACTTGACATGAAGCACAAGCCATGAATGTGAGTCTTTAACCAAGTTCAGTGTGGACAGATGAATGCAAGTAACACAGAGCAGTTGCTTACTTGATTGACGATTACTCTGCAACTGTGGACTTGAAATTTTGTAGCGAATGTCGAATGAAGTTCTTGAAAACACACACACACACACACAGCCAGATTGTCTGGCACACACATGCACACACACTGAGCCAGATTGTCTGGCACACACACACACGCACAGAGCCAGATTGTCTGGCGCACACACACACACTGAGCCAGATTGTCTGGCACACACACACACTGAGCCAGATTGTCTGGTACACACTGAGCCAGATTGTCTGACACACACACACACACACTGAGCCAGATTGTCTGGCACACACACACACACACATACACAGCCAGAATGTCTGGCACACACACACACACACACAGAGCCAGATTGTCTAGCACACACACACTGAGCCAGATTGTCTGGCACACACACACACTGAGCCAGATTGTCTGACACACACACACTGAGCCAGATTGTCTGGTGCACACACACACACACAGCCAGATTGTCTGGCACACACACACACACACACTGAGCCAGATTGTCTGGCACACACACACTGAGCCAGATTGTCTGGCACACACACACACACACACACTGAGCCAGATTGTCTGACACACACACACACACTGAGCCAGATTGTCTGACACACACACACACAGCCAGATTGTCTGGCACACACACACACACTGAGCCAGATTGTCTGGCACACACACACACACACACTGAGCCAGATTGTCTGGCACACACACACACACACTGAGCCAGATTGTCTGACACACACACACACACAGCCAGATTGTCTGGCACACGCACACACACAGCCAGATTGTCTGGCACACACACACACACTGAGCCCGATTGTCTGGCACACACACACACACACTGAGCCAGATTGTCTGGGCTAAAGTATCTTTCTTGTGTTCCCAGAGTGGACAAAAGAAGTGGCTTTCTGACAAATTCCACCATCACAGAACAAGAAGAAGCATTGATTTCCATCCACTGGACAGTCTAAAATATCACAACAGCTTCTTTCTTGAATTATCATAAAGAATATAGGGTTTATTGTTTTATTTATTACAATCATTCACTTCACCCATACACTATTCTATCTCAGTCATTCACTTCACCCATACACTAGTTTATCTCAGTCATTCACTTCACCCATACACTAGTTTATCTCAACCACCTTGTCTAACAATGCTGTCCAAGATGGCATCATCCCACGTACGACTCCAGGTGGTCAGGTAACGCCTGGCAGAGAAACCTGGACGAATATGTCTGTCGGACTTTCCATAGGAAGCACGTACAAACTTCAGGTAAATCTGATCGCCTGGGTGACCCTGCAGTCAAAAGATGTCTACATGAAAATGTAAAATACATCACAACAAATTACATACAAGGGGTGATTGATAAGTTCTCGGCATAAGGTACAAATACTTGAAACACACAGTTGATATTAGGTGCATTTGTAGATCAGGTTAATGTAAGATTAAACATCAAGTTTCAAGAAATTAACTGCAACCAATTTTTTTTAATGGGCTACTGAAGTGGTAAGGGTTGGCAGAAACTGAGAAAGTGGATAAAATTTCCCATTGAGCTGTCATTCGCCACCTTCACATCAAGGGCTTATCATCGAAGGAGATCCTTGAGAATATAGCAGAGACTCTAGGGGAGAGTGACAGCACAGTGAAGAAATGGGCAGCTCACTTCAAACATGGAAGGGAGAGTCTGGAAGATGATCCCCGTCCAGGAAGACCAAGAACGGTAACCACCGATGAAACCACCGGCAGAATCCATGACATGATAATGAGGATCGATGACTAACTGAGTGGTATATTGCTATTGAGTTGGGCATCTCCAAGGAATGTGTTCATGCCATTATTCACAATGATCTTCAAATGATAAAGGTCTCTGCTCGATGAGTTCCGAAACTTCTTGGAGCTGATCACAAACGACAGCGTCTCAACATGTCAGGAGACAATCTTGGCCATTTTTCTGCAGATCCTGAAAAGTTTCTTCAGCAATTTGTGACTGTGGATGAGACTTAGGTTCATCATTTTCAACCAGAAACCAAAGAGTAGTCAAAGCAGTGGAAACATCATGGATCCCCACCTCCACAGAAAGCAAGGATGGTTCTGTCTGCAGGCAAAGTGATGGCTTCCATCTTTTGGGATTCAGAAAGTGTACTATTGGTAGACTATCTTCAAAAGAGCAGAAAAGTCACGGAGGTCTATTACACTAATCTTGTGAAGCAATTGCGGATCAAATTGAAGGAAAAACATTGAGGGAAATTGATGAGGGGAGTCATCTTTCATCAAGACAATGCTCCAGTTCACAAGTTGGTGGTGGCAATGGCTGCCATTCATGAATGTGGCTTCCAGCTTCTTGAACATCCTCCTTATTCCCCAGATTTGGCTCCTTTGGAGTATTACCTGTTTACCAAACTCAAAAAGAAGCTCAGTGGTCACAAATTTGCTTCAGATGATGACGTCATTCATGCTGCTGACCACTTTCTACTGGCACAAGATGCTGACTTTTACAAAGAAGGGATCCATATGCTCTAGGATTGCTGGACTAAGTGCATAAACTTGCAAGGGGACTATGTTGAGAAATAGCCCAAAAAGGTTATCCACAAATAGTCCGTTGTACCTTATGCCAAAAATATATCAATCACCCCTCGTATGTGGTTTTTCTTTGTGGTTCTGTCATAACTTATACACATGTTTAGCATATAACAACTGCCCTAACCACATTATCATCCTCAGAACCAATAGAGACATTTCAGTAAACATAGATCCAAGAAAACTGAAGCTGTCCTATGTTTGAGTATTAATTTTGTTTATTTTTTTATTTTTATTTTTTTTATTTTAAACTTAAAACATGTCCACCTCACTGGCACATCCAGTGGATAGTGGTAAAGGAATGGCTTTTAGATATATGATAACTTAGATGTGAATATTCACATACACAACAGCAAGCTAAAACAGGTACTCTCAAGTTAGTCTGTTCGGATGAAGTCTCAGTGAGAAAACCATGCACAAAAAAGTGATATTTATATTTTCTAGTCAGTAATAAATATTATAAATGATATTTAAACAAATAAATTGTATGGCCTTACCTGAGATCCATACTTTAATACAGAATTTGCTAAGTCCTCTACAGTCTTAAGATGGGGCTGAAATAAAAATACTCACAGCTATCACAGACTAATATTTTGTAAAGAGTTAACAGTAAGACTAATGTGTTGTAAGAGTTAATAGTGAGACTAATGTGCTGTAAGAGTTAATAGTGAGACTAATGTGTTGTAAGAGTTAACAGTGAGACTAATGTATTGTAGAGTTAAAAGTGAGACTAATGTGTTGTAAGAGTTAACAGTGAGACTAATATGTTGTAAGAGATAACAGTGAGACTAATGTATTGTAAGAGTTAACAGTGAGACTAATATGTTGTAAGAGTTAACATTGAGACTAATGTGTTGTAAGAGATAACAGTGAGACTAATGTATTGTAAGAGTTAACAGTGAGACTAATATGTTGTAAGAGTTAACATTGAGACTAATGTGTTGTAAGAGATAACAGTGAGACTAATGTATTGTAAGAGTTAACAGTGAGTGAAGGTGTTGTAAGAGTTAACAATGAAACTAATGTGTTGTAAGAGTTAACAGTGAGATTAACATGGATGTTTTCCTTTTTTCTTGTTACTTCCTTGCCTCACTACAGCCTTGAGTAAACTCAGTTGGTTATATGATTGAGCCACACATGACAACTATATGTGCTGAGAAGTTGTGTGCACCTTGCCCTGCAGACATATATTCTACACCTTCAGAGGTGACCTTAGTTACTAAAACTAAAATAAATGTCTGAGATGTATGATACTCTGTATGAAATAGAGTGTAAATTACTACTTTATGTATCAGTGACTATATGAATTACTACTTTATGTATCAGTGACTATATGAATTACTACTTTATGTATCAGTGACTATATGAATTACTACTTTATGTATCAGTGACTATATGAATTACTACTTTATGTATCAGTGACTATATGAATTACTACCTTATGTATCGGTGACTACGTGAATTAAAAGATAATCCTGTCATGCCTTAGAGACACATAGGGATATGGTGTTAGTGCCCATATTTTCCTTGACCTGTCAGCACACTAGAGGGTGATATGGTCAGTATCACGCCTGGCCACCTTTCCTTCCCCAACTCCAGAAGAAGTCGGGTACCCATTTCTACAGCTGGGTGACCGGGGTGCCTCTGGTTGGATTCAAACCCCTGACCTTCGCCATGAGAGACCAGTAGACTAACCACTTCACCACTCAGACACCCAACTACATGAATTACTACTTTATATATCAGTGACTAGATAAATTACTACTTTATGTATCTTAGAGTACATGAACTGAGCTACCTTGGAGTGTATACCACTGGCTGAAACTGCTCCATGCTGGTGTATGTCTGCGTCCGAGGTTTTATATCTCTGAGCGAGATCTTCAGAAAAAAGCAGGAGTGCTCCTTTCCTTGTACTGAATGTCTTTGGAACTTTAAACTGCTGAACTTCATGAGAAGTGTAATGTGTGGGGTGGCTCTGATCATGAGCAGTGATAGGTGAGTAGCCAGGGTCAAGAGGTGGCAAGGTGACCTTGTCAGAGTTGGATGTGAAGTTGTAGTAGTCCTGGAGGCATATACATATAATAAGACAATCATTATTTATTAAGACAATCACCAATTAATAAGACAATCACTATTTAATAAGACAATCATTATTTAATAAGACAGTCATTGTTTAATAAGACATTCACTGCTTAATAAAACAATCATTGTCTAATAAGACAATCATTCACAAAATGCAGATAGTCCTGATCAAAATCATGATTCAAAATTTAAAAGAAAAAAAAATGATGAATAAGAACAAAGTAAGAAACAAAACAAAAACATTCAACACAAAACTAAAAAATATATACACTTTTCTAGACTTTGTCTAGATTTCTAGGAAAAGTTAGCTTTAATGTTTGAATACAGTGTTAACTACAAAATTTTGGAGACTATGTTATTTTATTTTGTTATTGTCTTGTCTGCACTCTTCTTACTGACAGAAATTTTTAAAACCAAAATGTAACACAACACAGTGAAAAGAAAATCTTCTAGTTAAAGAAAATATTTATAAACTGGACTTTAAAGGATGCATGTCTTTGTTTTGTTACAAGTTGATGCTGGAGTTCAATCATTTAAAAAAAAAAAAGGCACCAGATTTCCTTTCACAAAAATATACAGACTTAAAAGAAAAGCAACAGTTGTAATGAATACAGTTATCCCAGTTCTAGATGATGCTCTCAGACACGAAATCTGTTGAAGGGACTTACTTCAGGCTCTAGGTACACGTCAACTTTCTCGTTCCCGTTCTTGTGGACCTCGCCAATCCCTCGGCTGAGAACGGACAGGTAAAGCGCTGGGCCAGCCATGCTGGCATAAACTGAACTTTGAAACCGAGGCTCTCACAACTACCCCCCAGGCACTTATGATATGATTTATATCAAATTTAAAACCGCAATTTCCTGCAGCGAAGCTGTCATTGGTGAAATGATTGCTACTAAAAATAGATTATATTGAACAAGGAAAAAAGTTTAGCCATTGTTTGTTAGTACTGTTTAGTTAAACTAATCCTTGATTCTCTGTTTAGAAAATAGTGAAAGTGCAAAGAACATGTCGCAAACTTTGTTTTAAAAGCTGTCATGAGCATGCCTGTACGCAAGAAAACACCGGAAAGAATTCTTATCTCAAAGGAACAGCACTAGTTTAAAGGGAGGGGACGCCATGATGTTTATGAGGTGGGAGGCGCCTAGTTACGACTTCGTCATATTTTTATTTCGTTTAAATTTGGTATCGCTATGTAAATAACGACGTTGGCCTCACAGACAGATCCCGAGACAGGCGGGCAGACAGAGAGACCAGTGTATAAACTAAGGAAAAAGTAGGAACAGCTTTATCACTTAGCGGGTACACAGTGAAACATTTCGGCGTGAGCGTAATCATAGAAAAACACACAGGACGAAGAAACAGAGAGAGGAGATAAAGTATAAATTCACATGAATGCTATGTAAAAAAAAAAATGAACAGAACACTTAGCTGTAACTTGTAAGAAGTTTTGAAGTTCAGAAACACTAGTGAAAATAGTAGGCCTATAAGTAGCGGCCATTATAAGTAGCAGGCATATAAACAGGTAGACAGTAGAAGAGTGGATAACTAATTTTACCAATACTATCTACTACCTATATAAAAGTGTATAACAGTCTACTACTACCTTTAACGGCCACCAATATTATTTTAAAGTTACATCTAAGTGCTCTATTCATTTTATTTTTTTTTTTACCACAGCATCCTTATTCGAGGATACATGCAAAAACAAAATACAAACATATATAACTTATCTGAAGCGTCTTGCTCTCAGCAAAGCTTAATTGTGTGTGGAAGAAGGAGGAGGAAGAAAAAGAAAAAAAAAACGTTGCCAACAGACAAAAGATTCCCGATATAGCCAATCATAGCGAAGAAGCGGAGAGAGAGGAAGGCAATAGAAACATGATAGCCGCTAGAGGTGTCGGGGGGGGGGGGGGGGGGGGGGGGGGGGAAGGGGAGAGAAAAGAGGACGCGAGAGATAATGAATGAAGAACTTAAACACCTACAGGGAGGAAATGTAAAACTGGTGAATGGGACAAGACCAATATGTTGGCAGAGAAGGAAATAGGATGGTGGTAGGGAGGGGTAGCATAGAGAAAGAAATTAGAGTATAAAAAAGGCCAGTGGAAAAAGAAAGAAGTTACAGAAAGCTGAAGACATTGTTAATTCCAGCTGGGTGGAGACAGCCAGTCTGGAAAATAAGGCGCTGTTCTAAGACCCTCCGAGATCGTACATCTGCGGAACAAGAGCGGATCGCACTAACCGAAATGTCCTGTTTGCCCCTGTGGTTACCAAGGCAAAAATGTTTAGCCACAGGTGTCCAGGCCCTCTTAGAAATATCACTGAGAAGCTGGCGAAATCGATCTCCTAACCGTAAGCCAGTTTCCCCTATGTACTTCAAACCGCAACGTTTGCACTTGATAACATAAATGACATTTCGTGAAGTGCAGGTGAAGCCCTCCTGTACCGACAACGTGGATTTAGGGAAAGAGATCTGGCTGGCCTCGACAACAAACGGACAAGTGTTGCATCTACGGCGTCCACAACGTCTGGTACCATAAAAAGTGTCATCTGTCTTAAGATGACTACGAATTAAAAGGTCCCTGAGGTTTTTGTCACGTCTGTAAGCCACCAATGGGGGTTCCCCAAAAAGTTCACGTGTCTCAGGCTCGGTCTGGAGGAGGTGGAGATGGCGAAACAGTATGTTTTTAACTGCCAAACTATGGGGGTGATACGTGAGTACTAGTTTCACTCTGTCCGAGCAACAGTGCGGTTTAGGGGTGAGGGCTTGTTGCCGCGATATATGGCTAATGCGGATCCAAGACGACGAGAGAACGTGGTCTGGATAGCCGCGTTGACGGAAGAAATCTAGTAATTTGTTGCCTTGATCCTGGAAATCCAAATCCTCCTTACACAAACGTCGCAACCTAAGAAGCTGGGAAAAAGGAATAGAGTCCTTACACGATCTGGGATGGGAGGAAGAGTACAGGAGGTAGCTGTGAGAGTCTGTGTAAGGACTCTATTCCTTTTTCCCAGCTTCTTAGGTTGCGACGTTTGTGTAAGGAGGATTTGGATTTCCAGGATCAAGGCCACAAATTACTAGATTTCTTCCGTCAACGCGGCTATCCAGACCACGTTCTCTCGTCGTCTTGGATCCGCATTAGCCATATATCGCGGCAACAAGCCCTCACCCCTAAACCGCACTGTAGCTCGAACAGAGTGAAACTAGTACTCACGTACCACCCTCATAGTTTGGCAGTTAAAAACATACTGTTTCGCCATCTCCATCTCCTCCAGACCGAGCCTGAGACACGTGAACTTTTTGGGGAACCCCCATTGGTGGCTTACAGACGTGACAAAAACCTCAGGGACCTTTTAATTCGTAGTCATCTTAAGACAGATGACACTTTTTATGGTACCAGACGTTGTGGACGCCGTAGATGCAACACTTGTCCGTTTGTTGTCGAGGCCAGCCAGATCTCTTTCCCTAAATCCACGTTGTCGGTACAGGAGGGCTTCACCTGCACTTCACGAAATGTCATTTATGTTATCAAGTGCAAACGTTGCGGTTTGAAGTACATAGGGGAAACTGGCTTACGGTTAGGAGATCGATTTCGCCAGCATCTCAGTGATATTTCTAAGAGGGCCTGGACACCTGTGGCTAAACATTTTTGCCTTGGTAACCACAGGGGCAAACAGGACATTTCGGTTAGTGCGATCCGCTCTTGTTCCGCAGATGTACGATCTCGGAGGGTCTTAGAACAGCGCCTTATTTTCCAGACTGGCTGTCTCCACCCAGCTGGAATTAACAATGTCTTCAACTTTCTGTAACTTCTTTCTTTTTCCACTGGCCTTTTTTATACTCTAATTTCTTTCTCTATGCTACCCCTCCCTACCACCATCCTATTTCCTTCTCTGCCAACATATTGGTCTTGTCCCATTCACCAGTTTTACATTTCCTCCCTGTAGGTGTTTAAGTTCTTCATTCATTATCTCTCGCGTCCTCTTTCTCTCCCCTTCCCCCCCCCCCCCCCCCCCACCCGACACCTCTAGCGGCTATCATGTTTCTATTGCCTTCCTCTCTCTCCGCTTCTTCGCTATGATTGGCTATATCGGGAATCTTTTGTCTGTTGGCAACGTTTTTTTTTTCTTTTTTCTTCCTCCTTCTTCCACACACAATTAAGCTTTGCTGAGAGCAAGACGCTTCAGATAAGTTATATATGTTTGTATTTTGTTTTTGCATGTATCCTCGAATAAGGCTCACGCCGAAATATCGGATGTTGTATGTTTTCCATTTATACATTCTCATACTTTATATTCGTTTTTGTATGATTACAGCTCACGCCGAAAGGTCACAACTCTGTAGTCGTTAAGTAATAAAGCTGTTCCTACTTTCTTCCTAGTTTATATATTTTGTTATCACAGCTCTACTACAGTGGCTTCATGTATAGTTGTATACTCATAAACTAATCAGACAGACAGACAGACAGACAGACAGATAGATAGATAGATAGATAGATAGATAGATAGATAGATAGATAGATAGATAGATAGATAGACAGACAGACAGACAGACAGACAGACAGACAGACAGACAGATAGATAGATAGATAGATAGATAGATAGATAGATAGATAGATAGATAGATATAGATAGATAGATAGATAGATAGATAGATAGAGCAGTGTTACTTTAGAAGACAAACAACGTTTCATGCGTGATAAAGGCCCGTATAACAATAATACGTGTAATGTTCTGCATACACTTGCTTGTTTTAATTGTTCAGAGAAAATCCGAACCACTCTATCTGCCCTCTCTGATCAGTAGTCGACGTTTCACTGGAACTGTAGTGTGTAAAAGGGGTGTGCTATTACACGTTACTTTTATCGTTGAAGCTTCATTACATTTTCCTTTCCAGTATCTTTCCTTCCAAGAGCTTTTATCGAGTAAAATATATACGAGAGAAATACAGAAAAGTCGGCGTGTCGTAGGTAATAGGTTTTTGAAGTAACCCCATTTTGTCACCCTCCTTGGAGAAAAGATTCGCCGCCCCTGATGTAAGACAAACATCGGAGACTGACCAAATCTAGAAATATCTGCAGTTATCTCTCTTCGACGGGGGTGACGTTTTGTCCTGAGAAATTATGGCCCTTGAGTTCAGCTTGACAGATCTCAAAAGATTATTAAGAATCTAATGCAGACATTTGGAGCAGAAGTTTGAAGCAGACATCTGAAGAAGAAATTTGAAGCAGACATTTGGAGCAGAAATGTGAAGAAAACATTTGGAGCAGAAATTTGAAGCAGACATTTGGAACAGAAGTTTGAAACAGACATTTGGAGCAGAGGTTTGAAGCAGACATTTGGAGCAGAAATTTGAAGCAGACATTTGGAGCAGAAACATGAAGCAGACATCATGATATATGTGAGCGAATGAAGCAAAGTTTTTTAAAA
Organism: Achatina immaculata; assembly: GCA_009760885.1. NCBI lineage: Eukaryota > Metazoa > Mollusca > Gastropoda > Stylommatophora > Achatinidae > Lissachatina > Lissachatina immaculata. Next base: position 5,008,070 of record CM019714.1, read on the forward strand.
AAAGGAGATAAAATTGTATACTGCAATTTCCTATAACAGGACAGGTTATCAAAATAAAGAGTATGGATATTCGTGTGTGTGTGTATGTGTCACAATGTGTGTGTGTACTCGGACATCATCACATACAAGCCATTTAAAGATATCTGAATGCCTTTCTATACCACACACACACGTCTTTGTTTTTAACGGGTTTGATATTGGTGTTGGCATGTAGCAGCGATTATCTCTACAAGTTATGACGGGATTGTGCTAGCACTCGCCAGATGCATACACAATTAAAATACTTCATTCATTTGTAATGTAAAACCCCGGCTTGTGTGTGTACACACTCTACTCGTTTTCAATGTCCTTTTATGGAAACTATCAGTGCCACGCCCTCAATGACAACGATTGACTTTGTGTGGAAGATGTAGATAGCGGGACGTTAAAATGGAGACGTTAATTCTCTGTGAGGTTTGTTGCCTTAGATACTGTGTGGTGGTTGTGGTCTGGTGTGATTGTGAGCGGGGTTGCCTGTACTGGTCTGTTCTCGCTGATGACCGTGTGTTGTTAGAGAAGTTTTCATGTGTTTGTTTTCATGATTTAAGTTTGATTCTGAGTGTTTTCGTGATTTTTGTAGCATTCATAGTAGTATAATTTGTAATAATCGTGATAATAAAAAAGTGTAATTGTTGTTGTTAGTAGTAGTAGTAGTAGTAGTAGTAGTAGTAGTAGTAGTAGTAGCAGTAGTAGTAGTAGTAGTAGTTGTATAGTAGTAGTAGTGGTGGTAGTGGTAGTAGTAGTAGTAGTAGTATAGTAGTAGTAGTCATGGTGGTAGTAGTAGTAGTAGTAGTAGTAGTAGTGGTGGTAGTGGTAGTAGTAGTAGTAGTAGTAGTATAGTAGTAGTAGTCATGGTGGTAGTAGTAGTAGTAGTAGTAGTAGTAGTGGTGGTGGTAGTAGTAGTAGTAGTATAGTAGTAGTGGTGGTAGTAGTAGTAGTAGTAGTAGTAGTAGTAGTAGTAGTATAGTAGTAGTAGTCATGGTAGTAGTAGTAGTAGTAGTAGTAGTAGTGGTGGTGGTAGTAGTAGTAGTAGTAGTAATAGTAGTAGTAGTAGTAGTAGTAGTCATGGTAGTAGTAGTAGTAGTAGTAGTGGTGGTGATAATAGTAGTAGTAGTAGTAGCTGTAGTTAGTAACAGTTGCAGTATAAATGTCACCAATAACTGAATCTTTATTACTAGAAGTAATATTGTTGACAGAAGGATAATAACTACTCTATCTGCCCTCTCTGATCAGTAGTCGACGTTTCACTGGAACTGTAGTGTGTAAAAGAGGTGTGCTATTACACGTTACTTTTATCGTTGAAGCTTCGTTACATTTTCCTTTCCAGTATCTTTCCTTCCAAGAGCTTTTGTCGAGTAAAATATATACGAGAGAAATACAGAAAAGTCGGCGTGTCGTAGGTAATAGGTTTTTGAAGTAACCCCATTTTGTCACCCTCCTTGGAGAAAAGATTCGCCGCCCCTGATGTAAGACAAACATCGGAGACTGACCAAATCTAGAAATATCTGCAGTTATCTCTCTTCGACGGGGGTGACGTTTTGTCCTGAGAAATTATGGCCCTTGAGTTCAGCTTGACAGATCTCAAAAGATTATTAAGAATCTAATGCAGACATTTGGAGCAGAAGTTTGAAGCAGACATCTGAAGAAGAAATTTGAAGCAGACATTTGGAGCAGAAATGTGAAGAAAACATTTGGAGCAGAAATTTGAAGCAGACATTTGGAACAGAAGTTTGAAACAGACATTTGGAGCAGAAGTTTGAAGCAGACATTTGGAGCAGAAACATGAAGCAGACATCATGATATATGTGAGCGAATTAAGCAAAGTTTTTTAAAAAAGGAGATAAAATTGTATACTGCAATTTCCTATAACAGGACAGGTTATCAAAATAAAAAGTATGGATATTCGTGTATATGTGTATGTGTCACAATGTGTGTGTGTGTGTACTTGGACATCATCACATACAAGCCATTTAAAGATATCTGAATGCCTCTCTATACCACACACACTTCTTTATTTTTAACGGGTTTGATATTGGTGTTGGCATGTAGCAGCGATAATCTCTACAAGCTATGACGGGATTGTGCTAGCACTCGCCAGATGCATACACAATTAAAATACTTCATTCATTTGTAATGTAAAACCCCGGCTTGTGTGTACACATACTACTCGTTTTCAATGTCCTTTTATGGAACCTATCAGTGCCACGCCCTCAATGAAAACGATTGACTTTGTGTGGAAGATGTAGCTAGCGGGACGTTAAAATGGAGACGTTAATTCTCTGTGAGGTTTGTTGCCTTAGATACTGTGTGGTGGTGGTGTGGTTGTGAGTGGGGTTGCCTGTACTGGTCTGTTCTCGCTGATGAGCGTGTGCTGTTAGAGAAGTTTTCATGTGTTTGTTTTCATGATTTAAGTTTGATTCTGAGTGTTTTCGTGATTTTTGTAGCATTCATAGTAGTATAATTTGTAATAATCGTGATAATAAAAAAGTGTAATTGTTGTTGTTAGTAGTAGTAGTAGTAGTAGTAGTAGTAGTAGTAGTAGTAGTAGTAGTAGTAGCAGTAGTAGTAGTAGTAGTAGTTGTATAGTAGTAGTAGTGGTGGTAGTAGTAGTAGTAGTAGTAGTAGTAGTATAGTAGTAGTAGTCATGGTGGTAGTAGTAGTAGTAGTAGTAGTAGTGGTGGTGGTGGTAGTAGTAGTAGTAGTATAGTAGTAGTGGTGGTAGTAGTAATAGTAGTAGTAGTAGTAGTAGTAGTATAGTAGTAGTAGTCATGGTAGTAGTAGTAGTAGTAGTAGTAGTAGTGGTGGTGGTAGTAGTAGTAGTAATAGTAGTAGTAGTAGTAGTAGTAGTCATGGTAGTAGTAGTAGTAGTAGTAGTGGTGGTGGTGATAATAGTAGTAGTAGTAGTAGCTGTAGTTAGTAACAGTTGCAGTATAAATGTCACCAATAACTGAATCTTTATTACTAGAAGTAATATTGTTGACAGAAGGATAATAACTACAAATGTAACTATTGTATCAACGACTGTAGCATCTTACTACATTGTTCGCAATTTATACGTTAGAAGAATAATAATTACAAATGTAGTTTGTTTTTGTTTTAATCAAAGATTGTAAGACACTATTATATGTTCGCAACTTATTTGTTATTTCCTATTCTTTCATTTAGTTCTGGAAGTGTTAGTTTTTCCCTTGGATTAATATTCAACAACAGAAATAAGGCCACGTTTGGTCCTCGTTTGTAAGCCAGTTAGTCCGCCATCTTGGCCTAGTTAGATCGCAGGTGATGTCTGAAAGAACTACGACAAGGCGGCCATCAGCGCGACCACCACAGAAACGACGTCGGAGAAGAAAGTCGACGATAAGTATATCATCATACGGAGGATATGATGAGTATGTTGATGAGAGTTTAACTTTCGTCTTGTTTCACTCAAGTCTTGTCTCTCTGTGGCAGCTGTCATCAAGCTGTGCTGTGTTCTTGGCTAGTTATTATGTGTCTTGTCACTTTATCTTGTCATATATCTTGTCACTTTATCTTGTCACTTTATCTTGTCACTTTATCTTGTCATATATCTTGTCACTTTATCTTGTCATATAGTTTGTCACTTTATCTTGTCATATATCTTGTCACTTTATCTTGTCATAAATCTTGTCACTTTCTCTTATCGTAAATCTTGTCACTTTATCATGTCACTTTCTCTTATCATAAATCTTGTCACTTTCTCTTATCATAAATCTTGTCACTTTATCTTGTCACTTTATCTTATCATAAATCTTATCACGTTATCTTGTCACTTTCTTTTGTCATAAATCTTGTCACTTTCTCTTGTCACTTCATCATGTCACTTTATCTTATCATACATCTTGTCACTTTCCATTCTCACACATCTTGTCACTTTCTGTTGTCACACATCTTGTCACTTTTTCTTGTCATATATCTTGTCACTTTCTCCTGTCACTTTCTCCTGTCACACATCTTGTTTAGGGCACCACGGAAGAGAACACTTGCTCCCTTCAGCGGACTCTGTGACGATGTCCAAGTACAGGCAGCGCTTGGAGTGGGGCATGGACTGCAGTCACGCGACTGAAAACAATGGAGAAGACGCAAGAGGTAGTTTCTCGGTAGACTCCACTACCATGGGGACACACGGAAACCCCTGTCATGATGATGATGATGACGATGATGATGATGATGATGATAGCATTCGCTTGCAGGTGTTTAGAATTTTACTAAAGAACTTAGAATTAACTTTTTTTCCGCAGCAAAATCTGTAAGCTATTTTATGTTGAATATGAATTTGACACTTTCATCCTCTGTCACATATTTCATCATTACTGCCTTTGAAGTTGCTCCATATTTGTTATCTCCTTTGATATTATCACCGATTCAGTAATTCAAGCGAGATAACTCTCTATGACGACGGCCATATTTGAATGTTTCCCCTAGCGACGGTGACTCCGTGCTCAAGATGTTTGAGGAAGGTGAGGCGGACCACCATTTTGAAGAAAATAACAACGATGAGGATGAAGTTGATGATTTTGTGTTGGAAGATCCGAGAGAGAGAAGAAGGAGAGAGATGGAGAAGAAAATAAACGAGGAACTTCTGCTGCAGAAGCTGAAAAACTGTAAAGATATAATCGAGAATGTGAAGAACCAGGTAAGAGAAAAAAATTAATCTGATATTGGTGGTTAGTAAGGATGCGGTTGTTGTAAGAGTCTGTTCTTTGTCTTGTTGTCTTTCTTGTAGTTTGTCTTGTTGCTTGTCTTGTTTGTCTTGTTGATTGTCTTACAGCTTACTTTGTTATATGTTAGAGTTGCTTGTCTTATTGCATGTTGACGTTGCTTGTCTTGTTGATTGTTGGAAGTGCCTGTCTTGTTGATTGTTGGAGTTGCTTATCTTGTTGCATGTTGACGTTACTTATCTTGTTGCATGTTGACGTTTGCTTGTCTTGTTGCATGTTGACGTTTGCTTGTCTTGTTGCATGTTGACGTTTGCTTGTCTTGTTGCATGTTGACGTTTGCTTGTCTTGTTGCATGTTGACGTTTGCTTGTCTTGTTGCATGTCGACGTTTGCTTATCTTGTTGCATGTTGACGTTTGCTTGTCTTGTTGCATGTTGACGTTACTTATCTTGTTGCATGTTGACGTTTGCTTGTCTTGTTGCATGTTGACGTTACTTATCTTGTTGCATGTTGACGTTACTTATCTTGTTGCATGTTGACGTTTGCTTGTCTTGTTGCATGTCGACGTTTACTTATCTTGTTGCATGTTGACGTTTGCTTGTCTTGTTGCATGTCGACGTTTACTTATCTTGTTGCATGTTGACGTTTGCTTGTCTTGTTGCATGTTGACGTTACTTATCTTGTTGCATGTCGACGTTTGCTTATCTTGTTGCATGTTGACGTTTGTTTGTCTTGTTGAATGTTTGAGTTGCTTGCCCTGTTGATTGTTGGAGTTGCTTGTCTTGTTGATTGTTGGAGTTGTTTATCTTGTTGCATGTTGACGTTACTTATCTTGTTGCATGTTGACGTTTGCTTATCTTGTTGCATGTTGACGTTACTTATCTTGTTGCATGTCGACGTTTGCTTATCTTGTTGCATGTTGACGTTTGCTTGTCTTGTTGAATGTTTGAGTTGCTTGTCTTGTTGCATGGTGACGTTTGCTTGTCTTGTTGCATGTTGGAGCCCCTTACCTTACTCACTTAATTTCTCTGGATCTTCTTGACTGATGAGAAGTAAGCCATCACTGATCACTTGTAAAATATCACATTCTAATTCGACACGCTTTCGCCAGCTATGATACCAGACTCAGCAAGACGTGCCTGTCTCTTTCATGATTCTTACCAGACTCAGCAAGACGTGCCTGTCTCTTTCATGATTCTTACCAGACTCAGCAAGACGTGCCTGTCTCTTTCATGATTCTTACCAGACTCAGCAAGACATGCCTGTCTCTTTCATGATTCTTACCAGACTCAACAAGACATGCCTATCTCTTTTATGATTCTTACCAGACTCAGCAAGACATGCCTATCTCTTTCATGATTCTTACCAGACTCAACAAGACATGCCTGTCTCTTTTATGATTCTTACCAGACTCAGCAAGACATGGCTGTCTCCTTCATGATTCTTACCAGACTCAGCAAGACATGCTTGTCTCCTTCATGATTTTGACTAGACAGAATCCAGAGTCAAGTTAAAAATAAAGCAGACTAAAACAAAGAAGACTTGAAAAGAAAGGTTGCTTATTTGCTGTTCGGAGGTTATAAATATACAGAAATAATCTGTATTTCCCGGCATCTCCCGCCTTCAAGCAGGCAGATGTAATGTTTAAAAATGACGTCACTTTTCCCACTTGAAGACAATTTTCCAGCAGGAAAAGTTACCTATTTTAGAAAATGTAGACCTTCTTTTTGCTGAACAACGTCTCTCATAAATGATTCTGTCAAAATTGAATCTTCATAAATATCCGCAATAGCAGCAAGAAATGTTTGTGTGGCAAGTGTTAAAAATATGACCTAGACGAAGTTAACGAAAGTTGGAAGACGAAGAAACAACCGATGTTTCATGCCGTCTCTTCTTTTAGTAGATCAGATAAGATCAGTGCCATGCTCTCTCTCTCTTCCTTTAAGTAGATTAGATCAGATCAATGCCATGCCCTCTCTTCTTTTAGTAGATCAGATCAGATCAGTGCCATGCCCTCTTTTCTTTTAGTAGATCAGATCAGATCAGTGCCATGCTCTCTCTTCTTTTAGTATATCAGATCAGATCAGTGCCATGCCTTCTCTTCTTTTAGTAGATCAGATCAGTGCCATGCTCTCTCTTCTTTTAGTATATCAGATCAGATCAGTGCCATGCCTTCTCTTCTTTTAGTAGATCAGATCAGTGCCATGCCTTCTCTTCTTTTAGTAGATCATATCAGTGCCATGCCTTCTCTTCTTTTAGTAGATCAGATCAGTGCCATGCCTTCTCTTCTTTTAGTAGATCATATCAGTGCCATGCCTTCTCTTCTTTTAGTAGATCAGATCATATCAGTGCCATGCCTTCTCTTCTTTTAGTAGATCAGATCATATCAGTGCCATGCCTTCTCTTCTTTTAGTATATCAGATCAGATCAGTGCCATGCCTTCTCTTCTTTTAGTAGATCAGATCATATCAGTGCCATGCCTTCTCTTCTTTTAGTAGATCAGATCATATCAGTGCCATGCCTTCTCTTCTTTTAGTAGATCAGATCATATCAGTGCCATGCCTTCTCTTCTTTTAGTAGATCAGATCAGATCAGTGCCATGCCTTCTCTTCTTTTAGTATATCAGATTAGTGCCATGCCGATAGGCGTATGCGGTCATCTCTCTCCATCTCGCACGATCTTCACAGCCGTTATTTGCTGTACATAAAATGCTGGGAAAACCGTCGGGTTGTGTGTATCATGTCCGCCTACGTTCCTTGTCCTATCTTTCCCCGCTCCTGTCCTGGTTTGTCCTTGCTTAGTTTCTCTCCAGTTGTTCTCCTGGTTAGCTGCACTGCTATGTCAGTTATTTTATTATTTTCTAACAGCGACCCACAATCTGACCTTCACCTGTCACTCATGTTTTAATAAACTGACACGCTCTGAGTTTTTATAACGCCACCCAGGTCCAGTTTTAAGTAATCTGGACATTGACCTTGTCTCTGTGTTTGTCCTGAAGCACGTCCTGTGTCCTGCGATGTTTCTGTCTGATTTGTTTCACTCTGTCACAGGACAGTAGTTGGACTGATCAAGTAATAATCTGTGATTTCGCTTTTCTTTTACTACTTTTTTATATGTGATCTTTTCTGTCGTTCCCGAAGACACCTTCGTTTGGCCATATTTTTTTTCTGCTTGTCATGGGGCCAGATTTTCTCTCCCATCATCTATGAGCTAAGGAGTGTGTGAAGTAGTTGGTGCACTGGTAGAGTGTGTGACAGCGAACAAAATGACGCTGGTTCAATCCCAGACTGTTGCTTTATGTTAACTTTGGTTGCATAGCGTCTGCATAGTCTTAAGTAATTTTCTTTGTTCATTTTTACACCTGGCATTTTTTTGTGTGTCACATGTAATTATTAATACCCGTCACATGTAGCCTGGACTTCTTTTTTTCATCTTCTTCGTCAGCCCTGGAAGATGTCGAGAAAGTTGATGATCCACACCAGGGCCCGGATGTATGTAGAGAAACACGAGGGCAATCTGTCACGTGGTAAGGGTTACCAACACAGAGGGAAACAGGTGTGTAATACTGTCTCAGTTTTTTTAACCTGTGAAAACAATGTATCTCTTTCATGATTCTTACCAGACTCAGCAAGACGTGCCTGTCTTTTTCATGATTCTTACCAGACTCAGCAAGACGTGCCTGTCTCTTTCATGATTCTTACCAGACTCAGCAAGACGTGCCTGTCTTTTTCATGATTCTTACCAGACTCAGCAAGACATGCCTGTCTCCTTCATGATTCTTACCAGACTCAGCAAGACATGCCTGTCTCTTTCATGATTCTTACCAGACTCAGCAAGACATGCCTGTCTCTTTCATGATTCTTACCAGACTCAGCAAGACATGCCTGTCTCTTTCATGATTCTTACCAGACTCAGCAAGACGTGCCTGTCTTTTTCATGATTCTTACCAGACTCAGCAAGACGTGCCTGTCTTTTTCATGATTCTTACCAGACTCAGCAAGACGTGCCTGTCTTTTTCATGATTCTTACCAGACTCAGCAAGACATGCCTGTCTTTTTCATGATTCTTACCAGACTCAGCAAGACGTGCCTGTCTTTTTCATGATTCTTACCAGACTCAGCAAGACATGCCTGTCTCCTTCATGATTCTTACCAGACTCAGCAAGACGTGCCTGTCTCTTTCATGATTCTTACCAGACTCAGGAAGACATGCCTGTCTCCTTCATGATTCTTACCAGACTCGGCAAGACATGCTTGTCTCCTTCATGATTTTGACTAGACAGAATCCAGAGTCAAGTTAAAAATAAAGCAGACTAAAACAAAGAAGACTTGAAAAGAAAGGTTGCTTATTTGCTGTTCGGAGGTTATAAATATACAGAAATAATCTGTATTTCCCGGCATCTCCCGCCTTCAAGCAGGCAGATGTAATGTTTAAAAATGACGTCACTTTTCCCACTTGAAGACAATTTTCCAGCAGGAAAAGTTACCTATTTTAGAAAATGTAGACCTTCTTTTTGCTGAACAACGTCTCTCATAAATGATTCTGTCAAAATTGAATCTTCATAAATATCCGCAATAGCAGCAAGAAATGTTTGTGTGGCAAGTGTTAAAAATATGACCTAGACGAAGTTAACGAAAGTTGGAAGACGAAGAAACAACCGATGTTTCATGCCGTCCCTTCTTTTAGTAGATCAGATAAGATCAGTGCCATGCTCTCTCTCTCTCTTCCTTTAAGTAGATTAGATCAGATCAATGCCATGCCCTCTCTTCTTTTAGTAGATCAGATCAGATCAGTGCCATGCCCTCTTTTCTTTTAGTAGATCAGATCAGATCAGTGCCATGCTCTCTCTTCTTTTAGTATATCAGATCAGATCAGTGCCATGCCTTCTCTTCTTTTAGTAGATCAGATCAGTGCCATGCTCTCTTCTTTTAGTATATCAGATCAGATCAGTGCCATGCCTTCTCTTCTTTTAGTAGATCAGATCAGTGCCATGCCTTCTCTTCTTTTAGTAGATCATATCAGTGCCATGCCTTCTCTTCTTTTAGTAGATCAGATCAGTGCCATGCCTTCTCTTCTTTTAGTAGATCATATCAGTGCCATGCCTTCTCTTCTTTTAGTAGATCAGATCATATCAGTGCCATGCCTTCTCTTCTTTTAGTAGATCAGATCATATCAGTGCCATGCCTTCTCTTCTTTTAGTATATCAGATCAGATCAGTGCCATGCCTTCTCTTCTTTTAGTAGATCAGATCATATCAGTGCCATGCCTTCTCTTTTTTAGTAGATCAGATCATATCAGTGCCATGCCTTCTCTTCTTTTAGTAGATCAGATCATATCAGTGCCATGCCTTCTCTTCTTTTAGTAGATCAGATCAGATCAGTGCCATGCCTTCTCTTCTTTTAGTAGATCAGATCAGTGCCATGCCTTCTCTTCTTTTAGTAGATCAGATCAGTGCCATGCCTTCTCTTCTTTTAGTAGATCAGATCAGATCAGTGCCATGCCTTCTCTTCTTTTAGTAGATCATATCAGTGCCATGCCTTCTCTTCTTTTAGTAGATCAGATCAGATCAGTGCCATGCCTTCTCTCTTTTAGTATATCAGATCAGATCAGTGCCATGCCTTCTCTTCTTTTAGTAGATCAGATCAGTGCCATGCCTTCTCTTCTTTTAGTAGATCAGATCATATCAGTGCCATGCCTTCTCTTCTTTTAGTAGATCAGATCAGATCAGTGCCATGCCTTCTCTTCTTTTAGTATATCAGATCAGATCAGTGCCATGCCTTCTCTTCTTTTAGTAGATCAGATCAGTGCCATGCCTTCTCTTCTTTTAGTAGATCAGATCAGATCAGTGCCATGCCTTCTCTTCTTTTAGTAGATCAGATCAGATCAGTGCCATGCCTTCTCTTCTTTTAGTAGATCATATCAGTGCCATGCCTTCTCTTCTTTTAGTAGATCAGATCAGATCAGTGCCATGCCTTCTCTTCTTTTAGTATATCAGATCAGATCAGTGCCATGCCTTCTCTTCTTTTAGTAGATCAGATCAGATCAGTGCCATGCCTTCTCTTCTTTTAGTATATCAGATCAGTGCCATGCCGATAGGCGTATGCGGTCATCTCTCTCCATCTCGCACGATCTTCACAGCCGTTATTTGCTGTACATAAAATGCTGGGAAAACCGTCGGGTTGTGTGTATCATGTCCGCCTACGTTCCTTGTCCTATCTTTCCCCGCTCCTGTCCTGGTTTGTCCTTGCTTAGTTTCTCTCCAGTTGTTCTCCTGGTTTGTCCTTGCTTAGTTTCTCTCCAGTTGTTCTCCTGGTCAGCTGCACTGCTATGTCAGTTATTTTATTATTTTCTAACAGCGACCCACAATCTGACCTTCACCTGTCACTCATGTTTTAATAAACTGACACGCTCTGAGTTTTTATAACGCCACCCAGGTCCAGTTTTAAGTAATCTGGACATTGACCTTGTCTCTGTGTTTGTCCTGAAGCACGTCCTGTGTCCTGCGATGTTTCTGTCTGATTTGTTTCACTCTGTGTCACAGGACAGTAGTTGGACTGATCAAGTAATAATATGTGATTTCGCTTTTCTTTTACTACTTTTTTATATGTGATCTTTTCTGTCGTTCCCGAAGACACCTTCGTTTGGCCATATTTTTTTTCTGCTTGTCATGGGGCCAGATTTTCTCTCCCATCATCTATGAGCTAAGGAGTGTGTGAAGTAGTTGGTGCACTGGTAGAGTGTGTGACAGCGAACAAAATGACGCTGGTTCAATCCCAGACTGTTGCTTTATGTTAACTTTGGTTGCATAGCGTCTGCATAGTCTTAAGTAATTTTCTTTGTTCATTTTTACACCTGGCATTTTTTGTGTCACATGCAATTGTTAATACCCGTCACATGTAGCCTGGACTTCTTCTTCTTCTTCTTCGTCAGCCCTGGAAGATGTCAAGAAAGTTGATGATCCACACCAGGGCCCGGATGTATGTAGAGAAACACGAGGGCAATCTGTCACGTGGTAAGGGTTACCAACACAGAGGGAAACAGGTGTGTAATACTGTCTCAGTTTTTTTAACCTGTGAAAACAATGTATCTCTTGATCAAGTTATTAGAAAACTTGTTATGAGGGCAAACCTCGATTTACGCGCTTAATTTGTGCAACGAGAATACGGCTATATCGAAACTGCGTATATCGAGATTAAAGGAGAAAAACAAATCAATCGAGAATTCATCATTTCCTCACAAGATTTAACTTAGAATCTCTTAACTGCGTACATAGATAGGAATATAAAAAAGTATTGAAAAAAGTAAGATAATAATAATAATAAGAAGAAGAATTATGTTATTAATTATCAGAGTGACAGACAAAGTCAGTCCGAACTATCGGAAGAGTCAAATATTGACACAAAATTTGACTTTCGTTCAAAGTGTGTAAGTTCTTGTTTCATTTTTTTAACCATATCCTTATATGCCTCTAAGGCATGACAGGATTACCTTTACCTTTACCTTACATATCATAATACAACTCAGTTACTTTTCTGTTATCTCTATCATCATCATCATCATCATCATCATCAACATCAACATCATTGATCATAATGTGAAACTCAATGTTTAAGATAGTAAAGCAGGTGCTGAGGTCGTGGAAAAACTGGACTTCCAGCCTTGTACCTTGGGAGATGAAGATCAAAACCATCGAAAGTGAGTGTGTGTGTTTGTTGTGTAAGTGTTTGTTGTGTGAGTGTTTGTTATGTGAGTGTTTGTTGTGTGCGTGTTTGTTGTGTGAGTGTTTGTTGTGTGAGTGTTTATTGTGTGCGTGTTGTTGTGTATTTGTTGTGTTAGTGTTTGTTGTGTGAGTGTTTGTTGTGTGAGTATTTATTGTGTGAGTGTTTGTTGTGTGAGTGTTTATTCTGTGCGTGTTTCTTGTGTGAGTGTTTGTTGTGTGAGTGTTTCTTTTGTGTGAGTGTTTGTTGTGTGAGTGTTTATTGTGTGTATATTTATTGTGTTAGTGTTTGTTATGTGAGTGTTTATTGTGTGTATATTTGTTGTGTGAGTGTTTGTTGTGTGAGTGTTTATTGTGTAAGTGTTTGTTGTGTGCATGTTTACTGTGTGAGTGTTTGTTGTGTGAATGTTTGCTGTGTAAGTGTTTGTTGTGTGAGTGTTTGTTGTGTGAGTGTTTATTGTGTACGTTTTGTTGTGTGAGTGTTTGTTGTGTGAGTTTTTGTTGTGTCTGTGTTTAATGTGTGCGTGTTTGTTGTGTGAGTGTTTGTTTTGTGAGTGTTTGTTGTGTGAGTGTTTATTGTGTGAGTGTTTGTTGTGTGAGTGTTTATTCTGTGTGCGTGTGTGTTTTTTCTTGTAGAAAATATAGAGACCACGTCAATGTTTGTCCATGTTTACTCTGTGTGTTTTCTTTCTTGTAGAAAATATAGAGACCTCGTCAATGTTTGTCCATGTTTACTCTGTGTGTTTTCTTTCTTGTAGAAAATATAGAGACCACGTCAATGTTTGTCCATGTTTATTCTGTGTGTTTTCTTTCTTGTAGAAAATATAGAGACTACGTCAATGTTTGTCTGTGTTTATTGTGTGTGTGTTTTTTTTCTTGTAGAAAGTATAGATATCACATCAGTATTTGTCTATGTTTATTGTGTGTGTTTTTCTTGTAGAAACTGTAGAGACCACGTCAATGTTTGTCCGTGTTTATGAATGTGTATTTATTCTTTCTCCTTGTCGTCTTTCAGCACCACGATCTCCTCTTTTCTTCATTAACTTTTTATACTAAAGGTAAAGATATAACTCCAATATTTACCCGTTCTATCTGTGGCTTTTAATATTCAAAAACTCAAGTACACTGGCTATGTGAGTTATCGTTCTTACTTGTTTGAAGAATCTATATACATAAATATGGATGTGTGTATGTTCTGGCATAACTCTGGAGCACCAGGAGCAATTTCAACCAAACTTGGTAAACTTATGATTTACAATCCAGAGAAAAGTACCGTGGAGTAAGACACCCCTAGCACCCCTAGAGGGGCCTATGTGTGGGTGGGATGGGGTTGACATGTAAAAATCATCTAAAACGGCGATATTAGTGTCGAATCCATAGTTTTCGGGGTAACTGAGGTGAATAGTGACACTCCCGGTCCCGTTTAAGTCAATTTCAACCCCCATCTGCATGGAAGTGAGAGGGGTAACATGTAAAAGTACTCGAAAACGACAGATATTAGTGTCGGTTCCATAGTTTTCTGAGGGTGGGAGGTCGCTTAGATGATGCTCTTGATGCCTCTTATGTCCAAATTCAGCTCACATCGGCATGGGGGTGGTGAGAGGGGGTGAAAATTAGGGTGAGATATCCAATTATTTTTCAAACGAACTTCGACCTGCCAAAACTGTGCAACGGCACAAGGCTGTGTGTAAAGAGGATGCCGGGCAATGTAGTTGAAGCGACTATCTTAACAGGACAAGGAGAGGGTGAAGCAGTTTTTTTATCCCATAGATACCACTCATTCCGACGGATCTCCCTTTTAACTTTAAGAGATTGCAGTTTCCAGTGAGACTTGCGTTCTCGATCACGATCAACAAGTCATAAGGGCAGTCTACACATTATAGAGTAAAGTCTTTTACAAACTCACTATAATATTAATTTAACTCAAAACTTGATTATACACAACATTTTTAGTTTCACCTCCAGGAGCAAGAATAACTAATTTCTTGAGTGAACCTCCCTTGAGCAAGCAACATAAGGTTGTCCGTGGGAGAAACATGGCGATCTCAAATCCACTTCACGGCATGAATAATTAATAAATTCCCGAGCAACGCCGGGTAATCAGATAGTTTAATATAAAAATAGTTCCTACACTGGGCCAATGTTTATGTGAAAATAAAAATTACACGGGATGGTGTAGTGTGGTCATATAGATGTCTCGTGTGTTATGCAAAGTCTGTGACGCGGAAACTGTCCTGTGCGGCCAACCCAGTTATAAAAATGGGTACGTGTGCACTGTGTTCAGTGTTTGCACTGTGCTGAGTATGTGCAGTGTGCTGAGCATGTGCACTGGGTTGAGTATTACACTGTGATGAGTATGTGCGTTGCATTGAGTGTGTACACTGTGCTGAGTATGTGCGTTGCGTTGAGTGTGTACACTGTGTTGAGCATGTGCACTGTGTTGAGTATTGCACTGTGTTGAGTATGTAGACTGTGTTGAGTATGAGCATTGTGTTGAGTATGTACACTGTGTGTTTTCTTTCTTGTAGAAAATATAGACCTCGTCATGTTTGTCCATGTTTACTCTGTGTGTTTTCTTCTTGTAGAAAATATAGAGACCACGTCAATGTTTGTCCATGTTTATTCTGTGTGTTTTCTTTCTTGTAGAAAATATAGAGACTACGTCAATGTTTGTCTGTGTTTATTGTGTGTGTGTTTTTTTTCTTGTAGAAAGTATAGATATCACATCAGTATTTGTCTATGTTTATTGTGTGTTTTTCTTGTAGAAACTGTAGAGACCACGTCAATGTTTGTCCGTGTTTATGAATGTGTATTTATTCTTTCTCCTTGTCGTCTTTCAGCACCACGATCTCCTCTTTTCTTCATTAACTTTTTATACTAAAGGTAAAGATATAACTCCAATATTTACCCGTTCTATCTGTGGCTTTTAATATTCAAAAACTCAAGTACACTGGCTATGTGAGTTATCGTTCTTACTTGTTTGAAGAATCTATATACATAAATATGGATGTGTGTATGTTCTGGCATAACTCTGGAGCACCAGGAGCAATTTCAACCAAACTTGGTAAACTTATGATTTACAATCCAGAGAAAAGTACCGTGGAGTAAGACACCCCTAGCACCCCTAGAGGGGCCTATGTGTGGGTGGGATGGGGTTGACATGTAAAAATCATCTAAAACGGCGATATTAGTGTCGAATCCATAGTTTTCGGGGTAACTGAGGTGAATAGTGACACTCCCGGTCCCGTTTAAGTCAATTTCAACCCCCATCTGCATGGAAGTGAGAGGGGTAACATGTAAAAGTACTCGAAAACGACAGATATTAGTGTCGGTTCCATAGTTTTCTGAGGGTGGGAGGTCGCTTAGATGATGCTCTTGATGCCTCTTATGTCCAAATTCAGCTCACATCGGCATGGGGGTGGTGAGAGGGGGTGAAAATTAGGGTGAGATATCCAATTATTTTTCAAACGAACTTCGACCTGCCAAAACTGTGCAACGGCACAAGGCTGTGTGTAAAGAGGATGCCGGGCAATGTAGTTGAAGCGACTATCTTAACAGGACAAGGAGAGGGTGAAGCAGTTTTTTTATCCCATAGATACCACTCATTCCGACGGATCTCCCTTTTAACTTTAAGAGATTGCAGTTTCCAGTGAGACTTGCGTTCTCGATCACGATCAACAAGTCATAAGGGCAGTCTACACATTATAGAGTAAAGTCTTTTACAAACTCACTATAATATTAATTTAACTCAAAACTTGATTATACACAACATTTTTAGTTTCACCTCCAGGAGCAAGAATAACTAATTTCTTGAGTGAACCTCCCTTGAGCAAGCAACATAAGGTTGTCCGTGGGAGAAACATGGCGATCTCAAATCCACTTCACGGCATGAATAATTAATAAATTCCCGAGCAACGCCGGGTAATCAGATAGTTTAATATAAAAATAGTTCCTACACTGGGCCAATGTTTATGTGAAAATAAAAATTACACGGGATGGTGTAGTGTGGTCATATAGATGTCTCGTGTGTTATGCAAAGTCTGTGACGCGGAAACTGTCCTGTGCGGCCAACCCAGTTATAAAAATGGGTACGTGTGCACTGTGTTCAGTGTTTGCACTGTGCTGAGTATGTGCAGTGTGCTGAGCATGTGCACTGGGTTGAGTATTACACTGTGATGAGTATGTGCGTTGCATTGAGTGTGTACACTGTGTTGAGTATGTGCGTTGCGTTGAGTGTGTACACTGTGTTGAGCATGTGCACTGTGTTGAGTATTGCACTGTGTTGAGTATGTAAACTGTGTTGAGTATGAGCATTGTGTTGAGTATGTACACTGTGTTGAGTAATGTGCCTCAAAAACAGAATAATATCTATAAGCAGAGCGAAGCACACTAGATTGAGCTACACGCACGACCGTAAGCGTAAAATTGAGAACAATAGGACATCATATAAACGAAATAAATAAATCAGTTCCCATATAAACGGAACTGTTCATCAGTTTATAACAAGAAATGTTTTAATACATTCTAGGTAATGTTTTTGTTTTTAAATAAAAACTAAAGCACTGATTCTTACATGTTATTTTTTTTCTTTTGGTTGTGGGCCCTCTTCTTGTCCAAAGAATAGCCGTGACACCCTTTGTGACCTGAGATCAGCCGTGACCCCTTTTTTGTCCCGAGAACAACCGTGAGTCCCTTTCTGACCTGAGATCAGCCGTGACCCCTTTTTTGTCCCGAGAACAGCCGTGATCTCCTTATTTTGAATCCAGAAAAGCCGTGACCCCCATTCTCGCCTGAGAACAGCCGTTACCTTCTTTCTGCCCTGAGAACAGCTGTAGGTCCCCTTTTTGTTCCGAGAACAGTCGTGACCCTTTTTTTGTCCCGAGAACAGCCGTGACCCCCTTTTTGTCCCGAGAACAGTCGTGACCCCCTTTTTGCCCTGAGTCATCACTCCTTTTCTGCCCTTAGAACAGCTGTAGACCCCCCCCCCCACATTTCTGGCCTGAGAACAGCTGTAGATACCCACCCCTTTCTGGCCTGAGAACAGCTGTAGATCCCCCTTTCTGGCCTGAGAAGAGCTGTAGATCCCCACCCTTTTCTGGCCTGAGAACAGCTGTAGACCCCCCTTTCTGGCCTGAGAAGAGCTGTAGATCCCCACCCCTTTCTGGCCTGAGAACAGCTGTAGACCCCCCCCCTCCTTTCTGGCCTGAGAAGAGCTGTAGATCCCCCCCTTTCTGGCCTGAGAAGAGCTGTAGACCCCCCCCCCCTTTCTGGCCTGAGAAGAGCTGTAGACCTCCCCCCTTTCTGGCCTGAGAACAGCTGTAGACCCCCCTCCCCCACCTTTCTGGCCCGAGAGCTGTAGACCCCCCCCCTCCTTTCTGGCCTTAGATCAGCTGTAGACCCCCCCCCCCTTTCTGGCCTGAGAAGAGCTGTAGACCCCCAACCCCTTTTCTTGCCTGAGAAGAGCTGTAGACCCCTCCCCCTTTCTGATCTGAAAAGACCTGTAGACCCCCTCCTTTCTGGCCTGAGAAGAGCTGTAGACCCCCCCCCCCTTTCTGGCCTAAGAACAGCCATGGGCCCTTCAAAAAATAACCAACAAAAAATAAGCATCACGCAGGCAGAAGTAAGTTATTTTTAATCTAGCCAAGTCATCTGCTGGCCAGTTGACAACTAAAAATCCTTCCATGGACCCCTGACAGTCCATAAACCTGAGTGTACGAAACACCAAACCAGAAGTACTGTGAGTAAGCTGATCTTGTGGTATCTGGGCTTTGTGCTGATCTTGTGGTGTCTGGGCTTTGTGCTGATCTTGTGGTGTCTGGGCAGTGTGCTGATCTTGTGGTGTCTGGGCAGTGTGGTGATCTTGTGGTGTCTGGGCTTTGTGCTGATCTTGTGGTGTCTGGGCAGTGTGGTGATCTTGTGGTGTCTGGGCTTTGTGCTGATCTTGTGGTGTCTGGGCAGTGTGGTGATCTTGTGGTGTCTGGGCAGTGTGCTGATCTTGTGATGTCTGGGCAGTGTGCTGATCTTGTGATGTCTGGGCAGTGTGCTGATCTTGTGATGTCTGGGCAGTGTGCTGATCTTGTGATGTCTGGGCAGTGTGCTGATCTTGTGATGTCTGGGCAGTGTGGTGATCTTGTTGTGTCTAGGTAGTGTGGTGATCTTGTGGTGTCTGGGCAGTGTGGTGATCTTGTGATGTCTGGGCAGTGTGCTGATCTTGTGATGTCTAGGTAGTGTGCTGATCTTGTGGTGTCTTGGCAGTGTGCTGATCTTGTGGTGTCTAGGTAGTGTGCTGATCTTGTGGTGTCTGGGCAGTGTGGTGATCTTGTGGTGTCTAGGTAGTGTGGTGATCTTGTGGTGTCTGGGCTGTGTTGTGATCTTGTGGTGTCTGGGCTGTGTTGTGATCTTGTGGTGTCTGGGCGGTGTTGTGATCTTGTGGTGTCTGGGCTGTGTTGTGATCTTGCTGTGTCTGGGCTGTGTTGTGATCTTGCTGTGTCTGGGCTGTGTTGTGATCTTGTGGTGTCTGGGCGGTGTTGTGATCTTGTGGTGTCTGGGCTGTGTTGTGATCTTGTGGTGTTGGGCAGTGTGGTGATCTTGTGGTGTCTGGGCTGTGTTGTGATCTTGCTGTGTCTGGGCTGTGTTGTGATCTTGTGGTGTCTGGGCGGTGTTGTGATATTATGGTGTCTGGGCGGTGTTGTGATCTTGTGGTGTCTGGGCGGTGTTGTGATCTTGTGGTGTCTGGGCGGTGTTTTGATCTTCTGGTGTCTGGGCAGTGTGCTGATCTTGTGGTGTCTGGGGTTTGTGCTGATCTTGTGGTGTCTGGGCGGTGTTGAGATCTTGTGGTGTCTGGGCGGTGTTGTGATCTTGTGGTGTCTGGGCGGTGTTGTGATCTTGTGGTGTCTGGGCGGTATTGTGATCTTTTGGTGTCTGGGCTGTATTGTGATCTTGTGGTGTCTGGGCTGTGTTGTGATCTTGTGGTGTCTGGGCGGCGTTGTGATCTTGTGGTGTCTGGGCTGTGTTGTGATCTTGTGGTGTCTGGGCGGTGTTGTGATCTTGTGGTGTCTGGGCGGTGTTGTGATCTTGTGGTGTCTGGGCGGTGTTGTGATCTTGTGGTGTCTGGGCGGTGTTGTGATATTGTGGTGTCTGGGCGGTGTTGTGATCTTGTGGTGTCTTCGCGGTGTTTTGATCTTCTGGTGTCTGGGCAGTGTGCTGATCTTGTGGTGTCTGGGGTTTGTGCTGATCTTGTGGTGTCTGGGCTTTGTGCTGATCTTGTGGTGTCTGGGCTTTGTGCTGATCTTGTGGTGTCTGGGCTTTGTGCTGATCTTGTGGTGTCTGAGCTTTGTGCTGATCTTGTGGTGTCTGAGCTTTGTGCTGATCTTGTGGTGTCTGGGCTTTGTGCTGATCTTGTGGTGTCTGAGCAGTGTGGTGATCTTGTGGTGTCTGGGCAGTGTGGTGATCTTGTGGTGTCTGGGCAGTGTGCTGATCTTGTGGTGTCTGAGCTTTGTGCTGATCTTGTGGTGTCTGGGCTTTGTGCTGATCTTGTGGTGTCTGAGCTTTGTGCTGATCTTGTGGTGTCTGAGCTTTGTGCTGATCTTGTGGTGTCTGAGCTTTGTGCTGATCTTGTGGTGTCTGAGCTTTGTGCTGACCTTGTGGTGTCTGGGCTTTGTGCTGATCTTGTGGTGTCTGAGCTTTGTGCTGATCTTGTGGTGTCTGAGCTTTGTGCTGATCTTGTGGTGTCTGAGCTTTGTGCTGATCTTGTGGTGTCTGGGCTGTGTACTTATCTTGTGGTGTCTGGCGGTGTGCCTTGTCATTCATGCTGACATACGCGCTACTACTGACAACAAGAAACAAAAATTGAATTATTGGATGATTTAACACTTGAAGAATTAGATTGTTGTTGATATTTATTCAATATTTCACAGTACACAATGTTGTTATTGTTATTGTTGCTGCTGTTCTATTTATTCTTCTGCTACTTTTTCCTAATGTACTTGGATAAAACCCGACTCTTCACACTGTCTTCTAGAATCTCAGTCTTCTTTCCTACACTCTCTTTCTCTCCTTTTCTTGGCCAATTTTTCTATATCTCTGTCTCTCTGTCTGACTGTCTATCTGTTTGTCTGTCTGTCTGTTCCCACCTCCAGTTCGTTATATCTGGCCCTCTCCTTCCCCCTCACCGTCATCTTTCGGGGTTTTTTTTTGTCTGTCAACTCTCTCCCCTCCCCCTCCACCCCTCCCTCTGTCTCCTATCCTATCCTTTACTTCCCCTCTCAGCCCTACAACATCATGTCCAACAAAATCTCAACATCAACATTATGTCCAACAAAACTTACAACACCAACATTATGTCTAACAAAACTTACAACACCAACATTATGTCTAACAAAACTTACAACACCAACATTATGTCCAACAAAATTTACAACACCAACATTATTACCAACAATACCTACAACATAAACATTCCGTCCGACAAAAAAATACAACGCCAACATTATGTCCAACAAAACCCATAACACCAACTTTATTATCAACAAAACCTACAACACCAACATCATGTCCAACAAAAACCTACAACAACATTATGACCAACAAAACCTACAACACCAACATTTGACCAACAAAATCTAAAACACCAACATTTGACCAACAAAACCTAAAACACCAACATTTGACCAACAAAACCTAAAACACCAACATTTGACCAACAAAGCCTACAACACCAACATTTGACCAACAAAACCTACAACACCAACATTTGACCAACAAAGCCTACAACACCAACATTTGACCAACAAAACCTACGACACCAACATTTGACCAACAAAGCCTACAACACCAACATTTGACCAACAAAGCCTACAACACCAACATTTGACCAACAAAACCTACAACACCAACATTTGACCAACAAAACCTACAACACCAACATTTGACCAACAAAACCTACAACCCCTTGTCACCAACAGTCCTTTTTCTTGTGCAGGTCACTTCGGGTCAGTGGTGGCTTCTTACTTCCTGTTCTTACGGTGGCTGCTGTGGGTCAGTCTGTGGCTGGCGATCATGCCCGCCTGCTTCATCATGATCCCAGAGGTACGTCTTCTTAATCGTTCCCATATTTATTATATGGGATGGACTAGATATATTTATTATATGGGAGGGGCTAGATATATTTATTATATGGGAGGGATTAGATATATTTATTATATGGGAGGGACTAGATATATTTATTATATGGGAGGGACTAGATATATTTATTATATGGGAGGGACTAGATATATTTATTATATGGGAGGGATTAGATATATTTATTATATGGGAGGGATTAGATATATTTATTATATGGGAGGGATTAGATATATTTATTATATGGGAGGGACTAGATATATTTATTATATGGGAGGGACTAGATATATTTATTGTACGGGATGGACTAGATATATTTATTATATCGGAGGGACTAGATATATTTATTGTACGGGATGGACTAGATATATTTATTATATGGGAGAGACTAGATATATTTATTGTACGGGATGGACTAGATATATTTATTATATGGGAGGGACTAGATATATTTATTGTACGGGATGGACTAGATATATTTATTGTACGGGATGGACTAGATATATCTATTATATCGGAGGGACTAGATATAGTTTTATATGGGAGGTACTAGATATATTTGTTATATGGGAGGGACTAGATATATTTGTTATATGGGAGGGACTAGACATATTTATTATATGGGAGGGACTAGATATATTTATTATATTGGAGGGACTAGTTATATTTATTATATGGGAGGGACTAGACATATTTATTATATGGGAGGGGCTAGACATATTTATTATATGGGAGGGACTAGACATATTTATTAGATGGGAGAGACTAGACATATTATTATATGGGATGGACTAGATATATTTATTATATGGGAGGGGCTAGATATATTTATTATATGGGAGGGATTAGATATATTTATTATATGGAGGGACTAGATATATTTATTATATGGGAGGGACTAGATATATTTATTATATGGGAGGGACTAGATATATTTATTATATGGGAGGGATTAGATATATTTATTATATGGGAGGGATTAGATATATTTATTATATGGGAGGGACTAGATATATTTATTATATGGGAGGGACTAGATATATTTATTGTACGGGATGGACTAGATATATTTATTATATCGGAGGGACTAGATATATTTATTGTACGGGATGGACTAGATATATTTATTATATGGGAGGGACTAGATATATTTATTGTATGGGATGGACTAGATATATTTATTATATGGGAGGGACTAGATATATTTATTGTACGGGATGGACTAGATATATTTATTGTACGGGATGGACTAGATATATTTATTATATCGGAGGGACTAGATATAGTTGTTATATGGGAGGTACTAGATATATTTGTTATATGGGAGGGACTAGATATATTTGTTATATGGGAGGGACTAGACATATTTATTATATGGGAGGGACTAGATATATTTATTATATTGGAGGGACTAGTTATATTTATTATATGGGAGGGACTAGACATATTTATTATATGGGAGGGGCTAGACATATTTATTATATGGGAGGGACTAGACATATTTATTAGATGGGAGAGACTAGACATATTTATTATATGGGAGGGATTAGATATATTTATTATATGGGAGAGACTAGACATATTTATTAGATGGGAGAGACTAGATATATTTATTATATGGGAGGGATTAGATATATTTATTATATGGGAGGGATTAGATATATTTATTATATGGGAGGGATTAGATATATTTATTATATGGGAGGGATTAGATATATTTATTATATGGGAGGGACTAGATATATTTATTGTACGGGATGGACTAGATATATTTATTATATCGGAGGGACTAGATATTTATTATATGGGATGGACTAGATATATTTATTATAGGGAGGGACTAGATATATTTATTGTATGGGATGGACTAGATTATTTATTATATGGGAGGGACTAGATATATTTATTGTACGGGATGGACTAGATATATTTATTGTACGGGATGGACTAGATATATTTATTATATCGGAGGGACTAGATATAGTTGTTATATGGGAGGTACTAGATATATTTGTTATATGGGAGGGACTAGATATATTTGTTATATGGGAGGGACTAGACATTTATTATATGGGAGGGACTAGATATATTTATTATATTGGAGGGACTAGTTATATTTATTATATGGGAGGGACTAGACATATTTATTATATGGGAGGGGCTAGACATATTTATTATATGGGAGGGACTAGACATATTTATTAGATGGGAGAGACTAGACATATTTATTATATGGGAGGGATTAGATATTTATTATATGGGAGGGACTAGATATATTATTATATGGGAGGGATTAGATATATTTATTATAGGGAGGGACTAGATATATTTATATATGGGAGGGATTAGATATATTTATTATATGGGAGGGATAGATATATTTATTATATGGGAGGACTAGATATATTTATGTACGGGATGGACTAGATATATTTTTATATGGGAGGGACTAGATATATTATTGTACGGGATGGACTAGATATATTATTATATGGGAGAGACTAGATATATTTATTGTACGGGATGGACTAGATATATTTATTATATGGGAGGGACTAGATATATTATTGTACGGGATGGACTAGATATATTATTGTACGGGATGGACTAGATATATCTATTATATCGGAGGGACTAGATATAGTTGTTATATGGGAGGTACTAGATATATTTGTTATATGGGAGGGACTAGATATATTGTTATATGGGAGGGATAGATATATTTATTATATGGGAGGGACTAGATATATTTTTATATGGGAGGGACTAGATATATTATTATAGGGAGGGACTAGACATATTTATTATATGGGAGGGGCTAGACATATTTATTATATGGGAGGGACTAGACATATTTATTGTACGGGATGGACTAGATATATTTATTATGGGAGGGACTAGATATATTTATTGTACGGGATGGACTAGATATATTTATTATATGGGAGAGACTAGATATATTTATTGTACGGGATGGACTAGATATATTTATTATATGGGAGGGACTAGATATATTTATTGTACGGGATGGACTAGATATATTTATTGTACGGGATGGACTAGATATATCTATTATATCGGAGGGACTAGATATAGTTGTTATATGGGAGGTACTAGATATATTTGTTATATGGGAGGGACTAGATATATTTGTTATATGGGAGGGACTAGACATATTTATTATATGGGAGGGACTAGATATATTTATTATATTGGAGGGACTAGTTATATTTATTATATGGGAGGGACTAGACATATTTATTATATGGGAGGGGCTAGACATATTTATTATATGGAGGGATTAGATATATTATTATATGGGAGAGACTAGACATATTTATTAGATGGGAGAGACTAGATATATTTATTATATGGGACGGGCTAGATATATTTATTATATGGGAGGGATTAGATATATTTATTATATGGGAGGGATTAGATATATTTATTATATGGGAGGGATTAGATATATTTATTATATGGGAGAGACTAGACATATTTATTAGATGGGAGAGACTAGATATATTTATTATATGGGACGGGCTAGATATATTTATTATATGGGAGGGATTAGATATATTTATTATATGGGAGGATTAGATATATTTATTATATGGAGGGATTAGATATATTATATGGGAGGGATTAGATATATTTATTATATGGGAGGGATTAGATATATTTATTATATGGGAGGGATTAGATATATTTATTATATGGGAGGGACTAGATATATTTATTATATGGGAGGGACTAGATATATTTATTATATGGGACGGGCTAGATATATTTATTATATGTCCGGATTGGAGATGTTTATTGTATGGAGCGCATTGTACATATTTATTAAATGGGACGGACTGAATATATTTATTGTATAATTATATTTTTTTTAAAAACTGAATCTTGCACGCAAGATTTCACATAAACGGAAAAATATATGAGAATACAGACAAACTTTGACAGAAATAATATCTAAGAGTATAGACAAACTTTGATGAAAATATTATCTGGGAGTAGTGATAAATTTTGACGGAAATAATGTCTGGGAGTATACACTTTGACGGAAATAATATTTGGGGATAGAGACAAATTTTTAAGGAAATAATATCTGGGAGTATAGACAAACTTTGACGGAAATAATATTCGGATCTGAAGACAAACTTTGACGGAAATAATATCTTGGAGTAGAGACAACCTTTGATGGAAATAATATCTGGAAGTAGAGACAACCTTTGACAGAAATAATATCTGAGAGTAGAGACAAACTTTGACGGAGATTATATCTTGGAGTAGAGAGAACCTTTGACGGAAATAATATCTGGAAGTAGAGACAACCTTTGACAGAAATAATATCTGGGAATAGAGACAACCTTTGACAGAAATAGTATCTGAGAGTAGAGACAACCTTTGACAGAAATAATATCTGGGAGTAGAGACAACCTTTGACAGAAATAATATCTGGGAGTAGAGACAACCTTTGGCAGAAATAGTATCTGAGAGTAGATACAACCTTTGACAGAAATAATATCTGGGAGTAGAGACAACCTTTGACAGAAATAGTATCTGAGAGTAGAGACAACCTTTGACAGAAATAATATCTGGGAGTAGAGACAACCTTTGATGGAAATAATATCTGGGAGTAGAGACAACCTTTGGCAGAAATAGTATTTGAGAGTAGAGACAACCTTTGACAGAAATAATATCTGGGGGTAGAAACAAACTTTGGCGGAAATAACGTGTGGGAGTATAGACAAACTTTTACAGACAAAAAAAAAATCTGGGACTAGAGACAAACTTTGACGGAAATAATATCTAGGACTAGAGACAAACTTTGACGGAAATAATATCTAGGACTAGAGACAAACTTTGACGGAAATAATATCTAAGACTAGAGACAAACTTTGACGGAAATAATATCTAAGACTAGAGACAAACTTTGACGGAAATAATATCTAAGACTAGAGACAAACTTTGACGGAAATAATATCTAAGACTAGAGACAAACTTTGACGGAAATAATATCTAGGACTAGAGACAAACTTTGGCGGAAATTATATCTAAGACTAGAGACAAACTTTGGCGGAAATAATATCTAAGACTAGAGACAAACTTTGACGGAAATTATATCTAAGACTAGAGACAAACTTTGACGGAAATAATATCTAAGACTAGAGACAAACTTTGACGGAAATAATATCTAAGACTAGGGACAAACTTTGACGTAAATAATATCTAGGACTAGAGACAAACTTTGACGGAAATAATATCTAGGACTAGAGACAAACTTTGACGGAAATAATATCTAAGACTAGAGACAAACTTTGACGGAAATAATATCTAAGACTAGAGACAAACTTTGACGGAAATAATATCTAAGACTAGAGACAAACTTTGACGGAAATAATATCTAGGACTAGAGACAAACTTGCTCATGGAGTGACTTTATGGACGCAGAGATACATTTTTAGGAAACATTAACACATTACATGTGAAGCGAATGTATTACAGTTTTGTTGTGAAATAAAACATATATTGTGAATAACTTAGTGTAGAACTGGTCACATCATCGGCCATTTGTCTTTAGATATGTTTGGATAATGTTTTCTCCATGTAATCTCAATTTCGCTAATGTCTGGGGGTCTGCCTGGCCTTGCGTGCTGGCTGAAGACTTACTCAAACTTGACTGTCTGGCAGGAGATACTTATAAGTGGAGATAACGTAGATGGAAGATTTTGGAACAAATTTAGTATTTCTTGTCTTTCTGTAGCATAAGCATCAGTCCGACTGCTGATGGTGGTACTACTGTTGTTGCTAGTGGTGTTGTGTGGATTATGCTAAATAGTTTATGTTTCTTGTCTTTTTCAGCTTCTAGACTTCGTTGTTTTTAGAAATATTCATGGAGTTAACAATTCGTTTCAAATCTGTTTAAGTTTTTCTTCTGTTGTTTAGCTACAAATCTGTTCAGGTTTGCTTCTGTTGTTTAGCTACAAATCTGTTCAAGTTTGCTTCTGTTGTTTAGTTACAAATCTTTCCACGTTTTTTTTTTTTGTTGTGGTGTTTAGTTAAACATCTGTTCATATTTTTCTTCTGTTGTTTAGTTACAAATTTGTTCGTGTTTTGTTTCTGTTGTTTAGTTACAAATCTGTTCATCTTTTTCTTCTGTTGTTTAGTTACAAATCTGTTCAAGTTTCCTTCTGTTGTATAGTTACAAATCTGTTCGTCTTTTCTTCTGTTGTTTAGTTACAGATCTATTCATGTTTTTCTTCTTTTGTTTAGTCACAAATCTGTTCATGTTTTTCTTCTTTTGTTTAGTCACAAATCTATTAATATTTTCTTCTGTTGTTTAGTTACAAACTGTTCATATTATTATTCTGTTGTTTAGTTACAAGTCAATTCATGTCTTTCTTATGTTGTTTATTTACAAAACTGTTCATGTTTTCCTTCTGTTGTTTAGCTACAAATCTGTTCATGATATCCTTCTGTTGTTTAGTTACAAATCTGTTAACGTTATCCTTCTGTTGTTTAGGTTAATGTCCAGATTTGGAAATTCCACCTCTAGGTTTCCTTATTTTCATGTCTTTTTATTTTGTTTTAGTCCAATCTCTGGATGTTCCAAAAAGATGAAAGCTGTTTTTAAATGCTGATAGTAAGATGATAATAAAGTGGGTGATTACTTGTGGAATTTAATTATACAATTTAATTAATCTGTATTTCTGTAATTTAATTTCGCTTAAGTCAATACCTTTGATCAGACATGGCCCAGAGACCGTGGATATAAAAGTGTCAGCCATTGACGCTTGGCTGACTTGTAGACAATGAACAAAGACTGGTTGTAAGGTTGACTTTGTAGAGTATTCAGTTTGTATCTGACCTGGGATGTACTTCACGTATCAAACTCTATTTTTCCCTCATTATTATTCGTCAGTTTCAAGTGACCAACATCAGCTAAAATATCGACTAACATCAGCTAAAATATTGACCAACATCAGCTAAAATATTGACCAACATCAGCTAAAATATCGACCAATATCAGCTAGAATATCGACCACCATCAGCTAAAATGTCGACCAAATTCAGCTAAAACTACATATTTTTTTCAAATAAACATTTTTTATTGTTGGTGATAGGAAATATCGACTTACTGCACTGTTTTACTGAAGATATGGGAAATATCGACTTACTGCACTGTCTGTTTTACTGAAGATATGGGAAATATCGACTTGCTGCACTGTCTGTTTTACTAAGGATATTTCCCATTCACTTTTTTGTCTGTTCAGTCAAGAATTTAAAGTTTACATGTTTACACAAAACAAAGACCGGCCTATTTTGACTGAGATGTCACTTAAAGTTCAAATTAAAATTGCCAGATCGAATCCTGGATTCTGAAAAAAATCGTTTTTTTAAAATGTAATCAATAATACAGTTTGTTTTGGCAATAGGGCTTTTGTGCAAGGACAGTTTGACACGTCAACGGAGCGTCCAAATGTGATTGGATTTTAAACTCTGATATAGGATAGGAAAGGGCTACAAGTTGGTGGGAAGACTTTCAAAGTTGGTCATTATCTACTCGTCTCCGACAGTATGTCTTTCAGTTTTCTCTGACAGTATGTCTTTCAGTTTTCTATGACAGTATGTCTTTCAGTTTTCTATGACAGTATGTCTTTCAGTTTTGTGCTTTTCTTCATACCTGCCCTTTACTCAGACATTTGTAACAATCTCTCACAAATGTGACACCTCGTCTCTTATTTCTCAGCTTCACCACTCCGTTTCTCGCCTGGTCCTTTGCCTGAGTGGGTTGAACAGCTTGTATCTGTGGAGGGAGGGTATGTTGCGCTGCCTTTCATTTCCGCTGGCACGTAGATCTGGGGAGCCAAGTTTCAACTCATAGCATACAGTCTTAATCTGGGGCCCCAAGGGTTCTCTGAAGGATTTTGTAAGATCCACGAACAAGCAAACTGACTGGGCTCGATTAAAAATAAAAACCGGCATCATAAAAGTTGTATTTATTTCTCTGTTTTGAATAAGGGGCCCGCGGCTATTTTCAAGACGGTTATGGAGCCCGCGGCTGTTTACAGGACGGTTATGGGGGCCGCGGCTGTTTACAGGACGGTTATGGGGGCCGCTGATGTTTATAGGACGGTTATGGGGGCCGCGTATGTTTACAGGACGGTTATGGGGCCCGCGGCTGTTTACATGACGGTTATGGGGCCAGCGGCTGCTCACAGGACGGTTATGGAGCCCGCGGCTGTTTACAAGATGGTTATGGGGCCAGCGGCTGTTCACAGGACGGTTATAGAGCCCGCGGCCAAGAAAAGATTAAGAACCACTGGTAAAGACGGTATCTCAGCCTACAACATCCTTTTTTTTTATGCCCGCATGGGCTCGCTAGATAATTTACCACGTGTGTGGTGAGGGATTGTAGATTAAAATCTACTTAACCTGGGTAGAAAGACCACCTTTTTTTATTTATTTCATGGTAACCTTCAAATCAAAGACTTATCCTATGTCCTTTTGTCGTCGCTATCTTGCACACGTTTCATTTTGACCTCTACAATTATTTACCCTTGTTTTAATTTGAAGATTATGAAACGTTCAATGTCATTTATTGATAAATAATAATCTATGTGATAAGCATGATTATTTCCCTTCACAAGTGTGGATTGTTTCCCTTCTTCATTGTCCGGCTTTGATGTTACATGAAGGTTTTGGTTGGTGCCCCGTACGGGTCAAGTGTCAGGAAGAAAGTCCCGGACGATGAGGTGGACACGGCCTATGATCTTAAGACAATGTGGAACGCTGACGTAAGTAGGTCACTTGTTTACAGGAGGAAACATCGGTCCACTCATTCATATATAAGTGCAGTCTTTCATCCAATCATCCATATATCAATCGAATCATCCATATATCAATCGAATCATCCATATATCAATCGAATCATCCATATATCAATCCAATCATCCATATGTCAATCCAATAATCCATATCATCATTCCACTCATCCACTTATCACACAATCCACCTCTCTACTAATGCATTAAACTTGCTAAATTCACCAAAAAGATCCACCTACCAGTTATATTTCATAAAATATTGTATCTTTTGTCATCCATCTTTTATTTTTTATCGTTTCTTCATTCCTGTTTTTTTTTATTATTAAAAACCCAGTAACTGTGGCTATGTTTGCACTGAAACCCAAATATTATGCAACCACAGGCGTGTTCTGTACAGCAATATGAGAATTTGATATTGATTCCACTCATAGATGTGTTGTTAGTGGTCATGCATGGATGTCGCTGAGCGAATCACAACAAACAAATCGGTTATAGTTCACTGACTTTTGAAGTAGGGCACGGCCATTTCCTTTATTTGATCAATTAATGGACAGTTAACTCTGTTTGATCCTGACAAACAAGCAGGAGTTCTCTATAGCCGGATATAGTGGGAAAAAAACAGCGAGATATTGTATTGCAGAGACGTGGATATAAACGCTGAAATCTGAATACTATAGCAGGAAGTTAGATAAGGACGCGAAGATTGCAGGGAGAATTAGCGTTGTTATCACCATGTTTATTATAGAAACAGACATCATCATCATCATCGTCATCATCTTCTTCTCCTTCTTCTTTTTCTTCTTAATGTGAACCTCCAACTCTCTTTACCTTCATCTTTAAAACCATAAACTGCTGTTCATCTCTCGATGTTGTCCAGCTGTCTGTCCATTTGTCGTCCTCCTGATTCATTTGCCCCGTATCTTTCCCTTGTATGTGGTCGTAGATCAAGTGTCACATCTCACTACGTGTCTACAACAGCTTGCTAAACTGTGCGAAACAGTCATGGAAGTGGCTTGCATCCTCACCCAACTGTGTCCAACTTTTTTTTTCTCCTAGGGAATTGTCAAATATTCTGTCCTGTTCTATGGTTACTATGGCGACAGCAGAACTATAGGGGCCGGGTACAGAATGCCCTTGGCCTATTTACTGACCAACATGGCGGCTTTTGCCTACAGTTTTGTCATTGTGCTAAAAACGTAAGTTACAGGCAGACAGACAGATGAACGTATTAAATGACAGACAAAACACAGTCTGCAAGTGGACAAACAGACCTACACAGCAGGATATTAGAAACAGACAGACAGAGAGACAGACAGACAGAGAGACAGACAGGCAGGCAGACAGGCAGACAGACAGGCAAACAGACATGCAGACAGACAGGCAAACAGACAGGCAGACAGACAGGCAAACAGACAGGCAAACAGACAGGCAAACAGACAGGCAGACAGACAGGCAAACAGACAGATGAACGTACTAAATGACAGACAAAACACAGTCTGCAAATGGACAAACAGACCTTCAGAGCAGGATGTTAGAAACAGACAGACAGAGAGACAGGCAGACAGACAGGCAGAGAGACAGACAGAGAGGCAGACAGAGAGACAGACAGAGAGACAGACAGACAGACAAACAGACAGACAGGCAGACAGACAGACAGAGAGACAGACAGAGAGACAGGCAAACAGACAGACAGACAGACAGAGAGACAGGCAGACAGACAGGCAAACAGACAGACAGACAGACAGAGAGACAGGCAGACAGACAGGCAAACAGACAGATGAACGTACTAAATGACAGACAAAACACAGTCTGCAAATGGACAAACAGACCTTCAGAGCAGGATGTTAGAAACAGACAGACAGACAGACAGACAGACAGACAGACAGACAGACAAAACAGGTGGACGAACTTAAAGATGGATAGACAGACAGGCAGGTATTCAGAGAAAAGCAAAAAATATTCCAAAGGACAGATATTTAGATTAAAATGAGGTAGGTAGAGTGACAGATGGGCAGACTGACGGACAGACACTTAAGGGGACAGACCAGGCATGTGTGTACCTCCCCAGAATGGCCAACAACTCCAGGCAGAACAGAATGTCCAACAAGGGGGAGCAATTCACTTTTGCCTGGAAGATTTTCACTGAGTGGGACTACATGATCGGAAGCCAGGACACGGCCAGAACAAAACACGCGTCCATAGCAACCACTTTCAAGGTGGGTCAAGTAATAAAGTTAGGCAGTGAAGGTGTTGGTATTTGTCTGTTCGGTATAGGCATGAGTTTTTTTTTTTTTAATTTTGATGTCCTAGATTATTTATCTTCTTTTTCCTCTCACTTGCTGGCACAAACTGCGAGTTGTCTCTCTTCGTTCACTCAAGTTGTCTCTCTTTGTTCACTCAAGTTGTCTCTCTTCGTTCACTCAAGTTGTCTCTCTTTATTCACTCAAGTTGTCTCTCTTCGTTCACTCAAGTTGTCTCTCTTTGTTCACTCAAGTTGTCTCTCTTTGTTCACTCAAGTTGTCTCTCTATATTCACTCAAGTTGTCTCTCTATATTCACTCAAGTTGTCTCTCTTCGTTCACTCAAGTTGTCTCTCTTTGTTCACCTCAAGTTGTCTCTCATTGTTCACTTCTCAGCCCAGATATGGGATTTCTATTATGACAAGATTGTGAATGACAGAAATCTTACTCCTTGCACAGTTTAATCGTGGCTAGAAGAGGAAAGAGAGTAATCTATTTTCTCACAAGTAGACTGCTCAAGGAGTCAGTAAGAGTGTTGTCTTTGCTAATTTAGTATACTTCCTGCGCAATTTAATTTTGACTAGATTGTGAATGAGAGAGAAATCTTGCTAGCTACTTGAATTCGACTGTATTCAGTTTCTTTCAGATAAAATTTAACAGGTTTATCATATGTCATAGGCAATTTAACAGTATGATTATATCTAACTTATGAACTGTTTAACCACGTGAATATATATATATATATATATATATATATATAGACATTTGGTTAGACAGTTTGTCATATAGGATATATATATAGTCATGTGGTTAAATGGTTATATATATATATATATATATATATATATATAACTGTTATATATATATATAACCGTTTAACCACATGACTATATATACATCCTATATCACAAACTGTCTAACCAAATGTCTATACATACCTTATATCATGAACTGTTTAACCACGTGACTATATATACCTAATATATCTTTAACTGTTTAACCCCATGACTATTTATACCCTATATCAAAAACAGTTAAACAACCTGATTATAACTACCCTACATCATTAACTGACATGATTATCTATCTGTCTGTCTGTCTGTCAATCTATCTATCTCTGAACATTAAATGCCCAAGGCATAAGGGGCGTCTATTTTTTCCACAAATTCCTGTCCTTTACCTTCTTTTATGTTCTTGCCAAGGTGAGCCCTCTATTGCTCAACATCCTCTCTGTTGTTCTTCTCCGTGTCTCTTTTGGTCTACCCTTACCTTCCCCTGTGGTGTCAATCTTAGTGCTGTTTTTGGTAATGAGTGACTAGTCATCCAGAGCACATGTCCCAACCATTGCCAGCATCTGATTATATCAACCTTGTGTTTATATATAGTTTAAGACTGTGATTATATCTAACTTCTGTAATAAACACTTGAAAAATACTATTTCAATTACCTTATACTATAAATAGTTCAACAACATAATTACACTTAGCTTATATTATAAATAGTTCAACAGTATAATAATTACATTTGCCTTATATTGTAAATAGTTCAACAATATAATTACATTTACTTTATATTATAAATATATCAACAATATATTTACACTTACCTTATCATACAAATAATTCAGCAACATTATTATATTCGTCTTGTATCGTGCGCAGTTTAAATGTTTATGTATAGGTCCTCATTTTCTCGCTGTTTCTCTGTTTTTGTTTATCTTCTGGTCTGTCACTGTTTATTTGTTTAAGTTTATCTTCCGCTATGTCACTGTTTCTCTGTTTATGTTTATCTTCCGCTATGTCACTGTTTCTCTGTTTATGTTTATCTTATGTCAGTTTGTCTGTTGATATTTATCTTCCGCTATGTCACTGATTATCTATTTATGTTTATCTTCTGCACTGTTACTATTTCTTTGTTTATGTTTATCCTTTCTTTATTTTCTACACTTTCAATACTCATTAATTTTTTTTTCCGGCCTCTATGTTTTTCACTGTTTATCTGTTTATGCATGTCTTCCGCTCTGTCAGTGTTTCTCTGTTTATTTCTAACATCTGGTTTTTGTCACAGTATCTTCGTGTCCGTCTCCTTCTGTTTCTCGCTGCTTCTTTCTTCATATCCACCACCTCCCCCTTTTTTAAGTGTCTGTTTATATCGCAGTCTACTCGCCAATTTCAGACAAACTCAACAAACATAATTACTACAAACATTCAACACAAACATCGCAGAATTAAATTCCGCAGTTGTGGATAAAAAGGCTCAACCTTACCCTAACAGCGACCACACAACACAGTTGTCTAATCCAAACTAACAATGGATTACATCCACAAAATGTAAATATGTTCTAACTCCCCCAAGTAACATAATGGTCCGTGACGAACCAAGTCTTCACAAAGTTGACCCGGCATTCCATTCTGGCAGTTACGTTCAGTGCAGTTGACCAGATTTTTATGGAATCATGATTTAAACCTACAAGTGACTACAGATCTGATACAGTTCTTGTTTGTAGCACAAACATTTGATTAACAAGAAGAAAAGAAAGTAATTTTGTCAGAGTCTGTCGCTACAAACTCGAGGGATTTGTTTCTGTTGTTTACACTACAGGTTTCTAAAGCGACAGAATCAACACCTGCGCCATCAGTGTCCGAGAAGTGCAAATATCAGTTGCTTGTTTTTTCTTCGTGAGGAATTTAATATCCGCCATCTATCTATCTATCTATCTATCTATCTATCTATCTATCTATCTATCTATCTATCTATCTATCTATCTATCTATCTATCTATCTGTCTGTCTGTCTGTCTGTCTGTCTGTCTGTCTATCTATCTATCTATCTAGGGCAGAATGTCAGACGGGCCTGCGTGCCCAATTCTTAACCCTTTTGAAATAAAGATCTATCTATCTATCTATCTATCTATCTATCTATCTATCTATCTATCTATCTATCTATCTATCTATCTATCTATCTATCTATCTGCTTTTGTCCCTCTACCTAGTTATATGTCTGTTTATCTGTCCATTTATCTGTCAGTCTTTATACTCCCTGTCTGTCTACATACATACTTACCCGCTGTACTGCCTTATGTGACACAAAAGCCTGAATAATTTAGAACTTGGACAAGATCATGTTTAACCTATTATCACTCAGACATAACACTGACCTTCACACAAAAGCTTCAACAGGTTTAACCCACTATCACTCAGCCATGACAAGGGCCCGACGTAAGCTTCACACCACAACTTCGTCAGGTTTAACCTACTATCACTCGGCCACGACAAGGGCCCCAGACTACCTTTCACACAAAAACTTCACCATGTTTAACAAGATACTCAGCCATTACAAAGGCCCTACACTAACCTTCACAGAAAAACTTCACCAAATTTTCTCGTAAAACTTTCCTCTTGTGCTGATTCTCGATTGCCACACTCTCTCCTTTCCACAGCTCAGCATCTACAAAACTGGAGGATGGCGCTTTTGAAGGTCTTTGAAATGTTAATGAAAACTTGCAGATCTAGAAGACTTTGTTACATGATACGGGTGATTACCGACAGATCTAGAAGACTTTGTTACATGATACGGGTGATTACCAATAGACCTATAAGACTTTGTTACAAGATACTGGCGATTACCAATAGACCTATAATACTTTGTTACATGATACGGGCGATTACTAATAGACCTATAAGACTTTGTTGTAAGATACGGGCGATTACCCACAGACCTATAAGACTTTGTTACAAGATACGGGCGATTACCCACAGATCTATAAGACTTCGTTACAAGATACGGGTGGTTACCCACAGACATATAAGACTTTGTTACAAGATAAGGATGATTACCAACAGACCTATAAGACTTTGTTACAAGATACGGGCGATTACCAACAGACCTATAAGACTTTGTTACAAGATACGGGTGATTACCAACAGACCTATAAGACTTTGTTACAAGATACGGGCGATTACCAACAGATCTTGCTGTCACTGCCCCCGAGTTTTTGTGTGTGCTGGTCGTGATTAAGCAAGTAACTTAAGACTGTCATCGACGGATGAAACTTTAAATTGTTTGGATGAATCTTGTGATCAGAGCTTATTAATAATGCCCAGATCTGTACGGCCGAGATCCGGCCTATCATTTGAAGTTGTTACATGGCATGCCTCACTTCCGCTTCATCATCATGATCATCATCATCATCATGTGACATTTGTTAAGCGTTATGTGTTCTGCTACATTTGGATAGCGCCGGTTCTTCAAACGTGGACGACAGAAACTAGGCCTTGCTGTGGCTACCTTGCATGCATTACTTACTTCTTGTTGTTGTTGATGTGTACATTTGGAGTGTGTGGAGTAGTGGGGCACTACCACAACTTTAAGTATGTGGGTGTGTGGGTGTGTGTGTGTGTGTGGTTGGTTGTGGGTGGTGAGAGGGCTATGAACTGTTGACTAAACCCCACTTTGAAAAAGCCAGAAACTGCCAGCTTACGTTGCCGGTCACGTACATGTGCCAGATTTGTTGCTCTTCTTGATGAAGTTAAAACATAAAACATATTTGATTATGTTTGATATTGTCTCTTTACATAATGCTATTATATTTGATGCTTTTACTAACAAATTTGTTTTTTTTAATACTGAATTTGTTGTCATGTTACCATGGTTACCTCCCTGAATTTGTTGTCGTGTTACCAGGGTTACCTCCCTGAATTTGTTGTCATGTTACCATGGTAACTTCCTTGGATTTGTTGTCATGTTACCAGGGTTACCTCCCTGAATTTGTTATGTTATCAGAGTTACAGCCCTGAATTTGTGGTTATGTTACCAGGGTTACCTCCCTAGATTTGTTGTCATGTTACCAGAGTTACCTCCCTGAATCTGTTATTATGTTACCATGCTTTCCTCTCTGAATTTGTCGTCATGTTACCATGGTTACCTCCAGGAAGCTATCATGGAGGAGCAAGAAAAATCAAGGAAGAGCAAGAAGTGGCTGACCTTGTCTCTGAGGGTCATGGCCAATGTCATTATCATCATACTTTTAGGT
This sequence comes from Achatina immaculata, assembly GCA_009760885.1. Lineage (NCBI taxonomy): Eukaryota > Metazoa > Mollusca > Gastropoda > Stylommatophora > Achatinidae > Lissachatina > Lissachatina immaculata. The sequence continues at coordinate 5,045,728 of CM019714.1, forward strand.
CAGTATACGATGTCTAAAGGTGGTGACAGTTCTTGACCTTTTCATTTGACTACTTGATATGTCGACGTGATCACTTGACGTTTCCATTTGACTACTTGATGTGTGTACGTGCTGTTGGTGTTTATAAGTGATACTTGTTTGCACTCGATCACTTGATGTTTGCAGTTGATCACTTGGTGTTCACACGTAATATAAAGGAGGGGTGGTTGAATCGAGAGCGACACGGCTTCCGAGGCTGAAAGCAGATAGTTTTCTCCCCTCTACGGGCGACTTTCTGTCAAATGTCGGTCACAAACAAGAGAAGAATGAGCAAGCTTTCTTATAACAAGAGAAGAAAACGTGAGAAGAATGAGCAAACGTTCCTTCTAACAAGAGAAGAAAGCATGAGAAGAATGAGCAAACGTTCCTTCTAACAAGAGAAGAAAACATGAGAAGAATGAGCAAGCGTTCTTTCTAACAGGAGAAGAAAACATGAGAAGAATGAGCAAACGTTCCTTCTAACAAGAGAAGAAAACATGAGAAGAATGAGCAAACGTTCCTTCTAACAAGAGAAGAAAGCATGAGAAGAATGAGCAAGCGTTCATTCTAACAAAGAAGAAAACATGAGAAGAATAAGACTTTGTTACAAGATACGGGCGATTACCAACAGACCTATAAGACTTTGTTACAAGATACGGGTGATTACCCACAGACATATAAGACTTTGTTACAAGATACGGGTGATTACCCACAGACATATAAGACTTTGTTACAAGATACGGGCGATTACCCACAGACATATAAGACTTTGTTACAAGATATGGGCGATTACCCACAGACATATAAGACTTTATTACAATATACGGGCGATTACCCACAGATCTATAAGACTTCGTTACAAGATACGGGTGGTTACCCACAGACATATAAGACTTTGTTACAAGATAAGGATGATTACCAACAGACCTATAAGACTTTGTTACAAGATACGGGCGATTACCAACAGACCTATAAGACTTTGTTACAAGATACGGGTGATTACCAACAGACCTATAAGACTTTGTTACAAGATACGGGCGATTACCAACAGATCTTGCTGTCACTGCCCCCGAGTTTTTGTGTGTGCTGGTCGTGATTAAGCAAGTAACTTAAGACTGTCATCGACGGATGAAACTTTAAATTGTTTGGATGAATCTTGTGATCAGAGCTTATTAATAATGCCCAGATCTGTACGGCCGAGATCCGGCCTATCATTTGAAGTTGTTACATGGCATGCCTCACTTCCGCTTCATCATCATGATCATCATCATCATCATGTGACATTTGTTAAGCGTTATGTGTTCTGCTACATTTGGATAGCGCCGGTTCTTCAAACGTGGACGACAGAAACTAGGCCTTGCTGTGGCTACCTTGCATGCATTACTTACTTCTTGTTGTTGTTGATGTGTACATTTGGAGTGTGTGGAGTAGTGGGGCACTACCACAACTTTAAGTATGTGGGTGTGTGGGTGTGTGTGTGTGTGTGGTTGGTTGTGGGTGGTGAGAGGGCTATGAACTGTTGACTAAACCCCACTTTGAAAAAGCCAGAAACTGCCAGCTTACGTTGCCGGTCACGTACATGTGCTAGATTTGTTGCTCTTCTTGATGAAGTTCAAACATAAAACATATTTGATTATGTTTGATATTGTCTCTTTACATAATGCTATTATATTTGATGCTTTTACTAACAAATTTGTTTTTTTTTAATACTGAATTTGTTGTCATGTTACCATGGTTACCTCCTGAATTTGTTGTCGTGTTACCAGGGTTACCTCCCTGAATTTGTTGTCATGTTACCATGGTTACTTCCTTGGATTTGTTGTCATGTTACCAGGGTTACCTCCCTGAATTTGTTATGTTATCAGAGTTACAGCCCTGAATTTGTGGTTATGTTACCAGGGTTACCTCCCTAGATTTGTTGTCATGTTACCAGAGTTACCTCCCTGAATCTGTTATTATGTTACCATGCTTTCCTCTCTGAATTTGTCGTCATGTTACCATGGTTACCTCCAGGAAGCTATCATGGAGGAGCAAGAAAAATCAAGGAAGAGCAAGAAGTGGCTGACCTTGTCTCTGAGGGTCATGGCCAATGTCATTATCATCATACTTTTAGGTCAGTATACGATGTCTAAAGGTGGTGACAGTTCTTGACCTTTTCATTTGACTACTTGATATGTCGACGTGATCACTTGACGTTTCCATTTGACTACTTGATGTGTGTACGTGCTGTTGGTGTTTATAAGTGATACTTGTTTGCACTCGATCACTTGATGTTTGCAGTTGATCACTTGGTGTTCACACGTAATATAAAGGAGGAGTAGTTGAATCGAGAGCGACACGGCTTCCGAGGCTGAAAGCAGATAGTTTTCTCCCCTCTACGGGCGACTTTCTGTCAAATGTCGGTCACAAACAAGAGAAGAATGAGCAAGCTTTCTTATAACAAGAGAAGAAAACGTGAGAAGAATGAGCAAACGTTCCTTCTAACAAGAGAAAACATGAGAAGAATGAGCAAACGTTCCTTCTAACAAGAGAAGAAAACATGAGAAGAATGAGCAAGCGTTCTTTCTAACAGGAGAAGAAAACATGAGAAGAATGAGCAAACGTTCCTTCTAACAAGAGAAGAAAACATGAGAAGAATGAGCAAACGTTCCTTCTAACAAGAGAAGAAAGCATGAGAAGAATGAGCAAGCGTTCATTCTAACAAAGAAGAAAACATGAGAAGAATAAGCAAACGTTCCTTCTAACAAGAGAAGAAAACATGAGAAGAATAAGCAAGCGTTCCTTCTATCAAGAGAAGAAAACATGCGAAGAATAAGCAAGCGTTCCTTCTGACAAGAGAAGAAAACATGAGAAGAATAAACAAGGGTTCCTTCTAACAAGAGAAGAAAACATGAGAAGAATAAGCACGCGTTCCTTCTAACAAGAAAACATGAGAAGAATAAGCAAACGTTCCTTCTAACAAGAGAAGAAAACATGAGAAGAATAAACAAGGGTTCCTTCTAACAAGAGAAGAAAACATGAGAAGAATAAACAAGGGTTCCTTCTAACAAGAGAAGAAAACATGAGAAGAATAAACAAGGGTTCCTTCTAACAAGAGAAGAAAACATGAGAAGAATAAACAAGGGTTCCTTCTAACAAGAGAAGAAAACATGCGAAGAATAAGCAAGCGTTCCTTCTGACAAGAGAATCAAACATGAGAAGAATAAACAAGGGTTCCTTCTAACAAGAGAAGAAAACATGAGAAGAATAAGCAAGCGTTCCTTCTAACAAGAGAAGAAAAGCCTCAAAGACAAGTGTCACGTGTCTAAAGAAAGAGAGGAGTTTTAGCTATGTTGGGGGAGGACACACAGAATAGAGTTAGTCAGGGCCAGAAAGGGGATAGGATCTGGTAGGAGCGAATGCTGTACTCTTGAGGCCCCAGAATGTTGAGGGGCCCCGGCAGCACTGTTTTCCTCTCTATTACAGGTACAGTTTTTTAAAAATTACTTTCTGTGTTTGAATAAGGCTCTCTACGGCCCTGGAATGAACTAATAGTAATAACATGAAAACCGCTGGACAATGAACAAACAAGTTCGCCGCCAGCATCGAAAGCTTTTGACTGAGCACTCAAAGGGGAAGTCATCCGAGAAGGGAAATAATCGATGTTTTCCGATGAATTACGTTGAGCAGGGAACTAGCCAGAAAATGTCGATGCTAATTGATTATCTGTGGCTCGTCGGCCAGATTCTAGTTCCCTTCTACGGTTCCAGAACAAATGTGAGAATAGGTTTGTAGTTCGACGATACGGTACCAAAAACAGTTTGTAAGAAATGTATTCTCTCTCTCTCTCTCTCCTCTCTCTCTCCTCTCTCTCTCTCTCTCTCTCTCTCTCTCTCTCTCTCTCTACTTCTGTCTCTTCTACTTTCGATCTTCCCTTTTGTCAGTAGGTGCTCTAGCCCACCTCTCCTCCAAATATACCCCCCTCCACAAATCTGGATTATCGTTTTCTGATCTTTGTTATAATTGTCCTTGTTTCTTGTACCTCTTTCAGAACTTCCTCATTCGATTTTCTCGCTCTCCATGATACCTCCAGCATTCTTCATTAAAAACCACGTTAATAAATGTATTAGTTGATTGTTAAACTGAATAGCAAATTTTGCTAAGTTAATGTGCTCAGAATTGAGTAGAAAACATAGAAAGTTGATCTTTGTTCCAATTTATCTTCTGTACCCGCCCCTCGGCGATTCCTGTGCTCTGAAACTAACGGCCACCAATCAGCTTTGAGCACGTATGTGATTCAGTTGTTCGTGGCCAGGTCACGTGAGCTGGAGATCAGAAAGAGAGATAGCCCAAACTATGTTGCCGGTTTCTGGGAGGAAAATGAGGTAAGAATCGAGGGAGGAATTCCTGGAGGTAAACATAACTAAAGGGAGACAAGCGAGAACGAAATGATGGTGGAAGAAAGATGTAAAAGAATGAGAAATAAATGTTTTAAAACCGGCCTCACTGTTGACCCGCAGTGTTGATCCTCATTGTTGATCCTCATTGTTGATTCTCATTGTTGATTCTCATTGTTGATCCTCATTGTTGATTCTCATTGTCAAGTGCTGATATAGTAGCGTGATTGATCATGCTCTCACACAAATGTTGATTTTTTATGTTTTCCATTAACCCACTTGATCTGTTTCTTTCCATCATGCTGGACACACACAAACATAACCAATGTTGAGTACTGTTGTTGGCTCATCTACATACACAAACATAACCAATGTTGAGTACTGTTGTTGGCTCATCTACACACAAAAACATGACCAATGTTGAGTACTGTAGTTGGCTCATCTACACACAAAAACATGTCCAATGTTGAGTACTGTAGTTGGCTCATCTACACACAAAAACATGTCCAATGTTGAGTACTGTAGTTGGCTCATCTACACACAAAAACATGACCAATGTTGAGTACTGTAGTTGGCTCATCTTCACACAAAAACATGTCCAATGTTGAATACTTTAAAATATAGTCTAACAGAGTAAAAATGTTCCCGCCCAATAATTGTCCTTGATTTCACCTTGACATCAATACATCCCCGGCTATAATTTATTATTATTATACTTTTTTTTCTAATAAAAATCATCATGACTTTGGAATATACAAATTTTCAGATTCAAACTTTTTGTGACCTTTATTTTTGTGACCCAACAAATTGTTATCTAATAATTATCATGACTTTCATATTAACATTTTTCTATCTAATAACTATCATAATATTATTATAATAATTCTTCCATGTAATGATTATCATGACCTTGATATGAAAAGTCTTCCAGCTAACAATTATCATTACCTTGATATCAATATTCTTACATTATAATGATTATCTGTGGCTCGTCGGCCAGATTCTAGTTCCCTTCTACGGTTCCAGAACAAATGTGAGAATAGGTTTGTAGTTCGACGATACGGTACCAAAAACAGTTTGTAAGAAATGTATTCTCTTTCTCTCTCTCTCTCTCTCTCTCTCTCTCTCTCTCTCTCTACCTCTGTCTCTTCTACTTTCGATCTTCCCTTTTGTCAGTAGGTGCTCTAGCCCACCTCTCCTCCAAATATACCCCCCTCCACAAATCTGGATTATCGTTTTCTGATCTTTGTTATAATTGTCCTTGTTTCTTGTACCTCTTTCAGAACTTCCTCATTCGATTTTCTCGCTCTCCATGATACCTCCAGCATTCTTCATTAAAAACCACGTTAATAAATGTATTAGTTGATTGTTAAACTGAATAGCAAATTTTGCTAAGTTAATGTGCTCAGAATTGAGTAGAAAGCATAGAAAGTTGATCTTTGTTCCAATTTATCTTCTGTACCCGCCCCTCGGCGATTCCTGTGCTCTGAAACTAACGGCCACCAATCAGCTTTGAGCACGTATGTGATTCAGTTGTTCGTGGCCAGATCACGTGAGCTGGAGATCAGAAAGAGAGATAGCCCAAACTATGTTGCCGGTTTCTGGGAGGAAAATGAGGTAAGAATCGAGGGAGGAATTCCTGGAGGTAAACATAACTAAAGGGAGACAAGCGAGAACGAAATGATGGTGGAAGAAAGATGTAAAAGAGTGAGAAATAAATGTTTTAAAACCGGCCTCACTGTTGACCCGCAGTGTTGATCCTCATTGTTGATCCTCATTATTGATTCTCATTGTTGATTCTCATTGTTGATCCTCATTGTTGATTCTCATTGTCAAGTGCTGATATAGTAGCGTGATTGATCATGCTCTCACACAAATGTTGATTTTTTATGTTTTCCATTAACCCACTTGATCTGTTTCTTTCCATCATGCTGGACACACACAAACATAACCAATGTTGAGTACTGTTGTTGGCTCATCTACATACACAAACATAACCAATGTTGAGTACTGTTGTTGGCTCATCTACACACAAAAACATGACCAATGTTGAGTACTGTAGTTGGCTCATCTACACACAAAAACATGTCCAATGTTGAGTACTGTAGTTGGCTCATCTACACACAAAAACATGTCCAATGTTGAGTACTGTAGTTGGCTCATCTACACACAAAAACATGACCAATGTTGAGTACTGTAGTTGGCTCATCTTCACACAAAAACATGTCCAATGTTGAATACTTTAAAATATAGTCTAACAGAGTAAAAATGTTCCCGCCCAATAATTGTCCTTGATTTCACCTTGACATCAATACATCCCCGGCTATAATTTATTATTATTAAACCTTTTTTTCTAATAAAAATCATCATGACTTTGGAATATACAAATTTTCAGATTCAAACTTTTTGTGACCTTTATTTTTGTGACCCAACAAATTGTTATCTAATAATTATCATGACTTTCATATTAACATTTTTCTATCTAATAACTATCATAATATTATTATAATAATTCTTCCATGTAATGATTATCATGACCTTGATATGAAAATTCTTCCAGCTAACAATTATCATTACCTTGATATCAATATTCTTACATTATAATGATTATCATGATCTTGATATGCAAATTCTTCCAGCTAACAATTATCATGACCTTGATATGCAAATTCTTCCAGTTACAATTATCATGACCTTGATATGAAAATTCTTCCAGCTAACAATTATCATGACCTTGAGATGAAAATTCTTCCAGCTAACAATTATCATGACCTTGATATGAAAATTCTTCCAGCTAACAATTATCATGACCTTGATATGAAAATTCTTCCAGCTAACAATTATCATGACCTTGATATGCAAATTCTTCCAGCTAACAATTATCATGATCTTGATATGCAAATTCTTCCAGCTAACAATTATCATTACCTTGATATGAAAATTCTTCCAGCTAACAATTATCATGACCTTGATATGCAAATTCTTCCAGCTAACAATTATCATGACCTTGATATGAAAATTCTTCCAGCTAACTATTATCATGACTTTGATATGAAAATTCTTCCAGCTAACAATTATCATGACCTTGATATGCAAATTCTTCCAGCTAACAATTATCATGACCTTGATATGCAAATTCTTCTAGCTAACAATTATCATGACCTTGAAATGAAAATTCTTCCAGCTAACAAAATATCATTACCTTGATATCAATATTCTTACATTATAATGAGTATCATGATCTTGATATGCAAATTCTTCCAGCTAACAATTATCATGACCTTGATATGAAAATTCTTCCAGTTACAATTATCATGACCTTGATATGAAAATTCTTCCAGCTAACAATTATCATGACCTTGATATGCAAATTCTTCCAGCTAACAATTATCATGATCTTGATATGCAAATTCTTCCAGCTAACAATTATCATGACCTTGATATGAAAATTCTTCCAGCTAACAATTATCATGACCTTGATATGCAATTCTTCCAGCTAACAATATCATGACCTTGATATGCAAATTCTTCCAGCTAACAATTATCATGACCTTGATATGAAAATTCTTCCAGCTAACAATTATCGTGACCTTGATATGAAAATTCTTCCAGCTAACAATTATCATGACCTTGATATGAAAATTCTTCCAGCTAACAATTATCATGACTTTGATATGAAAATTCTTCCAGCTAACAATTATCATGACCTTGATATGCAAATTCTTCCAGCTAACAATTATCATGACCTGATATGCAAATTCTTCTAGCTAACAATTATCATGACCTTGAAATGAAAATTCTTCCAGCTAACAAAATATCATTACCTTGATATCAATATTCTTACATTATAATGAGTATCATGATCTTGATATGCAAATTCTTCCAGCTAACAATTATCATGACCTTGATATGAAAATTCTTCCAGTTACAATTATCATGACCTTGATATGAAAATTCTTCCAGCTAACATTATCATGACCTTGATATGCAAATTCTTCCAGCTAACAATTATCATGATCTTGATATGCAAATTCTTCCAGCTAACAATTATCATGACCTTGATATGAAAATTCTTCCAGCTAACAATTATCATGACCTTGATATGCAAATTCTTCCAGCTAACAATTATCATGACCTTGATATGCAAATTCTTCCAGCTAACAATTATCATGACCTTGATATGAAAATTCTTCCAGCTAACAATTATCGTGACCTTGATATGAAAATTCTTCCAGCTAACAATTATCATGACCTTGATATGAAAATTCTTCCAGCTAACAATTATCATGACTTTGATATGAAAATTCTTCCAGCTAACAATTATCATGACCTTGATTGCTACAATCTTCCCGCCTGCTCTTGAGGTTCTCAGCCCCCTGGAAGGGTACCACCCTCGGACAAGCCTCCGGTTGATGCTGGCAAGGTGAGGATGTTCTTTTGGTGGGGCACGTGAACTCATTAACTTGGTGCTCTTTTGCAGGAAATGTCAGAAGATGGCTGCAAGACATCGTTGATGATCTGCAAATGGATGCATCAGCAGCAGGGCATCTTGCTCAGAACCGAGAGGCCTACAGGAGAGCTGTTAGGGAGGCAAAGTTCTACAAGGGACATGCAAATGAATGAATGAATGAATGAATGTCAAGTCGCCACTCCCTCTTCGCGCACTTCCATTTAAGGAATGCTCTCAGATACACTGGGGGCCTGGTTAGATGAGTGGTTAGACGCTCGCTTTACTAATCCAGTAGTGCCGGGTTCAAGTCCCAGCTGTGCGATTTTTTTTCTAGTGCACACCAAAAAGGCCCTGGGGTTCACCCAACCTCTTTTAATGGTTTCATGTGCCAGCTGTCTTGGAAGTAGGGGCCCAACACCGTATTCCCAATCTGCCTTAATGGCATGAAAATGGGGGTTTTACCTTTTATTTCAGATATCTGGGTTTAGTGTGGATGCTATGTTTGTCCCATAAGACACAGCCAGCCTACATCTCCCTCATATCATCTTCAGATCTAGTACTAAGCGAGCAGCTGTTACAGGTGTGTGTCTGGGGTAGTAGTAGCAGCTGTTACAGGTGTGTGTGTGTGGGGTAGTAGCAGTAGCAGGTGTTACAGGCGTGTGTCTGGGGTAGCAGTAGCAGCTGTTACAGGCGTGTGTGTGGGGTAGTAATAGCAGCTGTTACAAGAGTGTGTCTGGGGTAGCGGTAGCAGCTGTTACAAGAGTGTGTCTGGGGTAGTAGTAGCAGCTGTTACAAGAGTGTGTCTCGGGTAGTAGTAGCAGCTGTTACAAGAGTGTGTCTGGGGTAGTAGTAGCAGCTGTTACAAGAGTGTGTCTGGGGTAGCAGTAGTAGCTGTTACAGGCGTGTGTCTGGGGTAGCAGTAGTAGCTGTTACAATAGTGTGTCTGGGGTAGTAATAGCAGCTGTTACAAGAGTGTGTCTGGGGTAGCAGTAGCAGCTGTTACAGGTGTGTGTGTGGGGTAGTAGCAGTAGCAGGTGTTACAGGCGTGTGTCTGGGGTAGCAGTAGCAGCTGTTACAGGCGTGTGTGTGGGGTAGTAATAGCAGCTGTTACAAGAGTGTGTCTGGGGTAGCGGTAGCAGCTGTTACAAGAGTGTGTCTCGGGTAGTAGTAGCAGCTGTTACAAGAGTGTGTCTCGGGTAGTAGTAGCAGCTGTTACAAGAGTGTGTCTCGGGTAGTAGTAGCAGCTGTTACAAGAGTGTGTCTGGGGTAGTAATAGCAGCTGTTACAGGCGTGTGTCTGGGGTAGTAATAGCAGCTGTTACAAGAGTGTGTCTGGGGTAGTAATAGCAGCTGTTACAAGAGTGTGTCTGGGGTAGCAGTAGTAGCTGTTACAAGAGTGTGTCTCGGGTAGTAATAGCAGCTGTTACAAGAGTGTGTCTCGGGTAGTAATAGCAGCTGTTACAAGAGTGTGTCTGGGGTAGCAGTAGTAGCTGTTACAAGAGTGTGTCTGGGGTAGTAATAGCAGCTGTTACAAGAGTGTGTCTGGGGTAGTAATAGCAGCTGTTACAAGAGTGTGTCTGGGGTAGCAGTAGTAGCTGTTACAGGCGTGTGTGTGGGGTAGTAGTAGCAGCTGTTACAAGAGTGTGTCTGGGGTTGCGGTAGTAGCTGCTACAGGAGTGAGTGTGGGGTAGTAGTAGTACCAGCAATTATCATGACCTTGATATGAAAATTCTTCCAGCTAACAATTATCATGACCTTGATATGAAAATTCTTCCAGCTAACAATTATCATGACCTTGATATGAAAATTCTTCCAGCTAACAATTATCATGACCTTGATATGCAAATTCTTCCAGCTAACAATTATCATGACCTTGATATGAAAATTCTTCCAGCTAACAATTATCATGACCTTGATATGAAAATTCTTCCAGCTAACAATTATCATGACCTTGATATGAAAATTCTTCCAGCTAACAATTATCATGACCTTGATATGCAAATTCTTCCAGCTAACAATTATCATGACCTTGATATGAAAATTCTTCCAGCTAACAATTATCATGACCTTGATATGCAAATTCTTCCAGCTAACAATTATCATGACCTTGATATGAAAATTCTTCCAGCTAACAATTATCATGACCTTGATATGCAAATTCTTCCAGCTAACAATTATCATGACCTTGATATGCAAATTCTTCCAGCTAACAATTATCATGACCTTGATATGCAAATTCTTCCAGCTAACAATTATCATGACCTTGATATGCAAATTCTTCCAGCTAACAATTATCATGACCTTGATATGCAAATTCTTCCAGCTAACAATTATCATGACCTTGATATGAAAATTCTTCCAGCTAACAATTATCATGACCTTGATATGCAAATTCTTCCAGCTAACAATTATCATGACCTTGATATGCAAATTCTTCCAGCTAACAATTATCATGACCTTGATATGAAAATTCTTCCAGCTAACAATTATCATGACCTTGATATGCAAATTCTTCCAGCTAACAATTATCATGACCTTGATATGCAAATTCTTCCAGCTAACAATTATCATGACCTTGATATGAAAATTCTTCCAGCTAACAATTATCATGACCTTGATATGAAAATTCTTCCAGCTAACAATTATCATGACCTTGATATGCAAATTCTTCCAGCTAACAATTATCATGACCTTGATATGAAAATTCTTCCAGCTAACAATTATCATGACCTTGATATGCAAATTCTTCCAGCTAACAATTATCATGACCTTGATATGAAAATTCTTCCAGCTAACAATTATCATGACCTTGATATGCAAATTCTTCCAGCTAACAATTATCATGACCTTGATATGCAAATTCTTCCAGCTAACAATTATCATGACCTTGATATGCAAATTCTTCCAGCTAACAATTATCATGACCTTGATATGAAAATTCTTCCAGCTAACAATTATCATGACCTTGATATGCAAATTCTTCCAGCTAACAATTATCATGACCTTGATATGAAAATTCTTCCAGCTAACAATTATCATGACCTTGATATGCAAATTCTTCCAGCTAACAATTATCATGACCTTGATATGAAAATTCTTCCAGCTAACAATTATCATGACCTTGATATGCAAATTCTTCCAGCTAACAATTATCATGACCTTGATATGCAAATTCTTCCAGCTAACAATTATCATGACCTTGATATGCAAATTCTTCCAGCTAACAATTATCATGACCTTGATATGCAAATTCTTCCAGCTAACAATTATCATGACCTTGATATGCAAATTCTTCCAGCTAACAATTATCATGACCTTGATATGCAAATTCTTCCAGCTAACAATTATCATGACCTTGATATGCAAATTCTTCCAGCTAACAATTATCATGACCTTGATATGCAAATTCTTCCAGCTAACAATTATCATGACCTTGATATGCAAATTCTTCCAGCTAACAATTATCATGACCTTGATATGAAAATTCTTCCAGCTAACAATTATCATGACCTTGATATGAAAATTCTTCCAGCTAACAATTATCATGACCTTGATATGCAAATTCTTCCAGCTAACAATTATCATGACCTTGATATGCAAATTCTTCCAGCTAACAATTATCATGACCTTGATATGCAAATTCTTCCAGCTAACAATTATCATGACCTTGTTACAGGCGTGTGTGTGGGGTAGTAACAGCAGCTGTTACAATAGTGTGTCTGGGGTAGTAATAGCAGCTGTTACAAGAGTGTGTCTGGGGTAGTAATAGCAGCTGTTACAATAGTGTGTCTGGGGTAGTAATAGCAGCTGTTACAATAGTGTGTCTGGGGTAGTAATAGCAGCTGTTACAATAGTGTGTCTGGGGTAGTAATAGCAGCTGTTACAATAGTGTGTCTGGGGTAGTAATAGCAGCGGTTACAAGAGTGTGTCTGGGGTAGTAGTAGCAGTTGTTACAGGCGTATGTCTGGGGTAGTAGTAGCAGTTGTTACAGGAGTATGTCTGGGGTAGTAGTAGCAGTTGTTACTGGAGTGTGTCTGGGGTAGTAGTAGCAGTTGTTACAGGAGTATGTGTATGGTAGTAGTAGCAGTTGTTACAGGAGTATGTCTGGGGTAGTAGTAGCAGTTGTTACAGGATTGTGTGTGGGGTAGTAGTAGCAGTTGTTACAGGAGTGTGTCTGGGGTAGCAGTTGTTACAGGAGTGTGTGTGGGGTAGTAGTAGCAGTTGTTACAGGAGTATGTCTGGGGTAGTAGTAGCAGTTGTTACAGGAGTATGTCTGGGGTAGTAGTAGCAGTTGTTACAGGAGTGTGTCTGGGGTAGTAGTAGCAGTTGTTACAGGAGTATGTCTGGGGTAGTAGTAGCAGTTGTTACAGGAGTATGTCTGGGATATTAGTACCAGTTGTTACAGGAGTATGTCTGGGGTAGTAGTAGCAGTTGTTACAGGATTGTGTGTGGGGTAGTAGTAGCAGTTGTTACAGGAGTGTGTCTGGGGTAGTAGTAGCAGTTGTTACAGGAGTATGCCTGCTGTAGTAGTAGCAGTTGTTACAGGAGTATGTCTGGGGTAGTAGTAGCAGTTGTTACAGGAGTGTGTCTGGGGTAGTAGTAGCAGTTGTTACAGGAGTATGTCTGGGGTAGTAGTAGCAGTTGTTACAGGAGTGTGTCTGGGGTAGTAGTAGCAGTTGTTACAGGAGTGTGTCTGGGGTAGCAGTTGTTACAGGAGTGTGTCTGGGGTAGTAGTAGCAGTTGTTACAGGATTGTGTCTGGGGTAGTAGTAGCAGTTGTTACAGGAGTGTGTCTGGGGTAGTAGTAGCAGTTGTTACAGGCGTATTTCTGGGGTAGTAGTAGCAGTTGTTACAGGCGTATGTCTGGGGTAGTAGTAGCAGTAGCTGCTGTTACAGGAGTGTGTGTGGGTTAGTAGTAGTAGCAGCTGTTACAGGCGTGTGTGTCGGGTAGTAGTATTAGCAGCTGTTACAGGAGTGTGCTGGGGTAGTAGTAGTAGCAGCTGTTACAGGTGTGTGTGTGTGGGGTAGTAGTAGTAGCAGCTGTTACTGGTGTGTGTGTGGGGTAGTAGTTGTAGCAGCTGTTATAGGTGTGTGTGTGGTATAGTAGTAGTAGCAGCTGTTACAGGTGTGTGTGTGGGGTAGTAGTAGTAGCAGCTGTTACAGGCGTGTGTGTGGGGTAGTAGTAGTAGCAGCTGTTACAGGCGTGTGTGCGTGGGGTAGTAGTAGTAGCTGTTACAGGCGTGTGCGTGGGGTAGTAGTAGTAGCAGCTGTTACAGGCGTGTGTGTGGGGTAGTAGTAGTAGCAGCTGTTACAGGCGTGTGTGTGGGGTAGTAGTAGTAGCAGCTGTTACAGGCGTGTGTGTGGGGTAGTAGTAGTAGCAGCTGTTACAGGCGTGTGTGTGGGGTAGTAGTAGTAGCAGCTGTTACAGGTGTGTGTGTGGGGTAGTAGTAGTAGCAGCTGTTACAGGCGTGTGTGTGGGGTAGTAGTAGTAGCAGCTGTTACAGGCGTGTGTGTGGGGTAGTAGTAGTAGCAGCTGTTACAGGCGTGTGTGTGGGGTAGTAGTAGTAGCAGCTGTTACAGGCTTGTATGTAGGATAGCAGCAGAAGATTCTGTGATGTGTCCACCAGCATGTAAGTCGAATGTTTTAGAGCGACAGTGCCATTTTCAGAACAGACGAACCAGAGATACTCAAGACCCTACCCCCACTCGTATATGTGTTTTGAGTAACAGACTGTCCTCCTCTTTCAACCTGTCTCACGGTGAGGGGGTAGGGGTAGGGCTTCGTACAATCCTCTTAATAATGGAATCTGCTGTGATGTTTTTGGTGTTTTCTTTTGGTCCACTCTTTCATGCAATCCACTACTACTCCCCATCCGTCACAATGTTTGTCATTCAACATCATTCGCAGTTCAATGAAGAAGAAGAAGAAGAAGAAGAAGAAGAACCTCCAGAACCTGATGAGGTCGGTTTTGTCAGCTTTGGGCCTCAACCACTTACACTTTTGTTAACAAACTCCACATCAATCTTAAACTTTTGTTAACAAACCCTACATCTGTCTTACACTTCTGGTTAACAAACTCCACATCTGTCTCGCACTTCTGGTTAACAAACTCCACATCTGTCTCGCACTTCTGGTTAACAAACTCCACATCTGTCTCGCACTTCTGGTTAACAAACTCCACATCTGTCTCGCACTTCTGGTTAACAAACTTCACATCTGTCTCGCACTTCTGGTTAACAAACTTCACATCTGTCTCGCACTTCTGGTTAACAAACTCCACAGCTGTTGCTGGAAACCTTCCTTTACTCGTCGCTGCCGCCGACATGATGGGAGGTAATGGTTCTGCTCTCTTCATTTTAGAAAGTTTTCTCTGGTCACGTGATGGAGAATTGAGAAGACAGCAGACATAGAAACTAAATCGTTATGATGATTGGAGGTTTCATCATCATCATCATCATTATCATCATCATCATCATCATTTAGACTTGTCAGTCAATCAGTTTTCTTCTGTTCTTCACAGAATTTTTATCCTGAACCTGTTAAATCTCTACACCCTGTTTATCGCCCTTTACAACAAACAGAAGGACCTGGTAAGTTGGTTTATCGCCCTTTATAACACAAGAAAAAAACCTGCTAAGTTGGTTTATCGCCCTTTACAGCAAACAGAAAAAAATGGTAAGTTGGTTTATCGCCCTTTACAACAAACAGAAAGACCTAGTAAGATGATATCAGTTTTGTCGTTTTGTGATTGTAACTTTTGAAGACAATGCTGGCCAAAATATGTAGAAAGTATCTAAGTTTTGATCAACGGTCGGCAAACTACAGCCCACGGACCGAATGCGGCCCTCTTCATCACTTCATCCGTCCCAACGATAACTGATCAATTACTTGTCTCAAGATACTGGATAAACGGTTACTGTTACATTTATTTCTTTTTAACATTTCAGAACTTAAAAATATCAAATTTTCAGAGAGAATTATCACTAGCAGGCTGACTTCCACCAGCTGAAGAATGTGACGTAACTCTGAAGTTGTATGTTTTCTTGTGTTGGTATGGCTACCATATTTGAAACTCAAAAAATTATTATAATGTGCTGGTGAAGTTGTAAAGATTGTAAACGTGAACTCCAGATTTTCATTTCGTTATGTCTTATTATTATTATGTCAACAGGGTTATTCATAACTCCGTGAAACATTTCAAAAGTTCCCAACAAATAAACCACGTGACCGATCATGATAATTCTTGCGCCGAGAGAGAGAGAAACTCTTCAAGTTTGTTTTTAATAAGCCCGCATGCCAAAATCCCATATTTTGCTGCTAGGAGGCTGTAGTAGCACATGTGACGTTCAGTAAACGTGAGCAGTCATCTTGTGTTTTGGAATACGCAAGAACTTCGTCCGTTGTGACTGTGCAGCGACGATTTTGAGCGGAATTCCAGAAGGCATCACCTGTTTTCAACAGTATCAAGAAGTGATATGCAAAATTCTGGGATGAAGACGGGAGCTTCGCTGGTAAGCTTCTCTAACACGACTCACAGTTTCTTCGCTTGGTCCTGGACGTCCCTGCCGAGGAGCTGTGCACAGACAGCCTTCATCTAGGAATTTCACTCACCATTTCTTGATGCTGTTGAAAACAGGCGCTGGTTTCTGGAATTCCGCTCGAAATCGACGCTGCACAGTTACAACGTTCAAGAGGTTCTTGTTTATTCCAAAACACAAAATGACTGCTCACGTTTACTGAACGCCATATTTGCTACTGCTGCCTTCTGGTGGCAAATCACGGGAGCTATAGGCGCGGGCTTTACTCTTTCTCTGCTGCTGTAAGAATAATCATGATCAGTTACGTAGTTTATTTGGTGCGAATTTTTTTTTTAATGTTCAAGGGCTTATAAATAACCTTGTGTGTGTATGTATGTACGTGTATGTATGTATATATATATATATGTCACAGATGATCACATAATTAAAATAATTTTGAACCGCTTGTTTTTTTTTTTTACTTTTATGACAGAGAGAGTACTTGAATATGCTGACCCACAATGCAACTCACATAAGTAACTGTTCTGCTGCTGTCAAAGATCTGACGACAGCGCCACCTACAGCAATGTTGGTTAGTGACAGCAGTATTAGTTCCATGATGTTGACCAGCTCTACTCTCAGCAACATCACGTCTAGACCCTGGAACAACGGATCTGGGTCATCAAACTGTGTCAATGAAACTGTGCTTCCGGCGGATGCCAAGGAGCTGTGTTGGGAGACGATGATTGGTCAGGTGTGTAACCCCGCCCAGATTTTGAGAAGAAACCCACCCATTGCATGTACCAGCTCGCAACACATAGTGTAGCAGACACAGACATTCGCCACATTGCACTCAAGAGAGATAGGCAGAGTTGAGGACTTCAGGAGCAGCGAATCCACGTCGCTGCTTAGACTGAGAGAGCTGGGACTACAGACTGGCGCGGCCAGGAACGAGAAACATACTGGACTTGTCAACCAACATGGGACAGGCAGTATCAGCCGCAGGACACGGATGGATTGGATATGTTGAAAAAAAAGGGGGGAGGGCTGTCTGAGTACCTACGGACATGTCCGGAGTGCATTGATGATACTCCAGATCATAGACCATAAACCATTCGCGGCATCACTTCTCTCACGACGATTAGTCATTTGTGTAGCCCCACCCTAATATTAGAAGGAACCCACGTACCAGCTGGCAACAAATAGTGTAACAGAGACTGACATTCGCTACGTCACAATCTCTCATGACGATTGGTCAAGTATGTAGCCCCGCCCCAATATTAGAAGGAAACCCACTTACCAGTTGGCAACAAATAGTGTAACAGAGACATTGACATTCGCTACGTCACGCCTCTTACAAGTAAATCCACTAAGCGCTTGTTCGCACCAATTTAAATCGTCACTTTTTTCTATAATTGTATTTTCTGATATGAACAAACTTGCTACAAATAATATACGCTATAAAAACAAAATTGCTGCACCACATACTCACTATATAGAATTTATTTATAGGAAATATATTAATTTGTAGTGTAAAAGTGTTGTAGTCAGTATTCTTGTAGCAAAAAAGAAAAACAACTGTGGCGAGTTTTCTTGTTAGCAAAAAAATTAGAGACGAGTTTGTTTTTTTTGGCGAAAATTCTGTAGCGAGTTTTTCTAGACTTGTATGTGAACAAGACACTGCTATTTTCCCACTGACCTTGTTTTGTAACCTAGGGAACAGGGAAATAATTCTTAACACAAAACGGGACAGGGGGAAAAAGCTACAAAAGGGATAATGGCTTTTCTTATTTGTTGTTGTTGTTGTAATTACGGACACAAGTTCCTCCACACCCAAAAAACTGGTAGAAAACTTTGGCATATCAAACAGGGCGATGTCGGCTAAGTTTCTTGACATTGATTAGGAAAAGTTGCTGTAACCAAGGTAAGATAAAACATTGACCAGGAAAAGTTGGTGTAATCTAGGCCAGAGAAAACATTTACCAGGAAAAGTTGGTGTCTTCTTCTTCTCCGATCGCACTGTCTGTCTATATCTGCAGTCCTGTCTCTTGGATAAATTTTACTGTTTTTTGTAACTCATGTATGGAACCGTAGAGCTTATCTTCTTTAGTGGTTTCACTGGGCCAGTAATTATTTCTCAGTGTCTCGTAGTTGATGCAGTTCTGGAGGATATGTTCCACTGTTTGGGGCACCTGGGCACATGTACATAGATTAGTAGTACCAACCTTAAACTTTGTATACATATGACTTCGGAGTCGGCTGTGTCCTGTTCGGAGACGGAAGATGGTGACTTGTTCCTTTCTGTTTAGCATGTGATAGTCATCATGTGGTGGTGTTTGTGGCTTCCTGTAGGTTTTTATCATGCTTTTCTTCTGATTATAGGTGATTGTTATGTCTGGTTGCTCCATTTCAGTGCCCTCTTTGGCCAGATGGTCAGCTTTCTCATTGCCTGGTATCCCACAGTGGGAGGGAATCCACTGCAAAGTGACTCCATGTTGTAAGCCAATTTTTGACAAGGCATCCTTAAGGTCTGGTAGTTTGTTGCACTGAAGAGCTTCCAGTACTGATCTTGCATCTGTGAGAAGTACTACAGGACATGTATCAATTCTGGAGTCTGATAGTTTTTCAACTGCAGCAATAATTGCCCTAACTTCTGCATCAAAGTTGTTGCAGTATTTTCCAGTGGGTATGGAAATCTTGTCAATGGTGTTGTTTGGATATTCAATATGTGCTCCTGCCCCTCCATTCTTTATGGCATTCTGTGCAGATCCGTCTGTATACACACGTATCCAGGTGTCACATGGATATTTGTCATCTAGCACACTAAGTGTGGCTGTTGATCTTACAAGGCTGCTTTGCATCTCACCATTCTGCACACCTTTCACTTCTGTCTGAATAGTTATTTGTGTATACTCTGCTTCTTTCCATGGTGTATGCTCTGGTACAGATGATAATGGAGTGACTACAGTTGGAAGGTTAGGTATCAGCTTAATGAATACAAGGAATAGTGTAGGCGAAAGGACTCCTCCTTGTGGTACACCGTGTCGCAGAAGTACTTTCTGGCTTTTGTGTCCATCCATTACTACTCTAGCTCTTTTATTGTGTAAATCGGACTTTATCCAGTTGTATAGTCTTCCGTTCACATTGCAGTTTCTTAGTTTCCACAGCAGACCTTTTTTCCATACTTTATCAAAGGCTTTCTTCAGGTCTATCCACGCTGCTAGTACAAGGTTTTTCTCTTGGAATGCATCCTCAATCTCTTGAGAGAGATAGGTCACTTGATCTTCCGTACTGTAGTACTGCCTAAATCCTGCTTGTTGTGGAACGAGAAGGTTTTCACTTTCTAGGTACCATTTTAGCCTCAGGTCAATGATGCGTTCCATCGTTTTGCAGAGGCAGCTAGTGAGACTGATTGGCCTGTAGCTGGAGGCAGTATCACTGTTTTTCCCTGGCTTTAGCAGTTGTACCATGCTTGCTTCCTTCCAGATTTGAGGTAACTTACCTGTGCTCCAGCACATATTGAAAATATCCAACAGCTTTCCCATTGCTGCCATTCCCAGGTTCTTGATCATTTCATTGGACACTCCATCTGGTCCTGGTGATTTCCTTGGTTTCAGTTTACTAACTGCTAGGTCTAACTCACTGCGTGTGATTGGTGCATCCATGACCTCCACTTTTCTGACTTGTTCCTCTTCTTTCTGTGGCTCGATGCGCACTGTACGCTCTTTCTCTGGATGGATATCAATGTTGCAGTCCTGTGCAAACATGCGAGCAAAGTGATCTGCTACCTGCTTACCTGTAAGAGTTTTCCCATCCTCTATTAGTGTAATCTTTGTACTTCTTCCAGTACTCTCATCATTTAACTGTTTGATTAGTTTCCACAGTTTCCTTCCATCCTTTTCAAAGTTTAGGGACTCTGTTTTCTCTCTCCAACTTTCTCGTCTGGCTTGTAGCTTTGCTCTCTGAAATGTGGCCTTAGAATGTTGGTAATTATTGTGGTGTTCTTGGCATGGTCTATTTTCTGCTTGCTTTCGAGCTGCTTCCACGTCATCATGGAGTTTTCCCAGCTCACTAGACCAGTATGGTTTATAGTCCCTGCGAGCTCCTCTGGGAATGGTTTCACGAGCGGCCTGAAGGATACAAGCATTGAATTCCTTCACTATGCTGTTAATATCCTTACCTTCTATGGACAGCTGTCCCACCAGGATACTTGTACGATGTCTGTACATTGTCCAGTTTGCTTTTTTATAGTTCCATCTGGGGAGAGGGCTACTGGTGTTAAGGAGTTCATTTTCTATTGTCAGGAAGACTGGTCGATGGTCGCTACCTCCAAGTTGTTTTCCAACTTCACATGTAATGTTCCACTTCAGATCTGGAGAGTGGAATGCCAGATCTGGTGTTGAGGTTGTACGCCAAGCCCTTGAGTAAAATGTTGGGGGATCCATTGGCTGGTTGATCAGGAGAAGTCCATTATCATCCTGCCAGCTCTCAACTTCCTCTCCTCTCTTGTCTATGTGGTCATAGCCCCAGCTCTGGGAATGGCTGTTAAAATCGCCACAGACCATCAGTCTCTCTTTGTGTGGGATTGTTTCTAAAGCAAGTGGGCGGTCATTAGGACAGTAATAGTTAAGGAGGTGGAA
This sequence comes from Achatina immaculata, assembly GCA_009760885.1. NCBI lineage: Eukaryota > Metazoa > Mollusca > Gastropoda > Stylommatophora > Achatinidae > Lissachatina > Lissachatina immaculata. The sequence goes on from CM019714.1 coordinate 5,066,728, forward strand.
ATCTATATTACTACTTTTTAGATGGATCATCTGATATTCGGCTCCTTCCATGAACACTCCCACCTGACATGCGCTGATGTTATTCTTAACAAGTGTGAGTACTCCACCTTTTCTTCTGTCCTGTCGGTCTGATCTAAAACACTGGTAGCCTCTGATTTTAAAGGCGGCATCTTTGGTTAGGTGTGTCTCTCCTGTATGCAGCATATACTTACCTGCTCTGCAAAAAGTATGTTCTCTAGTTCCACCTTTTTGCTATAGCCATCTCTAACACTGCTGACACCCTCAGCATTCCACTGCATTATTTTAAGTTCTAGCTTTTTGGCTGTTTTCTTCTGTTGTATTTTTTGGCCAGTAGCTCTACTCTCGTGTCTCCTGACTCCACAAGACGAACTGAGAGGACCTCCAGTAGCATTGGGTGGACCCTTTCGAGGCAGGGGGCCCGGCACTGCACCTGCCTGGTTAGTCTTCACAGGGCGAGCACCATGTTTGAAAACTGCAGATAGAGAAATTTCATTAGCGATAATGCGTGTTACCCTGATTTTTGCGATGCGCCTTTTGGCTGGGTAACTCCGACTTCAGCACCTTTCCTTGCTAGGGCAGACTGTGGTCTTGCTCGGACTGCCATGAAGACAGTGTGGCTGGCCTGGCCAAAACGTTGTTTTCCAGCCTCTGGTGGCTGTATGTAAGTCCCTTCTCCATGTCAGACGGTTTTGAGACAGTACCACAGAGATACTCTGACTCTGAGATGAGGAATCTGATGAGTGCTTCAACGATATCCATTCCCCGCCACCCATAGTCTACTGGCTCTGTTTTGTTTACATCATTCTGATAGCCATTGTTGTAAAGACCCATAGGCTTGTCACGTCCTGGATTCATTGATTTCACACCAGATTTTCCTCATCCCCACCAGCAATCTCCATGTCCCCATCCCTCCACTAACCTGTCATTACATTTTACAGAAATAACAATTACAATTAGTGTTGATTGCTACAGGTTTCTGGGCTACAGAAGTAGGTCAGAGTTTTTAAGCAAACAGATCTATGTTCCCTGTCTCACAAACACTATGTTAAGATAAGTGTGCTCTTAACACAGTTGTTCCAGGGGAAAAAGTTGGTGTAATCTAGGTCAGAGAAAACATGACCAGGAGAAGTTGTAATCTAGGTCAGAGAAAATATTGACCAGGAAAAGTTGCTGTAATCTAGGTCAGAGAAAACATTGTTCGCAATCTTGTGATATATTATTATTTTTACTTATGTTGTTGCAAATCTTTGATCATAGCATATTGTACATTACTCTTCACATTTTAAACATTATTCTTCACATACTGAACATTACTTTTCACACACTGAACATTACTTTTCACATGCTGAGCATTACTTTCCACATGCTGAACATTACTTTTCACATGCTGAACATTACTTTTCACACTTTGAACATCACTTTTTACACGCCGAACATTACTTTTCATATACTGAGCATTACTCTCCACATTTTGGAAATGACTCTTCAAATGCTGAACATTACTCTTCGCATGTTGTGGTGACCGCAACAAGGAGGTTTTCAAGCTGACGATCCTGGACACAGTCTTTGTTCTGGGGCAGCTGATCATCCAGGACGTTCTCCGGACATATTTTGTCAAGCACTGCAACTTTCTATGCTGCTGGGATATTGAGAAAAACTTCGTAAGTGTAGCAAATGTCTGTCTGTCTGTCTGCCTGTCTGTCCGTCCATCTATCTATCTGTCTGTCTGTCTGTCGGTCCGTCCATCTGTCTGTCTATCTGCCTGCCTGTCTGTCTGTCTGTCTGTCTGTCTGTCTGTCTGTCTGTCCATTATAGACTGAGGGTTTCTGTCTCTGTTAACCTTGGGTTAAGTGTTATTTATCTGTTTCTGTGTGAGTGTTTTTTTGGGTCTATCTACATTCTATCAGTTTATCTGTTTATCTGTATTCTATCACCCTACTTGTTTATCTACATTCAGTTAGTTTACCTGTTTATCTAGATTCTATCTGTCTACTGTTTATCTACCTTCTGCCAAAGTGTACCTGTTTACCTATATATTCTCTCAGTCTCTCTCTTTACCTATTTTCTATCACTTTGTGTGTGTAATTTCAGTTTGTCAGGATAATTTTTTTAACCTGTCTGTTCATATCTCTGCCATCACTACCTGCCTGTTCAGCTCTCTGCCATCACTACCTGCCTGTCAAGCTCTCTACCATCACTACCTGCCTGTCCAGCTCTCTGCCACCGCTACCTTCTGATCTGCACACCAGAAACAACATTAATAGGTTTAGATACAAGCAGACAGATCTGCACTCTTCGTGGGAACACACTTGCCCATCCTCACACCATCACCAGCAGCAGCAGCAGCAGCAGCAGCAGCAGCACACACCTGACTCGCCTTCTCCCCTCTAACCTCTGCCCTGACCTCTGACCTCTGACCTTTTCCCAGCCAGAATACCCTGAATTTAAGACAGCAGAGAACATCCTGGCACTCATCAGCAACCAGGGAGTCATCTGGTAAGTGTGTCAAACGTCGGTTGCCTTCTTAAGTGACTTAGGATGCCAAAACAATCTCTGGGAGGCTATTTGGGGCGGGGAAGGAGGGGAGAGAGAGTGGAGGGAGTCCTTTTAGTGAATGTTCTTATCTCTTACTGTGAATATTCTTACCTCTTACTGTGAATATTCTTACTTTTCACTGTGAATGTTCTTATCTCTTACTGTGAATGTTCTTACCTTTTACTGTCCTTTCTGTTTTGTTGTTACTCTACATTTATGTCTAGAAATCCTCGGTTTTACGCAAAACTTGTTTTGGGTGGAAAACTTGTTTAAAATAAAGCTATGAGCTGTCCACAGTGGAGTATGCATTTTTCAAAGTGGAATTTTTATTCATTATAAAACTTCCATTGTAGAATTACTGTTCACATCTATATTTTACTTTACTGTATTGTTTATTGTTCACATCTCAAGACTGGCGTTGTTATATGTGTATTCATCACTCGTGCATTGACACAGTGCTAGGCAGGACCAGACACTTGTCAGACACTAAGGTCAGCATGTAAATCGTAAAGTTTATTCGAGTTCGGCGAGACGAGCGCCCGTGTACATTATTCAGCACAGCAAGAAGGGAAGTAAATCGGCTACTTCAGTGCGAAATCCGAGCAACACATTCTGAGAGCCCGTATATGTTGACGACGTTGTGCCTGAGACACGTGTTTAGATCGTGTGCGATCTTCAGTTCCCGATGTTAAAAACTGACGCATGGAACTCGTAACTGGTTGCTTTCATGTTCTCGAGTTTTAAGCGTGCCTGGACAGAGACTGGCCAATCAAAATTGCTTGTTTTGATTATGACCATCCCATATGATGTAATACTAGATAACTCTGGACTCTTCTCCCCTTCTCCCACCACCCCCACCCCCCCCCCCCCCCCGGGGCCGTAGTGTCAAGGTTTGATCTTACTAACAACCCGCCTTGCCTGTCCCACCACACAAACCCTGGCGGACAGCGTCACAAGACAGCTACTGGACATGAACAGATGGAAAAACCCAAATACCATCACTAAAAGAGCCATGAGACGGGCATCTGAAGACAAGAGACAGGGTGGACGGCCAAGGAATGATTGACCAGGAGCTGTAGTGGGCAGCAAGCAACATATCTGGAGCACTGCACCGAGGCTGGCTAAAGACCGTGAGAAATGGATCAAATTTGTTTTGCTGCACTGCAGGCGAACTGGGTGGTGATTGCTTCATAAATAATAGCCTTATGATGTATGTATGTATGTATGTATGTATGTATGTATGTATGTATTTATGTATGTATGTATGTATGTATGTTGTGAAAATGACTGCAGATAACATATATTATAATTGTAAAAGTAGATTTATTACCAAAAAATACCACACAAGAGAGTGACAGAGAAACAAGGCAGAGAATATCAGAGAATGTCTCCAGGTATGATCAAGAGAATACGCAATCAGACAGCGAAGATTTTCTCAGAGAGAGAGAGAGAAAGGAGAGAGAGAGAGAAAGGAGAGAGAGAGAGAAAGGAGAGAGAGAAAAACGAGAGAGAGAAAGGAGAGAGAGAAAAAGGAGAGAGAGAGAGGCGGAATTTCAGCAAGAGCAGTCCCGAGGAGGTGGGGAGAGGGAGGAGGAGTCACATCATTCCTCAGAGTTTGACAGTTTGAGAACCGTATGTTACTATAGCAACTGATCACGTGATGTGCTCCAGGTTGGGCACATTCTTCAATCCTGGGCTTCCGCTCCTGAACCTGGTCAAACTTCTAGTTTTCATGTACGTCCGCTGCTGGAGTGTCATGACCTTCTCTGTGCCGGAGGAGAGGATCTTTAGAGCATCCAGGTAATCGCAAGACATTCTTCTTCTTCTTCTTCTTCTTCTGTGTTCAAATCTTTCTTTTACTTTGGCTAACAGATATAGAGCTTAATGTCGTAGATTGAGGGAAGAAAAGAATATACCTTACTTTGACATTCAGAAGTCCCGGTTTATGAATTTTCACTCGGTTAACGTGAATGAATCGTGACAGAAAGATCCTCTAACAAGAAGAATCTGAACTGAAGAGTTAAAGGAAGAGTTAAGGTGAAGATGAGAAATTTTACTTTAAAAAAAAAGTAATGGAACAGAGGGAAGAAGAAAGAGAGGAAGACCAAGGCGAAGATGGCTGCAAGACATCGTTGATAATCTCCAAATGGATGCATCAGCAGCAGGCCATCTTGCTCACAACCGAGAGGCCAACAGGAGAGTAGTTAGGGAGGCAAAGCTCCGCAAGGGACATGCAAATGACTGACTAGAGCACATTTATCACAAACGATCTACGATACAGACAAGAAACTCTACATAACAGAAACAAACTACACTACAGAATGAAACTCTACATTCCAGATAAGAGACTTTACATCACATATAAAATATCTACATTACAGGCATAAAATCTCTACCTTACGGACAATAATCTCCACACTGCACGTGAAAACCCTGTATTACAGACGGAAACTTGACAATACAGACAAGAAACTCTACATCATTGATAAAAAATGACATTACAGACAAGAAACTATACACTACACTCAGTAAGCTCTATATCATGGATACAAACTTGACATTACAGACAAGAAACTATACACTACACTCAGTAAACTCTATATCATGGATAAAAACTTGACATTACAGACAAGAAACTATACACTACACTCAGTAAACTCTATATCATGGATAAAAACTTGACATTACAGACAAGAAACTATACACTACACTCAGTAAACTCTATATCATGGATAAAAACTTGACATTACAGACAATAAACTATACACTGCACTCAGTAAACTCTATATCATGGATAAAAACTTGACATTACAGACAAGAAACTATACACTGCACTCAATGAACTCTACATCATGGATAAAAACTTGACATTACAGACAAGAAACTATACATTGCACTCAATGAACTCTACATCATGGATAAAAACTTAACATTATAGACAAGAAACTATACATTGCACTCAGTAAGCTCTATATCATGGATGAAAACGTGACATTATAGACCAAAAACTATACATTGCACTCAGTAAGCTCTATATCATGGATAAAAACTTGACATTATAGACCAAAAACTATACACTGCACTCAGTAAGCTCTATATCATGGATAAAAACTTGACATTATAGACCAAAAACTATACACTACACTCAGTAAGCTCTATATCATGGATGAAAACTTGACATTATAGACCAAAAACTATACACTACACTCAGTAAGCTCTATATCATGGATAAAAACTTGACATTATAGACCAAAAACTATACACTACACTCAGTAAGCTCTATATCATGGATACATTACAGGCAAGAAACGAGTATTATAGATTAAAAACTCTACAAACGAGAAACTAACAAGATTTTTTTTAATAGTTAAAACTAGGACTCCCTCCCCCAGCCAGCCTACATTTTTTAAAACCCTTCTTTAAAAAAACAAAAAAACGACAGAATTATTAAGTTATTTAACGGCCAGAATTTGTACCCCCAATACGCAACACTTGATACTGATGTCCATGTCTTTCAGGTCCAATAACTTCTACTACGCCCTGTTGCTGATCATGTTGTTTTTGTGCATGTTACCTCCCCTGTTTGCAATTGTTACCATAGAACCTTCTGCGACGTGTGGGCCTTTCAGGTAAGTTCTATGTGCTGCTAAATCTATACATAAATATAAATCTATACATAAATATAAATCTATAAATATAAGCATAGCTTGATAGCTTCTGTCTGTCCTTGTGTCTGATGTGCAGGAGTCGACACCAAAGAGGCGGATGCACTTAAGACTACTTAAGTTCCTGGACGAACAGTTAATATTGCTTACTTTCTGCAGTGTTGTTAGATAAGAGAAGCGATGACTGCGATAAAACTGCTCCTAGTGTTAAAGGTAGACAGAGACATGCATGGTTCAGTTTTACAACAACAAAAACAAGATAGAAAGAGTGCGGAAAGAGGGCATTTTATGCCTGGCTTTCTGACAAGGAGAATATCAAGAGAGTGAAGTTTTTTATTTATCATCTGTGGGTTTTTGTTTGTTTGTTTGTCTGTTTGTGATTTTTTTGTTTTGTGGTTCTCGAGAAAGTCGTTTGTCGAAATATTGGTTTGTTTTATATTCTTCATTTACACAGTTTGTTTTATATTCTTCATTTACATGGTTTGTTTTATATTCTTTATTTGCACAGTTTGTTTTATATTCTTCATTTACATGGTTTGTTTTATATTCTTCATTTACATGGTTTGTTTTATATTCTTCATTTACACAGTTTGTTTTATATTCTTCATTTACATGGTTTGTTTTATATTCTTCATTTACACAGTTTGTTTTATATTCTTCATTTACACAGCTTGTTTTATATTCTTAATTTACATGGTTTGTTTTATATTCTTCATTTACACAGTTTGTTTTATATTCTTTATTTACATGGTTTGTTTTATATTCTTCATTTACACAGTTTGTTTTATATTCTTCATTTACACAGTTTGTTTTATATTCTTCATTTACACAGTTTGTTTTATATTCTTCGTTTACATGGTTTGTTTTATATTCTTCATTTACACAGTTTGTTTTATATTCTTCATTTACATGGTTTGTTTTTATTCTTCATTTACATGGTTTGTTTTATATTCTTCATTTACACAGTTTGTTTTATATTCTTCATTTACACAGCTTGTTTTATATTCTTAATTTACATGGTTTGTTTTATATTCTTCATTTACACAGTTTGTTTTATATTCTTTATTTACATGGTTTGTTTTATATTCTTCATTTACACAGTTTGTTTTATATTCTTCATTTACACAGTTTGTTTTATATTCTTCATTTACACAGTTTGTTTTATATTCTTCGTTTACATGGTTTGTTTTATATTCTTCATTTACACAGTTTGTTTTATATTCTTCATTTACATGGTTTGTTTTATATTCTTCATTTATCCATATTAGTTTGTTCTATATTCTTCATTTACACATACTTATTTTATATTCTCATTTACACATAATAGTTTGTTTTATAGTCTTCATTTACCCATATTATATTGTTCTGTATTCTTCATTTACAAATATTAGTTTGTTCTATATTTTTCATTTGCATATATTAGTTTGTTTTATATTCTTCTTTCATACATATTAGTCTGTTCTATATTCTTCATTTATACATATTAGTTTGTTTTATATTCTTCATTTGCACATATCAGCTGGTTCTATATTCTTTATTTACCCATATTAGTTTGTTCTGTATTCTTTATTTACACATACTTATTTTATATTCTCATTTACACATATTAGTTTGTTCTATATTCTTCATCTGCAGATATTAGTTTGTTCTATACTCTTCATTTAAACATAATAGTTTGTTCTATATTAATAATTTACACATATTCGTTTGTTCTATTTTCTTCATTTACACATATTAGTATGTTACATATTCTTCATTTATACATATTAGTTTGTTCTATATTCTTCATTTACACATATTAGTTTGTTCTATACTCTTCACTTAGACGTGCTCATCTTTGTTTCTCCCACTCTCTTTCCTGCTCACTTTCCTCGCTTTTTTTTTTGGGTATAAAACTTAACCATACACTTTTATCCTACTTTTTGCAATGACCGAAAAGGAAGCCGCGGTATATATTTCTCTTCTTCTTCTTCTTCTTCTAGCCTCTGTATTTACTGTCCGGTTAAATTGTACAGTCTTTTAGAGTTCATGTTTTGCTGCTTAAAGTTTTCCTTCCAGTGTAGCTTTCTCTCTCCAGAGCTGGGTCGGGCATCATGGTAGAGAGGGCAGAGCTGGGTCGGGCATCATGGTAGAGGGGGCAGAGCTGCAGGATGTGCTCTGGAGTGTCTGCCTCTCTTATGCTGCCAAGGGCACTTGACAGGCTGGGGCACTGCAGATGTGCTCACATTCAGGGTTCAAACTTCCGGTCACATGACGTCCAGTACTTGAACCCTTTTTGTTATGAGTCAGATGTTGTGCATGAGCTAGCAATACTCTCTGTGGCTGAGCTTCTAATATTGTCCACACATTCAGCTAGGGCCTAGATTAAGTTCTGAATGGTATCATCAGTGATCATTGTCTATTTGCTGGTAAACCTATCTAACATTATTGTAGTTTTCCGGGAGAATTTCATGACACATCACAGCGTTGTTTGAAGAAGGGCAGAGCCGACATTTTGGGAAGTTCGTGCTTTACCACTTTTGCTTCACGTAAAGAAAAGTTATAAAGAGAACATGCCAGGAACATCAGCTGGCGGGTACAATGGTAACAACTTAAGATATGAAGACGACACAGTTTTCATTGCTAAAAGTGAAGGGGACCTACAGACTCTTCTGGACATTGTGGTTTGTGAAAGTAAAAGTAAAGGTCTCAGCCTGAACAAAAAGAAGACTGAAGTGATGGTCATCTCAAAGAAAAAGAATACCACCAAAATGTAGCATTACCATCGATGGCACAGAACTGAAACAAGTTGATAGATTCAAGTACTTAGGAACAATTATAACAGCTGATTGGAAATGTCACAACGAAATAAAAAGCAGATGTGCTCATGCCAAGTCAACATTCTAGAAAATGAGAAACATCTTGTGCAACAGGTCCCTATCAATGGAAACAAGATTCCAAGTACTTAAATGTTACATTGAGCCAATTTTGTTTTATGGATGTGAAGCATGGTCCATGAATAAGAGAGTACAGTGAGAAATGAAGGCCATTTGAAATGTGGTTTATAAGAAGGATGTTGAAGGTACCATGGACAGCAAAGAAAACCAACAAAGAAATCTTAAGAGAGGCTGGAGTTAAAAGGCAAATTGCAACAAAGATCAGAGGCAGACAAGCGAGATTTATAGGACATTTTCTGAGAAGAGGAAAATTGGAACACATTGTGGCAAATGGAAAAACTGAAGGAAGAAGAGACAGAGGAAGACAGAGAGAGAGAGAGAGAAGTTACTGGATGGGCTGTCAGTGTGGCTAGGAAGAAAGTCACCGGCGGATCTCATAATCAAGTCTAAAGACAGGGAATTGTGGAGAGAAATGATCGCCTACGCCACGCGGCACGGCACATGAAAGAAAAGTTTATGACAGTATTCTCCTAAGTGATGTGAGATAAGCATTATTGGTACTCAGGAAACTTTTAATAGAGTGAATACCATTGGTTCAAAGGTATCTTAGTTAAGGCAGGGGTCTTGAGATAAGCATGCGGCATGAAAACTGAATGGTTAAAGTTATGGTATAAAAACCACTCGAGATTAGGTTAGAGGAGTGAGCCTTACTATATTTTGGAAAAGAGAGCCTTACTATGTTTTGGAAAAGAGAGCCTTACTATATTTTGGAAAAGAGAGCCTTACTATGTTTTGGAAAAGAGAGCCTTACTATATTTTGGAAAAGAGAGCCTTACTATATTTTGAAAAAGAGAGCGTTACTATATTTTGGAAAATAGAGCCTTACTATATTTTGGAAAAGAGAGCTTTACTATGTTTTGGAAAAGATATACTTCTTCAAGTAGTCTTCATTCTAGCCATTCATTCCGTCAGACAGACATACTTCTTCAAGTAGTTTTGCTGTAAAATTCTTATTTTTAAATATTCTTCTGTTTTTTTATGACAAGATTACAGGTGAAAAGTTAATTGTAAGCAAATTTAAACTAGTTACTTTGTTAATTATTGTTATTAGTAAAAGGTTTTCATAATTTAACAGTTATATATCGCCTATGAAGTTTAGAAAAAAAAATCTACATGCTTGATAATCGGACATAAATGAACAAAATGTTCAGCGTAAACTTACTTGGAGCTCAGCCTAAATACAGTTTGAATGTCCAGTCCTTTCTCGCAGTTGACTGGACAGTAGCTTGAATGCCCAGTCCCTTCTCGCAGTTGACCGGACAGTAGCTTGAATCCCCAGTCCCTTCTCACAGTTGACTGGACAGTAGCTTGAATGCCCAGTCCTTTCTCGCAGTTGACCGGACAGTAGCTTGAATCCCCAGTCCCTTCTCACAGTTGACTGGACAGTAGCTTGAATGCCCAGTCCCTTCTCGCAGTTTTACTGGACAGTAGCTTGAATGCCCAGTCCCTTCTCACAGTTGACTGGACAGTAGCTTGAATGTCCAGTCCCTTCTCACAGTTGACTGGACAGTAGCTTGAATGTCCAGTCCCTTCTCACAGTTGACTGGACAGTAGCTTGAATCCCCAGTCCCTTCTCACAGTTGACTGGACAGTAGCTTGAATGCCCAGTCCCTTCTCACAGTTGACTGGACAGTAGCTTGAATGCCCAGTCCCTTCTCACAGTTGACTGGACAGTAGCTTGAATGTCCAGTCCCTTCTCACAGTTGACTGGACAGTAGCTTGAATGTCCAGTCCCTTCTCGCAGTTGACTGGACAGTAGCTTGAATGTCCAGTCCCTTCTCACAGTTGACTAGACAGTAGCTTGAATGTCCAGTCCCCTCTCACAGTTGACTAGACAGTAGCTTGAATGTCCAGTCCCTTCTCACAGTTGACTAGACAGTAGCTTGAATGTCCAGTCCCTTCTCACAGTTGACTGGACAGTAGCTTGAATGTCCAGTCCCTTCTCACAGTTGACTAGACAGTAGCTTGAATGTCCAGTCCCCTCTCGCAGTTGACTAGACAGTAGCTTGAATGTCCAGTCCCCTCTCGCAGTTGGCCGGACAGTAGCTTGAATGCCCAGTCCCATCTCGCAGTTGGCCGGACAGTAGCTTGAATGTCCAGTCCCTTCTCGCAGTTGACTGGACAGTAGCTTGAATGTCCAGTCCCCTCTCGCAGTTGACTGGACAGTAGCTTGAATGTCCAGTCCCTTCTCGCAGTTGACTGGACAGTAGCTTGAATGTCCAGTCCCTTCTCACAGTTGACTGGACAGTAGCTTGAATGCCAAGTCCCTTCTCACAGTTGACTGGACAGTAGCTTGAATGCCCAGTCCCTTCTCGCAGTTGACTGGACAGTAGCTTGAATGTCCAGTCCCTTCTTGCAGTTGACTGGACAGTAGCTTGAATGTCCAGTCCCTTCTCGCAGTTGACTGGACAGTAGCTTGAATGTCCAGTCCCTTCTCACAGTTGACTGGACAGTAGCTTGAATGTCCAGTCCCTTCTCACAGTTGACTGGACAGTAGCGCGGTTTCTCAGTGCAGCACTGGCTCCTGGTTTTATTGTCATTGCCCTCCAGTCTTTAAAAATGGATAATCGGCACTCTGTTGTGTGAAAAGCTACATCCACAATGGAGATAATATATCTGCATGGCGAGGTGCACTGAATTAAATCGCATACAAAAGTGTGGACGAGTAAAATGAAAACAGGATGCCACGTGTAACTCAGTTCCCGTAACTCTCAATGCCTGGAGATAAAAAATATTTTTTTTTGCAGATTTCTTCTTAATAAAAAAAAAAAAAATTGCATCATCATACCAATATGAAAGTCATTGTTTCCCAGCGCCATCACTTCCAGATATAACCGCTGCCCTCCACATCCCCCCCCCCCAATCCTAAATCATCTTTATCATCTTCATCTTTATCGACACCATCAACATACACGATCCAGCCACCACAACAAGAGAGATAACCTCAGATATTTTATCTCTCTCTTCCACGCCGTGCTTCCTTACCTCCCCTTGCATCAGCGGACATAACAGGATCTACGATGTCCTGGTAAAGACAGTACACGATGAGCTGCCCTCTTCTGTCACCTCAGTCATTGCGTACGCTGCCTCTCCTGGCCTTATTCTACCCGTCTTCATGCTGCTGGGGTAAGTTTTTGCTACTGGGGTAAGTTACTGCAGTTAAGGGTAAATTGCTGGGGGTAATTTGCAGGTGCAGACATTAACTAATTTTGCCCTAAAAGAAAACTGATACGACAGGCTTAAGTCTGTCTTTGACAGAAGGGCTAAACACATGGCCCGTGGACTGCATGCAGACATCTTCACCGCCACGTCCTTCCTTTCATCCCCTAGCTCCTAGAAACATATTTGAACTTCAGGAATGAAATTACCGTATCATTATTAAAACAGAGCTAATCAAATAATCGTCAGAAGTAAGTCAGATTTAAGATGTCAGTTTGTCAGATTTTATCTACTGAAAGTACCCCTGTCTTCACCTCCGCGATAAAAATCTTCAAGTTAAATGCGGCCCGAGGCTGTATATGATTACAGGACCTGCTGGCTATACCTTCATTTAAAAGGTAGTAAAAGTTGAATAAAATTATAGCCAGCAAATAGTTACACAGATGGACGGAAAGATCGATCGATTTGAAAATATTGACCACGAAGACCACGCAGGGTAAAGTGCCAGGAAAAAGAAACCAAGGGAAATCGTACGAGACGTGGACGGCTATCTTGAGATCTCGTCGTAGTTCTGGATGCCCCAGATTTCATGTCAATCTCTGCTCACAACCGAGAGGCCTACAGGAGAGCTGTTAGGGGAGCCAAAGTTCCGCAAGGAACATGCAAATGACTGACTGACTGACTCAGCCAAGTATAGGACTGTAATATCAGATTGTCTTCCTGGCTTTCTTGTCTCTTGTCTACATGTTTTGACTTTGATTTGTTTCAATCCTTTCATGCCCTGCATGTATAGCTCTACTGTGTTCCATCTTTTGTTTTCGTCTTTCACAATGGATCACGTTCATGATGTTTATTTTTAAAGTTTTTCTACCAGTTAACCTCGCAAATGAAAAAATGCAAAGAAGGGCAATGAAACAATCAATATTTAGGCAACAGACTTCGTCTGAGATGAAACTGAACGTTTAACACTTAAGGGAAAAAAACGTCTTATTTTCTCTGTGTGATGAGACTTCTGTGTGATGAGACTTCTGTGTGGAGGAACTTCTGTGTGATGAGACTTCTGTGTGATGGAACTTCTGTGTGATGGAACTTCTGTGTGATGAGACTTCTGTGTGATGAGACTTCTGTGTGATGAGACTTCTGTGTGATGGAACTTCTGTGAGATGAGACTTCTGTGTGATGAGACTTCTCTTTGATGAACTCCTGTAGGAGATCAACATGAAGTATGCAAGTTCCCACTTTTTGTTATGTCACTGGGATAACTTTGTCCTGGATTTAATGTTGAAACTTGAAGCGGGGAGGACATTGATGAGAAAAAATGTTAAAAATATGAAAGTTATAACACGGACACCAACTACATGAGATAGAAAAACCGAGATAGATCTCTTGTTCACCGTTTCTTCCAACAGACAAGTTCTATCATCAAAGTGAATCTTATTTTTCAAGCCTTTGCTATATCTGAAGTGTTCTTGTACACAGATGTAATATTTGTTGTAGCAAAAGTTGAGGCGTACATGTACACATAATTATTATTTCTTGTAGAAAGATTTGAGGAGTACATGTACATATAATTATTATTTCTTGTAGAAAGATTTGAGGAGTACATGTACATATAATTATTATTTCTTGTAGAAAGATTTGAGGAGTACATGTACAAATAATTATTATTTCTTGTAGAAAGATTTCAGGAGTACATGTACATATAATTATTATTTCTTGTAGAAAGATTTGAGGAGTACATGTACATATAATTATTATTTCTTGTAGAAAGATTTGAGGAGTACATGTACATATAATTATTATTTCTTGTAGAAAGATTTGAGGAGTACATGTACACATAATTATTATTTCTTGTAGAAAGATTTCAGGAGTACATGTACATATAATTATTATTTCTTGTAGAAAGATTTCAGGAGTACATGTACATATAATTATTATTTCTTGTAGAAAGATTTGAAGGGTACATGTACACATAATTATTATTTCTCATGGCAAAATTTGAGGAGTACATGTACATATAAATATTAATTCTTGTAGCAGACAACAGTGCTAATGCTTATCTTACTTCTGTTTTGTTGGATGTTGGTCCTCTCCGCTGCTCAGTGCTAATGCTTATCTTACTTCTGTTTTGTTGGATGTTGGTCCTCTCCACCGCTCAGTGCTAATGCTTATCTTACTTCTGTTTTGTTGGATGTTGGTCCTCTCCGCTGCTCAGTGCTAATGCTTATCTTACTTCTGTTTTGTTGGATGTTGGTCCTCTCCGCTGCTCAGGATGATCATCTACTACTTAGTTTCCACCACCAGGTCTCTGAAGGACGCCAACAGTGAGCTCCTGACCCAGCTGGAATACGTGAGTACTTCTTGTCGTCTCCCGTGCGGTCATGGTGAGTCTTGAGGCGTATATTTAGTCGTTTTATCACATGATGCTTCAAGTCGATTGATAAATCTGTTCTATCACGTAATGTGTCAAGTCAATTGATAAATCTATGTTCTGTCACGTAATGTGTCAAGTCAATTGATAAATCTATGTTCCGTAGTTTCTGTATGCCGTGTAGCAGTATACGGGAGATAACTCTTGTTTTTAACAGAAATATATATATATATATAACAAACCATACTGCTTCAGTCATAGCGGGGTGTGACGTGTTACTGTCTTCACATTTCCTGGCGGTGACAGTATCTGAGGTATAGAAGACAGCTACCAATTTTTTTTTAGACCGGGTTGACCCCGATGAAGGTCAGTCCGGAAAAAAAAATTCCCCAGAGTGCGAAATCGAACCACGGACTTTCAGATCGGCAGGCGAGCGCACTAAGGCCTACACCACCGCGGCATTATTGATGGTGAAATGTATAAATCGGCGGAAATGTACTCACAAATGTCTTCATGTTCTAATAAACTGCCACGACTGCCAAGAAGGGCGGCCATGCTGTACCAAAGAATGACCAGTTTATCTGTGTACTGGTGACGTATTGTGTGTATCACGTGACTGTTGTTACATACGTACAATATCATCTTCCATCCTTCTCGTGCCGCTAAGCGTCACATAGGGCTCGCATGGTCGTTTGCCAAGTTTTTCCTGTTTTCGGCGAGTCTTTTCAACCACATCAAAAGGTTGTATGCCCACAAAACTGGTCTCTCTTAACAATGTCCTCTTTAGAGTTTCACGTGGTCGACCTCTTTTTCTTCGCCCTGTTGTGCTCCACTTGATATCTTATTTTGGTATTCTCTGATTGTTTCTTCTCATCACATGGCCTACATATGTCCATCTTCTTTATCTGATCACCCATGGGACAGGTTGTTGTTTGCTCATCTGTCTTATCTCTGCGTTGTTCTTCAATTCGTTCCACTTTATACCGAATATTTTCCTTAGACATTTGTTTTCAAAAGAGTCTAATTTCTTGTCTATTTCTTTAGTTGTTTTCCAGTTTCCGAAAGTACACTATACTAGTCTTTATTTTACTACTGTACTTCTGTCTTTTCTCTGTACTCTTACAGTACAGTGATTACTTCGTGACGGTGATTACTTCGTGACAGTGATTACTTCGTGACAGTGATTACTTCGTGACAGTGATTGCTTCGTGACAGTGATTACTTCGTGACAGTGATTACTTAGTGACAGTGATTACTTCGTGACAGTGAGACTTTCAGCAATAAATTCCTCTCTCACTTACTCTAAATTACATTAACCTGTGACCGTATACAACCACCTGCATCTCTCTTCATTGCAAAGTTACCTTTCCTTGGTCTTCTTGTTGTGAACTCCTTGGAGTTGTCAGCTGTTGTTTGCTGTTAACGCTGTAATGATGGTGGAGCATAGGCATCATGTCGGATAGGGAGTGGATTATTCTGACTTGCGTGAAGATTTGTAGTAAACACGCTTAATAAGATTCTCGAGACGCTCCACCGCCATGAAAATCGCTTGTTGGCCGAGCAGAAAAGCAGACACGAGGAGCACCAAGGTGGAGGTGGGATGTGGTCTTGTCCGGTGCTGGTCCGCAAGCCCTTATAACCTTGTCTTGTTTTCTCTTATCTCCTTCCTCGTGTATCTTCCAGCCTTTCAGTGTTGATGGGTCTTTATTTTGTTCTTTTACAAGAACTGAGATAAGTTTTCATTCCGTTACTATTTTTCGTTCTTTTTTTTTCATTGATTTTTTTCATTTTGTTGTTGTTGTTGTTATTTCGCTTACATTAGTTTGATGTAATCCACATTTTGTCTCTTCTCTCTAATTCTTCGTCCTGTTTGTTTTTGTTTGATAAAGGCTCACGCCGAAACGTTACAAGTTTCTTATCGTTAAATAATAAAGCTGTTCCTACTTTCTTCCTAGTTTATACATTGAGGGGTCTTTATATGTCTCTGACATATAGACGCCTTGATAGGGCTCTGTCTGACATATAGAGGTTTGATAGGGCTCAATCTGACATATAGAGGTTTGACAGGGCTATGTCTGACATATAGAGGTTTGATAGGGCTCAGTCTGACATATAGAGGTTTGATATGGCTATGTCTGACATATAGAGGTTTGATAGGGCTCTGTCTGACATATAGAGGTTTGATAGGGCTATGTCTGACATATAGAGGTTTGATATGGCTATGTCTAACATATAGAGGTTTGATAGGGCTCAGTCTGACATATAGAGGTTTGATAGGGCTCTGTCTGACATATAGAGGTTTGATAGGGCTCTGTCTGACATATAGAGGTTTGATAGGGCTATGTCTGACATATAGAGGTTTGATAGGGCTCAGTCTGACATATAGAGGTTTGATAGGGCTCTGTCTGACATATAGAGGTTTGATAGGGCTATGTCTGACATATAGAGGTTTGATATGGCTATGTCTGACATATAGAGGTTTGATAGGGCTCAGTCTGACATATAGAGGTTTGATAGGGCCTAGTCTGACGTATAGACGTCTTAATAGGGCTCTGAGATTTGCTTCGTATAATTTGGGGGGGGGGGTTGGTATAGTGAGTATAAAATAGATGAGTGTATGGTACAGTTTTACAAGAAGATAGAAAGATTGAGGAAAGTGAGCAGAAACAAGAATGACAGAAAGTAAGATGAGTACATATAAATGAAGGCCATACAACAATCCAATATTTCAGCAAAAGCCTTTTTCAAGGATCACATACAAAAACAACACAACAGATAAAAACACGAAAAACTTATGAAAAATATACTGACTTAGCCTTTTGACTTCCTTTTAAGAAAGTCCGACACAAAATGCGCCCAGACACACGAAGTAGAGCACGAAGTGAAAGCCAACGATTGGGTGAGAAATGTTGTAAAGGGGTTATCACAAAGGGTACCATATAAACGATACAGTGAATATAACGCAGTTTTTTGTTTCTTTTACCAGTATCTTTTTTTATCAAAACCAGCTGGTCATAAACAGTTAAACACAGAAAGAAATATTACACTTGTCACAGGGGAAGAACGTTCACTTCGTTACACTGACAAAAAAAAAAAATCGTTTCTTGTTACAGACAAAAACAAACATCATTTCGTGTCGGAGACAGAAAAAAATATTGTTTATTGTCAGAGACAGAAATAAAATATTTTTTCTTGTCATCTACAGGAAAAGAGAAAAAAAAACCATAGCTGTCTGGACCTTCTACATAACACAAATATGTCAGGGTATTTCGTCATTTTAACAACTGGGCACTTTCGAAACAGTAACAAAATCAAGTAAAATCATTTCTGGCGTGTGGTTTTGCATCGTTTCTTTTCGCAAACAGAAAAGAAACATCGTTTCTTGTCACAGACACACACACACAACATATGTTCTTGTCTTTATCTTCATGTGACTTGTCCAAGACGTTGTCCATCTCACAGCCTCCTTGAAATCAGTGATGTCTTGCGCACGTTGATCAGCGTCTCACATTGACATATTCTGGCTTTATGTTATGTCCTCAGTCTGTCACAGACAAAAAAAAAAAGTTCTCTTGTCACAGACAGAAAAAAAAAGTTTTCTTGTCATAGACAAAAGAAATGTTTTCTTATCACAGACAGAAAAAAATGTTTTCTTGTCACAGACAGAAAAAAAAAACATGTTGTCTTGTCACAGACAGGAAAAAAAAAAAAGTTTTTTTTGTCACAGACATATTTTCTGCTCACGCTTTTCTGTTTTATAGGAGAGAACTGAAGGCAGGAGGAAAGTCTATGCAATGGCTGATGGTGAGTGATTAACAATTCTAGCATCTAATTTTATAACAATAGGTAGTCGGCAATATATGGCCCCGGGGCTGACGCCGGCCTTGCCACGGCTGAAACGTCCCAGCAACAATGAATTAAACTGTTTTTATATTATCCTCTCATACCATACATGAAATGCACACAAACTATCAGATCAGTTTGTCTTGTGTAACGTGTAATTACATGTATTAAATTTCTGCTTTTTAATCTAGTAAACATCCTTGACCTTGGCCCTCCAATTGGAAAATATTAGTCGTAGCTGCTCTACAACAGGTTATGTAGTTGTTACTAACAATATGACCAAATCTGCATAGTGAGCAACACGTTTGTAATGAGATTACAACAATGATTCAATCTTCAGCCAAACACGAAAACAAGAAAGGTCAAGGCTGGAAGGTCGCGAGGTCAGGACTTGATCGTTTGGTCAGAGGAGATAAGAAGAAAAGCTTGGCTGATGCAGGTAAGAATCGATGGACAAGATCTCATGTGATCGTACAAGTATGTGACTGCCGTTAATATTAGCAATATTCTGGTAGCGTTAACTTCGCAACTAAACAAAACTTGCAACAATTAACATTATTGTTACATCACTGTTCTCTTAACATGTTGCAACTATTTTAATACAATCATAACATTGCTAAAAATAATAACATGACGTTTATGCGCGTGTATTCTGTGTTCCAGCTTCTTTTCTTGTCCAGAAATTGCGAACAAACAGCCCAACAAAAGCCACAAACCACCAGGGAACTAAGAAACAAGTCCAGACCTTGAAGGATGCTGTCCATGCTGTCCAACGAAACACTGCTGTCCCAGTTGCTGTCATCAAAGGAGAGCAGTCAGTCAAGGCCGGTGGGCTTAGGTCAAGACTCCGGTCAGTTGATATGGAACGTTTCGATTCTGTCTGATATAAATATCATTAAGCACCTAAAAAGACACCTTTCCATCAGTACTTTAGAGTTTGACATTTATATCAAGTTTATCTGATTTTTAAAAATTATACTTAGTACGTCTAATATCTCCTAGTTTTCTACCCTAGTATATCTCATGTTTCTTGACATTTATGTCATTTCCGTCTCATGTTCTTGACATTTATGTCACTTCTGTTTCGTGTTTTAAAATGTTTTTTTTTATATTTATATCATTTCTGTTTCCTGTATATGGACATTTATGTCATTTCTGTTTCCTGTTTGTTGACATTTATGACTGCTGCCTCGTACTTTTCTTTTACAAATGTAAAAATGTCGTTTCTGTTTCGTACTGCAGGATATTTACGCCACTTTTGTTTAGCGTTTTTGACATTTATGTCATTTGTTTTATGTTTCTTGATATTTATGTCAATTTCTGTTTCGTGTCTCTTTGCATTTATGTCACTTCTTTTTCTTGTTTACTGATATTTAGTCGACGTATTTCTCATATTTCTTTACGCATTGAAACAGATGAGTAATAAAATAACAAAATTAAAACACTTTTGTATCATTAAAACATCTTTATATCAGCCGACACAAATTTAGACAGGTTTGGTCAAACTTGACATTTCAAAAAGAAACGTGAAAGAATGAAGACACGGCATGAATTCCAGGCCAGAAGATACTTAAGAAGGGAGAATACATGGCGACCAACTTGGTGACAATATAATCATGGCAGTGAGAAGGTGGCTGTTGGCCCGGGTATTGTACTAGACATACATGGCTGTCTGCACCTTCTTCACAACACAAATATGTCAGGGTATTTAGTCATTTTAACAACTGGGTACCGCTTTCGACACGGAAACAAAAGAAAGTATAATCTTTTCCGATGTGTGGTTTATGCTTAAAGCTAATAATTTATTATTATTATTATTAGCACCACATGAAATAAGCAAGCCGCCATTAATCAATTTTAATCAATCAAGTGCCATGCCGCGTGGTGTAGGCGATCACTACTCTCCACAATTCCCTGTCTTTAGACTTGATTATGAGATCCGCCGGTGACTTTCTTCCTAGCCACACTGACAGCCCATCCAGTAACTTCTCTCTCTGTCTTCCTCTGTCTCTTTTTCCCTCAATTTTTCCAGTTGCCACAGTGTGTTCCAATTTTCCTCTTCTCAGAAAATGTCCTACACATCTTTCTTGTCTGCCTCTGATCTTTGATGTAATTTGCCTTTTAACTCCAGCCTCTCTTGAGACTTCTTCATTGATTTTATTAGCTGTCCATGGTACCTTCAACATCCTCCTAATAAACCACATCTCCATGGCCTCCATTTCTTGCTGTACTCTCTTATTCATAGACCATGCTTCACATCCATAAAACAAAATTGACTCGATGTAACATTTAAGTACTCGGAATCTTGTTTCCGTTGACATGGATCTGTTGCACAAGATGTTTCTCATTTTCTAGAATGCTGACTTGGCCTGAGTATGTCTGCTTTTTATTTCGTTGTGACATTTCCCATCAGCTGTTATAATTGTTCCTAAGTACTTGAATCTATCAACTTGTTTCAGTTATGTGCTATCGATGGTAATGCTACATTTTGGTGTTATTCTTTTCTTTGAGATGACCATCACTCTGTCTTCTTTTTGATTCAGCCTGAGACCTTTACTTTTACTTTCACAAACCACGATGTCCAGAAGAGCCTGTAGCTCCCCATCACTTTTAGCAATCAGAACTGTGTTGTCTGCATATCTTAAGTTGTTATGGTTGTACCCGCCATTTGATATTCCTGGCAAGCTCTCTATATTCCTCATTATGTTTTCGCTGTACAAGGAGAAGAGGTCAGGAGATAGAACACATCCTTGTCTCTCTCTCAATTTTATGTCTTGGAATGCTCCTATTTGGTTCTCAACCTTCATTGCTGCTGATTGCTGCCAGTATATACTTTTGATGAGTTTCAGATCTTTCCCATCTATGTTGATGTCTTCCAGCATTCTTATAATATCTGTGTATCTCACTTTATCGAATGCTTTACAATAGTCTATGAAGCATAAGTATAGTTTACTAAAATTCGATATGGCGACTTGTTTGCTTCTATGTATAAAATGATTAAGCTTACTAAAAGTCGATAAGAAACCTATACTTATGCTTCATATCGACTTTTAGTAAGCTTAATCATTTTATCCACAGAAGCAACCAAACCACCATATCAGGTTTTAGTAAACTTAATCATTTTATCCACAGAGGCAAGCAAGCCACCATATCAAGTTTTAGTAAACTTAATCATTTTATCCACAGAAGCAAGCAAGCCACCATATCAAGTTTTAGTAAACTTAATCATTTTATCCACAGAAGCAAGCAAGCCACCATATCAGTTTTCAGTAAATTTAATCATTGTATCCACAGAAGCAAGCAAGCCACCTTATCAGCCTTCAGAAAAACTGTGACTGCATACGCGAAACAGAAAAAAGAAGAGAAAGTTATCAACGAGAACAGAGATAAAGAGGCAGCATGCACAGATGAAGTCTCAGTGCCCATATCAGAACAAAAGAAGGAAGTGTCACAAACACAACAGAAAAACATCGTCGAGGAAGAAGGTGATAAAGAAGACGAAATACTCGGTAGAATGAAACGTTCAGCAGAAGCTGAGACTGAAGGAACAAGAAGAAGAAGACCTGATACTGATGTGTTTGAAATCATGGGAAACAACTCGGTACCAGAGTCCAGAGTGTCTCATGCTGAGAGGTCTTCTAAAATGGTAGATTCTCGTGAAGATTCGAGTCACATGGACCAAGAAAGATCTTCTACAAAATCTATGAAAAGAAACACGAATCTGCACAGTGGCAAGAGCAATATGGGTAAAATCACAAGATCTGTCAGCGAGAGCAAAAAGATGACCAGACATGCCAGCGAGGACGACAAGATGATGAGACATATCAGCGAGGACGACAAGATGACCAGACATGCCAGCAAGGACGACAAGATGATGAGACACATCAGCGAGGACGACAAGATGATGAAGACATATCAGCGAGGACGACAAGATGATGAGACATATCAGCGAGGACGACAAGATGACGAGACATATCAGCGAGGGCGACAAGATGACGAGACATATCAGCGAGGACGACAAGATGACGAGACATATCAGCGAGGGCGACAAGATGACGAGACATATCAGCGAGGGCGACAAGATGACGAGACATATCAGCGAGGGCGACAAGATTACCAAAAATGCCAGCGAGGGCGACAAGATGACCAAAAATGCCAGCGAGGGCAACAAAATGACCAGACATGTCAGCGAGGAAGACAAAATCAAGAGATATATGAGGCGAAGCAACAAAACCACGAGACACATTAGCCAGGGCGGCGAAGTCACGAGACATGTCAGCGAGGGCGCCGAAATCACGAGACATGTTAGTGAGGGCGCCGAAATCCCGAGACCTATCATCCAGGCCTATGAAATCACTGGACAGGTCAGCGACGCTAACAGAGTCAAGGAAGTACGTAGGCGACTCAGCTCTTCCTCTATGGTTGACGAGAGCGGCCATCTGAAACCATATGACGAGCTCAGCGACGATGATAGCGATGATTACTGCGATGATTACAGTGATGATTACGGTGATGATTACAGTGATGACAGCGACCACGCACACGGCATGAAGAATGATTACGAAATGGCGCACCATGTGGACGATGGTCTCACAGATTTTGCACACACACAACATCCAGGAAGCGCCATCTCAAGGAAAAGAAATATTTCTGAGAAGCATTTAAAAATACTTCCAGGAAACAACTGAAAAGGGCCTCCAAGAAAGTCAAAGTCTGGAAAAAGCCCACCTCACAATCAGATTTTGTCTGGAATATGTCTTCAGGCTCGCAAAAGAAACAGCCACAGAAGGCAAGAAAGAAAGACGCAAGCGCCCTTTTAGAAATAATTGACGAATCCCATAAACACAAAGATTTTGGGCGATTTAGGGAAACCCCCGCGAACAGACAGGGAAAACACTGGCAGAGAAGAACATCTGAACCCCCAGCTTCTGACCAAGTGCCAGAAATCAAAGTGGAAGATTTCAGTAATATTCCTGGAATATCTCCGCGCAAGGCATATCCGGAAGTAGAAATCTTGGATGAGGACATTCAAAACTTTCAACGACGCAAACGAAACAAAACTTACAACTCATCACCAGATGTGAACAAAGGCTGTGCTGAAACGTATGATATGTATGACAACTATAGAGACAGACAAGAAAACTCAGGGAGCCAGGAGAAAAATAATAAGTTGTTTGTTAACATCATAGACGTGCTGGCACAAAACGATGATAAGATTTTTCAACACAGGAACGCCGAAACAGCCAGGGAACAAAACAGAGTTTCTGACAGCATGAGGAAAATGAAGAGGAAACAGAGCCATCAGATGTACAGATATAAAAACCAGTCTTTACCAGGAGAGAAACGTCTGTCACGTGACAAGCATCACGGAGATTATGCGGGCACTATACATAAAACATCAGACACTGGTCCAAGGAGATCTGACAACTGGGACAGGGACATCAGTGAGTCAGGAACCAGTGAGACTGCCCCACGTGACCGTCAGACCAGCAGACCGCAGACGGAAACAAATGGCACCAGTGGAAATCAACACGGTTATTTTCGTGGAGAAAGCCAGTTTTCAGGAAACCGCCCAAGAACTCAAACCAGGTCGAGGAACAACAAGTGGAGACATGTTCGTGAAAAGATGCCAGAAAGCCGTCAAGAAAGAGAAGGAAGCTCTAGCTATGACACAGACTCTATCGAGGAACATAAGGCACCAAATAGTGGACATACAGATGGTGTACTTTCAAATGGTGGACATTCAGACGCTGTACTTTCAAATGGTAGACATTCAGATGGTGTACTTTCAAATGGTAGACATTCAGATGGTGTACGTTCAACATGGGTGAATAAGTACGACCAAACCAAGAAAATATTAGCCTGGAGAAACATAGCTAGAGAGGACGGCCCTGGTGGATCATCTCAGAGAAACGAGAGACAAGGAAAAGGCAGCCATAATGAGATAGTTCATGAAGCAGAGAACGTGACAGCATCTTACCACATCAGCACTGGATACGGCCGTACAGCCGGGGCTGAACTTCATAAAATATTTCCACGTCAACGGGCCACCTATCTGCACCAAGAAGCACCGCCGGAAGACGGGCAGAGCTATAAACATTTTACTGATGAAAGATTTCAAGAACTCTTTCCCAGAAACAGCAATAAACAGGACGAGGAGCTCAACGAATCACAACGGACAATCACAGCCTTCAGAAACCAGCATTCACGCAGAACAAAGGAAAGAAATATGGCAAAAGATAAAAATGAAGAAGGCTTCAGTCAGAAACGGTACATGACAAACGACGAATCAGCTAATGAAGATTGGGCACAAGACAACACCGTAATAATTTCCATCAGGCGAAGATCACCTGATGCTCCGCGGAGCGTGGAGTTACAGAACTACACGGAGCACAAGCTTACAGGCTGGTCTGGCGGCGAACATCCGGGCACTGCTGGTGGGCGGTACATAACAGAGTGGTGGAGTCAGGATGAGTCTGACAGTTCAGAAGGTCAGAAAGCTAGCCAGCAGGTAACCAGCAAGACCGCAGAAAGTCACCCACAACAAAAAACTGCGCAGAGAAACCTCACAAACGAGGAAGGACAACCTTACGAACATGTAAATTCAGACTTTACCAGCAATCGGTCGGAAGTCAGAAAAAACAGCTTACTTCGTGCGTCTGCTAGCGAAGACGTCTTTGGAGGTGTAGCACTGCCAGATACTGATCATCAAAAACAGGAAGCAGACGATGAAAGAGAAGACAACCCACAGTCTTTTCACCAAACCGGCGCTGGGGGGAGTTTATCCACGGAAACTGGTATCAGACTCATGGATTATGGAATGCACAGAAGAGACAGACCGAGTCTCGCCCCTGTCAGTGACACAGGAACCATGATGTACCCACACACTGATGCCAATACTGAAAGCAGTTTCCATGGTGACGTCGCTAGGCCCGGAGACAAATCGCCCCTAGACACAACTCCTGACAACTCTGGCGGGCGGCCTGTTCGAAACGGGACATAGACTTCCATTACTGAGAAGAAGCAAAATGGCGAGTGTACAATCCTAGCTATCACGAATGGCAGTCTAGACCTGAGTGCTGATAACATCAGTGATGCTACTGATAATTATTCGCGTCCAAAAACAAAATGTATTTGTCTATTAAATAAGATAATTAGTATTTGTTGTCTGACATTCAGATTTTTTAAAAAAAATCAATGTATTGTATCAATGTACAATGCAAACAGTATAATTTGGTTTCTTTGTACTAGAAAATGGATTTGCAGTCTGTTCCTCTGCATTACAAGATAAAGTTAACACCCTTGGTTGTTGTTTTTTTATAGTCGAAATTTTGGGGTAATTTTCTTTGAGTTTATTCAAACAGACCTTTAGTTTACAACAAGATCACGTGTTGTGAGTGCTTGACAAAGCGCGGGAATTGTTGGGCACAACATTATGGTATGATTTTTCGTCTGAGAGATATCTCACAGCCCTGTTCAATGCCGTATTAGAAAAGTCCTGTTTTTGCATGGGGTGAATGGACAAGTAGAAGACCAATGTGTCTCCAGTGTTTTTGTCAAGTCATGGAGTGAATGGACAAGTAGAAGACCAATGTGTCTTCAGTGTTTTTGTCAAGTCATGGGGTGAATGGACAAGTAGAAGACCAATGTGTCTTCAGTGTTTTTGTCAAGTCATGGGGTGAATGGACAAGTAGAAGATCAATGTGTCTCCAGTGTTTTTGTCAAGTCATGGAGTGAATGGACAAGTAGAAGACCAACGTGTCTCCAGTGTTTTTGTCAAAGTTATGGGGTGAATGGACAAGTAGAAGACCAATGTGTCTCTAGTGTTTTTGTCAAGTCATGGAGTGAATGGACAAGTAGAAGACCAATGTGTTTCCAGTGTTTTTGTCAAGTCATGGGGTGAATGGACAAGTAGAAGACCAATGTATCTCCAGTGTTTTTGTCAAGTCATGGAGTGAATGGACACGTAGGAGACCAACGTGTCTCCAGTGTTTTTGTCAAGTCATGGAGTGAATGGACAAGTAGGAGACCAACGTGTCTCCAGTGTTTTTGTTATACTATGGTGGAACTCACTGGCTAGTGCTGCTGATGCCAGTGCTGTTTGTGTGATCTGAATGTCCACCATCAGTTTGAGATGTGTGAATCGATGTTTTAGCTATCGCCATGGAATTTCATCATCATCATATTCCATGATTAAACTGGCTTTTCTTTTGACTCTAACAAGCAGCATTTATTCAACTATGGGTAGTCAACTGTGAGATGTCTAACCACTAAGTGTAGTCAACTATGAGATGTCTAACCACAAAGTGTAGTCACCAGGGAGATGTCTAACCACAAAATGTAGTCAACTGGGAGATGTCTAACCACAAAGTGTAGTCAACTGTGAGATGTCTAACCACAAAGTGTAGTCAACTATGAGATGTCCAACTACTAAGTGTAGTCAACTGTGAGATGTCCAACTACTAAGTGTAGTCAACTGTGAGATATCTAACCACAAAGTGTAGTCAACTGTGAGATGTCCAATTACTAAGTGTAGTCAACTGTGAGATGTCTAACCACAAAGTGTAGTCAACTGTGAGATGTCTAACCACTAAGTGTAGTCAACTGTGAGATGTCCAACCACTAAGTGTAGTCAACTGTGAGATGTCTAACCACTAAGTGTAGTCAACTGTGAGATGTCTAACCACAAAGTGTAGTCAACTGTGAGATGTCTAACCACTAAGTGTAGTTAACTGTGAGATGTCTAACCACTAAGTGTAGTCAACTATGAGATGTCTAACCACAAAGTGTAGTCAGCTATGAGATGTCTAACCACTAAGTGTAGTCAGCTATGAGATGTCTAACCACAAAGTGTAGTCAGCTATGAGATGTGTAACAACTAACTAGTCAACTGTGAGATGTCTAACCACAAAGTGTAGTCAACTGTGAGATGTCTAACCACAAAGTGTAGTCAACTGTGAGATGTCTAACAACTAAGTGTAGTCAACTGTGAGATGTCTAACCACAAAGTGTAGTCAGCTATTAGATCTGTAACAACTAATTATAGTCAACTGTGAGATGTCTAACCACAAAGTGTAGTCAGCTATGAGATGTGTAACAACTAACTAGTCAACTGTGAGATGTCTAACCACAAAGTGTAGTCAACTGTGAGATGTCTAACCACAAAGTGTAGTCAGCTATGAGATGTGTAACAACTAACTAGTCAACTGTGAGATGTCTAACCACAAAGTGTAGTCAGCTATGAGATGTGTAACAACTAACTAGTCAACTGTGAGATGTCTAACCACAAAGTGTAGTCAGCTATGAGATGTGTAACAACTAACTAGTCAACTGTGAGATGTCTAAGCACTAAGTGTAGTCAACTGTGAGATGTCTAACCACTAAGTGCAGTCAACTATGAAATGTCCAACTTGGGTCTTGTCGCACGTATAATGTACAAGGAGGTCGTATCGTTTGTCATAAGTGTGACTTTGGTATCTTTATCAGTCGTCTCACCATCTGGCCATCCCCCATGAAGTCAAGGGGAGACAACCACATCTTTTGTACCCATGTTTACTGAACGTAGTCTTGAATCTGCTTGTATTTATGTACTGCTCAAGAAAAGTGTAACAAATAGAGGGCAGATATATCATAATACAGATGGTTCTCAACGTAAGTAAAAACTGACATACGTAAATTCGTACTTGCGTAAGAAATTTCTGGCAGGCGAAGTCTGCGGAATACGCCATCACAAAACATTAGAAAATACGCGGGAAGGTCAAATCAAGGCAGGAGCATGCTGGGAAGGCGGAAACATTGACGGTGGATACTTCTGTGATTTGCTCACGGCTGGGAGGTAGATTTTACAAGACTTTGATCAACACAAGTGAAGAACAGAAAGAACGTCCTGCACGAGCTGAGATTTTACACCAGAAAGAGTATCTTATCTTACATCCTTCCTGTGCCGTTAAACGTCACATAGAGCTCGTATGGTAGTTCACCGAGTTTTCCTGTTTTCGGCGAGCTTCTTAACCTCATCAAGGGATTTTATGCCTACTAATTTGGTCTCTCTTAACATTGTCCTCTTTAGAGTTTCACGTGGTCGACCTCTTTTTCTTCGGCCTGTTGTGTTCCACTTGATAGCTTGTTTTGGGATTATCTATTTCTTCTCATCACGTGACCGACATATGTCCATCTTCTTTTTCTGATCACCCATGAGACAGGTTGTTGTTGTTTGCTCATCTGTCTTATCTCTACATTGTTCTTGAATTCGTTCCACTTTATACCGACTATTTTCCTGAGGCAGTTGTTTTCAAAAGAGTCTAATTTCTTTAATTGTTTTCCAGCATTCCCATTCATAAATGAGGGTGGATATTACATTTGAATTGAAAATAGCACCCATGAATTTATAACTATCTGTTTAGGTCTGAGAAGAAAGGAGTTTCCCGGTTGAAGATTGAATGTTTGAACTGGGGCAGTTAGCTAGAGGAAACTAGACTTGGTTTAATGATGAAGGTAAGGCAGACAGCCAACTTGGAAACACAGCTCAGTCGACTTAGAGTGAAACCAAGAATGATAAGAAATATAAAGGTAAACAGCTACAAGTCAACTTGGGTCTGGCGGCATCATATGTGACCACTAAACGATGCTGCCCATACAGAAGAGACCGTGAAACAATATCAAACAATGAAGTTGACGATGATAGCAAGGAAACGTAAAGGTGTATTAAGTGAAATAGAAAAAAAAAAAGGTTGTGAACGCTGTTCTTTAGTCCAGTACTTTCTGCATGCTAGCGCGTGCTAGCCACTGACCAGGACCCACAGACTTTTGACGAGCCCTAACTCCGATATATTTAAGTGCTGACTTAAGATTTGTGAACGCATTAATTAGGTCAGTCTCCAACTGTGTGTGTTTACAGGTTTGTTTAGTGTGTCAGTAACAGAGTTGAGAGCTGCATGGCTTCTAAGACTGGAGGAACTGGGCTCTGTTTTGCTTTGAGTTTCTGTGGCAAAATATGCAATAATTTGTAGATTTGTTTGAGTTTCTGAGACAAAATATGCAATAATTTGTAGATTTGTTTGAGTTTCTGAGACAAAATATGCAATAATTTGTAGATTTGTTTGAGTTTCTGTGACAAAATATGCAATACTTTGTAGATTTGTTTGAGTTTCTGCGATAAAATATAAAACTTTATATATTTGAGTTTCTACGATAAAATATAAAACTATATATTTCTTTGAGTTTCTGTGATAAAATATAAAACTATTTATATATTTGTTTGAGTTTCTTCGATAAAATATAAAACTATTTATATATTTGTTTGAGTTTCTGCGATAAAATATGAAGCAATGTATAGATTTTTGTTTCAGTGATATAATATAAAATGATTTATAGATTTGTTTGTTTCTGTGATAAGATATTAAACAATTTATAAATTTGAGTTTCTGTGGTAACATAAAATAACTTGTAAGTTTGAATTTCTGTGACAAGATACTTGTATGCATGATCTTTGTCAACATAGGACATGCATGATCTTTGACAAACATAGGACATGCATGATCTTTGTCAAACATAGGACATGCATGATCTTTGACAAACGTGGGACATGTATGGTCTTTGACAAACATAGGACATGCATGATCTTTGACAAACATAGGACATGCATGATCTTTGACAAACATAGGACATGCATGATCTTTGACAAACATAGGACATGCATGATCTTTGACAAACATAGGACATGCATGATCTTTGTCAACATAGGACATGCATGATCTTTGTCAAACATAGGACATGCATGATCTTTGACAAACGTGGGACATGCATGATCTTTGACAAACGTAAGACATGTATGATCTTTGACAAACATAGGACATGCACGATCTTTGACAAACATAAGACATGCATGACCTTTGACAAACATAGGACATGCATGATCTTTGTCAAACATGGGACATGTATGGTCTTTGACAAACATGGGACATGCACGATCTTTGACAAACATAGGACATGCATGATCTTTGTCAAACATAGGACATTGCATGATCTTTGTCAAACATAGGACATTGCATGATCTTTGACAAATGTAAGACATCCACAATCTTTCACAAATGTAGGACATGCAAGATCTTTGACAAATGTAGGACATCCACGATCTTTGACAGACATGGGAGTGGAAACAATATTTTGATGGTCTTGACAGATATTCTTATCCGTGATAAACACAGCAGAATGTCTTGACAGACACACAAACACAGCAGAATATCTTGACAGACACACAAACACAGCACAATATCTTGACAGACACACAAACACAGCAGAATGTCTTGACAAACATTCTCACCCAACAGACAAACATCATCAGAATGTCCATGGCAAGAGGCTGTGAAGATTTCATCTATTCACTTTAATTTCAGTAAACAAGCAAACAGCTGTGAACATCTGTTGTCACTGTGTCTGCATGAACCATGAAAACATGTCTCTCTGAGAGCCATGAAAACATCACATCTCCAAAACCAGTTTTAAAGTCGTGAAAACATCAAGAATGTCAAACAGAACAAACTTAAGATTACATAACAATGCATCAACCTTAAATAAAATAAAAAAAAACAAACAAAAAAACTCACTCATACTGTGATATTTACATGACCTATCACAAAACATGATGTATCACTCTGTGAGAAGTCACTATACACCTGTACAAGATGTGACAACTCAAATCCTTCACGACTCCCGGAAGACAAAACATTTTTGCTACCTCCACTTCTCCTTGACTTCTTGCCCCAGGCCATGACAAACCCAAACATTCTACAGCCAAATTCTGATCTTATAAAGTGACATATTTTTAGACTGTCACATTTGTGACATGCAACAATTTGGACCAAATGACAATGAAAGCGGGTGGGAGTGAAGTCTGTGGGTCAGGTGACCCTAATGTGCCTTGGAGTCACTCAGGGAATATCGTGTCCACATTGTCCTTGACCTGTTGACACACTAGAGGCCACCTTTTCTTGCCCAGCTCCGGGAGTCAGGTACCCATTTCTGACAGGATGACATGAGCACTTCCTGCCAGACTTGAACCACTGGCCTCACCATCATAGGTCACAAGATCAAGCGCACTACCCACTTCACTTGAACCACTGCCCTTACCATCATAGGTCACAACATCTAGCACACTACTCACTTCACTACTTAGGAACCCAAAGACCCACTTTACATGACCCAGCTGTACAAGTAAAAGATTATCTATATGTAAACTGTGACACTCTATCAATGCATAAACCACTTACAAAAACTAAAGTGAAAGTAGTATAAATGTGATACCACACCTGAGAACACAGCAAGGAAGCAGGAAAGTAAGACAAATGTACAGAAAGCAGCATAGTTTAAGTGTGTATAAAAAACTAACAAGGATGTGTCTACTAACTTCAGTATCAGTGACTGAGTCAGTGAACTAGGCCAAGTTTTACTTACACAGTTAGACAAACTGGGAGACAAGTTCAGGGCACACATCTAACACAGCTTTTTATGGGCTAATTCAGATGTCAAAAGTCTGCAACCGGCTGTGGTTTAAGACCTAGCAGATGCAGGAAGGTCATGGTGTCAGGCACTCCTCACATCTCTTAGTGATATCAAGACTTCAAGTGTACCAAGGAACATACAATACTCAAGTAAAAATAATGCTTGTATGTATGGGAGTTAATGGAAACTACAAGATGACAGACAGAAGGCAGCTCTTGCTGAATGTTTAGACCTACATGAACAAGATGACAGACAGAAGGCAGCTCTTGCTGAATGCTGATATATAAGAAAACAGGAGAGATTCAAGGAAACTGTTACTCACTCACTACTTTGTTCAAGTAGAAATCTGAAAACACTCTATAAACAACTAAGTGCAGCACCAGAACAAAGCAGCACTGATGCTGTGATCTGCCTATAAGTTCAAGCTTCACCAGCATATTTGTCACATTTCTCACTCTGCCCCATGCCTCATTACAACAAGTTTGGACAGATCAATCATAATCATCATCATGTGACATGCCAAACATCATGGATGATCATGCTTCTCTAGAGATCTCCATATCTGATGCCCTTACTATCATACCAAGCTGACTATTACTTTCTAACTCTGTTTTTCTCTGCTTCTCTTCTCATTTATTTTTCCTGCTGTTATGATGTTTTAAGGCCCTGGATGGATTTTTACATACTTTTTTAATTGTCACATCCACCAACTGACTAATCACGCTACCATACTAGCAGGACCTGTAGGGAATTCTTCTACCATCAAGACCATACAAATGAAGCACAATATCTGTGTTTTACATTTCACTTTCAGCAACAACCTGTTAAAGCTACCATCTCAGAAATAATCCACTTTTCTACGACCTGACAGAGAAATGTACACAATTTTTTTCTGAAAACATAAGAAAGCTAAAGTAATAATGTGTGACAGCTGTCACTCAAGATGGTAACAGAAGCAGGAAACATGTCAAAGCACTGTTAGCTCTCTCACAAGCACAGACAGTATTTAGTGATACTTCCCGTTCCTGTACACATACACAAAACTAACACTTTGTTCTCGCTAACTTGATCATGTGTAAATTACTTGTTCACACGTTTCACATGGATATAAACTGTGCCACAGTCCCATAGTTCTTTGAGTGAGAAGATAAGAAATATCTTCTATTTTATCTCTGCATGGTTACATTCCCCTCATACATTCAAACAAAAGTCAAAACGATATGTTTAGACTGTATAGTTGCCAACACACAATGTAAATACTGGAACTATGGCAAAACTTACTCAAATTATGGTTACAATATCTGTAATTGTAGCAAAACGTACTGAAATATGGTTACAATATCTGTAATTGTAGCAAAACATACTGAAATATGGTTACAATATCTGAATTTGTAATAAAACATACTGAAGTTATTGCTGTGGTGTCTAGAAATGTATGTTAGAATGTAGAGAATCTATGGCTGTTAGAACTTCAGCAAACAACAACTTATGACTGATCACAGAAAAACTAGCAACAAAACACACAGAAAATGGGGTTCTGGGATCTGAAAAATTGCAAAATAAATATCTGAGCTTTGATATCTGAAATTATAACTAAAAAAAAAAAACAAAACAAAATAAAACACACACACACATGTAACAAAAAGAGGCAACTTATGTAGTAAAACACACTGAGACTATATCTGCGATATGTGATTCTAACAAAACACACTGAAACTATATCTGTGACATATGATTCTAACAAAACACACTGTGACTATATCTGTGACGTGTGATTCTAACAACACACACTGAAACTATATCTGTGACATGTGATTCTAACAAAACACATGGAGACTATAGCTATGACATCTGATACTAGCAAAACACACTGAAACTATAGCTAATTTCACATGAAACACAAATTCAAACTTTTAAAGACACAAATACTGGTGGACAGAGGACAAGGAAATGTACAGCAAGTCTTATCAGCCAGGACATGAGACTAGTAGGATACAGGTTATCAGAGAGTACCATCAGCCAAGACATAAGACTAGTGGGATACAGGTTATCAGAGTATACCATTAGCCAGGACATAAGACTAGTTGGATATAGGTTATCAGAGTGTGCCATCAGCCAGGACATAAGACTATAGTGGGATACAGGTTATCAGAGTGTACCATCAGCCAGGACATAAGACTAGTTGGATACAGGTTATCAGAGTGTGCCATCAGCCAGGACATAAGACTAGTTGGATATAGGTTATCAGAGTGTGCCATCAGCCAGGACATAAGACTATAGTGGGATACAGGTTATCAGAGTGTGCCATCAGCCAGGACATAAGACTACAGTGGGATACAGGTTATCAGAGTGTATCATCAGCCAGGACATAAGACTAGTTGGATACAGGTTATCAGAGTGTACCATCAGCCAGGACATAAGACTATAGTTGGATACAGTTTATCAGAGTGTACCATCAGCCAGGACATAAGACTAGTGGGATACAGTTTATCAGAGTGTATCATCAGCCAGGACATAAGACTATAGTGGGATACAGGTTATCAGAGTATACCATCAGCCAGGACATAAGACTAGTGGGATACAGGTTATCAGAGTGTACCATCGGCCAGGACATAAGACTATAGTGGGATACAGGTTATCAGAGTGTACCATCAGCCAGGACATAAGACTATAGTGGGATACAGGTTATTAGAGTGTACCATCAGCCAGGACATAAGACTACAGTGGGATACAAGTTATTAGAGTGTACCATCAGCCAGGACATAAGACCAGTGGGATAGAGGCTGTCAGAGGGCACCATCAGCCAGGACATAAGACCAAAGGGATACAGGCTGTCAGAGTGTACCATCAAATATTGAGACAATACAGCTCAAAACCCAGGACTAAACATCTTTTACAAAGACAAGGACTGTCTGGACTTGATCATCTATCAAACATGACTTAGTTCAAATCTCACACATGAGAGAACTTTACAAGGACTGTCTTGATTTGATCATCTATCAAATATGATTTACCAAGTTCAAATCTCACACATGAGAGACTTTACAAGGACTGAGGAGAGCACCATGTCATATACATAAGTACTCACTTGACAAACAAAAACAGTAGCCTAAAACTAAGATATGTCACATGAACAAACACAAACATGCTTTATTGTTTCTATAACCTTTCAGGCATTCCAGCCAAATAATCAGCAGCTGTGACAGAAACTACAACCATCTACCTACTTTATGAACTGTACTGCAGAACTACCACCATCAAACTACTTCATGAACTCTACTGTAGAACAACCAACATCAAACTACTTCATGAACTCTACTGTAGAACTACCACCATCTAACTGTTTCATGAACTGTACTGTAGAACTACCACCATCAAACTACTTCATGAACTGTAATGTAGAACAACCAACATCAAACTACTTCATGAACTCTACTGTAGAACTACCACCATCTAACTGTTTCATGAACTGTACTGTAGAACTACCACCATCAAACTACTTCATGAACTGTAATGTAGAACAACCAACATCAAACTACTTCATGAACTCTACTGTAGAACTACCACCATCTAACTGTTTCACGAACTGTACTGTAGAACTACCACCATCTACAAATAATTAGCATATAAGTATATAAAACTAAGCATATAACTATGCATGAAGCCACTGCAGTAAAGCTGTGATAACAAAATGTATTAACTTAGGAAAAAAAGTAGGAATAGGTTTATTACTTCGTTTCCAACCTCGCCAGCCCCAAAAGGCCTGTTGCGGTATGTGCTCTCCCACCGACACAGCCTTATAATTTTTCAGACCTTCTTTCGTTGAAAACACAATGTAACTTTTCATTTAACCAGTCAGAGCTCTTCTGAATCCAAAGTTAAACTAGTGTTTAAGCATGCCTGATAAAGGGAGACACGTTGGATATCATGATAGGAATGTGAAATGCAAGTTTTTTTTTAGATCGAGTGGTAGAATGGTCACACTGACCGACTAGACCTGTCTTACTATATGTGTTTCTCATAGCTGTAGACCTGTCAGATTTATTGGATGTCACAAACATCCATAAATATTGATTTTTCTGTGTTGAAATTTGAATGACTATGTATTCTATATTGGATTATGACACAAGTAAGGTAAATATAAAGAAGATTTTATTGCTCAGCCCTAAAATTTTTTAGCACCAAAAATTAATTCCACTGTTTCACACCAGTTGTGTTTTTTTTCTTTTCTTTCTTCACTCATTTCCACTTATTTTAATGTGTGATACACACGTAGTGATCATGGAATTAATTTGGTACAATAACTTTTACACAGGGACCTCCTTCCCCAAAATGTCCGCGTCCTCTGCAAACCAGGGAACGTTTTGGAAGCGGTTGGAAAGAGTTTACGAGCACACAGTTGTGACATTTTGGTGTGAACCTTAATCATACAAAAACACATAGGACAAAGAAACAGAGAGAGTGCCCTTCTGAACACAGCCTCTTTCAAGTCACAGCTTCTTACAAGTCACAGCTAAGTGCTCTATTCATTTTATTCTAATTTTTCCATTCCTATTTTTTATATAACACTCATATGAATTTACATTTTGTCTTCTCTCTCCATTCCTTTGTCCTGTGTGTTTTTGTATGATAACGGTTCACATTGAAACGTCACAACTGTGTGCTCATTAATTAATAAAGATGTTCCTACTTTTTTCCTAGTTTATACATCTTTTTTATCACTTCTACCTGCTTCATGAACTGTCTAGAAGAACTACCATCATCTACTTGCTCCAAGAACTGTCTAGAAGAACTACCATCATCTACTTGCTCCAAGAACTGTCTAGAAGAACAATCACCATCCAACTTCATGAACTGTCTTGCACAAACTACCACCATCTATGTGCTATATGAACTGTCTAGAAGAACTACAAATCAGTGTGCAGTAACCCAGTATCAATTCCGGTATCATAACAGTATCTTAGTGGCGCTGTGATGTAACATTTCTCTGTATTCAGTCCATCTTCTGCGTTTGTGTATTCAGTTGTTAAACAGCATTCGAAGTACGTGAGCAGCGAATTGTTTAAATCAGCATATTCACTATGGTTCTTTCACTGGAGGAAATGTTGAGCACATATTTCAAAAAGGCAATACATACACTGATTTAGTGTCAGAGCAGTCTGCTGAAAACACCCATACATCATCACAATGCAGTTCATAAACTTACTGAGAAATTCTGTGAAACAGGCTCAGTATTAGAAGCACAATATAGTGGGAAACCATCTAAACTTAACAAGGAGAAGTTATCGAACATTTAGCAGATCTTTAAAAAAAAAAAAAAGGTATTTGCGAATAAAATTAAATACGTTCAAGCGTGCATAGATACACAAGAACATCACTTTTTGTTATAAGCTACGTATCTGATTAGTTCTTATTACGTAACATTTTTTAATCAGCACACTTGATCAGCAACTCTAGTTATGCTACCATACAGCAGGTAGATGTGCCTAGATATCACAGCCGCTAACTTACCACTATGATACAGAAATCGATACTGAGATACCGCACACTGACTTTTCAAACTCCTGTACCATCATCTATCTGCTCCAAGAACTGCCTTATAAAACAAAGTGAGACATTATTACTTGCTATATGAAACAATATACAATGTTTTGAAAGTGTCTGCTAATCTAGAGCTATGTTAAGACATGGCATCTCTGTGGCCTACACACAAACCTCTTTATTAAGTTTGTTCATAAACTCTTTTTTTCAACACTCAGGTATGCAGTGCTAGCCATCCCCGACACAGGAAAACTATATGATTCGACTTTATATATAATCATGTTAGCCATCCCCAACACAGGAAAACTGTATGATTCCACTTTATATATAATCATGTTAGCCATCCCCAACACAGGAAAACTGTATGATTCCACTTTATATATAATCATGTTAGCCATCCCCGACACAGGAAAACTGTATGATTCCACTTTATATATAATCATGTTAGCCATCCCCAACACAGGAAAACTATATGATTCCACTTTATATATAATCATGTTAGCCATCCCCAACACAGGAAAACTATATGATTCCACTTTATATATAATCATGTTAGCCATCCCTGACGAAAACTATATGATTCCACTTTATATATAATCATGTTAGCCATCCCCGACACAGGAAAACTATATGATTCCACTTCATATATAATTATGTTAGTCATCCCCGACACAGGAAAACTATATGATTCCATTTCATGTATTATCATGTTAGCCATCCCCGACACAGGAAAACTATATGATTCCACTTCATATATAATCATGTTACCCATCCCCAAACACAGGAAAACTATACTTCCACTTCACACAAAATCATGTTATGCAGCCCCACTCCCCTCCTTCCCCCCAGCACAGAAAAACTATACAATTCCAGTTCATACATAATCAATGTCAAATAAAAAGCAAACAAAACATACATCTTCATATATGGAACATCTACATGTGCTGGCACCAACCAAACCCAGTCACATTCTACAACTGTCAGCATATCCTTGTTTGTATGGTTGACCAACCTGTAATATTTAACAAAAAAAAACAAATCTAGATTTTTGGGTAGTGAAGTACAAACCATTCAAGTTTCATGAACAGAAATGAACACATCCCTGTACAAGCTCTAGAGTAAAAAGATAAGATTGTTCCAGATTCACTCGTTAAGTCTGCAACAAAGAATTAACCTGGCGCAGAAAGCTAAGATTCGAGAAGGTTTCCGGGCTCCAGGACACCATTAGTCACCGGGGGATGCGCCTGATCTCCTGCGCTCTGTCCCAGGTTGTTCTCAGCTCCGGTGCTGCTAGCCGCAACAGGACTTGCTGCAGGCTTTGACCCTGGTGCCACAGCCGCTGTAACATCAACGGGTGATTTCAAGCCAGTGGTGGGGGTAAAGCCGGAAGGGAGTGTGAAGTTTGGGAGTGGGGCTGGAGCAGGAAGAGAAGCTGGAAGTTGAGAAAATCCTGAAAAAAATGGAGGAAAAAAAATTGTGATATGTGGAACTGATTTTCTTCTTCTTCTTCCCATAAAACAGTCAAACACTTTTGACATATTTCTATAACAACAAAACTGACCATCTTCTCCATTCAGTCACCTCTATACAGATATAGGATCATCACTTCCCAGATTGCTGCTTGGGTTTCTTGGTATGTTTCCAGAAGATAGTTTACCATTGCTTTCCTTCCGGGCAGTGACTGTACTAGTCAGTGATCGTAGCCATTGTCCCTACATGGAGATCATCTGCCTACCATCATAGAATGGTGACCATAACCAACATTATCTGTCGGCTGCTCTCCCATTCCATCCACCACCTGCTCCCATGGCTTCACGTCACCCTGATCGGGGGGCTATATGGGTACTCCAACACATAAATGCCTTTGAATGTAAATGCTACAGAAGAGTTCTCCAAATATCGTGGACACAAAAAAGAACAAATATATCTATACTACAAGAGCTTAATATTGAAGAAGGCTGGCTAGTAAAGAGGATTAAAGAGAGAAAACTTAAATATTTTGGACACATTAAACGTCATGATAATTTAGAGAAGACCGTATTGGAAGGATACATAATGGGAAAAAGAAAAAGAGGAAGACCGAAACGAAGATGGCTGCAAGACATCGTTGACGATCTGGAAATGGATGCAGCAGCAGCAGGCTATCTTGCTCACGACCGGGAGGCCTACAAGAGTGCTGTTTGGGAGGCGAAGTTCCGCAAGGGACATGCAAAGGAATGAATGAATGAATGAACTTCCCAGAACGAGTCCACACAGTAAACTGATGGAGGGTTTATGTCAACTAAGTCAAAGGGAACAATCTATGTAAAGTAGGTAAAGGGGAACAATCTATGTAAAGTAGGTCATGGGGAACAATCTATGTAAAGTAGGTCAAGGGGAACAACTTGTGTAAATCAGGTCAAGGGAAATAATTTATGTAAAGTACGTCATTGTTAAGAGAAACCAAATAAATAGGCATAAAATAGCTTGATGAGATTGAAGAGGACAGGAAAACTTGGTGAATTACCATGCAACTCCAATGTGACGTTTAATGGCATGGGAAGGATGTAAGATGTCAAAGGAAACAATTATGCAAAGTAGGTCAATGTGAACAATTTATGTAAAGTAGGCATAGGAGAACAGACAGTTCATGTAAAGTAAGTCAGGGAAAACTGAGAGTTCATGTAAACTAAGTCAGGGAGAACAGAGAGTTCATGTAAAGTAAGTCAAGGAGAACAGAAAGTTCATGTAAAGTAAGTCAGGGAGAACAGAGAGTTCATGTAGTAAGTCAGGGAGAACAGAAAGTTCATGTAAAGTAAGTCAGGGAGAACAGAGAGTTCATGTAGTAAGTCAGGGAGAACAGAAAGTTCATGTAGTAAGTCAGGGAGAACAGAGAGTTCATGTAGTAAGTCAGGGAGAACAGAGAGTTCATGTAGTAAGTCAGGGAGAACAGAAAGTTCATGTAGTAAGTCAGGGAGAACAGAGAGTTCATGTAGTAAGTCAGGGAGAACAGAGAGTTCATGTAGTAAGTCAGGGAGAACAGAGAGTTCATGTAGTAAGTCAGGGAGAACAGAGAGTTCATGTAAAGTAAGTCATGAAGAACAAAGAGTTCATGTAAAGTAAGTCATGAAGAACAGAGAGTTCATGTAAAGTAAGTCATGGAGAACAGAGAGTTCATGTAAATTAAGTCAGGGAGAACAAAGAGTTTGTGTAGTAAGTCAGGGAGAAGAGAGAGTTCATGTAAAGTAAGTCAGGGAGAACAGAGAGTTCGTGTAAAGTAAGTCAGGGAGAACAGAGAGTTAGTGTAGTAAGTCATGGAGAACAGAACGTGCACATTTAGTCCTAGAATTTTCTCAGATCTGTTTCAACAAAGGGAAGTGAAAATAATGACATGCTGCAACACAACAAGAAACAAAGCCTTGACAGTAGCAAGCATATGAGAGAGAGAAGAGAAAGGAGAGAGAGAAAATAATGACATGCTGTAACTTACAAGAAACACAGCCTTTACAGTAGCAAGCATATGAGAGAGAGAAGAGAGAGGAGAGAGAGAAAGAGAGAGGAGAGCGAGAGAAAGGAAATAATGACATGCTGTAACCCTGCAAGAAACAAAGCCTTGACAATAGCAAGTGTATAAGAGAGAGAGAAAGAAAGAGAGAGGAAAGAAGGGGAGAGGAGAGAAAGAGAGAAGAGAGATAGAAAGAGAGAGAGAAAGAAAGAGGAGAGAAAGAGAGAAGAGAGATAGAAAGAGAGGAGAGAAGGAGAGAAGAGAGAGGAGAGAAGGAGAGAGAGGAAAGAAGAAGAGAGAGGAGAGAAGGAGAGAGAGGAAAGAAGAAGAGAGAGGAAAGAAGGAGAGAAGGAGAGAAAGAGAGAAGGAGAGAGAAGAGAGAGGAGAGAAAGAGAGAAGAGAGAGAGAAAGAGAAAGGAGAAAGAAAAAGAGAGAGAAGAGAGAAAATAATGACATGCTGTAACCCCGCAAGAAACAAAGTCTTGCAATAGCAACCGTATAAGAGAAAGAGAGAGAAGGAGAGAAGAGAAAAAGAAAGAGAGAAGAGAGAGAGAAAGAGAAGAGAGGGAGAAGGAGAGAAGAGAGGGAAAAAGAGAGAGAGAAAGAAGAAAGAGAGAGATAGTCATGAAATTTGTGTAATCCCCTTTGTTGACAAAAATGTACAATCCATGTATAAATGTACTAGCCTCATTATATGAATCACTCTCATCTCATGACCGGTAAAAGCACATCACTTCATCATTTCATCTCATGGGTAATCCCCACCAACTCACATCACTTCACTCCACTTTGTAATTGTTGAATAGGAATAAATTTTTTAAAAAGTCAGGGAGAACAATTTAATGTCAGGCATATGGAGAAAAGAAAACACTCAAATTTGCAAGCAGAATGAAGCCTATCTATGTGATATGATATGATAGGGGCACTGCTCACCTGTTGGTTGAGGTGGGTACTGTCCAGGTGTCAGATTCGTGTTCACAGAGATGGGTGGCATACCTGGTAATGAGACTGGAGTTGGCAGCCCTCGAACTCCACCTGCTGTCACCGAGACCGGAGGAAACCCGGCCAGTGAGATGGGAGCTGTCAGACCCGGTACTCCACTTGTGGTCACAGAAACAGGGGGAAACCCAGGTAGTGAGATGGGAGTTGTCAGACCTGGTAGGTTCGTCAGGTTGGGTACTACAGCACCTGGCGGGGCAGCTGAAACTACAAGCAAACAGTGTCAAGCTACAATTATGATATTCTGGAAGAAGAAAGTTCAAAGTCAGCAGGCTAACCTGAACACTGAAATCTTCATGGCAGAAAAGATTTAATAGTAACAGAGTAACAGATACCTGATGTTGGTAGTCTAGGTGCTAGTAACAAGATATACTAACATTAAACATAAAACATGTGATTGACAGGGAACATAACAGTAATAGATACCTGATGCAGGTAGTCCAGGAAAGCTGACTTGTGTGTAAGGTGATGTCTGGGGTGGAATGACTGGAATAGTTGGTGTACCTGGATGAATTTCAGGTAAAAGATTGATAATCTCAACAGGTGAGCTGCTAAATAAAATATCCAACACTATGTTTCAGTTAACAGATAAATATAAACAGTCAACACTTTATGTTTCAGATAAAAGCTAAGTATAACAGTCAACACTTTATGTTTCACTCAACAACTAAGTATAAACAGTCAACACTTTATGTTTCAGATAAAAGCTAAGTATAACAGTCAACACTTTATGTTTCACTCAACAACTAAGTATAAACAGTCAACACTTTATGTTTCAGATAAAAGCTAAGTATAACAGTCAACACTTTATGTTTCACTCAACAACTAAGTATAAACAGTCAACACTTTATGTTTCAGATAAAAGCTAAGTATAAACAGTGAACACTTTATGTTTCACTCAACAACTAAGTATAAACAGTGAACACTTTATGTTTCCCTCAACAACTAAGTATAAACAGTCAACACTTTATGTTTCACTCAACAACTAAGCATAAACAGTCAACACTTTATGTTTCAGCCAACAACTAAGTATAATAGTCAACATTCTATACTCACAGAAAAAAGTAAGTGTGCAATGCTTTAAAAAGCACCATGAACGTGCTCAGGTGATGATTGAAATAAAATATGACACACATTATGTTTGATTATCCAATAACAGATAAAATGATAACCTTCAGGCAGTCACATGTCACAAAAAAGTGAAAAAAGCTCACCTAATATGGCTCACCACCCCAAGAAAAGAAAATCAAGGTTTCAATATCGTGTGTGTCCTCCTCGGGCAGTTATCACTGCTTGACACCACCTTCTCAACGAACCAATGACACATTGTATCAATTGTTGAGGCATGTTATTCCATTCTTCTTGGAACACTTGGGCTAATTCTTGGTGGTTTCCAGAACGACTGTGTCGTCTTCGCAACCTGCGGTCAAGTTCATCCCAAATGTGCTTGATAGGTGACAGGTTCGGTGAAACTGCTGGCCATGGCAAGACAGTAATCTGATGCTGCTGAAAGTGGTCCCTGACCACATGTGTGACATGTGGATGAGTGTTATCCTGCTGCAGTATTACGTCTTGTCCATTAGGATCCAGAAAAGGCATTACGTGGTGTATAATGACTTCGTCCCTATATCGTAAACCTGTAAGGTTGCCATTGAGGAAGACTAGGTTTGTTCTACCAGCATAGGAAATTCCTCCCCAAACCATTACACTGCCTCCTCTTCTCCTATCCACCTCTAGCACACAGTTATTCACAAAGCGTTCTCCTCTTTGCCTGTACACTAAAGCACGCCCAATCATGGCCTTGCAGACAGAATCTGGACTCGTCGGTGAATAGGATCCATCTCCATTGATGATAGGGCCATGCCACATGGTGCCTGGCCCAGGTCAAACGGGTTTGTCTGTGGCGAACTGTCAGTACTGGTCTAACTGCAGGCCTATGAGGTAAGAGATTTACCTCTCTGAGTCTGTTCCTCACTGTCCTGCCCGACACATGTCTTACACCTGGAATGTTGTAGGCAGTCCATGTTGCCTGGAGAAACCTGTTACGAAGGTGCATGAGGTGGATGTAGCGGTCTTGTGCAAGGGTGGTAACTCGTGGTCTGTCGCTTCTATGACGGTCAGCAACTGAACCATTTTGGTTAACACGACTTTGAAGGCGTGATATTGTGTTTCTGTGAACATTAAAATGTTGAGATGCTGCTGTTACTGTTGATCCAGCAATTAACATCCCAACAGCTATTTCTCGCTGATGTTCGTTCAGTCTTGGCAT
This sequence comes from Achatina immaculata, assembly GCA_009760885.1. Classification (NCBI taxonomy): domain Eukaryota; kingdom Metazoa; phylum Mollusca; class Gastropoda; order Stylommatophora; family Achatinidae; genus Lissachatina; species Lissachatina immaculata. The sequence continues at coordinate 5,111,051 of CM019714.1, forward strand.
GATGATAAAAAAGATGTTTATGTTGGAATTCCACTAATCCTTTCTTCAATGATTACAAGAAGAGATCTCTGGGAACAGAATTACACACTTACCCTCATTTTATCCGTGGTCAGTAACCAATCATGGATCACTGCACGTGATTTCACCGGAGCTGTGGTTATCTCCCCATGAATAGTGCTATCAACTTCGTGCAGCACGGGGAGGTGGACAACACTCAGACAAAACTTTGTGCCAAATTTGATTTCATTTCACTCATGATTGGTGCGCCTGACACCACTGCACACTTAATTTTTTCCGTGAGTATATATTTCAGTCAACAACTAAATATAAGCAGTCAACCCTGTATATTTCAGTCAACAACTAAGTATAATAGTCAAGTCTGTAAGTTTCAGAACATTTGCTCATCTCACTAATGAATCAACTTTTGATCTAGACTTCTTCACTGTATGCTCTCACATGTTTCCTACTTGAGATATTTCTCACAGACAGACACACACACACAGACAGACACAGACACACACAGACAGGAGTCTGCAGACTGTCTACATCTCCTGTACAGCCCCAACTCTCAGCAGACATGTTCTGCTGTTTGTATATGTAAACCACAGGGATGTTTAGATCTATCAAACCAATAATCCGCTGAACATCTGAGTCTCATCTTTAACTCTGAACATACCAAACATCACCCATGATACATGAACATTTTTTGTAATTAAAAATCACCGCTCCCACGTTTCACTAGGAAATAATGTAATGCTTATTTTTAACATTTGTGGCCGTTCAAGATTAAGAACAAAACCACATTATGACTGCAGTTATTTCAATTTTAACTTAGTTTTAAAAAATCGTTTGCACATCTTGTGGTAGGATAATACTTACCGTGTCATTTTATCTCCTACCGTTAGAATACAGAATGTGTTTTGTTTGATTCGATTCTCTAATTTCTTTCACATTTTTAGAAACCTTGTCACAGTCTCTTCACCTTGTACGTGTGTTGATGTTCTCACACTTCCAAGCAGCCCACAGTGTACAGACATACATAACACTAGCACTATTTGTTTCCACTAAAATTTAGAAGCAACCATTTCACCCACTTTGACCATGGATTCCAGAAACTAAACAGAGAATCTGTGACAAATAACAGCTGGCCTTCTATATTTTAGAACCTGTGGTTAGCTCTTTTTCTCTCTCAGCTTTCATGTTACATTTTTTCCTCTCTTAGCTTCCAGTTATTTTTGTGTGGCATCTGAAGCGGAACCTTGCATATGCTGGCATTAGAAAATGTAACCGCCCTCGCTGTGTTACTTGCCCTGTAGTCTGGGAAACAAAAACTATCCTCACTCTCCATGAGTGATTCACATGCAAAAGATGCAAGGTAACTTATGTTGGTGAGACTGGCCTCAGACTAGCTCTGTGTCATATTACCCAGCATGATTCAAAACCAGTCCTTGATCACTTCACAGGCCCCAAAGACAAATCTGATTTTCCGGTAACAGCCATCGAACGATGCTGCGCCAATGACAGAAGCTGCCTAGTGCTCGAGAACTGTTAGATTCAGGAATATGGGATACTGGAACCACTAGGTTTGAAATTGGAATTCAGTTACACCTAACATTTCCCTCTCCCACAAGCAAATTCCCTCTGCACCAAGTTCCACTCCTTTCTCACTTGCTGCACATATTTCAAAACCTTCTCACGGCATCAGATTACAACCCCAACTGCAATCACCCATTCCGCCTTCTCCTGGACAGATTACAATTATACCACTCTCTCCCCTTTCTGCGGTTCCTCTCTACCTATCACACATTACAAGCCTTCACTTAAACATTCTCTTCATTCCACAATGTGCATTTCTGGACACGGCCTCTTACAAGCCCCAGCTAAGTGCTCCATTTACTTATTCCATTTTTTTCTATTCCTACTTTTTACTTGGATTCATGTCAATGCATATTTTATCTTCTTTCTCTATTTCTTTGTCCTGTGTGTTTTTGTATGATTAAGATTCACACTAAAACATCACAACTGTGTGCTCATTAATTAATAACGCTGTTCCTACCTTTTTCCTAGTTTATACATTTTGTTATCACTTACTTGTGTATATTCTTACATCTTACATGTATCTTCCTGTGCCGTTAAATGTTACGTAGGGCTCGCATGGTAGTTTGCCAAGTTTTCCTGTTTTCAGCGAGCTTTTCAACCTCATCAAGGGATGTTAAGCCCACTAAATTGTTCTCTCTTAACAATGTTCTCTTTAGAGTTTCATGTGGTTGATCTCTTTTTCTTTGGCCTGTTGTGTTCCACTTGACAGCTTGTTTTGGGATCCTCTGACTGTTTCTTCTCATCACATGACCAACATTTGTCCATTTCCTTTTTCTGATCGCCCATGATACAGGTTGCTGTCATTTGCTCATTTGTGTTATCTCTGTATTGTTCTTGAATTCATTCCTCTTTATACCGAGTATTTTCCTTAGGCATCGGTTTTCAAAAGAGTCTAATTTCTTGTCTATTTCTTTAGTTGTTTTCCAGCTTTTGCATGCATAAATTAGCTGTGTATATTTATACACTAATTATTCATATAATGTGCTTCCCGTCCTCTATTTTTGAGAGCTTCTCAATATATAAACAGGTGCTACTAGGTGACAGGGTATGAGAAGCTTACCTGTGTTAAGGGAGACCTGTGCCATTCCTGCTGTGATATTTGAGTCAGGTGATGAGCTACTGAAGGAAACCTGCACATACAGAAATAAAGACATACATTCAAACCGCACTATCAAGCACCAAATAACTGTCCATCAAACACAACAAAATATAAACCTACCAAGTCAGTCAGATCTGTTATGTCAGTGAAAGGACTGTGGGAAACAAGATCAAGCACAAACAGATTTTAACTGTCAAAACTCACACAACTGACTGATCCCATGAAGCCACTTGACCCTACAAAATGCTGGAGACTGGTTGTTTTTTTCCTTGAAAATATTTTGAATACAAACTCGCGTACCTGGTCACAAATGATGTCAAGAATGTCCTATGTCCTTGTGAGACAGGAGCTTAACCAGTGCCTGACATTATGGCCAGGATATGTGATCATCTTTTCTGGCAGAAACTTGTCAACAGAGCAAGTAAAATATAGATGTGTTACTGCCACATTAGATTTATATCAAAACCTTTATGGCAGCCACAAACTGCCACTTTATATTTAAACCTATATTTACTGATTTCTGTGAAATATATGCGACAGTTACCTCAGAGAATCCGTCTCGTGGTGGGGAAGGAGGTGGGGCCGAAGGTATGACAACACTGTGAACTGGTTTAGGTTTGTTTGACGGAAATTGCCGCTTCGGGATTCGGTGGAGATAGCCATAGCCGATGTTGCAACCCAAGCTGAGAAAAAAACAAATGAGAAAACTTTACACACAGCAAAACATGAGGAAAACAAGCATCAACACAAGTGAGTACACAGATACCAACACAAAGATATAAGCACACAGATATACAAGGTCCAACAATTAAGTAATGAGACTGATTTTATTATGGCCAAGACAAAAATGCCATCTATAAAGAAAAACATTCAATCCAAAGAGGCAACTTTTCATTGCCACCCAATAAGCAGATGACAAACAAGCCACCATTTTGTTGACCTAGTTAGATGTGCAATGTTATGTAATCAGCATGGAGCAAAAAGCTAACATTAAATTCTGTTTAAAACTTGGAAAAAGTGCCACTGACACAGCTGAATTGATGCGACAAATATATGGGGATACTTGTTTATTTCATGCACAGATATTCAGGTGGTATTCACGATTCAAAGGTGGTGTGGAAACGATTACAAATGCAACTAGACATGGACGTCCAATTTCAGTTCATAATGAGGAACTCACTGCAAAAATTAGAGAATGGATACAAGAAGATTGTTGTTTGACTGTGAGGATGATGGCAGATGAATTTGGAGTTAACCGAGAGACCATTTGTAAAATTTTAGTGGAAGATTTGAGCAAGAAAAAAGATGCTTGCCAGTTTCTACTACATTCATTGTCTGATGACCAAAAACATCAGCGTGTTGAGTACACAAAAGACATCATCAAAACATGTTGCAGAAATAAACATTTCTTAAATCTGATTTTTGAAGAAGATGAAACATGGATTTTCCGCTATGATCCCACAACTAAATGCTAAAGTGCTTAGTGGAAGTCATCATCATCACCAATAAGCAAAAAATTTGTCTTCAAAAGTTGAAAGTGAAGACAACGTTGGTATGCTTCTACAACAGCAAAGAAGTTATTCACAAAGAATTTATCCCAGAGGGACAGACTGTCACTGCCAAAGTTTATTTAAGTATTTCGAAATGCCTATTGAAAAGGATTCTCCAAGTCCGACCTGAGTATTCAACACCTGGCAGTTTTTCCCTCCTTCATAATGCACCGGCTCAAGGGGCAGTAGTTGTACAGGAAATTTTGGCCCAAAAACAAGTGTGTGTTTTCAACCATCCACCCTATTCCCCAGGTTTGTCTCCCTGCGATTATTTCCTATTCCCAAAACTAAAGTTATCATTGAAAGGATGCTTCTTTGACAATACTGATGACATCCAAAAGGCAGCAACATCGAGTTTAACAGAAGATCTGCAGAGGTCATTCCAGTGTTTGTTAGATCATGAACTCACTGTATCAATGCACAAGGGCTCACTTTGAATAAAATACAGGCTCAACTGTTGTTTATTTTATTTTTTATGTAATTAGTCTCATTACTTAATTGTCGGACCTGGCATAACCAAATATAAACAGAGACAAATAGAAATAAATAAAAACCATAAGACATGTACAAATTTTCTAACAGTGCAGACATCTTTAAATCATCCCCCTCCAAGTATCTCTCTCCCACCTTCTCTTAAAAAAAAAAAAAAAAAGCAATTTGTGTAAGTCACTGAAGTTCTTTCAAACAACTTTTAGCAGCATTTCCGCAATTAGTATTTATTTCAAGATTTGATATCTTCTTCTTCTGCTTTGTAAGCATATTGGCGATGATACGTGGTACCCTGATTTTTGCGATGTGCCTTTTGGCTGGGTACCTCGGACTTCAGCACCTTTCCCTGCTAGGGCAGACTGTGGTCTTGCTCGGACTGCCATGAAGATAGTGGAGTAGGCTGGCCTGGCTAAAACTTTGTTTTCCAGCCTCTGGTGGCTGTATTTAAGCCCCTTCTCCGTGTCAGATCCAGCATACAATGCTGGCTGGCCAGATGGCTTTGAAATAGTTCTACAGAGACACTCCAACTTTGGGATGAGGAATATGATGAGTGCCTCAATGATATCCATTCCCCGTCACCTATTGTCTGCTGGCTCTGTTTTGTTTACATCATTCTGATAGCCATTGTTGTAAAGACCCATAGGCTTGTCACGTCCTGGATTAATTGGTTTCACACCAGATTTTCCTCATCCCTGCCGGCAATCTCCATGCCCCCATCCATCCACCAACCTGACATTACATTTTACAGAAATAACAATTAAAATTAGTGTTGATTGCTACAGGTTTCTGGGCTACAGAAATAGGTCAGAGTTTTTAAGCAAACAGATCTATGTTCCCTGTCTCACAAAGACCATGTTAAGATAAGTGTGTCCTTAACACAGTTCTTCCCAGGGGAAAGATTTGATATGTTCTGCATGGGCCCTGGTTGTGAAACCTTGACCAGCATGTTTAATGTGGTATGATATGATGAGGCCCTGAAAAATTTTGTCACTGTAGCTGGAAAGGCTGTTATCTTATAAATTACCAGTTTACTGGGTCATAGTGCTAATTTTTTACTTTTTTGTTTTCAGATCAGTAGCAGAAACATGTCAAGGAAAGATGTGGAATTTCCAAGTGTGGAACTCCTAACTGTCCTCAAGTTCCTGCTTCTGAAGAAGAAAATTCCAAAGGAAATCTATGAGTGTCTGATACAAACAATGAGTGACAGGTGTCCATCAGACACAGCTGTGAAGAAGTGCTGTGCTAACTTTCAGCCTGGAGATTTCAAGAACACAGATACAGCAAGATCTGGAAGGCATTCAGCAATGTCAACTCCTGAAAGTGCTGATCATGTTCATGACCTGATTTTGGCAGATTGATGACTTTCAGCTAAATCAGTTGCTGGGAGACTAGAGATATCTAGAGAACACACACGGAACTTAGAACTTATGAGCATTTAGGTATGCAGAAACTGTCCACCAAGCAGGTGCCACAATGTTTGAATGGGGACAAGAAATGAAAACAAGTGGCCGTTTTCAAACTGATTTTCCAACATTATGAGTGATCCAGTAATAACTTGTTGGAATGACTTGTCACTGATAAAGAAACATGGTTAAATCACTATGATCCTGAGACCAAACAACAGACTGTGCAGTGCTGCCACTTGGGTTCTACATAACCAACAAAATCCAATACCTCTAAAAGTCACCTAGAAAGATCAGTTGCTTTTTTTTTCAGACGAGGAAAGTGTTTTGATCATCAACCATCTTCCAATTACTCCAACTTGCTTGCCAATAAAGGATGAAGTGAAAGAAAAATGGCCAGGAAAGCAGCGGAAAGGCTGCTTTTTGCAGGACAATGCGCCTGCTTGCAAGATGCTGAATGTTTTGAACATCTGGCATTTAAGTGCATAGATCATTCAACCTAATCACCAGATCTTGCTCCACCTGACTATTTCCTGTTTCCCAACTTTAAAAGTTTGTTTGAAAGGAAGGAAATTTTCAAAAGATTTGAATGTGACAGCAGCAGTAATGCATTATTTCAGTGACCAGATATCAGATTTTGTTGTTTTTAAAAATGTTAAATAAATCTGAGAAATGATGTGCTAAAACACATATGGGGTTATGTGTAATAACAAACATGATTTATGTCTTTACCTTCTTGGTTAGGCCAGTAACATTTCTCTACCCCCTCAATGCTTTACAAACATGGATGCTTCAGAAGATACTGGCTAATTATCAGTTGGGGGGGGGGAAGAGTGGCATGACAAGTTTTTTAAAAATCACTAAAACACTGGCAGTTCCATCCCAAAAAATGTCAGTACCAAGATCATGTGCAGATTGAAAATAAGAAAATATAAAATAAACACCACAGAAGATAAAGAAAGTTAGGAGGACAGCACTCAAGCTTGGGCAAGACTTGATGCGAGACTGCATCACACTTGATAAAAAGTGAAGATTAAATCACATTTTTCAAACTGGACAAAACATAGCATTCTTTATTTTTATTTATGAAAATAAACAGGGAAAGATAACTTATTTTAGAAACCTAAACACAGAAAATGATTAGTTACCTTCCTTTGCCACCCCATGATGCATTGGGTGTAATAGAAACCTCCCTGCAGGAATCAATATCAGTGTTGTACACATATAGCTTGAGTATTTTTCCTTCATGGGACTCGATCAATGTAAACAGGTCCTCTGACTACAGCAAACAAGATCAAAACATATTGTAATAACAACAATAATGCATTAAACATCTTTCATGAAAATAATACTTTCATATCCTTCAACTTCTGAAGCCAAAGCAAGCTCCCCACTGCAAAAAGAAACATTTCTTTATTGTCTAGAACGAGATATTTATGTGAATCTTTATTACCATTCACACTATTAAACAATCACATCAGCAGAAAATAGATGTATCACTTCCCACATTGTCCAGTGGCATGGCTGATAATTAAGATAATACAATGGAGGATACAAAAACTCATGAACCAGTGCCTGAGAAGGATTCTAAATATCAAATAGCAGGACAAGAGCAAGAACAAGATGGTCTAGGACAGAGCTGGACAAGAGCCTATGAACCTAGAAATCATGTCTAGAAAATGAAGACAATGGCAACACACAGAGGAAACCAGGCACCAGCATAGCAAGACAGGCACTGATATGAAATCCCCACAGAAATAAAAACCACAGGAAGGCCTAGAACTACTTGGAGAAGAGAAATTATGACAGTGCTCAGAGACAAGGGATACACATGGAGGGAAGTAGAGAACAAATCCAAGAACAGGGATGACTGGAGAGTCTTTATCCGTGGCCTATGATCCTAAGGGAGTCATGGACAATGATGAAGACTGTCCAATGGATGTATGACACATGAGTATTTGCAGACTAACATCTCTCATGGCAAACAACCCCTGATAGCATGGCTCTCACTTTCCTTCCCCTGCCACCAACTGTAACAGAATGTTATTCCATTACAGATTTTTTGGTGAGAAACCCTGTTGTTGTGGTCAAACAGTAATAGACCACAACTCACTTGTTTATGCTAGCACGGAGAAAGTATCTCCGTGTTCCAATTGAGAATTCAGTCACGTGGATCTGATGGGCGGGATGTATGAATTGGTTAGTTTTTGGTCTGAATACTTGTAGAGACAGGTCTTATGTGTTTTATTTTCTAGAAAGGGATTTTAGGGATTCTCTGGTTCATTATGTAAGTTTAGTGTGATTGTCCTTTTTTAGGACAGAAGTGTTGTTCTAGTGTGTAGTATTTGTGTTTATCTGTCTTTTTTTAGGGCAACAGTTGTTGTAGTTGTGTTAGATGGACTGTCCTTTTTAGGACAACGTTGTAGTTAGATGGATTGTCCTTTCCAGGACAGATGCAGTTGTCATGCAGAGTGTGTGTTTGATTTGTCCCAATTTTGTACAAGGTTGTAATTTCAAGTTGAAAGGTATGGTTGTAATTTTGAAGTTGGCATGTTTTATCAATGCTGTATGACTGAGTTAGTCCCATGGTGATGTTAGTCATGTGGACATTCTTTTATGATCATTGTAATTGTTCTCAACAGTTTATACTCCACATCTATGCAACACACATGGAACAAATGGGATCCATCATTAAACATTTGCTGAATGTTTGGTGACTGCTGAATCCTGTGATTACTGGATTCCTGTTAAGTGTCAATATGGTGCTGAGTTAGTCGATTACATGTAACTGGTCATGCCGTGTATTGATGTGTAGTTCTATGTTACTGTTATCTGGGTTGTCTTGTTACACGGAGTATACCAATGTAATGTCTGTTGTGTCACTGGCCCTAATGCTCATGTCAACACATAATAAGTACAGTACAGAACAGTGTGTGAGCAAAACTCGTGTTGTGTTCAGTAATACAAATACAAAATCTGTTTCACAACAGGGACAAGAAGAGCAGATAAAGAACATCTGCATACACCAGTGCATGTCATCTGCAGTGGCTCTATGGTCTCTGGATTCATTGTTGTTCCTCTACATCCTTGACCTGTGAATTGAATGTTCTTAGCAGTCAACATTCTGAACATGTTGGAACACAAGTATCATATCAAACTGGTTATCTGGAAGACCAAACACAAACATCATATCAAACTGGTTATCTAGAAGACCAAACACAAATATCATATCAAACTAGTTATCTGGAAGACCACATACAAATATCATATCAAACTGGTTATCTGGAAGACCACATACAAATATCATATCAAACTAGTTATCTGGAAGACCACATACAAATATCATATCAAACTGGTTATCTGGAAGACCACATACAAATATCATATCAAACTGGTTATCTGGAAGACCACATACAAATATCATATCAAACTAGTTATCTGGAAGCCAAACACAAATATCATATCAAACTAGTTATCTGGAAGACCACACACAAATATCATATCAAACTGGTTATCTGGAAGACCAAACACAAATATCATATCAAACTGATTATCTGGAAGACTGCATGGAGCCGAGAAGGAAACTAGTCAGGAGACTCCATTACAGCAAGCCTGTTACCCAGGCTAGCCCTGTATCACTAGGAGCACCCATGGTGAAGTGTGACAGGGTCTTGGTCACTCCTGCTTCACTTGTCTTATCTCTGGCCAAACCATCTTTGCTCCCTCTATATTCATCACATCAGTAAAATACACTGGCAACATGAACATTCCGTGTGTACACTGTGTGTATACATCTATGAAACTATTTGTCAGATATCCAGCCCTTGATAACATGAAAACCACTCTTCTTTCTCCAGACTAGACAACTGTAACACATCACAGGGAATAACAAGATGCAGTCTGAAAACACTTGCAGACATCAATCACCAAATGGTAAGGACACAATGGGGAAGACCTACACAAAAACATCATACAATCTCTGACTCTGACTAAATCACAGCCAGATTTGTTTGACCCTGTGGAAGCTTAATCAGCATAGAAACCTACACAAACACCTCAAACAATCTTAACATCATGTCATCTCTGACTAAATCACACCCAGATTTATTTGACCTTGTGGAAATTTAATCAGCATAGAAAAACACCTCAAACAATCTTAACATCATGTCATCTCTGGTAGATTTGCTTTACCTCATGAAGAATTGAGTCGGCTCCAACAACAAAGTCTGTATCAGATTTAAGTCCCGCCAAATCAGCAGGCGAGTTAGGCTGAACTTCCTGTTTGTAGAGAAAGAAATCAATGCTGAACCTCTCTTCAACAACACAGTTCACTTCACAAGTTACAAATATCATGGTATGTGTGCTGCAGCATCACAAAATATAATTTCTGTCAACATTCTGCTATACTTCTTTTTCTTCGTACTCACACTGGAAATGATGCATGGTACCCCGATTTTTGCAATGCACCGTTTGGCTGGGTACCTCCGACTTCAGCACCTTTCCTTGCTAGGGCAGACTGTGGTCTTGCTCGGACTGCCATGAAGACGGCGGTGTAGGCTGTGCTGGCTAAAACTTTGTTTTCCAGCCTCTGGTGGCTGCACTTAAGCCCCTTCTCCATGTCAGATCCAGCATGCAACACTGGCTGGCCTGAGACACTCTGGCTTTGGGATGAGGAATATGATGAGTGCCTCAATGATATCCATTCCTCTACCCCTATTGTCTGCTAGCTCTGTTTTGTTTACATCATTCTGACAGACCCAGAGGCTTGTCACATCCTGAATTCACTGGTTCCACGCCAGATTTTCCTCATCCCTGCCGGCAATCTCCATGTCCCCATCCATCCACCAACCTGACATTACATTTTACAGAAATAACAATTACAATTAGTGTTGATTGCTACAGGTTTCTGGGCTACAGAGGTAGGTCAGAGTTTTTAAGCAATCAGATCTATGTTCTCTGTTGCACAAAGACTATGTTAAGATAAGAGTGTTCTTAACACATTGTTCCCAGAGGAATTCTGCTATAGTAAGATACTAGTGCCACAGGACTTTCAATTTTAAAAAAATTGATTAGAATCTGATAATCAGTTAAAATATAAGTTTGCTGGATGACTCTAAGGTTAGAATTTAAGACCTAAGATAATCAGTTAAAATATAAGTTTGCTGGATGACTCTAAGGTTAAAGTTTAAGACCTAAGATAATCAGTTAAAATATAAGTTTGCTGGATGACTCTAAGGTTAGAGTTTAAGACCTAAGATAATCAGTTAAAATATAAGTTTGCTGGATGACTCTAAGGTTAAAGTTTAAGACCTAAGATAATCAGTTAAAATATAAGTTTGCTGGATGACTCTAAGGTTAGAGTTTAAGACCTAAGATAATCAGTTAAAATATAAGTTTGCTGGATGACTCTAAGGTTAAAGTTTAAGACCTAAGATAATCAGTTAAAATATAAGTTTGCTGGATGACTCTAAGGTTAAAGTTTAAGACCTAAGATAATCAGTTAAAATATAAGTTTGCTGGATGACTCTAAGGTTAAAGTTTAAGACCTAAGATAATCAGTTAAAATATAAGTTTGCTGGATGACTCTAAGGTTAGAGTTTAAGACCTAAGATAATCAGTTAAAATATAAGTTTGCTGGATGACTCTAAGGTTAAAGTTTAAGACCTAAGATAATCAGTTAAAATATAAGTTTGCTGGATGACTCTAAGGTTAAAGTTTAAGACCTAAGATAATCAGTTAAAATATAAGTTTGCTGGATGACTCTAAGGTTAAAGTTTAAGACCTAAGATAATCAGTTAAAATATAAGTTTGCTGGATGACTCTAAGGTTAAAGTTTAAGACCTAAGATAATCAGTTAAAATATAAGTTTGCTGGATGACTCTAAGGTTAAAGTTTAAGACCTAAGATAATCAGTTAAAATATAAGTTTGCTGGATGACTCTAAGGTTAAAGTTTAAGACCTAAGATAATCAGTTAAATATAAAAGTTTGTTGAATGACTCTAACTTTAGAGTCTACGACCTAAGATAATCAATTGTAAATTTCTGTACCACGTGGGCCATTTTTTTTATTACACATGACTGTCATAATTTTAATACACTTTAGCACATAAAGCATTTTTTGTAAACCAAAATAAGAACTGATCACAAAACACAGAAACTAAGATAGAACTTTAAGATCACTAAACCACATCTATTCACAGTTCTTTCTAACTCTACACATTCATCTTAAAACACAGAAACTTAAATAACACTTCCAGCAAGATCACTAAAGCACACCTAATAATGGTTCCATCTAACCTCCATTCTTCTGTTAAGAGTCTGCTATAATATTATAACGTGCACAATATAAGAGGAAAAGCTAAGCACCTTTGGTTGGTGAAAGCACTTCAGATATCTATGTTAAGACCTGCTGTAGTAGCCCTCCTCATCCAGTCTCACGCTTCAGAAGATCTGCCTCAAACATCAGTGGCAGGATCATCAAGAAGGCACTTAGTGTCAGGCTACAACAAACAACCCACACTGACTGACAGATATACACAACAAACAACCCACACTGACTGACAGATATACACAACCAACAAACCCACACTGACTGACAGATGTACACAACAAACCCACACTGACTAACAGATATACACATCCCACACTGACAGACAGATATACACAACCCACACTGACTGACAGATATACACAACCCACACTGACTGACAGATATACACAACCCATATTGACTGACAGATATACACAACCCACACTGACTGACAGATATACACAACCCATATTGACTGACAGATATACACAACCAACACTGACGGACAGATATACACAACCCACATTGACTGACAGATATACACAACAAACAACCCACAATGACTGACAGATATACACAACCCACAATGACTGACAGATATACACATCCCACACTGACTGACAGATATACACAACCCACAATGACTGACAGATATACACATCCCACACTGACTGACAGATATACACAACAAACAACCCACACTGACTGACACACATGTATACAACAGAGAATCTATACTGACTGACACACAGATATACACAACCCACATTGACTGACAGATATACACAACAAACAGCCCACAGTGACTGACAGATATACACAACAAACAGCCCACAGTGACTGACAGATATACACAACAAACAGCCCACAGTGACTGACAGATATACACAACAAACAGCCCACAGTGACTGACAGATATACACAACAAACAGCCCACAGTGACTGACAGATATACACAACAAACAACCCACAGTGACTGACACAGACAGATATACACAACCCACACTGACTGAAACATACGAGGGGAAGTCACTAAGTAACTCGCAAATTGAAATATTTTATCAGTGGCAGTTATCAGGTAGTATTTAAATATATCCTTAGATAGTACCATCATCCAACTTTATAACAGTTGTATGTAGGGGGCACTGGGAGTTACGTGTGCATGCGCAAAGCAATAACAAAATGGCTACCCAACTGTTAGCGTGTACCAAAGAAGAACAGAGAAGTGCAGTGCAATTTTTGTGAGCTAAAGGATATTCAGTTGAGGACATTCATAAGGAAATGATTACAGTTTATGCTGAAAAGTGTTTATCACATAAAGTGGTCTATAATTGGGTAAAATAATTTTCTCAGAGACCCACCAAATTGTTGACAAAGTCCGACTTGGCTGTCCTGTTCAGATTGCACCAGAAGCGACTGTGCAACGTGTGAATGATATTATCAGAGCTGATAGACGAGTAACGATAGACAGTGTAGCAAGTGCAATCGGATGTTCATAAGCCACAGAATAATGCATGAGCAACTGAATTTTCGGAAAGTTTGCTCATGTTGGGTACCCAGAGATCTGAACAATGAATACAACATGAACCGATTTGGTTTGTCATTGCAGCATCTCTGTCATTATGCATATGAAGGTGAAGAGACATGTTCCAAAGGATTATTACTGGAGATGAATCTTGGGTGCACCACTATCAACCCAAATCAAACTGTGCCTCAATGCAATGGAAACACCCATCATCGCCATGCGCAAAAAAATTCAAGATCACGCCTTCTGTGGGGAAGGTTATGCTGACAGTGTTCTGGGATTATCAAGGAGTGTTGTTAACCAAGTTCTAGAAGTATGGTGACAGTGTGAATTCTGTATCGTACTGTGAAGTTCTGTCGATGCTATGGGATGCAATTTGAAGAAAACGTCCTGGTCTGCTGACTAGAGGTGTGCTTCTCCTTCATGACAATGCCAGACCACATACGGCTCAGTTAACCCAAGAGAAAATTAGCCAGTTGGGTTGGGAAGTTCTTGAACATCCACCCTATAGTCCTGACTTAGCTCCAAGTGATTTTCACCTGTTTGGTCCATTGAAAAACCACCTTGGCGGGAGAAGATTCTCAAGTGACAAAGAGGCGGAAACAGAAGTAAAAAAATGGTTCAGAAATCGGACTCCCGATTTTTTACACCATGGGTATTACACAATGGGACAAATGTATCAATGTTGGTGGTGATTACGTTGAGAAATAGGGGAATAATGTGGGTTCAAAAATTTTAAGTTTTCAAATTACTGTTGCATTTAGTTTTTTGTAACAGGCATTTGCGGGTTACTTAGTAACTTCTCCTCATACATATACACAACAAACAGCCCACAGTGACTGACACAGACAGATATACACAACAAACAACCTACCATAACCCAGACATTACATAAGTCTGATGAGAGCAAAAGAAAGGCCCTTCTTGTAAGCTACATAGATCAGACAGACCAAAACAACGAGCAGCAAAATAATCATCTCAGAGCTGTGCAAGGAGGTGGTGCCAGGAGAGGAACATACTATCACAACTGAAGACATTTGTGCAATGCTCAAAATATCATGTAACACCGTCCCAGGCCCCTATTGCATCCGATATGAGGATATAGGTAACCTGTCGGACAACGACATGGAGGAAATGGCCAAAGAGTGGCCAGATCAAAGAGGAATGACTACATAGCTACCTGCTACCACTGTTAAAGACAAATAAAGACCCTTCCCAAATCAGTGTCTACAGAATCATCATGATGCAGAACACTACCGGCATGCTAATGAAGAAAATTGTTGCACATAAACTCGCTAGTGACTTGGAAAGACGATGAATGCTTCCACCCACACTTGCAGGGTACCAAAGAAGAACAGAGAAGTGCAGTGCAATTTTTGTGAGCTAAAGGATATTCAGTTGAGGACATTCATAAGGAAATGATTACAGTTTATGCTGAAAAGTGTTTATCACATAAAGTGGTCTATAATTGGGTAAAATAATTTTCTCAGAGACCCACCAAATTGTTGACAAAGTCCGACTTGGCTGTCCTGTTCAGATTGCACCAGAAGCGACTGTGCAACGTGTGAATGATATTATCAGAGCTGATAGACGAGTAACGATAGACAGTGTAGCAAGTGCAATCGGATGTTCATAAGCCACAGAATAATGCATGAGCAACTGAATTTTCGGAAAGTTTGCTCATGTTGGGTACCCAGAGATCTGAACAATGAATACAACATGAACCGATTTGGTTTGTCATTGCAGCATCTCTGTCATTATGCATATGAAGGTGAAGAGACATGCTCCAAAGGATTATTACTGGAGATGAATCTTGGGTGCACCACTATCAACCCAAATCAAACTGTGCCTCAATGCAATGGAAACACCCATCATCGCCATGCGCAAAAAAATTCAAGATCACGCCTTCTGTGGGGAAGGTTATGCTGACAGTGTTCTGGGATTATCAAGGAGTGTTGTTAACCAAGTTCTAGAAGTATGGTGACAGTGTGAATTCTGTATCGTACTGTGAAGTTCTGTCGATGCTATGGGATGCAATTTGAAGAAAACGTCCTGGTCTGCTGACTAGAGGTGTGCTTCTCCTTCATGACAATGCCAGACCATATACGGCTCAGTTAACCCAAGAGAAAATTAGCCAGTTGGGTTGGGAAGTTCTTGAACATCCACCCTATAGTCCTGACTTAGCTCCAAGTGATTTTCACCTGTTTGGTCCATTGAAAAACCACCTTGGCGGGAGAAGATTCTCAAGTGACAAAGAGGCGGAAACAGAAGTAAAAAAATGGTTCAGAAATCGGACTCCCGATTTTTTACACCATGGGTATTACACAATGGGACAAATGTATCAATGTTGGTGGTGATTACGTTGAGAAATAGGGGAATAATGTGGGTTCAAAAATTTTAAGTTTTCAAATTACTGTTGCATTTAGTTTTTTGTAACAGGCATTTGCGGGTTACTTAGTAACTTCTCCTCATACATATACACAACAAACAACCCACACTGACTGAAACATACATATACACAACAAACAACCTACCATAACCCAGACATTACATAAGTCTGATGAGAGCAAAAGAAAGGCCCTTCTTGTAAGCTACATAGATCAGACAGACCAAAACAACGAGCAGCAAAATAATCATCTCAGAGCTGTGCAAGGAGGTGGTGCCAGGAGAGGAACATACTATCACAACTGAAGACATTTGTGCAATGCTCAAAATATCATGTAACACCGTCCCAGGCCCCTATTGCATCCGATATGAGGATATAGGTAACCTGTCGGACAACGACATGGAGGAAATGGCCAAAGAGTGGCCAGATCAAAGAGGAATGACTACATAGCTACCTGCTACCACTGTTAAAGACAAATAAAGACCCTTCCCAAATCAGTGTCTACAGAATCATCATGATGCAGAACACTACCGGCATGCTAATGAAGAAAATTGTTGCACATAAACTCGCTAGTGACTTGGAAAGACGATGAATGCTTCCACCCACACTTGCAGGGTACAGAAGTAACAAAGAGACATGGCTCAATGTCTTTCCCCATGATGCCTTTGAAGAATTTCAAGGCCAAGTAAAGACATGCAGTAGACCTAGAAGATGCGTACAACAGAGTACCATTCAACTACATAGAAGCATATGCTTCTTAGACTGAAGGCTCACCCTATCCTCATCAGATAGATAGCTGCAGCCCTGATCCAGAGAAAGGTGGTTTTCTGATGTGGCAGTTGGTGCTCACAGCTGATAAAAATATGTCTAGGTTTGCCGCACGGGTCTCCATTATCACTAGTCTTATTTGATGTGTATACGGTGACGATCACTGAACAACAACTTGTCGCGAGGGGAAGGACTCTGTCATTTGCAGATGATGTTCTAGTGTATAGACAGGGAAAAGACAGACAGGAGATTTGCTGATGATGTTCTAGTGTATAGACAGGGAAAAGACAGACAGGAGATTTGCTGATGATGTTCTAGTGTATAGACAGGGAAAAGACAGACAGGAGATTTGCAGATGATGTTCTAGTGTACTGACAGGGAAAAGACAGACAGGAGATTTGCAGATGATGTTCTAGTGTACTGACAGGGAAAAGACAGACAGGAGATTTGCTGATGATGTTCTAGTGTACTGACAGGGAAAAGACAGACAGGAGATTTGCAGATGATGTTCTAGTCTACTGACAGGGAAAAGACAGACAGGAGATTTGCTGATGATGTTCTAGTGTACTGACAGGGAAAAGACAGACAGGAGATTTGCAGATGATGTTCTAGTGTACTGACAGGGAAAAGACAGACAGGAGATTTGCTGATGATGTTCTAGTGTATAGACAGGGAAAAGACAGACAGGAGATTTGCTGATGATATTCTAGTGTATAGGCAGGGAAAAGACAGACAGGAGATTTGCTGATGATATTCTAGTGTATAGGCAGGGAAAAGACAGACAGGAGATTTGATGATGATATTCTAGTGTACAGACAGGGAAAAGACAGACAGGAGATTTGCTGATGATATTCTAGTGTATAGACAGGGAAGAGACAGACGGGATTAAAAGACAGACAGGAGATTTGCTGATGATATTCTAGTGTATAGACAGGGAAAAGACAGACAGGAGATTTGCTGATGATATTCTAGTGTACAGACAGGGAAAAGACAGACAGGAGATTTGCTGATGATATTCTAGTGTACAGACAGGGAAAAGACAGACAGGAGATTTGCTGATGATATTCTAGTGTATAGACAGGGAAAAGACAGACAGGAGATTTGCTGATGATATTCTAGTGTATCGATAGGGAAGAGACAGACAGGGGATTAAAAGACAGACAGGAGATTTGCTGATGATATTCTAGTGTACAGACATGGAAAAGCCAGACAGGAGATTTGCTGATGATATTCTAGTGTATCGATAGGGAAAAGACAGACAGGAGACTGCCAACACATTGCAGAGAGAATGTGATAGAATTTTCTCCTAGTGTGAAGTTTCTAATGCCCTTGTCAACCCTACAGAAGCATCACTGACATGGTTGTCACTGAACAACCATATTGTTAACACTGATATGTGACATGGTTCTCACCGAACAATCATATTGTTAACACTGATATGTGACATGGTTCTCACCGAACAACCATATTGTTAACACTGATATGTGACATGGTTGTCACTGAACAACCATATTGTTAACACTGATACGTCTGTTATGAGATATGGTGGTGAGGATGTGACCAGAACTAACTTGATGACCTACTTGGGAGTGATCGTAGTCATCGTAGTCTATAAACATGTTGACCACGTGATAACAAAAGCTCGCAAAGGTCTATCAGCAATGAAGGTCATGGCATTTGTGAACATTCAGTAGTAGCTACTAATACTTCTGTACCAGGGACTGGTCCTTGCACTCATCGAGTATGCCCTAGCCCTCAATACCCACACTGACAGACATGTGTACACAACAGACAACACACAATGACAGATGTGTACACAACAGACAACCCACAATGATGGACATGTGTACACAAGGCAACCCACACCGGCAGATGTGTACACAAGACAACCCACACTGGCAGATGTGTACACAAGACAACCCATACTGACAGACATGTATACACAATAGACAACCCATACTTACAGACATGTGTACACAAGACAACCCACACTGACAGACATGTACACAAGACAACCCACACTGACAGGCATGTGTACACAAGGCAACCCACACTGGCAGACGTGTACACAAGACAACCCACACTGACACATATGTGTACACAACAGACAACCCATACTGACAGACATGTGTACACAACAGACAATCCATACTGACAGACACATATACATACCAGGATGTGCCAAACATTCTCATTAGCACCTTCAAATGAGCAGAATCTGAGAGAAGAAAAAAAAACACAATTAGTTCTTTGATCTAAGACAGAGCTTCATGTTAGTATGACAAGGACATTTTGCTATTGCCACAATTTATGTGTGAAGTTCACTAACTGTGAAAGTCTTGACTACTAATTCTATTCCTCAAATATTTTCAACTTCTGACTATCTCTGATTCTATACATCTGATGCAATACCTATGGTTCTATACTTCTGATTCTATACCTCGGTTCTATAGCTCTGGTTCTATATCTCTTGTTCTAGAATGCTCTGACAAATGTTATCTGTTATCAAACAGTGCAGGCTATGCTTGTTTGACCATATCTGTTAGGTGGAGAAATTTGGGACCAATTCTGAAGGTGCTGTTCAAGAACAATTAATAAAATCCAAAAGAAACCACCAGTTACTGACAGCTATTGTCTGATGATATAATATGTAAACATGACAAGAAGATATTACACACATCCTACATGCTTATGATTATCCCAAGAAGAAGCACATCCTTAATTATCATGCACATCCTCAATCATCATTCACACCCTCAATCATCATTCACCCACTCAATCATCACATATATCTCAAATCATCATCCACATCCTTAATCATCATGCACCCACTCTATCATCACACATATCCTCAATCATCATGCATATCCTTAATCATCATGCACCCACTCTATCATCACACAAATCCTAAATCATCATGCATACCCTAAATCATCATGCACATCTTGAGGCATCAAGTCAGAAAGGGTGAAGAAAAAAAAAATTGCATCAACAAGAAGGAAGAATGAAAGGGAACAAAACAAAGAAACTGTAAACAAATAGACAGGAAAGGACAAAGATATACATGAAGTGTGCTCTGACACTTAATAAACATATTGTTAACACTGATATGTGACATGGTTCTCACTGAACAACCATATTGTTAACACTGATATGTGACATGGTTCTCACTGAACAACCATATTGTTAACACTGATATGTGACATGGTTCTCACTGAACAACCATATTGTTAACACCGATACGTCTGTTATGAGATCTGGTGGTGAGGATGTGACCAGAACTAACTTGATGACCTACTTGGGAGTGATCGTAGTCATCGTAGTCTATAAACATGTTGACCACGTGATAACAAAAGCTCGCAAAGGTCTATCAGCAATGAAGGTCATGGCATTTGTGAACATTCAGTAGTAGCTACTAATACTTCTGTACCAGGGACTGGTCCTTGCACTCATCGAGTATGCCCTAGCCCTCAATACCCACACTGACAGACATGTGTACACAACAGACAACACACAATGACAGATGTGTACACAACAGACAACCCACAATGATGGACATGTGTACACAAGGCAACCCACACCGGCAGATGTGTACACAAGACAACCCACACTGGCAGATGTGTACACAAGACAACCCACAGACAGACATGTGTACACAATAGACAACCCATACTGACAGACATGTGTACACAAGACAACCCACACTGACAGACATGTACACAAGACAACCCACACTGACAGGCATGTGTACACAAGGCAACCCACACTGGCAGACGTGTACACAAGACAACCCACACTGACACATATGTGTACACAACAGACAACCCATACTGACAGACATGTGTACACAACAGACAATCCATACTGACAGACACATATACATACCAGGATGTGCCAAACATTCTCATTAGCACCTTCAAATGAGCAGAATCTGAGAGAAGAAAAAAAAAACACAGTTCTTTGATCTAAGACAGAGCTTCATGTTAGTATGACAAGGACATTTTGCTATTGCCACAATTTATGTGTGAAGTTCACTAACTGTGAAAGTCTTGACTACTAATTCTATTCCTCAAATATTTTCAACTTCTGACTATCTCTGATTCTATACATCTGATGCAATACCTATGGTTCTATACTTCTGATTCTATACCTCGGTTCTATAGCTCTGGTTCTATATCTCTTGTTCTAGAATGCTCTGACAAATGTTATCTGTTATCAAACAGTGCAGGCTATGCTTGTTTGACCATATCTGTTAGGTGGAGAAATTTGGGACCAATTCTGAAGGTGCTGTTCAAGAACAATTAATAAAATCCAAAAGAAACCACCAGTTACTGACAGCTATTGTCTGATGATATAATATGTAAACATGACAAGAAGATATTACACACATCCTACATGCTTATGATTATCCCAAGAAGAAGCACATCCTTAATTATCATGCACATCCTCAATCATCATTCACACCCTCAATCATCATTCACCCACTCAATCATCACATATATCTCAAATCATCATCCACATCCTTAATCATCATGCACCCACTCTATCATCACACATATCCTCAATCATCATGCATATCCTTAATCATCATGCACCCACTCTATCATCACACAAATCCTAAATCATCATGCATACCCTAAATCATCATGCACATCTTGAGGCATCAAGTCAGAAAGGGTGAAGAAAAAAAAATTGCATCAACAAGAAGGAAGAATGAAAGGGAACAAAACAAAGAAACTGTAAACAAATAGACAGGAAAGGACAAAGATATACATGAAGTGTGCTCTGACACTTAATAAACATAGAACTAAAAGATATGAGACAATATATCTCCCCATTAAGTCAGATACTGTGAGCAACATTAATTATTGTGACCACTGACCTAATGCTGACCCCGAGAAGGCCTTGACCTCCCCAGTTATGAGATGGTACCAAGGTGACTTCTCTGACACTCTGAGTCTTGCTGCTGTACACAGCCATCTTGAGAGGCTTCTCCACATTAGCTCTCAGCAGCTCTTTCAGTGTGTCATTATCCTGGTTCTGTTCACATGGAGACATCAGCAAGTAACAAACATTTCCAGGCTTTCTAAACATCAGCAAGTAATAAACATTTCCTGGCTTTCTCACAATTATAAACATCAGCAAATAACAAACACTTCCTGGCTTTCTCACAATTATAAACATCAGCAAATAACAAACACTTCCTGGCTTTCTCACAATTATAAACATCAGCAAATAACAAACACTTCCTGGCTTTCTCACAATTATAAACATCAGTAAATAACAAACACTTCCTGGGTTTCTCACAATTATAAGCATAAGGAAATAACAAACATTTCCAGGGTTTCCCACAATTATAAACATGAGAAAATAACAAACATTTCCAGGGTTTCCCACAATTATAAACATGAGGAAATAACAAACATTTCCAGGGTTTCCCACAATTATAAACATGAGGAAATAACAAACAATTATTCTTAAAATTATGAATACACAAAATACAACACCTTCCAGAAGACATACCCAATAGGAGGACCATAAACGAACTCTTTTTTGCTAACAATCAAGCACGTATAGCCACATCAGAAAAGACATCCAGCACAACATGGATAATTTAGCAAGGGCTAAATTTTATACCATTTTCTACTATTTTTAAAATTGTTTTAATTTAACAAAATAAACTTTGTACGCAATATACAGTAGGTTACCAAAAAAAAAAGTGCAATATCAAGTGCACGTGCAGTATTAAAGAGTTTTTAATTTTTTCGTTTATTTTTTTTTTTTTGTCAGTGTCAAATGTAAGTCTGCTTGGAGCCATGGATCTTTTGTAGTCAAGGAGAAACACTGGACAAACACACTCTTCACACATGTAACATAAAAGTTAGGCCAGTGAAATTAATACAAAATATAACTGAATAAATAAGAAAAATTATGATTTTATTTGAATGAAGATATTTCTTTACAATGAAAACTCATCAGCATTTTCTTGCAGCATGTCACCGTACATTGTCTGGAAAACACACTGGCAGAATGACACAAACAGCATGCCACTGTACACTGTCTGAGAAACACACTGACATAATGACACAAACAGCATGCCACTGTACACTGTCTGGAAAACACACTGACAGAATGACACAAACAGCATGCCACTGTACACTGTCTGGAAAACACACTGGCAGAATGACACAAACAGACAGGTTTATTTGACTACATTCCAGAAGTAATGCTGTCCACTTTTTTTTTAATGTCTTTTCTCCAACCCACAACCATCATCATGAATCTGTCTGATGAAATGTATTGTTCATCTCTGTTACTCTGCAGTCTACTCTCATCACTTTCTTTTGATTTCCCTAGTTGTTTTTTTTTTGGGAAACTGCATACAGCTCTCACCAAAATCAACATCAATGTCACTCAGCAAAAGAACAAAGAACTCAAAAACAGTTTTCACAGCAAGAAGAACAGCAAAAAGCTTCAAATGTACCACCGTCATCATCATCATATGCAAGCTGTGGCCATTCTTCTTCTTCTTCATCAGTGTTCAAGAAAGGTTGGCCAGGCTAAACCTGCAGTCCTGTCACCCTGACAAAGTCCACCATCTTCTCCAGTCTTGAGTGTCAGCCCCACAGCCTTTCCTTCAGTTCCTCTCCCTTGAGGAAGATCTGCTTGGAGGTTTGAGTGTCAGCCCCACAGCCTTTCCTTCAGTTCCTCTCCCTTGAGGAAGATCTGCTTGGAGGTTTGAGTGTCAGCCCCACAGCCTTTCCTTCAGTTCCTCTCCTTGAGGAAGAACTGTGCTTGGAGGTTTGAGTGTCAGCCCCACAGCCTTTCCTTCAGTTCCTCTCCCTTGAGGAAGAACTGTGCTTGGAGGTTTGAGTGTCAGCCCCACAGCCTTTCCTTCAGTTCCTCTCCCTTGAGGAAGAACTGTGCTTGGAGGTTTGAGTGTCAGCCCCACAGCCTTTCCTTCAGTTCCTCTCCCTTGAGGAAGAACTGTGCTTGGAGGTTTGAGTGTCAGCCCCACAGTCTTTCCTTCAGTTCCTCTCCCTTGAGGAAGAACTGTGCTTGGAGGTTTGAGTGGGTTGGGCAAATTTACAGTCTTGGCTGAATGTGCCCTAATTCTCCATCTCTGTTTTTTCTTACTGTTTCTGACTAATTCTCCATCACTGTTTTTCTTACTGTATTGATGTTTAGTTCCACTTTTGCTTCAGGTATATCTATTGCTTGTGCTGCTTGTGTTCTGTTTAGTAGGGTGTTAAAGTGTTCCCTCCATCTTTCAATTTTTTCTCTTTCTCCACTGACCAGTTGTCCATTTTGTGTTCTTACTGCACTTTCACATCTTGTATTGAAGTTACCTGTCATCTGCTTTGTGATTTTATATATGGTTTTCATGTCATTTGTATATGCTGCTTTCTCTGCTGTTTCTGCTAAGTTGTCATAATATTGACGTTTATAACATTTTATTGGCAGAAATGCAGATGAAACCACTGACAACAATTATTGAGGAAAGACGCTGGCGATGGTTGGGACATGTGCTCCGAATGACTGACAACTCACTACCAAAAATAGCACTAAGATGGACACCACAGGGGAGCAGAAGTAAGGGTAGACCAAAAGAGACATGGAGAAGAACAACAGAAAGGATGTTGAGCAATAGAGGGCTCACCTGGGCAAGAGCAGAAAAAAAGTGCAATATCAAGTGCACGTGCAGTATTAAAGAGTTTTTAATTTGTTCATTTATTTTTTTTTTTGTCAGTGTCAAATGTGAGTCTGCTTGGAGCCATGGATCTTTTGTAGTCAAGGAGAACACTGGACAAACACACTCTTCACACATGTAACATAAAAGTTAGGCCAGTGAAATTAATACAAAATATAACTGAATAAATAAGAAAAATTATGATTTTATTTGAATGAAGATATTTCTTTACAATGAAAACTCATCAGCATCTTCTTGCAGCATGTCACCGTACATTGTCTGGAAAACACACTGACAGAATGACACAAACAGCATGCCACTGTACACTGTCTGAGAAACACACTGACATAATGACACAAACATCATGCCACTGTACACTGTCTGGAAAACACACTGACAGAATGACACAAACAGCATGCCACTGTACACTGTCTGAGAAACACACTGGCAGAATGACACAAACAGACAGGTTTATTTGACTACATTCCAGAAGTAATGCTGTCCACTTTTTTTTTTAATGTCTTTTCTCCAACCCACAACCATCATCATGAATCTGTCTGATGAAATGTATTGTTCATCTCTGTTACTCTGCAGTCTACTCTCATCACTTTCTTTTGATTTCCCTAGTTGTTTTTTGTTTTTTTTTTGGGAAACTGCATACAGCTCTCACCAAAATCAACATCAATGTCACTCAGCAAAAGAACAAAGAACTCAAAAACAGTTTTCACAGCAAGAAGAACAGCAAAAAGCTTCAAATGTGCCACTGTCATCATCATCATATGCAAGCTGTGGCCATTCTTCTTCTTCTTCATCAGTGTTCAAGAAAGGTTGGCCAGGCTAAACCTGCAGTCCTGTCACCCTGACAAAGTCCACCATCTTCTCCAGTCTTGAGTGTCAGTCCCACAGCCTTTCCTTCAGTTCCTCTCCCTTGAGGAAGAACTGTGCTTGGAGGTTTGAGTGTCAGCCCCACAGTCTTTCCTTCAGTTCCTCTCCCTTGAGGAAGAACTGTGCTTGGAGGTTTGAGTGTCAGCCCCACAGTCTTTCCTTCAGTTCCTCTCCCTTGAGGAAAAACTGTGCTTGGAGGTTTGAGTGTCAGCCCCACAGTCTTTCCTTCAGTTCCTCTCCCTTGAGGAAGAACTGTGCTTGGAGGTTTGAGTGGGTTGGGCAAATTTACAGTCTTGGCTGAATGTGCCCTAATTCTCCATCACTGTTTTTTCTTACTGTTTCTGACTAATTCTCCATCACTGTTTTTCTTACTGTTTCTGACTAATTCTCCATCACTGTTTTTTCTTACTGTTTCTGACTAATTCTCCATCACTGTTTTTCTTACTGTTTCTGTCTAATCTGCATTCACATTACAATCTATGAATGTGACACATAACAACAACAACAACAATGCAAAGTCATACACCTCAATAACAGCTGCTACTAAAGAAAAAATGTGATGTAGCTAAAACACAAGATTACCAATCGGGTCGTTCCAACAGCAACAATAAAATCAAAGAAAGCTTCCAAACCCGCAAGATGGCCAGGGGAACCTTCTTGGACCTTCATAAAAGATGCAGAATAGAAATTGTGTTGTTATAATGCACAATTTTTTACTGAATTACAAAAATATAAATTGTGATGAATAAAAGTTTTCTTTTAACTGCTTCACCAAGGCATAAAGAATACTGGGTTTGTGTCCATATTTTCCCAGCAGCAGTCTGGTACCTATAACTATTGTTGGGTGACTGGAGCGACTCCGGGCGAGATTAAACAATCAACCTTCTTCATGAGAGATGAATGCACTAAGTATTGCACTACTCGTGCTAACTCACTTTAAAGATCTGCTTACTGAAATGTTATCAGCGATTCCACTTCTTTGCTGCTCTCTTTCTCGCAAAGCATCCAATCCTCTGATTAATTCACGTGTGTATTTTGAGGAATCTTGCAACCTCTCTCGAGTACAAGGAAACACTGAACCGATATATTTCTGTGAAAACCTCTCTATTTTCATCGCTACGTTCACTTTTCCTAATCTTCACTGAAATTCGTTACTTTCCCTTACCCTCAAAACATGGTAACCTTCTGTACCTCCTCCGGGAACTTCGGTGCTTGCAGTCCCTCCCATATTCCCACAGAGAACAAACAAACAGTGGGCGATGAAAACCGTTAACTGTGTTGTTATGTAGCGAACAACAAAACAAGATGGCCTCGACGTGGCAATCGTCGGCTGCTGGGGGCACTTCCGGTTTGTCTGAGAGTGATTTCCCTTAGGTCGTCTCCGAGTGGACGTCAATTGAATTAAGAGAACATGAAAGATCGCATCGATCTAGTTCAATAATTAAAATAATCAGACCAATAAAAAACAAATACGACTGCACAAAGCTAATTGCTTACATAAATGTGGAAGCTAAAAAAAAAACTACAGCTTCGGTTTATGATGACTTGTAAATTCCGAAACAAAAATGGAGGACTAGCCACATGTAGTTCATGTGTATTTCTTTAAGACTTTAAAACTAGTAAGGTAAAAGGTAAAACTCCCGTTTCCATGCCATTAAGGCATATTGGGGAATACGGCATTAGGCCCGTATATGACCTTCGGCACATGAAAGTGTGATGTGGTCAGAATCACGCCTGGCCACTTTCTTATATCTTATATCCTTCCCGTGCCGTTAAACTCACATAGGGCTCGCAAAGTAGTTCGCCAATTTTTCCTGTCTTCGGCGAGTCTTTCAACCTCATCAAAGGATTTTATGCCTGTTAATTTGGTCTCTCTTAACAATGTCCTCTTCAGAGTTTCACGCGGTCTGCCTCTTTTTCTTTGGCCTGTTGTGTTCCACTTGATAGCTTGTTTTGGGATTCTCTGATCATTTCTTCTCATCAAGTAACCAACATGTGTCCATCTCCTTTTCCTGATCACCCATGAGACTGGTTGTTGTTCAGTCATCTGTCTTATATCTGCATTGTTCTTGAATTTACCTTCCCAGATTTCTCTGGTACCTATTTTTAGAGGCTGGGTGTGTACCAAAAAAAAAAAAAAAACAACCCACTGCTGGGACTGAACCCGGAGGCCGCCCATTTAAAACTAGGCCTACCATAACATTTTTCAAACTGGGACGCCTACCATAACATTTCTTTCTCATACCGGGATGCTTATGATAATTTGTTCTCAAACCGGGACAATTTTGAGAAAAGACTCACAACAGAAAATAAAGCCTACTAGGATGAGTAGCTATGATTGAAAAAGCTAAATAAAGAAGTTGTTAAAAAAGCAATGAGTTAATAGCAATGTTTAATAACTCAGCTGAGCATACCTTATTATTAAGAAGTTATTAATATTTATCCATTTTGATTAAGGAGAATTTTCATGATTTTTGTTTTGAAATAATGAAAATTCCCCTTAATCAAAATGGAAAAATACACAAAGAAGGGACAGATATTGAAGAAGTCAATCAATTTGCATACCTTGGCAGCTACATAGACCAGGATGGTGACACCAGAAAGGAAGTTAGAATCAGAATTGCAAAAGCAGCACTGATCTTCAAGAATCTTGAGAACATATGGAATTCAAAAGTTATAAACACAAGTTAAGACTATTCAACTCAAATGTGATATCCAATCTCATTTATGCATGTGAAAGCTGGAAAACAACTAAAGAAATAGACAAGAAA
The DNA here is from genome assembly GCA_009760885.1 of Achatina immaculata. Taxonomy (NCBI): domain Eukaryota; kingdom Metazoa; phylum Mollusca; class Gastropoda; order Stylommatophora; family Achatinidae; genus Lissachatina; species Lissachatina immaculata. The sequence continues at coordinate 5,139,526 of CM019714.1, forward strand.
TTAGACTCTTTTGAAAACAAATGCCTGAGGAAAATACTCGGCATCAAGTGGAACGAATTCAAGAACAATGCAGAGATAAGACAGATGACTGAACAACAACTAGATGGGTGATCATGAGAAGGAGAGGACATATGTTGGTCACTTGATGAGAAGAAATGATCAGAGATACCAAAACAAGCTATCAAGTGGAACACAACAGGCCAAAGAAAAACAGGAAGACCGCGTGAAACTCTGAAGAGGACATTGTTAAGAGAGACCAAATTAACAGGTATAAAATCCCTTGATGAGGTTGAAAGACTCGCCGAAGACAGGAAAAATTGGCGAACTACTTTGTGAGCCCTATGTGACGTTTAACGGCACGGGAAGGATATAAGATATAAAATAAGAATATTTATCACTAGTGTGAATTTTCTGTAAAAATTCTTTTTTATTTTTAACGGCGTCGAAAAATTCACTGCAATTTAATTCTCTGTTAATTTTGCAGCGTAGTAAAGCTTTGGCGGTTGGTTCAGCCATTCTATCTCTTTCTTCAGATCACATGATATTCATTATTGAGAATACTCTTTCCACTGATGTAGATATGCCTGGCATGCTGAAAATGTATTCTATAATTCGAACAAGACTGGGCAATGAAATGTTCTTTTCTTTGAAATGACTGAAATACAACTTGTATTTTTCCAAATTTAAAAAAGCTTTGCAATCACTACTTCATCAAACAGTTGATCCATGTAGATCGGCAACAGTGAGTGTAACAGAGGGGAATATTTTCGCAGCCAAATCGCCATTTTACCAGAGGCTGCGCTACTTCTTGTATATTCGGCACTTTTAAAATTTTACCAAATAACCGGGACAAAATGACAAACTGGCCTGGACGCAGGGACCACATCAACAAACTGGGACAGTCCAGGTCAAAGAGGGACGTCTGGTAAGCCTATTTAAAGCACAAGTATGAACAGTTTTATTTAAGCACACAATTGTAACGTTTCGGTGTACACATTAATCCCACAAAAACAAAGGGATAGGGAAAGGAGAGAAGACAGAAATCCACATGAATGATACAGAACAAATAAGATTTGGGGGGGGGGGGGGCATAGGAAAAAAAGAGGCATTTACTCATAGCTGGGACTTGCAAGATGCTGCTTCCAAGAGCGCGTGTGGTGAAATATTATGAATGTCCAAATGAAGACTTGGGAGGTGTGATGCTGGTCTAACTGGTTGGTAACAAAGAGAGGGTGGAGAAAGGGAAAATAAAGATAGACTGAGGTGCGCGGTTCAACTTTACAAAAAGATAAAAAGAATGAGGAGATTTGGCAGGAACAAAAATGGAAGAAATAAAGATGAGCAGTCAGAATGAAGAAGATACAACAACCCAATATTTCAGCAAACACCTTTTTTCAAGAATCACGTGCAAAAACATCACAACAGATAAAAACATGAAAAATAGACGAAAAATTAAACACTTAGCTCTTTTAAAATCCTTGTAAGAAAGACGGGCACAAAATGCGATCAGATAGATGTAGGTAAGCACAAAGTGGAAGCAGGTGACATGACCAGCAGGAAAAATGAGATTAAGGGATGATAATTAATAGCACAAGATGGCAAACAACGTGGCGTCAATTTGAAGGGAAAGGGGAACGAAGAGTGCAGGATATAATGGTTGTCAAGCCAAAAAGAGGGGTTGGTGGCATAGATGAACATAGTTGGGGCTCTTAGAGGGTTTGTAATATAGTGCAGTGAAGGTCCTGGAATATCATTTGCAAGTAAGGAAGTAGTAGATGAGAACTTAGATGGAGGGAATTTAATTGTAAGGAAAGGAAAAGTTAAATATAGCTGACTTTCGAGTTCAAACCATGTAGTCACAGTGTGCCATATTCCTATATGCAGCTGTTCTTCAGCACCAGGCAGCTGTCATCAGTGTGATATTGTTTAATGACTGTAACTAGAAAATAAGGCTTGCCTCTGTGGTTGGGGCAGCTGATATGACTAGAGGCTAGCTTAGATCCTGGAAGATGCCATAAAGACGTCTCTGCATGTGGTCACCTGATCTGGGAACAGCCTCTCCAATATAAGTTACCCTACAGTTTTTGCAGACAGTGGCATAGATTATGCTGTGGGACTCGCATGTACATCTCTCATGGAGTGTGAGGATAGTTGTGGGAAAGCCGTTCCTACTTTCTAACTTTTCTTCTCCTTCTGTCTCCCTGAAGCTGGGAACTGGTGTTCTTTGCATGGACGCAGTGGCGTTGTTGAAGCACAGCATCGTGTCGGTTTGGGAGCGGGTCACGACAGCTATCAGTCCCAGAGTACAACTAAAAAGTAGGGGCAACCGATGCTTCTTTAGCAGTCTCCACCACCCTGGGGACTATAGCGATCCCTGCCCCGTTAGCCAGGCTAGGCCTGCTAGTGTGGGTACCACGGAGAGGTGGGACAGGGTCTTGGTCAGCTATTGTTTGCTAGCCCTGACATTAGCGTGTCAGATATGATTCGATGACTACCAAATCAGACAGCATCTCCGTCTGCTTAGTTTACAGTATGACCTTGATGAGCTTGAAAAGCTCGCCGAAGACAGGAAAAGTTGGCGAACTACCTTGAGAGCCCTATGTGACGTTTAAAGGCACGGGAAGGATATAAGATAAGTGTAAATAACTGATTAGATAAAAAGGGGATAGCGACTACAGTAAAACTGTTTCTAGTAATAAAAGTAAATAGAGATTACATAACTGATTACATGATCATACACCAGGCTGAACTTTGCCTCCCTAACAGACTGTAGGTCTCTCGGTTGTCAGCAAGATGCTCTGTTGGTGATGTATCCATTTGCAGATCATCATCGATGTCTTGCAGCCACCTTTGCCTTGGTCTTTCTCTCTTTCTTTTTCCCATTATGTACCCTCCCAAGACAGTCTTCTCTAAATTCTCATAACGTTTAAATGTGTCCAAAATATATAAGTTTTCTCTGTTTAATTCTCTTTACCAGCCAACTTTCTTCAGTATTAAGTTCTTGTAGTACGGATATATTTGTTCTTTTTTTTGTGTCCATGATATTTGAAGAACTCTTCCGCAGCATTTACATTCAAAGGCATTTATGTGTTTCTCAGCTGTTTTGCTAAATGTGATGAGAAAGATGGATGCCCTTAAAAATCTTATTTTTGTAGTTCTGTCTCATTGGTACATATTTCAGCTGCCTTATTTGTTTTGTCAGCTGTTATCAATTTAGTTTTCTTCGCATTAAGACAGAGGCTTTCCTCTTCACTATTCTCTTCACTCCTTTTTGTGATGTGGAACGTAATACTGTGTCATCAGAATATCTAATCTCCAGTATTTTATAACGTCCCAATATATATATATATAAAGACCAAAGATGAAAAGTTATAGCTGTGTGCTCTGCTATCGAATAAAGCTGTTCCTACATTTAAAAAAATGAAATTAAATGTTATTACGTTATTAACCATCAGATAGCGCCATGCTAAAAGACGTTAAGTGGTCATCTCTCCCCATCTCGCTCGATCCTCCATGTTTCTAATCAGTTCAGTCGTTGTTTTCCCACCAAACAATGCAGTCAGGCTATCTAGACATTTCTGACTTCTCCACCTTGTCCTTTGCCATTTATCTTTCCAGCCATAACCAGTTTCTCGAGACCTTCATGTCTGCTGATGTGTCCGAGAAACTTTGATTGTCTTTTCCTTATGTACGGACCAGTTTGTGAATATTCTTTAGCCTGGTGTAATACTTCTTCATTTCTCTTTCTGGCTGTCCTTGGTATGCGAAGCATCCTTCTTAGGAACCGCATTTCAGTAGCCTTTACTCTTTGTTCTAACTGTTTATTCATGGTTCACTTGCATAAAGTAGAACAGGTTCTATATAGCATCTTAGAATTCTCTCTCTTATTTCCACTGAAGTTTTTTATTTGCTATTAATTAAGTTCTACATTTTCCCAAAAGCTATCTTTGCCATTGCTACCCTGGTTCTGATTTCCTCAGTGCACATGGCGTCAGATGTTAGAACTATACCTAAGTATTTACATCTATTGATCTATCCTGATATCTTCCTCATATGACCTATGTAAGCAACTGGGCATAAAGGGACAAGCAAGAGCAAGGGCATTGAAAAGCCTTTCAGAAACAGCAGAAAAGGCCTCATACTGGCTGTGGAGTATGCGAAACAAGCACTGAGAATATAAATGGTTTCGTTTGTCACAACCAATATCAGTCCTCCGTGGCTGGATCGCTAAAGACGCACTTCAAAGTGCAGTGCCAACTGGAAGATCATGGGTTCAATCCCGGGACACACACAAAAAGAAAGGGGGGGGGGGTCTGGGAGTCATGACCCAGAGGGGCCCATGCCCCCTCCCCCTCGAGTGTCAGGAGTTTAGTAGGGCCAATGATCTGAAGGAGTTGTGTTGTTGTTTCACTCTCTACAGTAGAAAGTTTCCTGCTTTCCTATGTGCTATATATAATTCAGCATTCTGGTATTTTCTTATTCTATTTTCCTCGTAATTATTAACCATATAATAATAATTAATAATCATATAATAATTATTAACCATATAATAATAATTCGATGAGACATTTCTATTTACTCTGCATCTTAGATTTCCCGTTTTCGAAGTTCTGGCAGTCAGTCCATTGCTAGCCTCCAGTATGTGACCATGATTATGCACGGCTATTATTAAAAATGTTTTTTAAAATCCAATCCACTATTTCAGAAGCTCACGTGGGTCCTGACGTGAAACGGAAGGAAGGAGGAGTGTGGACTGTGTGTGAAGTTCACATGGCAAACCATTCCAAAAGAGGAAAGAGATTCCCCCAACAAGGTGGCATACAGTGGTCACCCTGTCCCTATGCCATGCTCAGTTGAGACCTGTGCTTGTATGGCTGAGGCCAAGCATCTCAGAAATATATTTCTTATCTTTAGAAGAAAACGTTTTATCTGTCTCTTCTGTTTATTTACTTATCTTGTATTCTATTATTAATGATACTCTGGTCATTCATGAACTTTGTATCAATGTGAGTTTCAAAGTCTTCTCATCTCATTGGGTGGGTGTGGAGTGTAATGCAGTAGTTTGAGAACTGGATTCTGAAAATGAAGATGCTGGATTACTGATAAGCCAACAATGGAAAAATAGGAGCACAAATACTTGCCTCTAGAGACTGACTGGATTCTAAGACAAAGGCTGGCTGCAGACCGTGAGAGACTTTGATACTGCTTAGTCAATCACTGTCTTAGGACATGGATGGGTGGACTATTGACATCAGTCACTGTCTTAGGACATGGATGGGTGGACTATTGACATCAGTCACTGTCTTAGGACATGGATGGGTGGACTATTGACATCAGTCACTGTCTTAGGACATGGATGGGTGGACTATTGACATCAGTCACTGTCTTAGGACATGGATGGGTGGACTATTGACATCAGTCACTGTCTTAGGACATGGATGGGTGGACTATTGACATCAATCACTGTCTTAGGACACGGATGGGTGGACTATTGACACCAGACACTGTCTTAGGACATGGATAGATGGACTATTGACATCAATCACTGTCTTAGGACATGGATGGGTGGACTATTGACATCAATCACTGTCTTAGGACATGGATGGGTGGACTATTGACACCAATCACTGTCTTAGGACACGGATGGGTGGACTATTGACATCAATCACTGTCTTAGGACACGGATGGGTGGACTATTGACATCAATCACTGTCTTAGGACATGGATGGGTGGACTATTGACATCAATCACTGTCTTAGGACATGGATAGATGGACTATTGACATCAATCACAGTCTTAGGACATGGATAGATGGACTATTGACATCAATCACTGTCTTAGGACATGGATGGGTGGACTATTGACATCAATCACTGTCTTAGGACATGGATAGATGGACTATTGACACCAGACACTGTCTTAGGACATGGATAGATGGACTATTGACATCAATCACTGTCTTAGGACATGGATAGATGGACTATTGACATCAATCACTGTCTTAGGACATGGATGGGTGGACTATTGACACCAGACAGAACAGTCTAATTATTCTATCTTTCAGCAAGACATATCATAGGTAGGTAAAGGTAATCCTGTCATGCCTTAGAGAGATATGGTGTTAGTGCCCATATTTTCCTTGGCCTGTCAGCACACTAGAGGGTGATATGGTTAGTATAAAGCCTGGCTGCCTTTCCTTCCCCGAGAAGTCGAGTTTCCATTTCTACAGATGGGTGACTGGGGTGCCTCAGGCCGGATTCGAACCCCGACCTTCGCCATGAGAGACCAGTGCACCAACTACTTTGCCACTCAGACACCCAAGACATATCATACACTGATATGGATCAATATAACAACAAAAAAAAGGGAAAAAAATAGTTTATTTAAATAATCTCCCAGGTAGAGAGAGCAATTGGTCATACAGTGCTGTATGTCTTCTAATATAAGGACCTGCATTTCTTTACCTTAACATATAAAACAATGTCACTCTTTATCTGTGAAACACATGACAATGTCACTCTTCATCTCTGATATACATGACAATGTCACTCTCCAACTGTGATATATATGAGACTGTTTTTGTTTAATTAATAAATATGAGTTTGTTATTATGTAAATGTAACATGACATTGTCATTCCCTAACTGTAACATACATGACATTGTCTCCTCTAACTATAACATACATGACAATGTTATTCTATAACTGTATAATGCAAAGCTAAGAATTAAAAATGCAGGAATGTGTAAAACACAAACTTGTTGGGGCTCAACTTTCACAGTTCCTTGTCTGCCTCTGCACAATGACATAATAACATGCCAGTTAGTCAACCTTGTCTATCTCTACACAATGATATGCCAGTTAGTCAACCTTGTCTGTCTCTACACAATGATATGTCAGCTAGTCAACCTTGTCTATCTCTACACAATGATATGTCAGCTAGTCAACCTTGTCTATCTCTACACAATGATATGTCAGCTAGTCAACCTTGTCTGTCTCTACACAATGATATGTCAGCTAGTCAACCTTGTCCGTCTCTACACAATGATATGTCAGCTAGTCAACCTTGTCCGTCTCTACACAATGATATGTCAGCTAGTCAACCTTGTCCGTCTCTACACAATGATATGCCAGTTAGTCAACCTTGTCCGTCTCTACACAATGATCTGTCAGCTAGTCAACCTTGTCCGCCTCTACACAATGATATGTCAGCTAGTCAACCTTGTCCGTCTCTACACAATGATATGTCAGCTAGTCAACCTTGTCCGCCTCTACACAATGATATGTCAGCTAGTCAACCTTGTCCGCCTCTACACAATGATATGTCAGCTAGTCAACCTTGTCCGTCTCTACACAATGATATGTCAGCTAGTCAACCTTGTCTGTATCTACACAATGATATGTCAGCTAGTCAACCTTGTCTGCCTCTACACAATGATATGTCAGCTAGTCAACCTTGTCTGCCTCTACACAATGATATGTCAGCTAGTCAACCTTGTCTGCCTCTACACAATGATATGTCAGCTAGTCAACCTTGTCCGCCTCTACACAATGATATGTCAGTTAGTCAACCTTGTCCGTCTCTACACAATGATATGTCAGCTAGTCAACCTTGTCCGTCTCTACACAATGATATGTCAGCTAGTCAACCTTGTCCGCCTCTACACAATGATATGTCAGCTAGTCAACCTTGTCCGCCTCTACACAATGACATGTCAGCTAGTCAACCTTGTCCGCCTCTACACAATGACATGTCAGCTAGTCAACCTTGTCCGCCTCTACACAATGACATGTCAGCTAGTCAACCTTGTCCGCCTCTACACAATGACATGTCAGCTAGTCAACCTTGTCCGTCTCTACACAATGACATGTCAGCTAGTCAACCTTGTCCGTCTCTACACAATGACATGTCAGCTAGTCAACCTTGTCTGTCTCTACACAATGATATGTCAGCTAGTCAACCTTGTCCGTCTCTACACAATGACGTGCCAGTTTGTCAACCTATCATATCCCCATGAAATGCTTTTTTTTAAAAACTCTCTCCACTGACTTGCACCTGGACACAGCATATCCCTCACACACTAGCACAATGTGCTCTTGTATAAACATAAGCCAAATATGGCCAAAATGACAAAACCCACAACCTCTTTTTACACAACAAGAGAAAAAAATACAGCAACACATTCATACGATGCTGCACTCAAAATTATTGAAAATTTTTTTTTTAATTCTCTGATAAACAAATACTTACTCTGAAAGAAAGAATTTATGTTTACACTTGTTTTGTGGTTTTGATTTCTGCACAAATATTGCAGCAACAATGACATTACTTTGGAGGCATGTGAAGAGACTAACATTAAGTGAATGTGCTGCATTATGGCCAGGTAAATGGCATGACAGTGTTTCACAACACCTACCTCACTCAGCACTGTTCAAATCTTGCCATTACAGCCCATTTGTAGCACATCTGAACCCTAAGCTGAGGTTCTGTTTGGTTTTTTTTTTTATCTGATAAGCTGGATATATAGATATGGGGTTCAGATGTGCTACAAATGGGCTTTTAGACTTCAAGTAAGCCACAAGTGGGCTTATATGTAAGCCAGGTAAGCCTTGTATAAGACTGTACTGTGATACTCAACAGTCTCTAAAACAGAGAAAACGATGATGGACTAGACTGCCCTATAACATGATGCATGTATATTGTCAGGATTCTTGCATGTATATTGTCTGCCAGTACTGATAAGAAAATGACAGACATAAACATGGATGAATTCTGTAAAGCTGTACATGGCAAAAGTTAAGGAAGGTGTGAAAAGCTTGTTTTAACACCTGGTCTCTACACCCTGTCCATACATCACAAACCCTTAAACTGTTTAAATAAATATAAACATATAAACAACATATAAATATGTTTCTGTTTGTTCACAATAAAAACTCTGTGTTGCTTTTGTGGCTCTCAAAAGTTCTCTGAAGTTCTAACAAAATATCAACATTCTCTCTGACATTCTAACAAAGTAAAGACACTCTCACAAGCTCTAACAAAGTAATACTCCTTCTCTCACAAGCTCTAACAAAGTAATGACATTCTCTCTGAAGTTCTAACAAAGTAATGACATTCTCTCTGAAGTTCTAACAAAGTAATAACATTCTCTCGGAAGTTCTAACAAAGTAATAACATTCGTTCACAAGTTCTAACAAAGTAATGGCATTCTCTCTGAAGCTATAACAAAGTAATAACATTCTCTCACAAGTTCTAACAAAGTAATAACATTCTTTCACAAGTTCTAACAAAGTAATGACATTCTTTCACAAGTTCTAACAAAGTAATGACATTCTCTCAGAAGCTATAACAAAGTAATGACATTCTCTCTGAAGTTCTAACAAAGTAATGACATTCTCTCTGAAGTTCTAACAAAGTAATGACATTCTCTCTGAAGTTCTAACAAAGTAATGACATTCTCTCTGAAGTTCTAACAAAGTAATGACATTGTCTCTGAAGTTCTAACAAAGTAATGACATTCTCTCAGAAGCTCTAACAAAGTAATAACATTCTCTCACAAGTTCTAACAAAGTAATACTCCTCCACTCACCAGCTCTAAGAAGATAATACATCTTAGACATTGCCTCACTAAATTTAATAAGGTCATGATGTTCTCTTATCATAGATATTCTCTCACAATATTAACTAGATATTACAACTTAGACAATGTCTCACACCAGCTCTAACTAGATATTACAACTTAGACAATGTCTCACACCAGCTCTAACTAGATATTACAACTTAGACAATGTCTCACACCAGCTCTAACTAGATATTACAACTTAGACAATGTCTCACACCAGCTCTAACTAGATATTACAACTTAGACAATGTCTCACACCAGCTCTAACTAGATATTACAACTTAGACAATGTCTCACACCAAATCTATGAAGGTAATGCTTCTCAGACATTCTCTTATTCTTTTTTTTTTTTTTAACATGGGACAAAAGAATCAAACACACTGGAGTTGCCCACCCAGTTCAGTACAATGTTGTCAACAACAAAAAATATAACAATAACAATTTTTTAATAACATGAGATTAAAGAGATTCAATATAACAACATAAAATAAAATAACAAAGACAATTCCCACTGAATCCACCATCACTGTTGTTACCCACATCACTGTTTGATACAAATGCTGATATCTTTCAACAGACTTTTTTTTTATCATGTTACTCTGTCATATTTGTTAGCAAACTCCCCTACCCTGGCATAATACCTTCTGTCTCTTGTGTCACTGAGTTTTCCTGCTGTTAACTATCAGATTTACTCAATGTCTGTGATCTCTGAGATTACATGTTTTTCTTTTTTTTCTCTCAGCATCTGTCCATTACAAAATCAAAGTCTTACAGAAGTTAAACTAATTTTTGTGTGAATATCTATTTTCCTATAAAACACTTAGAACACAACATTTCAGCAGTTTCCTATTTTTAAGTTGACACCAATCACAAACATCACACATCCACATATCAAGCAAAACAAACAAACAACCCCCCCCCCCCCTGTAACGTATCAACCACATATGTAAGAAATGCCACTCTGCTGCTAACATGACCTTATACAAAGTTTCTTGGAAACACACATTACCTTTAAGTGAGCTGTCAGATCACATCTGACAATTAACATCATGAACATCACTGGAATGAGTGAGCAGCAGTAAAGGCACAGCACATATTGTACGACTGTTTTTGACACAGTACAACAGACATCGAAACAGATTACAAGAAACAGACTAGGGGATGTTTATACCCTAAACACAGTCATACTAAAAAAAAAAAAAAACAAGTAATTTATATGTTAAATACAATCATAAAAAATATACTTTATACGTTAAACACAATCATAATAAAATATAATTTATAAGCTAAAAAGATTCATAAAAAATATAATTTTTACACTAAAATGCAACCTTTTAAACATTTATATGCTAAAAACATAGCTTAGAAACATCATTCATACTCAAAATCCACAGCCCATCAAATAAGAACAACCAAAAGTTTTGTATATGAAATTAAAAACTGTTGCTACACTAGAACAAATGTAGCAAATTTTACTCAATTTAATCAGCCTGAAATGTATGTATGTATATGTGTCCTCACATGAACAATATCTCACACTGATACATAATTTATGCACAAGCAACAACTGTAAACAAGCAATTTAGAAACAAAATTTACTGTTAACTTTTTACTTGGAAGCCCAACATTCTTTGGTAACGGACAGCACAGAATCATTTGGTGGAGTATCAAAGACAGAACTCGTTCTTCTTTTTGATGTGTTGTGATCATTAGTGTAACATTTATAAAATGAAGGAAAACATATTTGATACACAGTAAAACACACCCTACACCTAAACAAAACACAGCAAATTGAGTATATAAAAGTATTTGTAAAACAACAAAAAGTCTGTGCAAACAATAAAGGAAATACAAATTATTTGTCTTGGGGACAATTTCTTCCCCTCTCAAAGCAATACATTTTATCTTCTTGTATATCAGTGAACACACATGTATTATCACTTGCTTTTATAATCAATTTTTTTTTTAAATGGTAAGAATCTAAGAAATAATAAACAGGACAATAAATGAGACAAATGACATTAAAGCTCATCATGTTTGGGTCCACTAAACTCCTCATGTGAGATGAAGCCGTCCTTATCTTTGTCCTCATGGTTGAAAATCTCGTCGATGATGCGGAAGTGCTGATGCTCTTCCTCGGGAACATGGCCAGCTTTCTCAGACTGTTTCTTAATGTAATGTGAAATCTGCCGATAAGAAGGATAACACTTTAGTGTGGTCAGGGGGACAACTACAGACATGAATGATGATGTGAAAAATAGGGATCTGGGGTCCGTCGTGTGGAGGTGGAGGCAGAAGTCAGGTGAGAAAAATTTGGTTCTGTCAGCATGTGGGCTGGTTCTGCTCTGATGGCCATGATAATCAATCCTCCAGTACAGTCAGTGTCTTGTCTGGTTCTGCTCTGATGGCCATGATAATCAATCCTCCAGTACAGTCAGTGTCTTGTCTGGTTCTGCTCTGATGGCCATGATAACTGAATCAATCCTCCAGTACAGTCAGCTTCTTGTCTGGTTCTCCTCTGATGGCAACGATCAAACACACTGGAGTTGCCCACCCAGTTCAGTACAATGTTGTCAACAACAAAAATATAACAATAACAATTTTTTAATAACATGAGATTAAAGAGATTCAATATAACAACATAAAATAAAATAACAAAGACAATTCCCACTGAATCCACCATCACTGTTGTTACCCACATCACTGTTTGATACAAATGCTGATATCTTTCAACAGACTTTTTTTTTATCATGTTACTCTGTCATATTTGTTAGCAAACTCCCCTACCCTGGCATAATACCTTCTGTCTCTTGTGTCACTGAGTTTTCCTGCTGTTAACTATCAGATTTACTCAATGTCTGTGATCTCTGAGATTACATGTTTTTCTTTTTTTTCTCTCAGCATCTGTCCATTACAAAATCAAAGTCTTACAGAAGTTAAACTAATTTTTGTGTGAATATCTATTTTCCTATAAAACACTTAGAACACAACATTTCAGCAGTTTCCTATTTTTAAGTTGACACCAATCACAAACATCACACATCCACATATCAAGCAAAACAAACAAACAACCCCCCCCCCCCCTGTAACGTATCAACCACATATGTAAGAAATGCCACTCTGCTGCTAACATGACCTTATACAAAGTTTCTTGGAAACACACATTACCTTTAAGTGAGCTGTCAGATCACATCTGACAATTAACATCATGAACATCACTGGAATGAGTGAGCAGCAGTAAAGGCACAGCACATATTGTACGACTGTTTTTGACACAGTACAACAGACATCGAAACAGATTACAAGAAACAGACTAGGGGATGTTTATACCCTAAACACAGTCATACTAAAAAAAAAAAAAAACAAGTAATTTATATGTTAAATACAATCATAAAAAATATACTTTATACGTTAAACACAATCATAATAAAATATAATTTATAAGCTAAAAAGATTCATAAAAAATATAATTTTTACACTAAAATGCAACCTTTTAAACATTTATATGCTAAAAACATAGCTTAGAAACATCATTCATACTCAAAATCCACAGCCCATCAAATAAGAACAACCAAAAGTTTTGTATATGAAATTAAAAACTGTTGCTACACTAGAACAAATGTAGCAAATTTTACTCAATTTAATCAGCCTGAAATGTATGTATGTATATGTGTCCTCACATGAACAATATCTCACACTGATACATAATTTATGCACAAGCAACAACTGTAAACAAGCAATTTAGAAACAAAATTTACTGTTAACTTTTTACTTGGAAGCCCAACATTCTTTGGTAACGGACAGCACAGAATCATTTGGTGGAGTATCAAAGACAGAACTCGTTCTTCTTTTTGACGTGTTGTGATCATTAGTGTAACATTTATAAAATGAAGGAAAACATATTTGATACACAGTAAAACACACCCTACACCTAAACAAAACACAGCAAATTGAGTATATAAAAGTATTTGTAAAACAACAAAAAGTCTGTGCAAACAATAAAGGAAATACAAATTATTTGTCTTGGGGACAATTTCTTCCCCTCTCAAAGCAATACATTTTATCTTCTTGTATATCAGTGAACACACATGTATTATCACTTGCTTTTATAATCAATTTTTTTTTTAAATGGTAAGAATCTAACAAATAATAAACAGGACAATAAATGAGACAAATGGCATTAAAGCTCATCATGTTTGGGTCCACTAAACTCCTCATGTGAGATGAAGCCGTCCTTATCTTTGTCCTCATGGTTGAAAATCTCGTCGATGATGCGGAAGTGCTGATGCTCTTCCTCGGGAACATGGCCAGCTTTCTCAGACTGTTTCTTAATGTAATGTGAAATCTGCCGATAAGAAGAATAACACTTTAGTGTGGTCAGGGGGGACAACTACAGACATGAATGATTATGTTAAAAATAGGGATCTGGGGTCCGTGTGGAGGTGGAGGCAGAAGTCAGGTGAGAAAAATTTGGTTCTGTCAGCATGTGGGCTGGTTCTGCTCTGATGGCCATAATAACTGAATCAATCCTCCAGTACAGTCAGTGTCTTGTCTGGTTCTGCTCTGATGGCCATAATAACTGAATCAACCCTCCAGCACAGTCAGCTTCTTGTCTGGTTCTGCTCTGATGGCAACGATAACTGAATCAATCCTCCAGTACAGTCAGTGTCTTGTCTGGTTCTGCTCTGATGACCATAATAACTGAATCAACCCTCCAGCACAGTCAGCTTCTTGTCTGGTTCTGCTCTGATGGCAACGATAACTGAATCAATCCTCCAGTACAGTCAGTGTCTTGTCTGGTTCTGCTCTGATGACCATAATAACTGAATCAACCCTCCAGCACAGTCAGCTTCTTGTCTGGTTCTGCTCTGATGGCCACGATAACTGAATCAATCCTCCAGTACAGTCAGCATCTTGTCTGGTTCTGCTCTGATGGCCACGATAACTGAATCAATCCTCCAGTACAATTAGCATCTTGTCTGGTTCTGCTCTGATGGCCATGATAACTGAATCAATCCTCCAGTACAATTAGCATCTTGTCTGGTTCTGCTCTGATGGCCATGATAACTGAATCAATCCTCCAGTACAGTTAGCATCTTGTCTGGTTCTGCTCTGATGGCCATGATAACTGAATCAATCCTCCAGTAGTCAGTATCTTGTCTGGTTCTGCTCTGATGGCCATAATAACTGAATCAATCCTCCACTGTGATCACCTTCCAGTATTAGGCATCAGTATACAGAATTTCATCCATCATCATCATCATATGACAACAAACATACAAAAAAACACTAGACTTACTTCTTCACGTGAAAGCTGCCTATCAGCATTAGTATCGATATCTGCAAAAATATTTGGTGGGGCTTGGCCATCTTCTATGGTAAGAAGATCAACTTCAAAGGTAAGTTTAGAGTTTGGTGGAATCAATTCACCTGAACAACAAAATAAACATATTTTAACAACAGACAACTGCCCAAAAAACAAAAAAACTGTAAAAATGTGGTGGAAAACTTTATGTATGCTTTACAGGAGCAAAAGATTAAGGACAATAATCTGATGGCTGCCATCAATTGTAAACTGCTGAGAACATATTGACAGATTTTTAAAAAATCAAAACTTTATGTGAAAACAAACAAAAAAACATCAGAAAGAAAAAAAAAAAATATAAGCTAGCCACACAATGTCTATGCTGTATGGTTTCCTGCAATATTCTTACAATGCTGATATGTAATACCACTTCAACATATAACTTCTTTGTTGCCTACCACCACATATATCTTTTGATTTAGTCTGTTGTCATTATCTATTATTTTTTTTTATTCATTCCAAAGAGCACATCTGATAAACAGGAAGATGAGACAAACATATGATGGAAATAGACAACAGGACTGAGTTCATTCATTCATTTGCATGTCTCTTGCGGAACTTTGCCTCCCAAACAGCACTCCTGTAGGCCTCTCGGTTGTGAGCAAGATGGCCTGCTGCTGCTGTGTCCATTTGCAGATCGTCAACAATTTCTTGCAGCCATCTTCGTTTTGGTCTTCCTCTTTTTCTTTTTCCCATTATGTATCCTTTTAATACGGTCTTCCCTAAATTATCATGATGTTTAATGTGTCCAAAATATTTAAGTTTTCTCTCTTTAATCCTCTTTACTAGCCAGCCTTCTTCAATATTAAGCTTTTGTAGTATAGATATATTTGTTCTTTTTTGTGTCCATGATATTTGGAGAACTCTTCTGTAGCATTTACATTCAAAGGCATTTATGTGTTTCTCAGCTGTTTTGTTAAGTGTACAGGTCTCACAGGCATATGTTGCGATGGGAAAGATGCATGCCCTTAAAAATCTTATTTTTGTGGTTCTGTCTGCTCCTCTCCACAGATTCTTTACTTGTTTTACTTTCTGAAGAGCAATAAATGTCCTCCTTTTAATTTCCCTCGTTATATCTCCATTATTAGTTAGCAGTGATCCAAGATATTCAAAACTCTCCACTTCTTCAAATTTTTCCTCATTGATATATATTTCAGCTTCCTTGTTTGTTTTGTCAGTTGTCATCAATTTAGTTTTCTTCACATTAAGATAGAGGTTCTGCTCTTCACTGTTCTTACAGACTGACATAATTAGTTTTTCCATTCCTTTTTGTGTTGTGGACAGTAACACTGTGTCATCAGCATATCTAATCTCTGGTATTTCATAACCTCCAGTTGTTATGGCATCGTAATATTCTTTGTCTACATCTGAGTAGACAAATCAAAACAGGACAAAACACATTCACAAAGAGGACTGAGTGAGAATTCATGTTTTATTTTTCTGGAACTCTAAGTAGGACTCTCTGATGCAGTGAACACGTCAGATCAGGCTGAGTTTGGAGGTAGCTACATTTGCTGGTTGGAGTCTACTGTCTAACCTGCAGGCCTAGCATACACTGAACATGTCAGCTTCAGAGGAAGCATAGCAAGCCCTGCTTTGTCAGCCATGCTGTCTGCTTCTAGGCAAGCCCTGCTTTGTCAGCCATGCTGTCTGCTTCTAGGCAAGCCCTGCTTTGTCAGCCATGTTGTCTGCTTCTAGGCAAGCCCTGCTTTGTCAGCCATGCTGTCTGCTTCTAGGCAAGCCCTGCTTTGTCAGCCATGCTGTCTGCTTTCAGAAGCAGCAATGGACAGATGAGATACAATCAATGACAGGTGTGATTTGCCAGCCCTAACAACTTTAATATCACTTTAGAAATTATTTCCAAGAATTTTACATTGCCACAATAAGAATACTATAAGTGTCTATATAGACACATCTTGAACAGTTGGCATGTCCATGTTCACTGAACAGAAATGGATCTGTCCTTAACAGACTCAATATCCTGAGAGAACTATGCTGTTAAAGGAGGTGCTAGACTAAACAGGAAGCCAATGGGAAGTCTATGCTGCCAGATATGGTGCTATAAACAGACTAACATAACATGAAGTCTATGCTGCCAGACAAGATGCTACATACAGGGGTAGTGGGAAGATCCAGGGTGGTTAAGGAAAGAGGGCATAGCAAGAGAAGTCAAAGCCATGTGAGTGACAAAACTTTCGGGAGTGATAGAAACATAGTCTGGGAGGAAAGGGGGAAAGAAAGTTTGAGAACCACTGTATAAAACATTTCTGGACATGCACCTTTATGTAGTCACAGGTTTCCACTTGGAATTATAAGAAGCAGTTTGTTCACACAGACACTGTTTCATTCACTCTAGCACAAGAGAGTGGTAGGTAAGTAAGTGAGCCTGTGACATGAGGTGGACAGATGAAAGAAGAAGAAGAAGACAGCTACCTGCTCCAGTCTCCCCATATGCCAGGCTGGGAGGGATGGTGAGCTTCCTCTTCTCACCCACGCACATGTCCACCAGACCCTGGTCCCAGCCCTTGATCACCTGACCTACTCCCAGCTGGAAAACAAACGGCTGACCTCTGTCATGGCTAAGAGAAAAGAAGACAAAGATCAAACTTAGCTAGCTCAAAGGTAAAAACAGTATGGGAGAATGTACGTATATAAGATGATGTACGGCTTGTGAAAACTGAGATACATATTTACAGTGAAGCACAATTTTGGATTCCATTGCTACGAAATACAGTATCACACAAGGTTACCTGTCAAACTGTTGCTAAACAGTCCAGGAACATGGAAGCTTCTAACCTAACTAGCTCAAAACAAATGTACAGCTCTACAACCAAAACTGATCAGAATTAAATATCATAGCCACAGTTCAATGTGTTAAAAGGTTAAACTCCTGACTTTATGAAAGGAAAGGTCAGCAATTTGTTGCTGGTAAACACCAGGGACCTTATGAAAGGAAAGGTCAGCAATTTGTTGCTGGTAAACACCAGGGACCTTATGAAAGGAAAGGTCAGCAATTTGTTGCTGGTAAACACCAGGGACCTTATGAAAGGAAAGGTCAGCAATTTGTTGCTGGTAAACACCAGGGACCTTATAAAAGGAAAGGTCAGCAATTTGTTGTTGGTAAACACCAGGGACCTTATGAAAGGAAATGTCAGCAATTTGTTGCTGGTAAACACCACGAACCCTATGAAAGGAAAGGTCAGCAATTTGTTGCTGGTAAACACCATGGAGCTTATGAAAGGAAGGGTCAGCAATTTGTTGCTGGTAAACACCATGGACCCTATGAAAGGAAGGGTCAGCAATTTGTTGCTGGTAAACACCACGGACCCTATGAAAGGAAGGGTCAGCAAACTGTTGCTGGTAAACACCACGGACCCTATGAAAGGAAGGGTCAGCAAACTGTTGCTGGTAAACACCACGGACCCTATTAAAGGAAGGGTCAGCAAACTGTTGCTGGTAAACACCACCTCCTGGCAGCACTGATGACTGTGCCAGATTAGAGCTCAGATGGTAGGTGCTGATGAGCAAAAGACAGTCTCTATCCCACTTCCTCACAGTGTTCCTCCTGTCATGGTGGTAGCATCTGCTGACTTGGATCCACTCTGGGTCTATTCAAGCAAGTCATCATAATCTGTTCCCATTCAATATATATGCTGGTGGCTCAAGATCATAGTTCTGTTTGAAAATGACTGCTGGACTAGGGAACTCAGATATAGATGTCTTATGGAATGTCTTTAGATACATGATGTTACTGCCCATGGAGCTCAAAAACAGGCTGTCTTGTGAAGTGTCTCTTGATACACGATGCAACCTGCCCAGGGGAGTCAGGAGACCATCTTGTATAGTGTCCCTGGATACATGATGTTACTGCAATCTGCCCAGGGAAGTCAGGAGACCATCCTGTATAGTGTCCCTGGATACATGATGTTACTGCAATCTGCCCAGGGAAGTCAGGAGACCATCCTGTATAGTGTCCCTGGATACATGATGTTACTGCAATCTGCCCAGGGAAGTCAGGAGACCATCTTGTATAGTGTCCCTGTATACATGATGTTACTGCAGCCTGACCAAGGCAGAAGGGATCTACTGTGGTCATGTATTTGCTAAGAATAGCTTGGAGAGGCTGATAGCAGAAGGCACAGTGCCAGGCAAAAGAGAAAAGGGGACAACCTCACCACAGGTGGACTGAAGACATCACGGAAAGCCTGAATATGTCACTGTGACACTGGTTAACTTGGCCAAGGCCATATTGCACTCATGGAGGCTCTGAGGGGGACAACCTTCAGGAAAAGACATGTCCCATGAATTAATGCTAAGAACCTCACTTTTTCCTAGAAAGTTTAATGAGCCATAAAAAAAAACACTCTGTAACAGATGACTTATCTGAAGAGAGAACATCCTAAGAGAACCACTCCCAGGTATAGCATGTAAAAATGTAACATACAATTTGGCTACAAAAAATACATAAAACTAAATATATAAATATACACAAAAGCCACTGCTGTAAAGATATGATAACAAAATGTTAAAGCTATTTTTTAAAATTAGTAACAAAGAAATAGAAAAAGAAGATTAATTATAGATTCACATGAATGATATACAACAAATATGAATGTTAAAAAAAAAAAATTAGAAAAATGGAGAGCACTTAGCTGTTACTTGTAGGAAGCTGTGTCCAGGAGTGTGTTTGTTAGAGTACTGTGAATGTTTATATGAAGACTGGATGTGTTGTGACAGGTGATAGTGAAAGCATTGAAGGAGGGGGTAATCTGGCTGAGAAAAAGGTGGGAGGAATAAATGAATGTGGCTGTTGTAGAGGGTTTGTAATCTAGTACAGTGAGGGAGTTCTGGAATATAAGTTACAGCGAGGGTGGAGTAGAACTTAATAGAGAGGGAATATGATTGTGGAGAACGAGAAGGTTAAGCATAGCTGAATTCTGAGTTTAAACTCTGCTGAGATTCCAGCGTCCCACTGTCCTGAATATAGCAGTTCTCAACTGCCAAGCAGCTTTCTGTCAGAGTGACATTGTTTAATGGCTGTTATCTGAAAATCAGATTTGCCATTGTGGCTGAAGCCACTGAAATGACTAGAGACTGGCTTAGAAGCTTGCTGTGTGATATCATAATGTAGTTTCTGCCTGTGGTCACTTAATCTTTCAAAGTTATCCTATATTTCATGGATTCACATCAAGAACAGCTATTCCTACTTCTATTTTAAATAGTTTTAACATACGAAAATGTATTCATTCACTTTTCTCATCTGATGCCACGATGACAGACATCACCAGTCACACTCAGCTGTTCTGTATAGTTCTTGGGGTTCCTGATCAGATCAGCTGCCATTTTTTTTCTTCTCGTGCCAATTGGTCAGTCTGTTAAAATACTTTTCTCTCAGTTTCCTTTTCTTTGCAATGACTGTCTGGCTCTTACTACTGAATCATGAAAGTTAGAGACAATGCTGATCTCTTTTCCACATTTCTTTTGTATGCTGTGCAGCTTCCATGAAAAATTCTCCAGTTGTTTTCTGGCTGCATAAAATAAAAGGCAATAAAGAAATCAAACATTTTGTAAACGTGTCTCTCCAGAAGCTGAGACTGTTTTAGGTGTGAATATGACACACCACATCTGGTCAAGACCATACTGTACAATCGTCAGTGCTTCTGATGGCAGCCACAATTTTACCGCTACGTACACCAACCGACAATACTGCACGGATTACCTGGAATCAAACTTTTTTCCCGTCGCTGTAAGAAACCCCACGTAATGCATGGAAAGCTGGTCATGGCGTTTGGCTTTTCTCACACAATCTTCCGGCGCTGGGGTGATCGTTTCAATGACGACCTTATCGCTGTCTTCCGACTCAGATGTTTCCTCCTCCGACGCATAAGCCACCGTCACAAACAGCAAAGCAAATGATAATGCAATCACACTTGTAAACTTTTCAGCCATTTGTCTACGCTTTTGTGATAACTTATTTGAAAAAATCTCCAGCGAAAATGTCCACACCTACTCCCACAAGATGATGTCGTCTGCTCCTTGTGCTACGTGTACATAGAGAAAAGTAAACTTTTTTCGCTAGAGATCTTCCGGTGTAACTTTGGGATTAGTGCCTGGCCTTAGGCTTAAAACAACAGCCGGTGATTGGTTCGTGTTGATTCAAGTAGCCGTGTGAGTCCTCCATTGGCTGAAAAGCTTAGCGTAACAACCTCCCATCTTTTTTTTTCTTCAAACCGTTGAGACAAAAAAAAAAAACAACATAAAACGACTGCTCGTCTTGTCTTCTTCCTCATTGTACCAGAGGGTGAAGACGCAACTCCGATGAGGCAATCAGCCACCCATAGCTGGCATGCTAGCGTCAGGGTTAGCGAACCATAGCTGACCAAGACCCTGTCCCATATCTCCGTGGTACCCCCAGTAACAGGCCTAGCCTGGCTAACGGGGCAGGGATCGCCAAAGTCCCATGGTGGTGGAGTCTGCTAAAGAAGCATTGCACACCCCTTGCTTTTTATTTGTACTCCAGGACTGAAAAAATAGCTACCATAACCCGCTCCCACGCCGATACGATGCTGTGCCTCAACACCTTTACAGCATGGGGTGCAAAGAATAACAGTTTGCAGTTACAGGGAGATTGCACAGCCAACTCAACCACCGAACCTCATACTACTATTCAGTGTTAGGGAACAAATGGACGTCTTGAAAGAGTTCGGCGATTTGCTTCGTATAATGGGATAGTTTTCTGTAATTTCATCTCTCCACCGTTTCCATGAGTGGCCTCTTCCGATGTTACCTACAAATCTTAGCAAGAATTTTTGGTGGCATAGCTGTGTAACGCGGCCAGATCATTTGATTGCTGTTTCTGAACGTAGTGTAATACTAGTGTTACTCCAACCTTTGTCATGATGGTATTATTTCTTATTTGGTCTCTTATTGTTACATTTAGTATTCTTAACTCTTTCTATGCCGGAGGAAGAAAAGCGGACGTATGGTTGGGTACCAGGCCAAAAACTCGGGTCTTGGTCTGTAAGGGGGTATAGTTGTAAAATGGAATGGAAATAGTATTTCCATGTACTTCCGTATACTTAACTCTTTCTGTGCCAGAGGAAAAAACGCGGACGTTCAGATGGGTGCCGGAATAAAAGCACGGATCCTGATCTGTATAGGGGGAGGGGGGTGTAGTTGTAAAATGAATAGAAAACAGCATTTCTATGTACTTCCGTGTACTTATCATGTTTCAAAATATAACTAAATGTATGAAAATTTCATAAATGCAGAGTTTTTTTTTAGGAAAAAAGAAGTAATGTGATGTTTTTAGACACTGATTGTGCCAAGCTCACCATCGGCTAGGTCTAGATATACACTACTTGCCATCTGAGATGTCTAGATCTACTTGTCGATCTCGTATTGTGATTCTATGTTGCACTCTCGCTAAATTAATGTCTGAAATAACCTCCTAACTACTTCTCCAGTCGTCTAATATGTCTAAATCTACTTAGGATATATTCAAGAGCAGTGGGGGTGGTCACAAGCCATGTCCATACCCCTGTCTACGTCGTCAAAAATTTTCGATGTTTCTCTTCCTTTTTCTCGCTCGGCTTCTTTTTTTTTCACTTGCCATTGGTCACCCTGTTCGGTCACCATCTCTTTACTTTTCCTTTGAGTTTTGTAGTGATTATTGGCCTGTCTAACTTTGTTCTTCTCGTGGTATGTCCAAAATGTTGTCAGTGTCTTTTTTAAAAATTATTTTCTTTTTCTTCTAATTAGTTTGTGTGTGTGTGTGTGTTCTGCAAGTTCCCTCTGAACTTACGTAACAGTGTTATATTGTGATGAAGAAAGAGAAGAAAATATATTTCAGCTAAAACTTGCTTTCGGAATGAAGACAATAATTAAATAAAATAATTGATCCGTATACTGAAAGTTAAAAGAGTTTGTAATTTATTCATTCATCACGTGCTGTACCAACCAGCGTTGTCGATCATGCTCCTCTACCGTGTTTCCTAGCAATCCAGATGCTTTTCTTTTTCCATGGTGCTTCGTCAGTCCACTGAGATTTTTTCACTCTCTCTCTCTCTCGTCTCTCTCTCTCTCTCTCTCTCGTCTCTCCATCTTTTCCCGTTGAGTTTGTCAGTGATTACCAGGTACTTTGTGTTTTCATGACATATCCAAAAAAAAACAATACATACAAAATTGTTGTGAAAGAAAAGAAGAACATCAGAAGTGTGGAAGAGATAGTGAAATGTTTAAAGAAATGAAGACATTGACGAGAAATGTCACACCTAAGCTAAGTGTAATTTGTGATGAGGTGGGGAATACCTTGACAGAGAAAGACGAAATTATGGAAAGATAGAAGGAATATTGCAAAGGAATGTATGAAAAGATCGACTATGGAAACAGAAATCAACAGTGTGAATTATTATTGGAGGAGTAAGAACCCGAACCGACAATAGAAGACGTTTTATGGGCAATAAAGAATCTGAAAAATAGTAAATCACCAGGATGTGAAAAGATAAGAGCTGAATTTATTAAAGCAGGAGGAAAGGAGTGTGCAACAATCTATCATGCACTGTGCAAAAAATATGGCATTCAGGTATTTGGCAAAAAAAAAAAAAAAATGGAAAAGAACTGTATTCATACCACTGCCAAAGAAGGGTAACCTGAAATTGTGCACAAACTACAGAACTGTTGACCTGATTAGTCATGCCAGTAAAATTCTGTTAAAAATCATAATGGGTAGACTTCGACAGAAAATAGAAGAAGAAGTCAATATGTTCCAAGCTGGTTTCAGGCAAGGAAGAGGATCAAGAGATCATATATTCAATCTAAGATTAATAATAGAGAAATGCAGAGAGTTTAATGTGAATCTATATTTATCCTTTATAGACTACTCAAAGGCATTTGATTGTGTACAACACCAGAAACTTTGGGAAATAATGGAAAAAATGGGATTTCCAACACATTTGATACAATTAACATCACTGCTGTATCTAGACCAACAAGCAGCAGTAAGAATAAATGGTGAAACAACAACTTGGTTTGACATAAAACAAGGGGTCCGTCAGGGGTGCATATTGTCGCCTTACTTATTTAACTTGTATACTGAAAATATAATGAGAAATGTTAGAGAAGATGTAGACAAAGAATATTACGATGCCATAACAATTGGAAGTTATGAAATACCAGAGATTAGATATGCTGATGACACAGTGTTACTGTCCACAACACAAAAAGGAATGGAAAAACTAATTATGTCAGTCCGTAAGAACAGCGAAGAGCAGAAACTCTATCTTAATGTAAAGAAAACTGAAGTGATGACAACTGACAAAACAAACAAGGAAGCTGAAATATATATCAATGAGGAAAAATTTGAAGAAGTGGAGAGTTTTGAATATCTTGGATCACTACTAACTAAAAATGGAGATACAATGAGGGAAATTAAAAGGAGGACATCTATCGCTCTTCAGAAAGTAAAACAAGTAAAGAATCTGTGGAGAGAAGCAGACAGAACTACAAAAATAAAATTTTTAAGGGCATGCATCTTTCCCATTACAACATATGCCTGTGAGACCTGGACACTTAACAAAACAGATGAGAAACACATAAATGCCTTTGAATGTAAATGCTACAGAAGAGTTCTCCAAATATCATGGACACAGAACAAGTATATCTATACTACAAGAGCTTAATATTGAAGAAGGCTGGCTAGTAAAGAGGATTAAAGAGAGAAAACTTAAATATTTTGGACACATTAAACGTCATGATAATTTAGAGAACACCATATTGGAAGGATACATAATGGGAAAAAGAAAAAAGAGGAAGACCAAAACGAAGATGGCTACAAGACATAGTTGACGATCTGCAAATGGATGCAGTAGCAGCAGGGCATCTTGCTCACAACCGAGAGGCCTACAGGAGTGCTGTTTGGGAGACAAAGTTCCGCAGGGGAGATGCAAATGAATGAATGAATGAAAGAATGAATCCAATAATTTTTTTCTTGTCATTTCATATGATTTCTAACTAGTTTCATTTGTTCTGCTACTTCTTCAAAGACCTCCTTATTTGTTTTTCTGGAGATCTTTTTCTACTTTCTCTAATGGACATACTCATCTGTTGCAAAGGTCAGTACTGCTATTCCCCTACTCGTCCCCACTTTTTTTTTTAATTGCTGCCCTAGCTGACAGTATTCCACGCTTGGCTGCCTCTCTGATCCATCATAGTTTCTCTCCCACCTGCAGCAGCCGTAGTCTGCCCAGCTTCCTCACTCACACACACACACACACACACATACACACGCACACACACACAGAGGAAGGGGGAGGAAGAGAGAGAGAAGAGGGAGAGCGGATGGCAGATAAGTTTCTTGCATGTTTTTGTCTGATTGTCTCGTCTTTTCTGGTGTCTTTGATAAAGCCAATTTTGCCGAAATACTAGGTTGTTTCTTGAAAGGCTACATAATGGGAAAAAGAGAGGAAAACCAAGGCGAATATGGCTGCAAGACATCTTTGATAATCTGCAAATGGATGCATCAGTAGCAGGCCGTCTTGTTTACAATCGAGAGGCCTACAGGAGAGCTGTCAGGGAGGCAAAGTTCCGCAAAGGGCATGCAAATGGCTGACTGACTGACTGATTAACTGACTGGGCTGTTATTGTTGTGTTTAATAATCATTTCATTGTTCCTACTCCTTATTACTAATTTTTCTTCCTTCCTTCCTTTCTCTTCCTACCTGTTTTAGTACAGCTGCACCTTACACCTTCCTTCCTTTCTTTCTCTCCCTACCTGTTTTAGTAAAGCTGCACCTTACACCTTCCTTCCTTTCTTTCTCTCCCTACCTGTTTTAGTAAAGCTGCACCTTACACCTTCTTTCTCTTCCTACCTGTTTTAGTAAAGCTGCACCTTACACCTTCCTTCTTTTCTTTCTCTCCCTACCTGTTTTAGTAAAGCTGCACCTTACACCTTCTTTCTCTTCCTACCTGTTTTAGTAAAGATGCACCTTACACCTTCCTTCCTTTCTTTCTCTCCCTACCTGTTTTAGTAAAGCTGCACCTTACACCTTCCTTTCTTTCTCTCCCTACCTGTTTTAGTAAAGCTACACCTTACACCTTCCTTTCTTTCTCTCCCTACCTGTTTTAGTAAAGCTACACCTTACACCTTCCTTTCTTTCTCTCCCTACCTGTTTTAGTAAAGCTGCACCTTACAACTTCCTTTCTTTCTCTCCCTACATGTTTTAGTAAAGCTGCACCTTACACCTTCCTTTCTTTCTTTCTCTTCCTACCTGTTTTAGTAAAGCTGCACCTTACACCTTACACCTTCTTTCTCTTCCTACCTGTTTTAGTAAAGCTACACCTTACATCTTCTTTTCTTTCTCTCCCTGCCTGTTTCCTGTCTGTTTTAGTAAAGCTACACCTTACACCTTCCTTCCTTTCTTTCTCTCCCTACCTGTTTTAGTAAAACTGCACCTTACACCTTCCTTCCTTTCTTTCTCTCCCTACCTGTTTTAGTAAAACTGCACCTTACACCTTCCTTTCTTTCTTTCTCTTTCTACTTGTTTTAGTAAAGCTACACCTTACACCTTCCTTCCTTTCTTTCTCTCCCTACCTGTTTTAGTAAAGCTACACCTTACACCTTCCTTTCTTTCTCTCCCTACGTGTTTTAGTAAAGCTGCACCTTACACCTTCTTTTCTTTCTCTCCCTACCTTTTTTATTAAACCTGCACCTTACACCTTCCTTTCTTTCTCTCCCTACCTTTTTTATTAAAGCTGCACCTTACACCTTCCTTCCTTTCTTTCTCTCCCTACCTTTTTTATTAAAGCTGCACCTTACACCTCCCTTCCTTTCTTTCTCTCCCTACCTGTTTTAGTAAAGCTGCACCTTACACCTTCCTTTCTTTCTCTCCCTACCTGTTTTAGTAAAGCGGCACCTTACACCTTCCTTTCTTTCTCTCCCTACCTGTTTTAGTAAAGCGGCACCTTACACCTTCCTTTCTTTCTCTCCCTACCTGTTTTAGTAAAGCGGCACCTTACACCTTCCTTTCTTTCTCTCCCTATCTTTTTATTAAACCTGCACCTTACACCTCTGTCTAACCAGTGATGGTTTTAGGATTTTTTTTAAACAGGCAGTTACACCTGTTCTTCACTTTGCGTGCAAGTTCTTTCTGAAATACCAGTTTTCTCAATACAACATTCGGTAATGTAAACACACTTTACGAGCATCAACAAGACGTAAATGTTTGTGTGAACTTTTTCTCTTATCTTATTTGAGGCGTTATTTAATCTTTACAAAATGTTCACATGTGAACCAGAGTCAAAACTGGCTGATTCTCCTCCATTCACATTGAGTATCAGCACGTCACCAGTTGGCTGATTCTCCTCCATACACATTGAGCATCAGCACGTAACCAGTTGGCTGATTCTCCTCCATACACATTGAGCATCAGCATGTCACCAGTTGGCTGATTCTCCTCCATACACATTGAGCATCAGCACGTCACCAGTTGGCTGATTCTCCTCCATACACATTGAGCATCACCACGTCACCAGCTGGCTGATTCTCCTCCATACACATTGAGCATCAGCATGTCACCAGCTGGTTGATTCTCCTCCAACCGATCTTGCGATTTTACTAGGTTTTTGATAATATAAATATAATGGCCTGGTTTACTTGTTAGCGGTGAAACATAGCTTTTACTCGCAAGTTTCCTTCTGTTTTGCTTCTCGGAGTGCCATATCTCGCTACGTCTTTTAGTGCTAACTTGTTCGTATAGGACTCTTCGTTACGTATGTAGTTTGTACGTATTTCGTCTTCATCAGTTACGGTGACCTTATTATTTGGAGACGATAAAATATGCGCTAAATTTCGAGAGAAAATGATTCCACATTGGTTATGTTCCAGCAAAGGTTCTTTTACAAAATGGGTTGCTCGAGTGAGGCAGATGGGACACATAACCTGGGCCTCACTTTGACTGTGCCGTTAGTTTTATAGTTAAAAGCGTTTTTTTTCTTCATATATTTCTTAAAGGTGTTTGAAAAACTTGCTTTGGGCGACATTTACTTATACTTCTGGTCTTTAAGAGCATCTTTGAGTTACTTCCTTGCTCCTGACCAGCGTGTTACTGTAAATGCCTACTCAAATATTTTTCTATCCAGTCATTTTACACAATATGGATAGGTCAGCAGGTGTATGTAGAAGCCAGAACGGGAAGATTCAGGGCTGAAAAAAAAAACCAGAAGCCATGACTAGCGAGAGAAGAAATCCCATCAAAGTTCTTCCTGGACAACCAGCTTTTGAAACAAGAAAAACATTTCAAATACAGAAGTAGTGCAATATCACTCTATGGAAAAGCACGATGAAAATGAAAACATGCAATAAAGCAAATCAGGTCAGTGGACAAATGGCTCCTTTACTGAAAAACAAATACATCACAACTGAAACAAAAAAGGGCATTATACAACACAATTATACTCTCAACTCTGTCCTGTCGGTGTCAAACATGGACACTAACAGCTAAACACAAAAGAAAAATCATTCACGACAGAAAAGGAATGTTTTTTAAATATGGAAATGCCATGTGAAAATTTTAATTAAAAGTTTTTTTAAAATAGTAAAAGTAATCCTGTCATGCCGTAGAGGCACATAGGGATATGGTGTTAGTGCCCATATTTTCCTTTTAGGCACATAGGGATATGGTGTTAATAATAATAATAATAATCGCCTTTCACTCCCTTGAGAACATAGGGCACGGATAAAGGCTCTCCAGTCATCCCTGTTCTTGGAATTGTTCTCTGCTTCCTCCCATGTGTATCCCTTGTCTCTGAGCACTGTCATAATTTCTCTTCTCCAAGTAAGTCTAGGTCTTCATCGTTTTCTATTTCCTTGAGGATTCCATGTCAGTGCCTGTCTTGCTATGCTGGTGTCGGGTTTTCTCAGAGTGTGGCCAATCCACCTCCATTTCCTAGACAGGAATTGTAGGTTCATAGGTTCTTGTCCTGCCCTTTCCCAGACCTCCTCGTTCCTGATCTTGTCCTGCCATTTAATGTTTAAAATACTCCTCATGCAGTAGTTTATGAATGTTTGTATCCTCGGTTGTATTATCTTGATCATAACCCATGTCTCTGAACAATATAGTAGGACAGTCTTTACGTTTGTATTGAAATGCCTAAGTTTGGTTCTTGTTTTAATGCTCCTAGATGACCATATTCTGTTAAGTTGGATAAATGCTGTCCTGGCCTTGGTTATTCTAGCTTTATCATTCCTTTCCGTTTCCTCGTCTTTATCCACACAATCAGTTATTTGCATGTCCCTTGCGGAACTTTGCCTCCCTAACAGCTCTCCTGTAGGCCTCTCGGTTTATCCACTATGCTGCCTAAATATGTGAAATATTCCCTGGTTTTCCTTTCCGTGTTTCCACAGGGAACAGGTCGTTGGCTTATTCCCCCAACCTCCTTAGTCGCCTCTTACGACATGCATGGAAGGTGGCAGTGGTCCTGTTCTTTTCTCTCCAGGGGACAAGTAAAGACACGGACGATGGTGCTAGTTCCCATATTCTTTTCTCTCCAGGGGACAAGTAACGACATGAGCGATGGTGCTAGTTCCCATATTCTTTTCTCTCCAGGGGACAAGTAAGGACACGAGCTATGGTACTAGTGCCCATATTCTTTTATCTCCAGGGGACAAGTAACGACACGGGCTATGGTGCTAGTTACCATACATTAAAGTGACTTCGTTCTGGGCTATAACCAGTGCTGACTGATGTCATTGACGGTTTTCCCGGAAAAAAATATTGCGTAATTCTGGTATCCCCGATGCTCCACTGAAATTGTTACGAGTTTCCATAACAGGCCGAAGAAAAAAAGATCGACCACATGAAACTCTAAAGAGGACATTGTTATGAGAGGCCAGTTCCAGTGGACATAACATCCCTTGATGAGACTGAAGAACTCGCCGAAGACAGGAAATCTTGGCGAACTACCCTATGTGAATTTTAGCGTGACGGCAAGGGTGTGACATGTACTTCCAGTGAGGCCAAGAAAGTAACTGCAGATGATATCTAGAAGTGTCACACCGATGTATGTATGACTACATTCTGTTTGTTCTTTCCAACTTTTTAAAACTGTAGAAAACATCGAGTTACAGAGAGTTTTAAGTGATTTTCGTTTTCCAATATAATCTGTAAGTCAAAGTTAAGATCCACGAATGAAAACGCACCCGGTGTATTTATGGTCCTCTGTGTTTGTTTAAAATCTTAGTTTTTTTTAAAGTGTTTCCCCGCGTTGATGAGACCAGGATGGACAAGATTCTAACATACGATACATACACTTGCTTCTTCACATACATGTGGTTATTGTCCTACTGATAGAAAAATTAGCATATATGATCAAACATTGCCAAAACAGAGACCACGAAACTCATCTGGAGTCAAAGCCCACTGAACATATATATCAAAATCCAACAAGTTAAAGAATTCAAATATCTTGGATGTATGTTTACAGAAGATGGGAAGTTTGATAGAAAAGCTGATGAACAGAGAAAACTTAAATATTTTGGACACATTAAACGTCATGATAATTTTGGAAGGGTACATAATGGGAAAAAAGAAAGAGAAGAGAAGACCAAGGCGAATATGGTTGCAAGACATCGTTGATGATCTGCAAATGGATGCATCAGCAGCAGGCCATCTTGCTCACAACCGAGAGGCCTACAGGAGTGTTGTTAGGGAGCCAAAGTTCCGCAAGGGACATGCAAATGACTGACTGACTGAACATATCACTCGAAACCAAGAGTCAACTAATTAATAGTATATGTATCCCCACGTTGTGCTACCAATGTCAGACATGGGGACTAACCAAGAAATAGCAAAATAAAATATCTGTATGCAAAATGAGATGCCAAAGAAAAGCAGCAAATATCACTTGGAGGGATAAGCTAAGAAATGACGACATAAGACAACTGGTGGGAACTACACCATGCTTACAGTATATACAGAAACAAAGAATTAAACAGATTGGCCACTTAATGAGAATGACACATGTACATCCAACTGTGAGGGTCTTCAGCCAAAGAACTACAGGACACAGATCAAGAGGAAGAGCACAGAAAAGATGGATAGATGGAGTTATAGAAACACTCAAGAAGTACAGCATGAACATCACTGAGGCCACTCGTAGTGCCCAAAGACGTCATCTGCATCTCTCCTGGACACCTCATGGTACAAAGTGATGGATAAAGTAAAGTATGAGCAAACAAAGTTCAGATTCAGACTCTGGCTTCGCTGCATTCGGGACAACCTCATACATGCTCCGCTGCATGCCACAGCATCCACCCAAGATTATGTTTGCTAATAGTTCCTGTCAAATGTTGGTTGTTTACAATGTGTTTTCTACCACATAATTCAGGTTTCCTGCCAGAATCTTGACTTTGACCTAGTTCCAGCAGTCTCCTCACAGGTATTGTTCATCCATTTCTGATTTTCATTGAGCACACATTAAGTAGAAGTAGTCAGAGGTGTATGGTTTGAGGTGTATGGTCAGAGGTGTATGGTCAGAGGTGTATGGTTTGAGGTGTATAGTCTGAGGTATATGGTAGAGGTGTATGGTCAGAGGTGTATGGTCTGAGGTGTATGGTAGAGGTGTATGGTAGAGGTGTATGGTCTGAGGTATATGGTAGAGGTGTATGGTAGAGGTGTATGGTCAGAGGTGTATGGTCAGAGGTGTATGGTCAGAGGTGTATGGTCTGAGGTATATGG
Source organism: Achatina immaculata (assembly GCA_009760885.1). NCBI lineage: Eukaryota > Metazoa > Mollusca > Gastropoda > Stylommatophora > Achatinidae > Lissachatina > Lissachatina immaculata. The sequence continues at coordinate 5,171,246 of CM019714.1, forward strand.
TAGAGGTGTATGGTCAGAGGTGTATGGTCTGAGGTGTATGGTAGAGGTGTATGGTCAGAGGTGTATGGTCTGAGGTATATGGTAGAGGTGTATGGTCTGAGGTGTATGGTCTGAGGTGTATGGTAGAGGTGTATGGTCAGAGGTGTATGGTCAGAGGTGTATGGTCAGAGGTGTGTGATCAGAGGTGTATGGTCTGAGGTATATGGTCAGAGGTGTATAGTCTGAGGTGTATGGTCAGAGATGTATGGTCTGAGGTGTATGGTCTGAGGTATATGGTCTGAGGTGTATGGTCTGAGGTGTATAGTCTGAGGTGTATGGTCTGAGGTGTATGGTCTGAGGTATATGGTCAGAGGTGTGTCATGCAGCTTTACAAAAAGAAAGAGAGAAAGAAGTAAAAAATGACAAAGAACATCAGAAGAGGCAATGAGATGAGCAGATAGAGATGTAAATCAGTTTATATATATATCATCATCATCATGTGCCGTGCCGACTGGCGTTGGCTATTATGCTTCTCCAGAGTACGCGATCCTTCATGCAGGCCATCAGCTCAGTTGGTGATCTCCTCTCACACCATCCCGTCAGACTGTCCTGTATCATTTCTCTTGGTCTTCCTCTTGATCTTCTTCCTTCTGTTTTTCCTGTTGTTGTAATATTTTCAATTCCCCCTCTTCTCATTGCATGTCCTATGAAAGTACATTGTCTCTCTCTTATCTTTTTGACAAGGTTTTTGTCTCTCCAGCTCTTCTGCTACATTCTTCATTAGTTATTTTTGCTGTCCAGGGGATTCTCAACATTCTTCTAATAAACCACATTTCTGCTGCTTCCAATGATTTTTGTGCAGACTTGCCTATTGTCCATGATTCACTTCCATATAACAAGATAGGTTCAATATAACATTTTAGGACTCGTTTTCTAACATTCATTGATAAGGATGTGTTGGTCAGTATGTTTCTCATTCTCTGAAATGCAGTCTTTGCTTGTATATATATATATATATATAAATAAACACTCAATATATATATATAAACACTCAAAATATATATATATAAACACTCAAAAAAAAACTTAGATGGCAGAGATCCTCTGTCTCTGCTCTACTAGAACCAGTTTTGTTGCAGTACTGAGCTCATCTGTCCAGTAAACAAAACAAAGTACTAAAAATGTCACAGCAATATGCTTTACCACTGAGGAATTACACCAAGGAAATTAGCCCACTCCTTGTCCAACTCAATGTTTGTGTCATGGGATCTTCATCTTTTCACCCGTGCCAAATGCAGCCATGTCCTGACATGTGGTCAGGATCCCATAAGAAAAATGGCCAAACCAGGCTACTGTGGACAGCTTAGGACTGTACACATTACACTTATCATTTATTGTTGTACTACCAGCCATACAATGCTACACTGTATGTATCTAAATTATACTATAGTACTGTGGCTAACATGTATGAATGTGTATGTGTTTATTTACATTTTGTACCATTGAAAAGTTATTACAGTATGATTCTTTATTTAATGTATTTTGATTCATTCATATATTTGTAAATTGATTAATTTCCACACATTTTTTGTGCTAATTTGCATTCTGTTAGTATTTAAAATGAAGGTAAACATGTTTGTTCATCTTGTAAGGTGTTATAATGGTGACCTGTGATCAGTGCTGACCTTTGCCTATAATGACCAACAAATGCCAGAATTGAGTTAGGACCAAATGACCATCCTGAATGTGGCCATGAACTGACACATGACTATACTTAAAAGTTACAGGGATACGATGGGACCAAACAACAGTGCAGAAATAAAATAACAAACTTCCTTGATTAATAAAAGAATCTTAATTTTCTAAGAGCAACTTTCCCCACGCTGTTTATTTTATATTGTTTTATTATGTGAGTCTTCTTCTATCTTCTGAAACTCTGAGCTGCTGTTTTTTTTTTGTAGCCTGGGTGGTGAAGATGTTTAGACACAGCATCATGTTGGATTGTCAGTAACAACTTTTCTTTTGGTCTTTGAGTGGAACTGAAAAGCAAGGGATGCATAATACTTCTTTAGCAGACTCCACCACCATGGGGACTGTAGTGATTCCTGCCCTGTTAGCCAGGCTATGCTTCTTGCTAGGGCTATCTACAGAGAAATGGGACAGAAATGGTCAGCTGTGATTCACTGATGCTAGTATGCCAATGGTTGGTGGCTTACTGCCATATGAGAAATGAGTAGGGAGTATTGTCAGCACATCTACTTAGGCTGATCAGTTTATGCAGGCCTAGGCTGATTAGTTTATGCAGGCTTAGACTGATTAGTTTATGTAGGCTTAGGCTGATCAGTTTATGCAGGCCTAGGCTGATCAGTTTATGCAGGCCTAGGCTGATTAGTTTATGCAGGCTTAGACTGATTAGTTTATGCAGGCTTAGACTGATCAGTTTGTGCAGGCCTAGGCTAATCAGTTTATGCAGGTTTAGGCTAATCAGTTTATGCAGGCTTAGGCTGATTAGCTTATGCAGGCTTAGGCTGATTAGTTTATGCAGGCTTAGGCTGATTAGCTTATGCAGGCTTAGGCTGATTAGTTTATGCAGGCTTAGGCTGATTAGTTTATGCAGGCTTAGGCTAATTAGTTTATGCAGGCCTAGGCTGATTAGTTTATGCAGGCTTAGGCTGATTAGTTTATACAGGCCTAGGCTGATTAGTTTATGCAGGCTTAGGCTGTTTAGTTTATGCAGGCCTAGGCTGATTAGTTTATGCAGGCCTAGGCTGATTAGTTTATGCAGGCTTAGGCTGATTAGTTTATGCAGGCCTAGGCTGATTAGTTTATGCAGGCTTAGGCTGATTAGTTTATGCAGGCCTAGGCTGATTAGTTTATGCAGGCCTAGGCTGATTAGTTTATGCAGGCCTAGGCTGATTAGTTTATGCAGGCCTAGGCTGATTAGTTTATGCAGGCCTAGGCTGATTAGTTTATGCAGGCCTAGGCTGATTAGTTTATGCAGGCCTAGGCTGATTAGTTTATACAGGCCTAGGCTGATCAGTTTATACATGACTGGCATTTTACAGGCCACAGTGATGTGGGCACTATATGTTGTGGGTAAAACAAGAATTTTTTTCCATTGGTTTTTTTTTGTTTGGTGCTATTAAGATTGATTTAAGCATGTTTGTGCACTAATAAATATATCTTGTATGTACAGTTGTTCAGCAGTTTTATAAATTATTATTGAAAATATAATACGAAACAGAGTTTATGCCATGAAGATATACCAACTGCTTCCACAACTAACTGCGTCAGCATTTGATTGGCAAAATCAGCCACAGTAACAATAAACCATTATTAGAAGTTTCGTCTCTTCAATCTGACCTTCATATCCTGCTCAAATGATGTAGAACAGTTGTCCATGTGGCATGATATTTCACCAGTTTTTTTCATCTTGTCAGAGAGAAAAAAATCTCTCATGGATGCCTGGCTGGTATCTAAGTATCCCAGCTTAGCCTCTTATTTATATCTAAAACTTTGGAAGTAGTTGGATTCTACATAATTATTTTGAAAAAAAACACAAGTTTCTAAATATTTTATCTCAAACTCTTTTTTTAACCAGCTGTTTGATTAAAATTACATTCCTCACTGACACCAGCATTCATTTTACTGTTTATTTACAGAATTTTGTGCATGTGTGCTGATGTAAATACTTGAGATTCTTTCCCTCACAGAGATATGGAAAGTATAAAAGTTTAGAGGAGATTGGGTCTGGGGCTAATGGAGATGTATGCTTAGCCATGGAGAAGAATACCAAACATTTCTTTGCTATCAAAAAAATTCGCCTAGGGAAGGTAAGTTTAGACTGGAAGTTTTCAGTTGTGAAAATTGTACAACAAAGTAACTGGAGTAAATGTTTATATTTTTAACTAATATTATGTCATAAGAAACATACTTGTTTATTTAGATTAGCATGAACATCTCTCACAGAGAATTGAAAAGCTCATCCCCAACACTTGGTATTCTATTTGTGACATACAAATAATTTTAACATATAGATTTCCTGTGTGAGCTACACATGATACATCTGGACCCTTATGATTTTGTGGAATGTAGATTGAGAGTCAGTGCCCTAGATCAGTGGCTTTAAATCTCTGGCTGTGGCTCAAATTAAGGTCACAGAAAGGTTTTATGACAATGTAACTAGAAAAAATAGTTAAAAATACAGTATTTTAAGGAAGTCAGACCTATGAAATAACAGCCACCCTTGCTGCTGTCAACCTCATCAAGGGATTTTATGCCCACTAATTTGCCTCTCTTAACAATGCCTTCTTTAGAGTTTCATGTGGTCGTTCTCTTTTCCTTTGGCCTGTTGTGTTCCACTTGATAGCTTGTTTAGAGATTCTCTGATTGTTTTTTCTCATTACATGACCGACATATATCCATCTCCTTTTTCTGATCACCCATGAGACAGGTTGTTGTTCGCTCATCTGCCTTATCTCTGCATTGTTCTTGAAATTGTTTCACTGTATACTATTTTCCTTAGGCATTTGTTTTCAAAAGAGTCTAATTTCTTGTCTATTTCTTTAGTTTTCCAGCTTTTACATGCATAAATGAGGGTGGATATTACATTTGAATTGAATAATTTTAGCTTGGTTTTTGTGCTTATGACATTTGATTGCCATATTTTTTTTCAAGATTCTTGAAGGTCAATGGTGTTTTTGCGATTCTAATTCTAACTTCCTTTCTGGAGTCACCATCCTGGTCTGTGTAGCTGGCAAGGTATGCAAATTGGTGTACTTCTTCAACAGCTGTTTCTTCTATGTATATTTTTCCTTCTTGATTAATGGGAAGTTTCATTATTTTTGTTTTTTTCCTTGTTCATTTCAAGTCCTATTTTACTAACCAGCGAAGACAGAGTATCTGTTTTTTCTTGCATCAAATTTACCTTGTCTCTAATAAGAGTTATGTCATCTGCAGAATCAAGATCTTCTAGTTGGGTCCTATGTGCTTAATCAGTGCCCATTTTACCTGTGCAGCATTTATTTATTATAAAGTCTATGGCAATTCCAAAAAGCAAGGGAGATAATATATATACTTGTTTCACGCCTGTTTCAATCTGGAACCATTCGCTCATTCCTTCTTCTGTGTTGACTGCACAAACATATCTGTTGTAGAGATCTCTAATGATGTTGACAATTTTAGATGGTATTCCATATAGTCTTAAAATTCTCCACAGTGAATCTCTGTCTATGCTCTCAAGTGCCTTTTTAAAGTCTATAAAGTTCAGAATTAATAGTTTCTGGTTTTCAGTTATGTTCTTCAAGTATTATTCTTAGAGTAAAGATCTGGTCAAGAGAGCTTCTTTCTTTTCAAAATCCTGCTTGTTTTTCTCTCATTGCAGTATCCACTTCTATCTTTGAAGAGCAGAATTAGAGGCTGTAAGAACAGGAGGCAGTTAAAAGCAGGATTCAGTTAAAAGCTGGAGTCAGAGTAGGAGAAGTTAAAAACAGGAGTCAGAGTAGGAGAAGTTAAAAGCAGGAGTCAGAGTAGGAGGCAGTTAAAAGCAGGAGTCAGAGTAGGAGACAGTTAAAAGCAGGATTCAGAGTAGGAGGCAGTTAAAAGCAGGAGTCAGAGTAGGAGAAGTTAAAAGCAGGAGTCAGAGTAGGAGAAGTTAAAAGCAGGAGTCAGAGTAGGAGACAGTAAAAGAAAACAGAAGTCAGAGTTGGATTCAGAAGTTTAATGTGTCAGCTCCACAAACTCTGGTTTAAACATATAAACTTATGCTGTTTGTTATGCACATGACTTCTGTATTTTATAAAAACTAGTGCACTTTTTAAACTTTTTTTTTTTCATATTCAAAAGTCTAGACTTGTTCATTATATAATTAAAATTTATTCATTTCACGATTAAAGTTAACATCATTTTTATTTTACATAACAAGATGCCTTCTAAAGATGATCGAAAAGGGGTTCGGAAAGAGGTGAGTTTTAAAATCATATAGCAGTTATGCTAATTGTTGTTTCCAGAATGAAGTAAATGTCTTTGTCTCATTTTGGTACTATTTTATAAACAGATAATATGTTTCCGCTGTCTTTTCAAGAATTAATAGTGTTTGAAATTTATTTTACTATTAAGTACTTTTACATGATTATGTTACTTGGGTATTTATATCATTACATTGTGTTTATGTAACAGTTAAAATATTTTCACATTATAACATATCCTACAAGACTGTAGAGAGCATGATTAGCTGAGAAAAGAGTTGTGACCCTTGGTCATCTAAGTGGAAGAAAAGTATGGCAGTGAACCAGAAGTAAACCTTAAAATTGCAGCATAAATTCTAAATATTGTACCATTGTCATGTAAGTTGACAACATCATTATTAATGACATGAGTAACATCTTGTAGGTGGCAGCATGGTGCCAGTGAGCAGTGTAAAGACAGTTGCTGACTTAGAGACATACACTGAAAAGGGACAGTGTTCTGTCATCTGTTATTCTGAGCAGTGAAGATGTGAAACCTATTAAAATTCATCAGCCAGTGAAGGATAAGGACAATGATGTGTGTCTGTCATTGCAGAAAGTTTATGGGTGGAGTTATGGGTTTCTCTCCATTTTTACACTGCTATTATGACATCATGTAGCTTGTTGACACTGCTGCCACCTGCAAGATGCCCCTTATGTCATCAATAATGATGCTGTCAGGTCATGTGATGGATAAGATGGTGCGTAGAATTTCTGATGCAGTTTTAAGGTTTTCATTTGGAACACCCTAATATTTGAAGATATCATATCCATGAAAATAAGAACAAAGTTTATATCTGAGGGCAGAAGAGTAAGAATAAATTGAAGAATAGAACATGCTACACCAAGACTGCAAAAGTGTGATCTCTGTGGAGGTGGACCATATGGAGAAGCTTGATTCTTGATCTGTCTTGAGAATTCAAACATAATGCTGTAGGCAACAGCTTCATGAATGTAAATGGTGAAAAGTTAACTAAGATACATGAAACAAGACAAAAGAGGAAAGAGAATGTTAACGCAAAAGATATTCAACTTTCAAATGTGAGGGAGAGCTCTTGAAGACATCATTACTGTAGGACATAGTTTTTTGGTATTCATATACGAAACTAAATATATAACTATATGCAAAGCCACTGCGGTAAAGCTGTGATAATAAAATATTAGACCATTATAAAAATGTAGGAAACATCTTTATTCCTTGCCAAGAATACTGTGTGTGCTTGTAAATGAATAAAGCTGTTCCTGTCTTTTTGCTATGGTCTAATATTTCATTACCATGTGAAAGATGTACAGGAAAAAGAGACAGTAAAATCAAGATAATGGACAACTGATGTGATATCATGATAGTAATTCATCAACTGATAGAAAGCATCATCAGAATTCATTAGATAGACTTACATGACACTTATAATGATTATTTTCTAACTGACATTCATACTTACATGATGCTTGATAATGATTATTTTCTAATCAGTATTCATACTTACATGACACTTGATAATGATTATTTTCTAACCGACATTCATACTTACATGACGCTTGATAATGATTATTTTCTAATTAACGTTCTGCTCATGCATCAAGTTATAGCTGCATTACTCTTCACTGAAGATAGTTATTTGTTCTTTCTGAAAAGGTTACAGCTCTGTCCAGACTTAAACATCATAACATTGTTTCCTACCGAGAGTCATTTGAAGGTATGAAAACACTGGCATTATTATTATTATTTTTTTTTTCATTCATTAAGCTGTATCAGGTTTCTGTCTTTGTGCATAAGCTCTGTTGTAAAAATTTGTGGTGCATGAATTTTGATGGCAAGTCTCTATGTCGGCAGCTCTCAAACATTTTGATTTTGACACGCTCGTCTGACCTAACCATAAAAAAATAGGCTTATAATAATAATACTAATAAATGGACTCCCCACACTTATGGCCACTTCAAAGTACATGTGTCTGCAGAAGACAAAAAAGCAGACTTGAGAATATATTTTTGCACAGTGAGGAAAGGCAGCGAGGAAAGGAACTGGCCACCCTACCTCAAACGCTGATGGCCCAGCATAATGAGGTCTCTAACGCTTCATCCCCTACGGCATTTGCTATGGAATTATCTTACAGTGAGCAGACTCCAGATTATATCACACAGGAAACTAATGGGCAGGCACTCTTACCAGAATGGTTGTTGTGCTGAAACAAAACTACAAGGCTAAAATGTACTGGAAACTTCTACCTGTGACTTGCTAGTGATGCAATACTGATAGTCAGATGTGAAAAAAAAAGACCTACATAAAATGGAGTGGCTAAAGCAGTAGCGATGCAGCTTCTTGGATTGAGGTCTGTCTTCTGTTGCATTCCAACTGATGGTAATTCTCTCTGGTGCTGTGGAATATGTACACGCAAGATCTTCCTTCCATGGAGGAGACCACCATTTTCTTTGAACTTAGTGCGGCAATGACGATCATAAAACATTTCGATGTTTAGAGAAAAAATGCATGCAAAATGATGCACAATAACAGCGAGGTAACAAAAACAGTGGTTATGTCCAGAAGTGAGGCTGATATGTGGACCAGGCTTGAATGAATGTCAACCAAGATGGCATGAAAAACATTGTGTGTGTGTAACACATCTCTCTCAGTAATTATAAGAAGAGTCTGTTGTGCTGTTGCTTGGAGAAGGGAGTTCATCTTGGTCTGTGGTAGCTCGTTTTTAGTACTGAGCAGATTAATAGAGTTAATTAGTTAGAAAGGACCAGATCTTTGCACTCTGGACATGTCCAGGTTAATGAGTTGATCACTGGAGGAAAACACTGCTACTCATTTTTCTTCTAATCTGTTCTTGGTGAAAAACCCCATCTAAAACAAGATAAACTCTCTTTGGCAATCTTTATTATTTTTTCTTTTTCAGATCAAAAGCACCTATACATTGTCATGGGTTTCTGTCCTCGAGGTAAGCACTGTAGAAATATTTTCATGGCTTTCTGTTCTCAAGCTTAATATGCTAAAAGTATTTTAGAGTGAACTGTGTGTTGCTATCACAAACCATTGAGGCCTTAGAAATTAACATAAATAATTATAATGAAAAAGTACTAGTAAACATGGTGAATTTGACAAAAGAAATCAGTAACCATGCAACTGTGTGAGACAAATTCCCCCAGAACTAAATTCAGGCAGGCCCTGACACAAGTCAGGAGTGAGCAAGAAATTGTGAAGAAGAAATGTATGTAAACTGAAAAGAGAGATTTCCTATAGCCACAGATAAGAACAACTTCACAACTGAATCTGGGGCTATAAAAAAGAATGGCAAATATCCTCATAGAACTTAAAAAGATGATACCACAGCATAGATTGTGGAAAAATAAAGAACTCTTTGGGGATAAAACAGCATTCAGCATACTGTCTCACAACTTTTAAAACATTTGTGATACAAAGGAAACCATCACAATGCAGAATTCTAGGAAATGAGGAAGCTGAGAAAATGATAAAAGTAGGAGAGAACTGACTCTAAACAATGTAGAAATAACTTATGAAGAGACCGAAATGTAGAGCAGAATGTATATATGGATCTATCATGTCCCCTTAGTGCTGAAGACACATTGGGTTGCTGGTAGCAAGAGATTTCAACTTCTGTCGGTCCTTCGCTGTCTTCTTGGCCATCTCCCATGTCAGTCCTTTGTTAACCAGCATTTCCTCTGCTGTATGTCTCCATGTCTCTTTGTGTCGTCCCTTGCTTCTTTTACCCTGTGGAGTCCACATCAAAGCTGTTCATGGTAAGAACTTGTGTGTCATTCTCATAATATGACCAGTCCATTGCCACCTCCTTTCAATCACTTTTGAATTTGTGCCATGTCTGTCTCTCTTAAGAGGTCATTACATGTGTCATTACGCATGTGTGTATGAATAACCTAAAAGAACAGTAGATAAAACACTTGAGACATTTAAGGCAAGTATATGGAGCACATTTTTTTAAGGATGTAAGATGGCTGAATTGATAGTACCGTAGGAGTAGCCACTTCTACGAGAATTTGTGGTTAGAGTCACAGTCATTGTCCTGCTATTTTTCTTTCTCTCACATCTAAAGTGCTTTGTCTGCCTTCTTTTTTTAAAAATTTAATCATACACATTTGCTGGGTAGCTTCTTTGTACTCAAGCTTAATTCTTTTGAACTTGCCATGTAGACTGTAGGTTGGATAACAGACAACTGATGTATGTTGTAAGCTCAACAGAAGAGAGCAGGTTGTAATATTCAGACTCAGTACAGGTCTCACTGGACAGCAAACAGACCTGGAACTAACTGCAGCAAACACAGACCTGGAACTAACTACAGCAAACACAGACCTGGAACTAACTACAGCAAACACAGACCTGGAACTAACTACAGCAAACACAGACCTGGAACTAACTACAGCAAACACAGACCTGGAACTAACTACAGCAAACACAGACCTGGAACTAACTACAGCAAACACAGACCTGGAACTAACTACAGCAAACAGAACTTGGACTAACTACAGCAAACACAGACCTGGAACTAACTACAGCAAACACAGACCTGGAACTAACTACAGCAAACACAGACCTGGAACTAACTACAGCAAACACAGACCTGGAACTAACTACAGCAAACAGAACTTGGACTAACTACAGCAAACACAGACCTGGAACTAACTACAGCAAACAGAACTTGGACTAACTACAGCAAACACAGACCTGGAACTAACTACAGCAAACACAGACCTGGACCTAACTACAGCAAACACAGACCTGGAACTAACTACAGCAAACACAGACCTGGAACTAACTACAGCAAACACAGACCTGGAACTAACTACAGCAAACACAGATCTGGACCTAACTACAGCAAACACAGACCTGGAACTAACTACAGCAAACACAGACCTGAAGCTAACTACAGCAAATACAGCCCTGGAACTAACTACAGCAAACACAGACCTGGAACTAACAACAACAGATACAGACCTGGAACTAACTGCAACAAACACAGACCTGGAATTAACTACAACAGATATAGACCTGGAACTAACTACAACAGATACAAACCTGAAACTAGCACACAATATGTGTCCTGGTGGAACTAACAGAATGATAGGAGAGCACCAGATGCAGAAATGACCCACTAAGAAGCTGACACAAAGTTTATTTGTTCTGTGCAAGTGTCTTTCTAATGCAGCCCAAACATGGAAGATCTCTTACTGAAAATATCCACGTTCATGACTGGAAGTATATTAAAAAAACCAGAAGGACTAGTTAAACTGAAGATGAATGGAATAAAACTTCCTCCTGCTGCAAAACTCAGTGAGTCTGTATTAAACTGAGCTGCAGTAGAAGGTTAAGAGCTCTTCTACAGTCTGAGGTAAATGTTCTCTAGCCTGTTTCTTTCAGTACTTTGTTGGATAACTGAAGCTGGATATCCTGACTTTTTGTGATAGTTTTGTTGATAGTTGTGTTAGTAAGCTCTTCAGAGTGTTCTCTAGAGTGTTAATTTAGAGTGTCATTCAGTCTGTGTGAATAGAAAACTTTTCTATGTTTAGCTTTCTTGACTGTGGAGATAAAGAAAGCCATAACTCCATATATACATCTTACACTGGCTGCTGGAAGGGGTGGTTGAGCAGATGTGGAATTGTCCTGACTGCAGTGATGATATTACCTCTTAAAATCAGTCAGTCTTAGCTTCAAATCAGATATCAGGATAGTGCTGTAAGATCTTCACCATGGCATCCTTTTTCAGGAACCGTAGTATACATTTGTAAGGAGTTCTTACAACAACAACAACATAATCAGATCACTACCCTAAAGCAAAATATTTCTTTAGTCATATGACCAGAAGGAAGAAATGAATGTTCTATTTCAGAAGACACAGAATATTAATTAACTATAATGTTCATTTTTATTAACAAGGAAACACTTGACAGTTTAGCATCCTCATTTTCAGTTGTATAATTCTATCAAATATTTTTTAATCTTACACTCTTTTTTTTTCTCAAAATGGTGTAATAACCATAAAACTCTAATTTACATCACAAAAGTTGAAGCCAGGAGACAGATTAACAGAGATATATATGTGATGATTTTTGTTCAGGTGACCTCTTTGATCAAATTGAAGAAAAAATTGAGAGTAAAACATCTTTCACAGCAGAGGAGGTAAGAAAGTTTTTTTATTTTTTTTTAAAATAAACATTTAGTCTTTTCATATTCAGAAATGTGTATCAAGAAATGTGAGAAAAATGGCCTGAACAACAATAAACTGTGATGTTATATAACATATGAAAGTTATGTTATCAGAAACTGAAGAAAAAACTGTGACATTATATAACATATGGCAGTTATGTTACCAGAAACTGAAGAAAAGGAGGAAAAAGCTGTGACATTATATAATATATGAAAGTTATGTTATCAGAAACTGAAGAAAAAGCTGTGACATTATATAACATATGAAAGTTATTTATCAGAAACTGAAGAAAAAGCTGTGACATTATATAACATATGACAGTTATGTTATCAGAAACTGAAGAAAAAGCTGTGACATTATATAACATATGAAAGTTATTTATCAGAAACTGAAGAAAAAGCTGTGACATTATATATACAGGTGATGGTTATGTTATTAGTAATTGAAGAATAAATCATGATACTATATAACATGTCTTCACTCCTGTTTGTATCCTGAACCTGCTGGAGGTATGTTCTCCACAGATCTCTATGGAAGTGAATGTTGGAAAATCACCAAAACCATAGAAAATAAGCTGAATTCTTTTCATACCAAATTTTTTAATAAAGAATTAGAAGAATATTTTGGCAAAACACCATAAGAAATAACATCTTGTTGGCAGAAATTCACTGACAGCAATTACTGAGGAAAGACACTGGTACTGGTTGAGACATGTGCTCCGGATGACTGATGACTGACTCACTACCAAAAATAGCACTAAGATGGACACCACAGGGTAACAGAAGTAAGGGTAGACCAAAAGAGACATGGAGAAGAACAAAAGAAAGGATGTTGAGCAATAGAAGGCTCACTTGGGCAAGAGTGGAAAAAAAAGGCAAAAGACAGGCATTTGTGGAAAACCCTTGCGGAAGCCACATGTGCCCTGGGGACCTAAGGTTCAGAGAGAGAGAGAGAGATGTAACAAGTAAAAATATGTTGTCAGAAATTGAAGAAGTTGTGACATTATATATCATTATATAAAGTTATGTTATCAGAAATTGAAGGAGGATAATTTATGACAGTTCTGTTAGAAATTTTTTAATAGAAAATTCTTTATCAGATTTATTTTGAAAGAGCATTTCTAGTTTTGCTCAAAGATTCAAAGATAGAAGGACAACTTTTTGCTGCAAGGCCAATCACTTACAAAATCTTTGAAAACAAGAAAGATTTTTCCTGACAGCTCCTACTTTCCCTTATCTTCATGGCTTAGTTAAACTGGGTTGTTTTTTTTGTTGTTGTTGCTATTTCTTAAAAAAAAATAGGAAAGGTCAGATAAAAGGAAAAGAGACAAAACTGCAGTAAAACTTTTCTGTAGAATATGGCTGCCATCTATGCCATAGCAGTCTTCATATTATCTAAGTAGATGGAGGCTGATAATGTTGCAGTTATCTCAGAGTTGGTAACTTTGTTCTACCACCCGATATTCAGTATTTCAGGAATATGAAAATTTTAGGGTTTTTTTTTCCTTATGTCTTGAACATGTTATCCATTTGAACATGTTATCCATGTTTTAGATCCATGTAAGATTTGATAATCACAACGTTTGTATTTTATAAATCAGTTATTTAATATTTTTGTAACCTGAGCTAATTAATTCACAAAAGAGAGAAAATAATTACAAAATTTGATGTAAGTATGAACAGCACAATTTCAGAACTGAAAATGTAAATTTTAAACACTTTCAGAATTATTTAGTGGCCTTGTTTTTCATTTTGATTTTTTAAAAATGTTACAAAATATCCAGCAGATAGTTTTCCTGTGTGGCTGGCAGTAACTTGCATGCAGGCTGTTCTTATGAGTTTTATATTTCTGTTGTTTATTTTTGCAGTGAAAATGAAAAAAAAATTATTATGTGAAGTCAAAGATGAGAATTTAGTGAATTTTGTGCAAAAATGGACATGCTACGTATTGCATGTATTTTTCTGTTTGTATTAGGTCATGAACATGGCACATCAGCTCTGTCAGGCTGTGGGGTACATTCATGGGCAGCATGTCATGCACAGGGACATCAAGCCTCGGGTATGTTTCTCAGTCACTTCATTGTCCTGTTTTGTTTTTTTTTCCTGTTACATCTTTATGAACACTCACCAGTTTTAGATGTGAGTGTGACAGTTTGTCTCATTGTTCCATCTTTCTTGTGTTCTCTCTCACTTGGGTTTATGCTGGTCTGCTTCTGGAGTAGTCTTCCACTACCAGGAAAATATGCTCAGAGTTGTTCATAATGGGGTGAGGGTGGGAGATTGAGAGTTCTTACTGTCAGCTGTGCCCACATTAAACACAGGTAGCAGTACAAATATAACAGATTTAAGAAACTGATTTGTACAGAAGCCTCATTAAATTAGATGTAGAATATCAGACACAGCCTCATTACATCAAATGTAGAATGTCTGACACACAGTCTCATTACATCAAATGTAGAATGTCTGACACACAGTCTCATTACATCAAATGTAGAAGGTTGTAATGTCTTTACAATGAGAACATCAGGTTGTAATGTCTTTACAATGAGAACATCAGGTTGTAATGTCTTTACAATGAGAACATCAGGTTGTAATGTCTTTACAATGAGAACATCAGGTTGTAATGTCTTTACAATGAGAACATCAGGTTGTAATGTCTTTACAATGAGAACATCAGGTTGTAATGTCTTTATGATGAGAACATCAGGTTGTAATGTCTTTACGATGAGAACATCAGGTTGTAATGTCTTTACGATGAGAATAAGTTGCCACCTTCAGCAGCCAGAAATTGTAAAATCATGTGAACATATTCGTATGTCCTTAGTTTAAGTAGAGCAAAATATATCACTCCAACATCCACATCCACAGCACAGATGTGAAATATAGAAATATTAACACATCATTGGCATAGATGTGAAATATTTTTATTTACTTATTTATTTATTTGCATGTCCTTTGCGGAACTTTGCTTCCCTAACAGCACTCCTGTAGGCCTCTCAGTTGTAAGCAAGATGGTCTGCTGCTGATGTATCAATTTGCAGATCATCAACAATGTCTTGCAGCCATCTTCACCTTAGTCTTCCTCTCTTTCTTTTTCCCATGATGTACCCTTCCAAGACGGTTTTCTCCAGATTATCGCGACATTTAATGTGTCCAAAATATTGAAGTTTTCTCTCTTTAAACCTCTTTACTAGCCAGCCTTCTTCAATATTAAGTTCTTGTAGTATGGATATATTTTTTCTTTTTTGTGTCCATGATATTTGAAGAACTCTTCTGTAGCATTTACATTCAAAGGAATTTATGTATTTCTCAGCTGTTTTGTTAAATGTCCAGGTCTCACCGGCATATGTTGCGATGGGAAAGATGTATGCCCTTAAAAATCTTATTTTTGTAGTTCTGTCTGTTTCTCTCTGCAGATTCTTTAGTTGTTTTACTTTCTGAAGAGTGGTAGATGTCCTTATTTTATCTCCATTATTAGTTAGCAGTGATCCAAGATATTAAAAACTCTCCACTTCTTCCAGTTTTTCCTCGTTGATACATATTTAAACTGCCTTGTTTGTTTTGTCAGTTGCCATCACTTTAGTTTTCTTCACGTTAAGATAGAGGTTTTGCTCTTTGCTGTTCTTTCAGACTGACATAATTCACTTTTGCGTTCCTTTTCATGTTGTGTCCAGTAATACTGTGTCATCAGCATATCTAATCTCTGGTATTTCATAACCTCCAATTGTTATGGCATCATAATATTCTTTGTCTACATCTTCTCTAACATTTCTCATTATATTTTCAGTATACAACTTAAATAAGTAAGGCGACAATATGCACCCCTTGTTTATGTCAAACCAAGTTGTTGTTTCACCATTTATTCTTACTGCTGCTTGTTGGTCTAGATACAACAGTGTATCAGATGTGTTGGAAATCCCATTTTTTCCATTATTTTCCAAAGTTTCTGGTGTTGTACACAATCAAATGCCTTTGAGTAGTCTATAAAGGAAAAATATAGATTCACATTAAACTCTGCATTTCTCTATTATTAATCTTATGTTGAATATATCATCTCTTGATCTTCTTCTTTGCCTGAAACCAGCTTAGACCATATTGACTTCTTCTATTTTCTTACAAAGTCTGCCCATTGTGATTTTTAACAGAATTTTACTGGCATGACTAATCAGTGCAACAGTTCTGTAGTTTGTGCATAATTTCAGCTTACCTTTTTTTTGGCAGTGGTATGAATACAATTCTTTTCCATTCTTTTGGCCAAATACCTGAATGCCATATCTTTTCACATAGTGCATGATAGATTGTTGCACGTTCCTTTCCTCCTGTTTTAATAAATTCAGCTGTTATCTCATCACACCCTGGTGATTTACCATTTTTCAGATTCTTTATTGCTCATAAAACTTCTTCTATTGTTGGTTTGGGTTCTTTCTCCTCCAATAATAATTCACACTGTTGATTTCTGCTTTCACAGTCGGTTGTTTCATACATTCCTCTGCAATATTCCTTCCATCTTTCTAGAATTTCGTCTTTCTCTGTCATGGTATTTCCCATCTCATCACAAATTACATTTAGCTTAGGTGGGGACATTTCTCGTCAATGTCTTCATTTTTTGAAACATTTCACTATCTCTTCCACACTTCTGATGTTCTTCTATTCTTTCACAACAATCTTTTATGTATTGTTTTTTGTCTTTTTTATGTTTCTTTGTACTTCTTTTGTTAAAGATTTATATTCCTCTTTGTTGTTGTTTTTCACTTTCCATTGCATCTTCATTTCTCTACATTGTTTTATCAGTTCTAGTGTGCCTGCTGTAATCCATCCATTCTTTTGTGTTTTCTTTACTGTAACCATGTCTTTAGTTGTTGTTATTAAGATATCTCTGGCCTGTGTAGCCAGATCATCTGGTGTCATCTCCTGTACAGCCATCAGGATTTCGAAGCGGTTTTTCACTTCTATACCGTATTGTTCTGGTATATTTGTAAGATCAAAGCGGAGTGGTCTTGATCCCGCAACTGTCTTTTTTATCTTTATCTTTATGTCTGCTATTAATAACTCATGGTCCGTGTCACAATCAGCACCTGGTAAAGTTTTTGCTGATGTTATACTTGATCTCCACCTTCTTTGCACTAAAATGTAATCTATTTGATTCTTGGTTTTCCCATCAGGTGATGTCTATATGTAAAGTCTTCTTGGATGTTGTTTAAAAAGTGTGTTAGCAATCATTAGCTCATTTTCCATGCAAAATGCCATTAGATTGTCACTGCCTCATTTCTATCTTATCTTATATCTTATATCCTTCCCATGCTGTTAAATGTCACATAGGGCTCGCAAAGTAGTTTGCCAATTTTTTCTGTCTTCAGCAAGTCTTTCAACCTCATCAAAGGATTTTATGCCTGTTAATTTGGCCTCTCTTAACAATGTCCTCTTCGGAGTTTCACGTGGTCTGCCTCTTTTTCTTTGGCCTGTTGTGTTCCACTTGATAGCTTGTTTTGGGATTCTCTGATCATTTCTTCTCATCAAGTGACCAACTATGTCCATCTCCTTTTCCTGATCACTCATGAGACTGGTTGTTGTTCAGTCATCTGTCTTATCTCTGCATTGTTCTTTAATTCGTTCCACTTGATGCTGAGTATTTTCCTTATGCATTTGTTTTCAAAAGAGTCTAATTTCTTTTCTATTTCTTTAGTTGTTTTCCAGCTTTCACATGCATAAATGAGGGTGGATATTATATTTGAATTGAATAGTCTTAACTTGGTTTTTGTGCTTATAACTTTTGAATTCCATATGTTATCAAGATTCTTGAAGATTGATGCTGCTTTTGCAATTCTGATCCTAACTTCCTTTCTGGTGTCACCATCCTGGTCTATGCAGCTGCCAAAGTATGCAAATTGATTGACTTCTTCAATATCTGTCCCTTCTATGTGTATTTTTCCATTTTGATTAAAGGGAATTTTCATTATTTTTGTTTTGTCCTTGTTAATTTCAAGTCCTATTTTGCTAGCCAGTGAAGACAGGTTATCTGTTTTTTCTTGCATGGAATTCACATTATTACTGATAAGAGTTTTCTATTTTCTCATTTCTATGTCCTATGCTAAATTTTCCTACAACATGTCCTTCATCTTCTGCTCTTTCTGTACCAATCTTTGCATTAAAATCCTCCATTATTAATACAATATCATTTTTCCGTACCTGGTCTATTGTCGTTTGCAGTGTGTTATAAAAGTTTTCTACTTCCTCTTCTTCTGCTGCTGATGTAGGTGCATATATCTGGATGATTGTTACATTTCTAGAAGTGCCCTTAAGTCTGACTGTTAGGATTCTATTACTTACTTGATTGTAACCTAGTAATGCCTTTGATGTTGATTTGTTCAAGTAAAAAGCCACTCCATTCTTTCCTCCTAATTCTCCACCAGAGTATATAAAGATATTATCACTCTTGCTCTTGAAGTGTATGTGAAATATAGAAATATTAATATATCATTGGCACAGATGTGAAATATAGTAATATTAGCACATCATTGGCACAGATGTGAAATATCAGAATACTAACACATCATTGGCACAGATGTGAAATATAGGAATATTAAAACATCTTTGGCATAGATATTAAATATAGGAATATTAACACATCATTGGTACAGATGTGAAATATAGGAATATCAACACATCAGTAGCACAGATATGAAATATAGGTGTCTTAACATATCCCCACTAAAATGTGAAAGTACAGTATAGGAATCTTAATACATGTATAGCATGGATGTGAGAGAACAATATAGGAATTATTTTAGCATCCCAGTAGTACAGATGTGAAAGAATATGATAAGAATTTTATCATATCTGTAGCACAGATGTGAAAAAACAAAATGAGAATTTTATCACAGAAATGAAAATGCTAAAAAAATAGCAGAGAATTATCAATTATATAAGATATTTTCTGTGTTGAGTTTTATCTAATGTAATCACGATTGAATCTGGCAGTTTTATTAAATGTGATCATGATGAAAATGACCATTTTATCAAATATAATCATGATAAACAACCTGCAGTTTTGTCAAATGTAATTTTTTTTCCCCAGATATAATTATGATTAAACTTGACAGTTTTATCAAAAGTATGATAACTCTGGTCATTTCTGTTTTCAGAATATTTTCTTTGTGGATGAGATGATTCTGAAACTTGGAGATTTTGGTTGCGTGAAAATATTGGACTCGTAAGGCATTACAAATCCTCAAAACCTGACACTATCTTATATCTATTTTTTTACTACAGTTAATTTTTATGAGTATAATCAAATCACACTTTTTAATGATTATTTTACCTGTGTTGTTTCAAGTCATTAAAATATCAATATTTTAAAAGTAGATGTCTCTCTATTTTATGTTGGCCATTGTGTTGTATATGTTGCCATTGTTATTAATTGTTTGTTATTAAGTATGTATTATGCTCACAGAAAGTTAAGCAAAAAAAGAACTTTGATAATTTTTTTTTATTTAAAAAACATAATTTGAGTACAACTGTAACCCTTTTGTTAACATATGTCAAGGAAACACTTTTTTAACTGCATAGATAAAATAAGAAATGAACTTTCCCATTCATTCACATTTTTTTCACTGGGATGATACAGATCAGTAGTGAAAAGTTGATTTACTATCATCAGCACAGTCAAATCAAGCCACATGTTGTCTCTTTTTTTTTTTTTGTCAATGGTCTGGCACCTGAAGATAGTCTGCTATCATTTTAGTGAACAGATAGTTCCTGTCATCTGAAAGTCAAATGATGGCCCCAGTAAACTTGACACCACAGTCTTTTCCCTAAAGGATGGTGGACATTTCATGTTACAATTCAGAGAGTTAAACTCTACCTGGTCCTTCCTAGAAGAGGACAAAGACCCATAATTGGATTAATGCTGCAACAATTCAGAGAGTTAATCTCTACCTGGTCCTTCCTAAAAGAGGACAGAGACCCATAATTGGATTAATGCAACAATTCAGAGAGTTAAACTCTACTTGGTCCTTCCTACAAGAGCACAGAGACCCATAATTGGATTAATGCAACAATTCAGAGAGTTAAACTCTACTTCGTCCTTCCTACAAGAGGACAGAGACCCATAATTGGATTAATGCTGCAACAATTCATAGAGTTAATCTCTACCTGGTCCTTCCTAGAAGAGGACAGAGACCCATAATTGGATTAATGCTGCAACAATTCATAGAGTTAATCTCTACCTGGTCCTTCCTAGAAGAGGACAGAGACCCATAATTGGATTAATGCAACAATTCAGAGAGTTAATCTCTACCTGGTCCTTCCTACAAGAGGACAGAGACCCATAATTGGATTAATGCAACAATTCAGAGAGTTAATCTCTACCTGGTCCTTCCTACAAGAGGTCAAAGACCCATAAGTGGATTAATGCTGCAACAATTCACTCAAACAGCAACTGGAGCATTGCAGAAATTTCCACCCAGGCATTGAGGACCCAGCTTTATCTGAGTTGTTTTTTTGTGTAGGAAGACTGGCCACTCACATCCCCTGATGATCTGAGAAGCTGTAGTCAAGCACATGAGTGCTTGGCTCCTTCTGCATTTAGAGAAGGGAATGCGTCCAGGCTTAACGTTGGCCATATCATCGTTTCTTTCACCGACAGTGAAGGAAAATGTGCGCCCTGAAGCTATACCTGCTATAAACCCGGTCGTACATTTTTATTTCTGTTTTCAAATATACAGTATTATCATATTTTTTTCTGTATCACATAGACTGTATTTATATTTTTTTTTCACATGTGCAGTGTGTTCTGAAATGTTAAATTGATCTTGTTGTGTGCATCAGAAACATGAACAGCATCAGCCAAAGGTACCAAGAGACTGCAGACCTGCAGTTAACATCTGCCTAAGGAAGATCCTTCAGATTAGATGGCCAGATAACATCAGCAATGAACAGCTATGGCAGAAAACGAACCAACCTACAGTGAAAGAAATGATCATGAAAAGACATTGGAGATGGATAGTACACACACTACAAAAGTCTACAACAAACCTAAGCGAACAGACTCTCACTGGGAATCCCCAGGGAAAGAGGAAACAAGGAAGACCTAGAAACACCTGTTAAAGGAGTCTTGAAGCAGAGATAAAAGAGATGGACTGCACCTGGAGACAGGTAGAAGAAACAGCCCAGGACAGAAAAAAATGAGAGTCCTTGTTTCTAGCCTATGCCCCAGATAGGGGGAAAGAAGGCAAGAAATGTGTCCTAATTGTCTTTTTTATAATTCTTATAAATTAGAAACTCAAAACTTACCATTGTTTATTATAAGCACAGACTGTATTCTTGATAATAAGATTTGCTTCCAATATCTTCAGGTCATCACAGCAGGCCAGCACACATAATATTGGAACCTTGGCATATTCTGCACCAGAGATCATCAGTGGGAAACCTTACACTAAACAATGGTAAATACAATAGCTTGTATACAAACTAGGCAGTAAAAATAGTGCAAAGATTAAGATTATTTGATTCATTGTTTAGTAGATTGATAACACAGCCCAACAAAAAAAAAAATTGTTCTTGGTGCTTTGGTTTTTAGGCCAGTTACTGATTCATAAAATTGCTCTGGATAGACCACATCAGCTCTTGTTTCTTAGATATGGTTGAATTTATAACATTTTAGTCTGCTCTTTAAAAAAATCTCTTCTGCAGAATTGGAATTTCATCACGAGCTGTCTCATTTGAATGGGAAATTTTTGTATTTAATTTAAACACATTTTTTTGTGTATAATGACCTTTGCTTCACAACTGTTTGTCTACTTCCTTTCATATAATGCACAGACTGGCATAAAAATGTATGGCTCAAATGACAAAAACACATTTGTTTTATTACATAATTATGTGCACACAAAATAAGAAGGTACATCATGGTTTTCATAGACTACATAAATTTGTATTTCAAAGGTTCTCAGCCTGATTTGTTTAAAATAGTTGCACTGTATAATTGTTATGTTTGTATAGGAGCTGTGTGAATATTCCCACTTATATCATTTCACTTTTGCAAATCAAACACCATAGAGGTTATCACTACGTCAAGATGGAGCTGCTTGAATCATCCCGATATATTTTGCTATATTTGTGGGACGTACACTCTGAGATCAAGTAGGAAACCTTATTTCTGAGTTTGTAAAAAGAACATATGTAGGTTATTTTGGTGTCAAGCTCGGAGATCAAGATAAGCCATGGGCTCCTCATATTGTATGCAAAACTTGTATGAAGCATTTGCGCCAGTGGACAAATGGTAAGAGAAGCTGCCTGAAATTTGGAGTACCAGTGGTGTGGAGGGAAAAGAAAAACCACTTCAATAACTTTTATTTTTGTATTGATAATATCACAGGCATCAGTCGAAATAATCATGACATGTGGTCTTACCCTGGTCTACCTTCAGCCAGGAGATCTGTTCCACACGCAGATCTTGTACCCGTTCCACCTTTCTTTGAACCACCACAGCTCTCAGAGGATTAGTCTTACATGTAACATATTGCACAAGGTAAAGAAAGCTGGGATAGTGACAGTGAATTCCAAACAACTTCACATAGTGATCGTTTTGACCAGAAAGAACTGAGTGATCTGATCAGGGACTTAAATCTTTCCAAGGAGTCTTCTGAGTTGTTCGCCTCCAAACTAAAGGAAAAGAATGTACTTCAGCCTGGAATGAAAGTTACATTTTATTGAAGGAGAGAAAAGGATTTACTGCCATTCTTTACCAAAGACATACATTCATTCATTTGCATGTCCCTTGCGGAACTTTGCCTCCAAAACAGCACTCCTGTAGGCCTCTCGGTTGTGAGCAAGATGGCCTGCTGCTGCTGTGTCCATTTGCAGATTATCAACAATTTCTGGCAGCCATCTTCGTTTTGGTCTTCCTCTTTTTCTTTTTCCCATTATGTATCCTTCCAATACGGTCTTCTCTAAATTATCATGACGTTTAATGTGTCCAAAATATTTAAGTTTTCTCTCTTTAATCCTCTTTACTAGCCAGCCTTCTTCAATATTAAGCTCTTGTAGTATAGATATATTTGTTCTTTTTTGTGTCCAAGATATTTGGAGAACTCTTCTGTAGCATTTACATTCAAAGGCATTTATGTGTTTCTCAGCTGTTTTGTTAAGTGTCCAGGTCTCACAGGCATATGTTGCGATGGGAAAGATGTATGCCCTTAAAAATGTTATTTTTGTAGTTCTGTGTGCTCCTCTCCACAGACTCTTTATTTGTTTTACTTTCTGAAGAGCAATAGATGTCCTCCTTTTAATTTCCCTCATTGTATCTCCATTATTAGTTAGCAGTGATCCAAGATATTCAAAACTCTCCACTTCTTCCAATTTTTCCTCATTGATACATATTTCACCTGCCTTGTTTGTTTTGTCAGTTGTCATCAATTTAGTTTTCTTTACATTAAGATAGAGGTTCTGCTCTTCGCTGTTCTTACGGACTGACATAATTAGTTTTTCCATTCCTTTTTGTGTTGTGGATAGTAACACTGTGTCATCAGCATATCTAATCTCTGGTATTTCATAACCTCCAATTGTTATGGCATCGTAATATTCTTTGTCTACATCTTCTCTAACATTTCTCATTATATTTTCAGTATACAAGTTAAATAAGTAGGTGACAATATGCACCCCTGACGGACCCTTTGTTTTATGTCAAACCAAGTTGTTGTTTCACCATTTATTCTTACTGCTGCTTGTTGGTCTAGATACAACAGTGATGTTAATTGTATCAAATGTGTTGGAAATCCCATTTTTTCCATTATTTCCCAAAGTTTCTGGTGTTGTACACAATCAAATGCCTTTGAGTAGGCTATAAAGGATAAATATAGATTCACATTAAACTCTCTGCATTTCTCTATTATTAATTTTATGAATATATGATCTCTTGATCCTCTTCCTTGCCTGAAACCAGCTTGGACCATATTGACTTCTTCTTCTATTTTCTTACGAAGTCTACCCATTATGATTTTTAACAGAATTTTACTGGCATGACTAATCAGGGCAACAGTTCTGTAGTTTTTGCATAATTTCAGGTTACCCTTTTTTGGCAGTGGTATGAATACAGTTCTTTTCCATTCTTTTGGCCAAATATCTGAATGGCATATCTTTTTGCACAGTGCATGATAGATTGTTGCACATTCCTTTCCTCCTGCTTTAATAAATTCAACTGTTATCTCATCACATCCTGGTGATTTACCATTTTCCAGATTCTTTATTGCTCATAAAACTTCTTCTATTGTCGGTTCAGGTTCTTTCTCCTTCAATAATAATTCACACTGTTGATTTCTGCTTTCACAGTCGGTTGTTTCATACATTCCTTTGCAATATTCCTTCCATCTTTCTAGAATTTCGTCTTTCTCTGTCAAGGTATTCCCCATCTCATCACAAATGACACTTAGCTTAGGTGTGACATTTCTCATCAATGTCTTCATTTCTTTAAACATTTCACTATCTCTTCCACTCTTCTGATGTCCTTCTATTCTTTCACAACAATCTTTTATGTATTGTTTTTTGTCTTTTCTTATGTTTCTTCATACTTCTTTTGTTAAAGTTTTATATTTCTCTTTGTTGATGTTTGTCACTTTCCATTGCGTCTTCATTTCTCTACGTTGTTTTATCAGTTCTAGTGTACCTGCTGTAATCCATCCATTCTTTTGTGTTTTCTTTACTGGAACCATGTCTTTAGCTGTTGTTATTAAGATATCTTTGACCTTCATAGCCAATTCATCTGGTGTCATCTCCTTCTGTACAGCATCAGGATTTCGAAATGGTTCTTCACTTCTATACCGTATTGTTCTGGTATATTTGTAAGATCAAAGCGGAGTGGTCTTGATCCCGCAACTGTCTTTTTTATCTTTATCTTCATGTCTGCTATTAATAACTCATGGTCCGTGTCACAATCAGCACCTGGTAAAGTTTTTGCTGATGTTATACTTGATCTCCACCTTCTTTGCACTAAAATGTAATCTATTTGATTCTTGGTTTTCCCATCAAGTGGTGTCCATGTGTAAAGTCTTCTTGGATGTTGTTTAAAAAGTGTGTTAGCAATCATTACCTCATTTTCATTGCAAAACACCATTAGATTGTCACCTGCCTCATTTCTATGTCCTATGCTAAATTTTCCTACAATATGTCCTTCGTCTTCTGCTCTTTCTGTACCAATTTTTGCATTAAAATCCTCCATTATTAATACAATATCATTTTTCCGTACCTGGTCTATTGTCGTTTGCAGTGTGTATAAAAGTTTTCTACTTCCTCTTCTTCTGCTGCTGATGTAGGTGCATATATCTGAATGATTGTTACATTTCTAGGAATGCCCTTAAGTCTGATTGTTAGGATTCTATCACTTACTTGATTGTAGCCTAGTAATGTTTTTGATGTTGATTTGTCCAAATAAAAAGCCACTCCATTCTTTCCTCCTACTTCTCCACCAGAGTATATAAAGATATTATCATTCTCACTCTTAAAGTGTCCTGATCCTTTCCATCGGTGTTCGCAGATTCCCAAAATGTGTATCCCCATTCTTTTCATCTCTTTGTACCAAAGACAACAACTTAGTATTCTGCAGTGACATCGGAAACCTTGTGAAGAAAATTGGTCTTTCAGAGTATAACCCAAGTCATCAACAGTTCAAAACGTGGTGTGAAATGTGTTCTTTTACATAACAGCAACAAATATGGTTCTATTCCAATCAGTCATTCCACCAGGATGAAAGGAGAATACAAGGTCATCTCTTTAGTCTTGGAATAGATAAATTACCAAGAACATCAATGGGTGATTTGTGTAGACTTGAAGATTGTTAATTTTCTTGTTGGTCAACAAAGTGGCTACACAAAGTATCCTTTTTTATGCCTTTGGGATATTAGAGCCAAACATGAACACAGGCCCCCTGGGAACAACTGTGTTAAGAGCACACTTATCTTAACATAGTGTTTGTGAGACAGGGAACATAGATCTGTTTGCTTAAAAACTCTGACCTACCTCTGTAGCCCAGAAACTTGTAGCAATCAACACTAATTGTAATTGTAATTGTTATTTTTGCAAAATGTAATGTCAGGTTGGTGGACGGATGGGGACATGAAGATCTCTGGCGGGGATGAGGGAAGTCTGGTGTGAAACCAATGAATCCAGGACGTGACAAGCCTATGGGTCTTTACAACAATGGCTATCAGAATGATGTAAACAAAACAGAGCCAGTAGACTATAGGTGGCGGGGAATGGATATAGTTGAAGCACTCATCAGGTTCCTCATCTCAGAGTCAGAGTGTCTTTGTGGAACTGTCTCAAACCATCTGACATGGAGAAGGGGCTTAAGTACAGCCACCAGAGGCTGGAAAACAAAGTTTTGGCCAGGCCAGCCACACTGTCTTCATGGCAGTCCGAGCAAGACCACAGTCTGCCCTAGCAAGGAAAGGTGCTGAAGTCGGAGTTACCCAGCCAAAAGGCGCATCGCAAAAATCAGGGTAACACGCATTATCGCTAATGAAATGTCTATATCTACAGTTTTCAAAATGGTGCTCGCCCTGTGAAGACTAACCAGGCAGGTGCAGTGCCGGGCCCCCTGCCTCGAAAGGGTCCACCCAATGCTACTGGAGGTCCTCTCAGTTCGTCTTGTGGAGTCAGGAGACATGAGAGTAGAGCTACTGGCCAAAAAATACAACAGAAGAAAACAGCCAAAAAGCAAGAACTTAAAATAATGCAGTGGAATGCTGAGGGTGTCAGCAGTGTTAGAGATGGCTATAGCAAAAAGGTTGAACTAGAGAACATACTTTTTGCAGAGCAGATAAGTATATGCTGCATACAGGAGACACACCTAACCAAAGATGCCGCCTTTAAAATCAGAGGCTACCAGTGTTTTAGATCAGACCGACAGGACAGAAGAAAAGGAGGAGTACTCACACTTGTTAAGAATAACATCAGCGCATGTCAGGTGGGAGTGTACATGGAAGGAGCCGAATACCAGATGATCCATCTAAAAAGTAGTAATACAGATTTCCACCTCCTTAACTATTACTGTCCTAATGACCGCCCACTTGCTTTAGGAACAATCCCACACAAAGAGAGACTGATGGTCTGTGGTGATTTTAACAGTCATTCCCAGAGCTGGGGCTATGACCACATAGACAAGAGAGGAGAGGAAGTTGAGAGCTGGCAGGATGATAATGGACTTCTCCTGATCAACCAGCCAATGGATGCCCCAACATTTTACTCAAGGGCTTGGCATACAAAATCAACACCAGATCTGGCATTCCACTCTCCAGATCTGAAGTGGAACATTACACGTGAAGTTGGAAAACAACTTGGAGGTAGCGACCATCGACCAGTCTTCCTGACAATAGAAAATGAACTCCTTAACACCAGTAACCCTCTCCCCAGATGGAACTATAAAAAAGCAAACTGGACAATGTACAGACATCGTACAGGTATCCTGGTGGGACAGCTGTCCATAGAAGGTAAGGATATTAACAGCATAGTGAAGGAATTCAATGCTTGTATCCTTCAGGCCGCTCGTGAAACCATTCCCAGAGGAGCTCGCAGGGACTATAAACCATACTGGTCTAGTGAGCTGGGAAAACTCCATGATGACGTGGAAGCAGCTCGAAAGCAAGCAGAAAATAGACCATGCCAAGAACACCACAATAATTACCAACATTCTAAGGCCAAATTTCAGACAGCAAAGCTGCAAGCCAGACGGGAAAGTTGGAGAGAGAAAACAGAGTCCCTAAACTTTGAAAAGGATGGAAGGAAACTGTGGAAACTAATCAAACAGTTAAATGATGAGAGTACTGGAAGAAGTACAAAGATTACACTAATAGAGGATGGGAAAACTCTTACAGGTAAGCAGGTAGCAGATCACTTTGCTCGCATGTTTGCACAGGACTGCAACATTGATATCCATCCAGAGAAGGAGCGTACAGTGCGCATCGAGCCACAGAAAGAGGAGGAACAAGTCAGAAAAGTGGAGGTCATGGATGCACCAATCACACGCAGCGAGTTAGATCTAGCAGTTAGTAAACTGAAACCAAGGAAATCACCAGGACCAGATGGAGTGTCCAATGAAATGATCAAGAACCTGGGAATGGCAGCAATGGGAAAGCTGTTGGATATTTTCAATATGTGTTGGAGCACAGGTAAGTTACCTCAAATCTGGAAGGAAGCAAGCATGGTACCACTGCTAAAACCAGGGAAAAACAGTGATACTGCCTCCAGCTACAGGCCAATCAGTCTCACTAGCTGCCTATGCAAAACGATGGAACGCATCATTGACCTGAGGCTAAAATGGTACCTAGAAAGTGAAAACCTTCTCGTTCCACAACAAGCAGGATTTAGGCAGTACTACAGTACGGAAGATCAAGTGACCTATCTCTCTCAAGAGATTGAGGATGCATTCCAAGAGAAAAACCTTGTACTAGCAGCGTGGATAGACCTGAAGAAAGCCTTTGATAAAGTATGGAAAAAAGGTCTGTTGTGGAAACTAAGAAACTGCAATGTGAATGGAAGACTGTACAACTGGATAAAGTCCTATTTACACAATAGAAGAGCTAGAGTAGTAATGGATGGACACAAAAGCCAGAAAGTACTTCTGCGACACGGTGTACCACAAGGAGGAGTCCTTTCGCCTACACTATTCCTTGTATTCATTAATGACCTGGTCAAGGAACTTCCCTATGGAATCAAAGCAGCACTGTATGCAGATGATCTGGTCATGTGGTGTACAGATGAATATGCGACAGTTGCTACACAGAGACTCCAAAGAGCAGCAGACATCTTGACATCATGGACAAACAAATGGTGTGTAAGTATCAACACAGAGAAATCAAGCACCACTCTGTTCACCCTCTCATCTAAACAGAAAGCAGGTAAGATCTTTGTAAATGAAATACCCTTAAGGATGGACAACCAACCCACTTACTTAGGAGTGACTCTTGACTCAAAACTGACTTGGAAGCAACACATCAACAGTGCAGAAGCAAAAGCCAGAAGAAAACTAGCCATATTAAGAAAATTGAGTGGGACTACATGGGGAGCTAGTGAAAGAACCCTCAAGAACGTATATCAGCAAAGTATTCTACCACATTTAGAATATGGCTCAACATCTTGGTGCACAGCATCAAACACTACGCTGCATAATCTAGACAAGGTTCAAAATCAGTCACTACGGATTATCACAGGTGCCATGAGGTCCACACCAATAGTAGAAATGCAGAAAATAGTTGGTGTTCAAGCGCTAAAGGAACGTAGAGACACAAAGGTCATGACCATGGGAGAAAAATTCCTTAGCTCTGTAAGCCATCCCCTGAAGGAGAGATTCAATAACTTGGCATTAGGACGGCTTAAAAGAAGCAGCTTCATTCATCAGGCCAAGCGTATGCGTAAGCTGATACCTGACCTTCCAACTGTAGTCACTCCATTATCATCTGTACCAGAGCATACACCATGGAAAGAAGCAGATTATACACAAATAACTATTCAGACTGAAGTGAAAGGTGTGCAGAATGGTGAGATGCAGAGCAGTCTTGTAAGATCAACAGCCACACTTAGTGTTCTAGATGACAAATATCCATGTGACACCTGGATACGTGTGTATACAGATGGATCTGCACATAATGCCATAAAGAATGGTGGGGCAGGAGCATATATTGAATATCCAAACAACACCATTGACAAGATTTCCATACCCACTGGTAAATACTGCAACAACTTTGATGCAGAAGTTAGGGCAATTATTGCTGCAGTTGAAAAACTATCAGACTCCAGAATTGATACATGTCCTGTAGTAATTCTCACAGATGCAAGATCAGTACTGGAGGCTCTTCAGTGCAACAAACTACCAGACCTTAAGGATGCCTTGTCAAAAATTGGCTTACAACATGGAGTCACTTTGCAATGGATTCCCTCCCACTGTGGGATACCAGGCAATGAGAAAGCTGACCATCTGGCCAAAGAGGGCACTGAAATGGAGCAACCAGACATACCAGTCACCTATAATCAGAAGAAAAGCATGATAAAAACCTACAGGAAGCCACAAACACCACCACATGATGACTATCACATGCTAAACAGAAAGGAACAAGTCACCATCTTCCGTCTCCGAACAGGACACAGCCGACTCCGAAGTCATATGTATACAAAGTTTAAGGTTGGTACTACTAATCTATGTACATGTGCCCAGGTGCCCCAAACCGTGGAACATATCCTCCAGAACTGCATCAACTACGAGACACTGAGAAATAATTACTGGCCCAGTGAAACCACTAAAGAAGATAAGCTCTACGGTTCCATACATGAGTTACAAAAAACAGTGAAATTTATCCAAGAGACAGGACTGCAGATATAGACAGACAGTGCGAACGAAGAAGAAGAAGAAGAAGAATGAACACAGGGCAAGACAAGATTGTCCTCCGAGGGAATATATGATGGTTGGAGGACAAAATGTAACCAATGAACCTTTGGTAGCATGAGATAGAATCATACTGCCCCACTACATATAAAGCTAGATCTGATGAAACAATTTGTAAAGGCTTTGAATAAAGACAATTTGTACATTGAATACGTAGTGCGTAAGCTACCTGGACTTACATGAAAAAAACTGAAGGCAGGAATTTTCGATGGACCACAGATCAGACAACTTACAAATGACCCACACTTCATAGCACTAATGAATGAAATCGAATTATGTGCCTGGTCCTCATTTGTTCTTGTTAAGAAAAGTTTTCTTGGCAACAAGAAGGCAGACATCTACACACAATTAGTAGAGGATATGCTCTTTCATTTCAACAGGTTTGGCTGTAAATGAGTTTTAAAATCCACTATCTGCACAGTCACCTAGATCACTTACCAGAGAGCCTTGGTGGCTTAAACGAAGAGCAGTTTGAAAGATTTCACCTAGACATGAAAATATTAGAAGCCAGACACCAAGATGGGATGCACATATGATGCCAGATTATTGTTAGAATTTTATGCGGGATTGTCCTGGCAGATCCCATCCTCGGAAGTCTTACAAAAGGAACTTCTTGTGTATTGAATGAGTGGAGTGTTTGTATTATAAACTTGTGTTTTTGGTGTGAAATAAGGAGATTTTGATTTAGTACAGTTTTATTTTATGTTTCCTTCATGCTTAAAAGATATTAAATTAAAAAGATATTAATTTAAACACTACATTAAAATATCCTGACTTGTTATGGGCAAGCAAAGTGAAGAGTGGTGTCTGGCATATGTTCTGTATCTCAAAAACTAGAGTTGACAGGGGAAAACTTGTGCCATTTTTGGAATCAGCAAATCAGATATACCCAGAAGCAGGTCTAACATTTGAGACATCAAAATGTGTATTGGCTAATGTTATCAGCAGGTCAGATATACCCAGAAGCAGGTCTAACATTTGAGACATCAAAATGTGTATTGGCTAATGTTATCAGCAGGTCAGATATACCCAGAAGCAGGTCTAACATTTGAGACATCAAAATGTGTATTGGCTAATGTTATCAGCAGGTCAGATATAAACAGAAGCAGGTCTAACATTTGAGACATCAAAATGTGTATTGGCTAATGTTATCAGCAGGTCAGATATACCCAGAAGCAGGTCTAACATTTGAGACATCAAAATGTGTATTGGCTAATGTTATCAGCAGGTCAGATATACCCAGAAGCAGGTCTAACATTTAAGACATCAAAATGTGTATTGGCTAATGTTATCAGCAGGTCAGATATACCCAGAAGCAGGTCTAACATAGAGCAGGAACTAAATATCATGACTAATATATCATAGAGCAGGACTATATATCAATGCTGATATATCATAGAGCAGGACCTATACATCATTGCTGATGTATCATAGAGCAGGACCTAGATATCATGACTAATGTATCACAGAGCAAGACCTGTATGTGTCACAGAGCCTTTATTCACTTTATTTCTGTAGTCTCATTGTTAAAGTAGGCTTCATTATACATATGTATCCACAAGAGCCAGACAACAGAGAACTAAACCAATTTAAACCTTGATCTAGATAAGATTACATCTTCAGTGTTAAGTAGGAAAGCTGCCTTTTTAGATAGAAGCCTCTGACATGCAAGAGGAGCAAGACCATTTTTATACTGTAAAACCAAAGCAAGTTCTTTCCTTTGAGAAGATCTGCCAAGAGCTACAGCACCTTGCAGTAACAGGGAGATCAGCTCTCAGCACTAGTATCTTATTTTTTGAAATATTTGTGACTATTTTATTTTTTTTTCACTTTGGTAACTGAAATATGGTGGTTAGTTAGCACTTGGTTATTTATTCAAACTCTAGCATCCCTGCTGTAACTTAGTCTGTTCCTAAACTTTAACTAGTATATTCTTAAACTTTACCTAGTCTGTTCCTAAACTTTAGTTAGCCTATTCTTAAACTTTAACTGGTCTGTTCCTAAACTTTAACTAGTCTGTTCTTAAATTTCAAATAATCTGTTCCTAAAATTAATTAATCTGCTCTTAAACTTTAACTAGTCTGTTCCTAAACTTTAACTGGTCTGTTCTTAAACTTAAACTAGTCTATTCTTAAAGTTCAAATGGTTTGTTCCTAAACTGTTCTTAAACTTCAAATAGTCTGTTCCTGAACTTTAACTAGTCTGTTCCTAAATTTTAACTAGTCTGTTCCTAAACTTTAATTAGTCTGTTCTTAAACTGCAAATAGTCTGTTCTTAAACTGCAAATAGTCTGTTCTTAAGCTTTAACCAGTCTGTTCTTAAACTGCAAATAGTCTGTTCTTAAACTGCAAATAGTATGTTCTTAAACTGCAAATAGTCTGTTCTTAAGCTTTAACTAGTTTGTTCTTAAACTGCAAATAGTCTGTTCTTAAGCTTTAACTAGTTTGTTCTTAAACTGCAAATAGTCTGTTCTTAAGCTTTAACTAGTTTGTTCTTAAACTGCAAATAGTATGTTCTTAAACTGCAAATAGTCTGTTCTTAAGCTTTAACTAGTTTGTTCTTAAACTGCAAATAGTCTGTTCTTAAACTGCAAATAGTCTGTTCTTAAGCTTTAACTAGTTTGTTCTTAAACTGCAAATAGTCTGTTCTTAAACTGCAAATAGTCTGATCTTGAGCTTTAACTAGTCTGTTCTTAAGCTGCAAATAATCTGTTCTTAAGGTTTAACTAGTCTGTTCCTAAATTTTTAGTTTGTTTCTAAAGTTTAATTAGTCTGTTCTTAAAATTTAACTGTGGAGAATTTTAAGACTATATGGAATACCGTCTAAAATTGGCAACATCATTAAAGATCTCTACAATGGATATGTTTGTGCAGTCAACACAAGGAATGAGCAAATGGTTCCAGATTGAAACAAGGTATCTGTGAAAGGAGGATGTATATTATCTCTCTTGCTTTTTGGAATTGCCATAGACTTCATAATGAAGAAATGTTGCACAAGTAAAACAGGCATTGATTGGGTACATGGGACTGGAAGATCTTGATTTTGCATATGACATAACTCTTATCAGTGACAATGTGAATTTGATGCAAGAAAAAACAAATACTCTGTCTTCACTGACCAGTAAAATAGGACTTGAAATTAACAAGGAAAAAAACAAAAATAATGAAGCTTCCCATTAATCAAGAAGGAAAAGTATACATAGAAGTGAACAGCTGTTGAAGAAGTAAACCATTTCAAATACCTCAGCATCTACATAGACCAGGATGGTGACTCTAGAAAGGAAGATAGAATTACAAAAGCAGCATTGACTTTCAAAAATTTTGAGAAAATATGGCAGTCTCTTCTTCTTCTTCTTCGTTCACTTCTACCACCAAAAACCGCACTGTGAACCTACTGAATTCACACATGTGGTCCTCGTTAGGTCCGGTGGTCCCCTGTGTGGTCCAAAATAGACCACATGAGTTCCACGAAGGACCACAAGGGGTTCAGAGTATCACAGTGCTTTAGCCTGTATTCTTGGTGGGTCTCGGAAGCGGGATTGCGTGACACCGTGGTTTTCATTGCACCAGTTTGGTCTAGGGTTGGACTTTCTCACCGGAAGACCTCGACGTGTTTGGAATATCAGTGCATCCCCGCTGGGTGAGAGGCGTCAGCCCACCCAGGACAGAGTTGGACTTTCTCACCGGAAAACCTCGACGTGTTATGAGATACCCGTGTATCACCGCCGGGTGAGAGGTGGTTGCCCATCCAGTCCAGGGTTGGACTTTCTCACCGGAAAACCTCAGCGTGATTAGGATACGCAGACATCCCCGCGGGTGAGAGGTGGTTGCCTATCTAGACTTCCCTGGTCCAGTGTCTCCGACTTCAGCATTTTGCGGTCGTGGCCGCTACCCTTCCTAGTTGTGACCAGGATGGAGCTTTTGTCCAGGAGGACGAATCCTCGCCACTAGTGACTTCTACCCCTGGGTTGAGCCGGTTTAGGCATTTCCCAGTATGGGCATGTTTGGGACGGGACCGACCTCTAGGGCAGAGGTACTGTGACATTCATAGCCTTCAAGATTCACCCCTGGTATGAGCCGGTTTAAGCAAAATTCACCAGTATGGGTGTTTATCAGGCGTTACCGACCTCTAGAGCGGAGGTGGCATGACATGTCTAGCCATCGAGTTCCACCCCTGGTGTGTGCCGGTTTAGGCATATTTCACCAGTGTAGGTGTATTTCGGACGTAGGCGGCCTCTAGAGCAGAGGTGCCGTGGTATAGCTCTCGTAGCGATACTACTGGACATACCAGGTTAAACTTCACTTTCCACCACCTTTTCCCATCGGCGCCGCACAGCAACCTTTATTTCCGCATTTACTTCCTTAACCGGGAGGAGCTTCACTCCACGCGCGGCATTTGAAGAGTCTCGCCAGCAGTGTCTTAACCTCTGGGACAAGCCGGTTCATGCATTTCACACGATATGACTGCACTCAGGACGTGGCCGACCTCCAGACCAGAGGTGCCGTGATTTGACTGTTTGCTTCGCTTTATTCTTTCAACCACCTTTTCCGCAGTGATGCTGCGCGGCAACCTC
Organism: Achatina immaculata; assembly: GCA_009760885.1. NCBI lineage: Eukaryota > Metazoa > Mollusca > Gastropoda > Stylommatophora > Achatinidae > Lissachatina > Lissachatina immaculata. The sequence goes on from CM019714.1 coordinate 5,206,414, forward strand.
ATTTGCAAATTTCTTCATTGGCCGGGAAGAGCACCGCTCCACGCACGGCAGCTGAAGATCTCGCCAACAGCGGCAGATGAGCTACCAAACGTGACACTCATCTACCCTAAGTAACTGGTTTTCAGGCGCCAGATATTCGCCCTCGCCCCTTCTCCTGTCAGTTTAAACAGTTCTGCCACGGGAAGGCCAGGAGCTGGACTTGACTGCCAGAGGCTGTTTGTGGCACATTTGCAGTCCTTAGAACCAATATGGCAGTCAAAAGCTATAAGCGCAAGAACCAAGCTAAAATTATTCAATTTAAATATTATATTCACTCTTATTTATGCATGCAAAAGCTGGAAAACAACTAAAGAAACAGAAAACAAATAAACTGTTTTGAAAATACTTGGTATAAAGTGGAATGAATTCAAGACCAATGCAGAGATAAGGCAGTTGAGCGAACAACAGCCTGTCTCATGGGTGATCAGAAAAAGGAGATGAACTTATATTGGTCACATGATGAGAAGAAACATTCAGAGAATCTCAAAACAAGCTATCAAGTGGAACACAACAGACCGTATAAAAAGAGGCTGACCATGTGAAACTCTAAAGAGGACATTGTTAAGAGAGGCTAAATTAGTAGGTATAAAATCCCTTGATGAAGTTGAAAAGCTCGGCGAAAACAGGAAAACTTGGCGAACTATCATGTGAGTCCTATGTAACGTTTAACGGTGGAGGAAGGAATTAAGATGTAAACTATAACTAGTCGGTTCATACATTTTAACTAGTCTGTTCTTAAACTTTAACTAGTCTGTTCTTAAACTTTAACTAGTTTTTTCACAAACTTTTAACTTGTTTGTTCATAAACTTCAACCAGTCTGTTTCTAAACTATAACCAGTCTGTTCCTAAACTTTAACTAATCTGTTCCTAAACATTACAATGTCCTTGTGACATATTCATTTAAATTGTTTCCAGATGGTCCGTGTGTACAAATATTCTGTGTACACTTGACTGACATCAACGAAAGCAAGATATCAACTCACAGCACAAAATCATGCCATTAGTTTTAGTAAAAATCACACTTGCCTCTTAGGAAATTTAATATATTTATTCTTTTTTTTTCCTAACAGTGACATTTGGTCCTTTGGGTGTATCTTGTACGAGCTTGTAACTCTGAAGAAAGCTGTAAGAAAATTCTTTCTACTTCAAACTTTTTAAAATATAAATTCTTTTTTTTTTTTAAAGTTTGATGGACTATTTGCTTGCTGGGTAAAGCTGGGGCGACCATCCCCAACCCAGCATATCACAGGTGGTGGATGGTGAAAGTCCTCCAGATATGGAGGATCCCTGTGAATAAGGATTTATCCAAATAAGCAGGTGCGGACCAACTGGCGGTAGACTCAGAGAGCGAGGTGGGGTAGTAGGTGGCTCTACTACTCCTATAAAGTGCCTCAGGTGCTCAGTGAAGGGAATTTCAGGTGGGTAAGAGGCGCCTTAAAACCTCTCGTTCCCACTGCCTTGTGGGTAGGACAGGGAGTCCAAAGGCTAGCGGAAAGTCTGTACACAAACCGGCAGAAGGCAGCGGGAAACCACTGTTGTAGCTCCCAAGAACAATTATGCTTATTCAGAGTCATAGATTTATCATGAACGACGTTAATGGATGTTCCTCTGGAACAGCCTCGTCCGGTAGGGCATCTCACGAGCCACAGGTGAGGCCAGATCGTCATCAAGCTACTGGTGGCAAAACTAACAAGTTCAGAATAGCAACATGGAATGTTAGAACTTTATTCCAGGCTGGAAAATTAGAAAATGTAAAGATGGAAATGGAAAGGATGAAGATCAACATATCAGGAATGAGTGAAGTTAGATAGACAGGTGCAGAGAAGATAAACTCTGTTAAATGTACAATAATATATTCAGGAAGTGAGAAACATGAACAAGGAGTAGAAATAATATTTGACAAACAAACAGCAAGGACAACTGTAGGATATCTGAACATCTCGGACCTAGTCCTGCTAGCCCAACTGAAAGGATGATCAATAAACATAAATATTATACAAGTGTACACTCCAACATCTGAAAGTTCTGAATAAGATGTACAGCTATTTTATAATGACATAGAGACAGCCTTAAAACACACAAAGTCGCATGAAGTTACTATAGTCATGGGAGATTTTAATGTCAAAGTTGGTAAAGGAAGAACTTCAGACATCGTTGGTGACTATGGACTGGGGGAGAGGAATGACAGAGGTAGTAAATTAATTGAATGGGCAAGAATACATAGCATGGTTGTAGGAAACACCTGGTTTAAACAACATCCCTAAAGACTGGCAACATGGTGTAGCCCAGACAAAAAAGACTTTTAACCAGATAGACTACATATTAATCAACAAACGATTCTACAATGCATTACTGACAACAAAAACCATGCCAGGAGCTGACTGCAATAGTGACCATGACCCACTATGTGGAAAAATTAGAATAAAGCTAAAGAAAGCATGCAGAAAAGTGAGAAACATCAAACTGAATATAGAACTCCTTCAAAATGACCAAGAACTGCAAGAACAATATAGTTATTACATCAAATAGATACAATGCAATAGCAAAGATAAATAGTATAGATGAGCAATGAGCAATGTTAAGAGATTCTGTCCACCAAACTGTTAAGGCCTTTTCTTTTAAAAAAAAGAATCCTCTAAAAATAAATGGATGACAGACGACATCTTAGGACTGATGAACAAGAGGAGGAGGAGTAAAAATAACTAAGAAAAATATAGCAAGATAAATAAAGAAATAAGACGCAAATGCAGAGAATGAAAGGAAGTGTGGTTAAATGAACAGTGCAGACAGATAGAGGACTCTCATAATAAATACAGCAAAAACATGCACAAACGAATTAATGAACTCACAGGCAGGAAAACAAAATATACCACAGGATGCCTGAAATCGAAAGAAGGTAAAATGTTAATGGGAAAAGAAGACATTGTGGACAGGTGGACAGAGTATATCGGTGAGCTATATGGAAGAGAAAGACCAGAATTAACACCAAATGCTGAAAACTGTGATGGACCACCATTAGTGGGGATATACGGATATCGAAAACACGACGAGGTTATCCGGTGAGAAAGCCCAACTCTGGCCTAGGTGGGCTAACACCTCTCACCCAGCGGGGATGCACTGATATCCAAAACACATCGAGGTCTTCCGGTGAGAAAGTCCAACTATAGACTAAACTGGTGCAATGAAAACCACGGTGTCACGCAATCCCGCTTCTGAGACCCACCAAGAATGCAGGCTCAAGCCCTGTGATACTCTGAATCTCTTATGGTCCTCTTGGGGATCTTGTGTGATCCTTTTGGGGACCACATGGGGGACCACAGGACTTAACGAGGACCACAGGCATAAATTCAGTGGGATCACAGGGCTGTCTTGGTGGTAGAAGCGAATGAAGAAGAAGAAGAAGGAACAGAATAGGCCAAGCAAAGACTGCATTTTAGAGAATGAGAAACATATTAGCCAACACATCCTTATCAATGAATGTTAGAAAACGAGTCCTAAAATTTCTATATTGAACCTATCTTGTTATATGGATGTGAATCATGGACAATAGGCAAGTCTGCACAAAAATCATTGGAAGCAGCAGAAATGTGGTTTATTAGAAGAATGTTGCGAATCTCCTGGACAGCAAAAATAACTAATGAAGAATGTATGAGAAGAGCTGGAGAGACAACAAATCCTGTCAAAAAGATAAGAGAGAGACAATGTACTTTCATAGGACATGCAGTGAGAAGAGGGGGCATTGAAAATATTATAACAACAGGAAAAATAGAAGGAAGAAAATCAAGAGGAAGACCAAGAGAAATGATACTGGACAGTCAGACGGGATGGTGTGAGAGGAGATCACCAACTGAGTTGATGGCCTGCATGAAGGATTGTGTACTCTGGAGAAGCATAACAGCCAACGCCAGTCGGCACGACATCTGATGATGATGATGATGATGACATTTGCTTGGTTTAATGTTAATAATTACATGATGGAGATAATAATTACATGATGGAGATATTAATTATGTGATGGAGATATTAATTACATGATAAAGTACTAAATTTTGTTACTTAAAGTTTTCTAAAATATTGCCAGGTTTTTCACAGTGTATAAGTTATAACAATAAATAATCTGTAATCCTACCTATCACTTCCCAGTTCCTAGCAAACAATCTTGGTACACTGGTGGAAAAGATTAAAGGGTAAATATTTGTGGTACATGTCTCAAAAACATAAATTGTTCATATACTTGATGTAACTCACATATAAACAATGGAATTCTTTTTGATATACACATTTTGTGGCAGTAATTATTTCTTGATATTTAAAAAAGAACAAAATGAAAAAATTGTTAGAGTGGCCAGAGTGAACTAGCTTTGTATCGGATTCAAAGCCGTCATATCCAAGTTGACCCAGCTGTAAAAATCTGTGCCTAGCATAGTTGTGTTGGAAAAGCTTGTCTCTTGAAAACAGAGATTACCTTCCTGTAGAGCGATGTACATTAGATTACACTGTACACAAATGACAGTCATCGGGTGAGGGGAAGATACAGCTCAGTTTCATGAATATAGAACTTTTCATGAGTTGACAGTTGATGAGCTAAAAGTAAGCCAGAATAACACTGAGCAGCATACTTTTATTTAGTCTAGCTTCCTTTATTCCCTACAAGAAGTGTTAGGTATCTGTTTCAGATATATTCACACGATAACCAGGAAGGTAGCCTGAGCTCTTTGCTTGTAATAGCAGCACTTTCTCTGTGCTGAGCTTCTAAGTATACCTAGCTCCATACACTGAGTTCTTGTCTTACAAGTAAGTGCCAGATGTCTAGCTCCATACATTGAGTTCTTGTAAGTGCCAGATGTCTAGCTCCATACACTGAGTTCTTGTCTTACAGGTTGGTGATAGACATTTACAGTAACTTCTTGCAGTAAGTACTTCTCTCACAAGTCAGTGCAATATTTTTAGCTCTTTACAGTGAGTGTTTCTGTCACAAGCCAGTGCAAGATTGTTAGCTCTTTACAGTGAGTGTTTCTGTCACAAGCCAGTGCAAGATTGTTAGCTCTTTACAGTGAGTGTTTCTGTCACAAGCCAGTGCAAGATTGTTAGCTCTTTACAGTGAGTGTTTCTGTCACAAGCCAGTGCAAGATTGTTAGCTCTTTACAGTGAGTGTTTCTGTCACAAGCCAGTGCAAGATTGTTAGCTCTTTACAGTGAGTATTTCTCTCACAAGCCAGTGCAAGATTGTTAGCTCTTTACACTGAGTGGTTCTCTGACAAGCCAGTGCAAGGCTCTTTACAGTGAGTACTTCTCTCACAAGCCAGTGCAAAGCTCTTGACAATGAGTTCTTCTCTCACAAGCCAGTGAAAGGCTCTTTACGGTGAGTGGTTCTCTCACAAGCCAGTGAAAAGCTCTTTACAGTGAGTGCTTCTCTCACAAACCAGTGCAAAGCTCTTTACAGTGAGTGCTTCTATCACAAGCCAATGCCTGACATTTAACTCCTTACATTTTTTACTGCTTACATTGAGTACTTCTGTCACAAGTCAGTACTAGATATCTAATTCCATACATTGAATATGTCTCTCTCTCTCTCTCAAGGTCCCTCCCCACAGGCGCGGGATATCATGTCCTTCCATAACCCTCGATCCCTTGTGCGTCTCAACAGGCTTGTCCTTGTCACTGAGCATTTCTTATGGCAAGATGCCAAACTATCAAACATTCTTTTCTCTCGGTCTACCTCTGTCTCTTCCACCTTCGATCTTCCCTGTTTGCCATTAGGTGCTCTAGCCCGCCTCTCCTCCCAACATGCCCCACAAATTTAGATTGTTGTTTGCTGATCTTCATTAGGTGCTCTAGCCCGCCTCTCCTCCCAACATGCCCAATAAATTTAGATTGTTGTTTGCTGATCTTCATTAGGTGCTCTAGCCCGCCTCTCCTCCCAACATGCCCCACAAATTTAGATTGTTGTTTGCTGATCTTCATTAGGTGCTCTAGCCCGCCTCTCCTCCCAACATGCCCAATAAATTTAGATTGTTGTTTGCTGATCTTCATTAGGTGCTCTAGCCCGCCTCTCCTCCCAACATGCCCCACAAATTTAGATTGTTGTTTGCTGATCTTCATTATAATTTTCCTTGTTTCTTATGCCTCTTTCAGAACTTCTTTGTTTGATTTTCTCTTTGTCTATGGTACCTTCAGCATTCTTCTTAAGAAACAGTTTAGCTGAATCCAGTCTTCTTTGTATCTCTTTACTGACCATCCAGGCTATGCAGCCATTGAGAAATTTTGGTTCAATGTAACACCGTAGCACTCTCTTCTTGACTGTTATAGATAGTGAGTTATTGCAGACTTTTGAAAGGAGGTCTTGGTTTGTGCAGTTCTGCTTTTTTACTTCAATGTTACATCTTCCATCTGATGTTAGCAAGGTGCCGCCTTCTTCTTCTGCTTTCGAGGTTGTTGGTCACTTCAGAGACTGATCCTTATCGACACAACAAAGCCTGCACTCCTCTCCAGATCCTGATAGGAGCCCCAAAGCTTTTGCCCCAAGCTTGTGTCCTCTGGCCGTCTCACGCCTCAGACCCACATGGTTTGGGCACTCTTGAAGGATGTGTTCTGGAGTCTGGGCTCCACTGCCACGTGGACACTTGTCTGTGTGAGAGCAAAGTGCCTAAGTATTTAAAACTGTCAACTTCGTTTAATTTTGTTCTTTTTGCTTGTTTGGTGCACCATACTTAATCAGAAATAAGTATTAGATATTTTGTTCCACCAAATTTGGTTGATCTCTAACAATGCCAATTAGCCATTGTAGACATACCTGGCAACTTTATTTATTTTCAGGAATGACAGTGTACATAATGACAGTGTACATTATGATACAACTGCCACAAGCTCAGAAAGTTTTCCTACTTCAGCATGTGAATTGAATGTTCACTTCACATTTGCTGATTTCACTTTCTGGAGTGAAAATGTTTGGTCTCTAGTTTTCATATCTTAGTTTTCCATGGCATGTGTCAGGCATCCATTTTCTAGTTTTTAAACCAGACTATATAGCCACACTTCATCCATGATTTTATAGTCCAGGCTATATAACCACACTTCATCCATGATTTTATAGTCCAGGCTATATAACCACACTTCATCCATGATTTTATACTCCAGGCTATATAACCACACTTCATCCATGATTTTATAGTCCAGGCTATATAACCACACTTCTTCTTCTTTCATGATTTTATAGTCCAGGCTATATAACCACACTTCATCCAAGATTTTATAGTCCAGGCTATATAACCACACTTCATCCATGATTTTATAGTCCAGGCTTTATAACCACACCACTTTTTCTGTGATTTTATATTTCAGGCTATATAACCACACTATTTCTTCTTCTGTGATTTTATAGTCCAGGCTATATAACCACACCACTTCTATGATTTTATAGTCCAGGCTATATAACCACACTTCGTCCATGATTTTATAGTCCAGGCTATATAACAACACCACTTCTATGATTTTATAGTCCAGGCTATATAACCACACTTCTTCTTCCATTTTATAGTCCAGGCTATATAACCACACTTCGTCCATGATTTTATAGTCCAGGCTATATAACCACACCACTTCTATGATTTTATTGTCCAGGCTATACAACCACACTTCTTCTTCCATTTTATAGTCCAGGCTATATAACCACACTTCGTCCATGATTTTATAGTCCAGGCTATATAACCACACCACTTCTATGATTTTATAGTCCAGGCTATATAACCACACTACTTCTATGATTTTATTGTCCAGGCTATACAACCACACTACTTCTATGATTTTATTGTCCAGGCTATACAACCACACTTCTTCTTCCATTTTATAGTCCAGGCTGTGTAACTGCAGCACTTCCACCATGATTTTATAGTCCAGACTATATGAACACACTTCTTCCATGATTTTATAGTTCAGGCTATATGACCACACCACTTCTTCCATGATTTTATAGTTCAGGCTATATGACCACACCACTTCTTCCATGATTTTATAGTCCAGGCTATATGACCACACTTTTTCTTCCGTGATTTTATAGTCCAGGCTATATGACCACACCACTTCTTCCATGATTTTATAGTCCAGACTATATGACCACACCACTTCTTCCATGATTTTATAGTCCAGGCTATATGACCACACCACTTCTTCCATGATTTTATAGTCCAGGCTATATGACCACACCACTTCTTCCATGATTTTATAGTCCAGGCTATATGACCACACCACTTCTTCCATGATTTTATAGTCCAGACTATATGACCACACTTCTTCTTCCGTGATTTTATAGTCAAGACTATATGACCACACCACTTCTTCCATGATTTTATAGTCAAGACTATATGACCACACTTCTTCTTCCGTGATTTTATAGTCAAGACTATATGACCACACCACTTCTTCCATGATTTTATAGTCCAAACTATATAACCACACTTCTTCTTCTTCCATGATTTTATAGTCCGGGCTGTATAACTGCAGCACTTCTTTCATGATATTATAGTCCAGACTATATAACCACACTTTTTCTTCCATGAGACAAGGGTCATACCGAAAGTCTTGAACAAAAATTTTTTAAAAATCAGAATTTATAGATAGAGAAAATATAAATGTATGACTTTAATCTGCATCCTTTTCTTAACTTTTCTACATAATCTCCTTTTCTCTGCACACATTTTCCCCATCACTCTGCAAGTTTCAAAATACCCTCCCGGTAGATTTCCGTTCCAGCTGACCGACGGCACAGACGCTCTGGTTTCTGGACGTTCTCTCCTTTTGGGCCCAGCGGGCACAAACTTTTCTATAGCCTAGGGTTTCAATCATTTCCTGTACTGCATTGTGTCCTATTCCACAATTTACAGAGATTTCAGATACTGTAACATGTCTGTCTTCTTTAATGATGTCATCAGCCCTTTCCACATTGTGTTTAGTGGAGACAGTTCAAGGGCGACCGCTTTGAGGCATATCTTGGATACTTATGTTTCCATCTTTGAAATGTTTCACCCACCTCATAACAATGCTAGCACCCATACACACACCTCCATAAGCAAGTTGAAGTCTTTGGTGAATTTCAGCAGCGGGGATTTCCTCTTTAACGAGGAACTCAATAACAGTACGTTGATGAAATGAAATTTCAGCACCCGCCATTTTTTTCTGCTCACATCGTCACGTGACACATGATGGTGTCATCATGTGACCTCTACATCAAAGTGCAAATGATGCATATTAAGAATATAGATTTATATTTTCTCTATCTTTAAATTCTGATTAAAAAAAAAATTTACTCACGACTTTTGGTATGACCCTTGCATTATAGTCTAGGCTATGTAACCTCACCACTTCTTCTTCTATGATATTATAGTCCAGACTGTATAACTGCAGCACTTCTTCTTTCATGATATTATAGTCCAGACTATGTAACCACAGCACTTCTTCTTCCTGTCTTTCATGATATTATAGTCCAGACTGTATAACCGCAGCACTTCTTCTTCCATGATATTATAGTCCAGACTATGTAACCACAGCACTTCTTCTTCCTGTCTTTCATGATATTATAGTCCAGACTGTATAACCCCAGCACTTCTTCTTCCATGATATTATAGTCCAGACTATGTAACCACAACACTTCTTCCATGATTTTATAGTCCAGGCTATATGACCACACTTTTTCTTCCGTGATTTTATAGTCCAGGCTATATGACCACACCACTTCTTCCATGATTTTATAGTCCAGACTATATGACCACACCACTTCTTCCATGATTTTATAGTCCAGGCTATATGGCCACACCACTTCTTCCATGATTTTATAGTCCAGGCTATATGACCACACCACTTCTTCCATGATTTTATAGTCCAGGCTATATGACCACACCACTTCTTCCATGATTTTATAGTCCAGACTATATGACCACACTTCTTCTTCCGTGATTTTATAGTCAAGACTATATGACCACACCACTTCTTCCATGATTTTATAGTCAAGACTATATGACCACACTTCTTCTTCCGTGATTTTATAGTCAAGACTATATGACCACACCACTTCTTCCATGATTTTATAGTCCAAACTATATAACCACACTTCTTCTTCTTCCATGATTTTATAGTCCGGGCTGTATAACTGCAGCACTTCTTTCATGATATTATAGTCCAGACTATATAACCACACTTTTTCTTCCATGAGACAAGGGTCATACCGAAAGTCTTGAACAAAAATTTTTTAAAAATCAGAATTTATAGATAGAGAAAATATAAATGTATGACTTTAATCTGCATCCTTTTCTTAACTTTTCTACATAATCTCCTTTTCTCTGCACACATTTTCCCCATCACTCTGCAAGTTTCAAAATACCCTCCCGGTAGATTTCCGTTCCAGCTGACCGACGGCACAGACGCTCTGGTTTCTGGACGTTCTCTCCTTTTGGGCCCAGCGGGCACAAACTTTTCTATAGCCTAGGGTTTCAATCATTTCCTGTACTGCATTGTGTCCTATTCCACAATTTACAGAGATTTCAGATACTGTAACATGTCTGTCTTCTTTAATGATGTCATCAGCCCTTTCCACATTGTGTTTAGTGGAGACAGTTCAAGGGCGACCGCTTTGAGGCATATCTTGGATACTTATGTTTCCATCTTTGAAATGTTTCACCCACCTCATAACAATGCTAGCACCCATACACACACCTCCATAAGCAAGTTGAAGTCTTTGGTGAATTTCAGCAGCGGGGATTTCCTCTTTAACGAGGAACTCAATAACAGTACGTTGATGAAATGAAATTTCAGCACCCGCCATTTTTTTCTGCTCACATCGTCACGTGACACATGATGGTGTCATCATGTGACCTCTACATCAAAGTGCAAATGATGCATATTAAGAATATAGATTTATATTTTCTCTATCTTTAAATTCTGATTAAAAAAAAAATTTACTCACGACTTTTGGTATGACCCTTGCATTATAGTCTAGGCTATGTAACCTCACCACTTCTTCTTCTATGATATTATAGTCCAGACTGTATAACTGCAGCACTTCTTCTTTCATGATATTATAGTCCAGACTATGTAACCACAGCACTTCTTCTTCCTGTCTTTCATGATATTATAGTCCAGACTATGTAACCACAGCACTTCTTCTTCCTGTCTTTCATGATATTATAGTCCAGACTATGTAACCACAGCACTTCTTTTTCCTGTCTTTCATGATATTATAGTCCAGACTGTATAACCCCAGCACTTCTTCTTCCATGATATCATAGTCCAGACTATGTAACCACAACACTTCTTCTTACAAGATATTATAGTCCAGGCTATGTAACCACAGCACTTCTTCTTCCATGATATTATAGTCCAGACTATGTAACCACAGCACTTCTTCTTCCATGATATTATAGTCCAGACTATGTAACCACAACACTTCTTCTTACATGATATTATAGTCCAGACTGTGTAACCACAGCACTTCTTCTTCCATGATATTATAGTCCAGGCTTTGTAACCATAACACTTCTTCTTCCTGTCTTTCATGATATTATAGTCCAGACTGTATAATCACAGCACTTCTTCTTCCATGATATTATAGTCCAGGCTATGTAACCACAGCACTTCTTCTTCCATGATATTATAGTCCAGGCTATGTAACCACAGCACTTCTTCTTGCATGATATTATAGTCCAGGCTTTGTAACCACAGCACTTCTTCTTCCATGATATTATAGTCCAGGCTATGTAACCACAGCACTTCTTCTTCCATGATATTATAGTCCAGGCTATGTAACCACAGCACTTCTTCTTTCATGATATTATAGTCCAGACTGTATAACTGCAGCACTTCTTATTATAGTCAAGGCTATGTAACCACAGCACTTCTTCTTCCATGATATTATAGTCCAGACTATGTAACCACAGCACTTCTTCTTTCATGATATTGTAGTCCAGGCTTTGTAACCACGGCACTTCTTGATATTATAATCCAGACTGTATAACCACAGCACTTCTTCTTCCATGATATTATAGTCCAGACTGTATAACCACAGGGGTGCTAGTTGGCTAAGTCGATAGTAAGCTGTTCTCTCGTGGCTAGACGGCTGTTCGTCCTACCGGAGTCCGTGTTCGAATCCCAGGTAATTCTCTTGTGATTTTTCTTTCTCTCACGTCTCACTAAAGTGCTTTGTCTACGATTTTTTCGAGGTTTAATCCTACAATATTTGTTATCTCACTTCTTCTTCCATGATATTATAGTCCAGACTATGTAAACACAGCACTTCTTCTTCCATGATATTATAGTCCAGACTATGTAACCACAGCACTTCTTCTTTCATGATATTATAGTCCAGACTGTATAACTGCAGCACTTCTTCTTTCATGATATTATAGTCCAGACTATGTAACTACAGCACTTCTTCTTCCATGATATTATAGTCCAGGCTATGTAACCACAGCACTTCTTCTTCCATGATATTATAGTCCAGACTATGTAACCACAGCACTTCTTCTTCCATGATATTATAGTCCAGGCTATGTAACCACAGCACTTCTTCTTCCATGATATTATAGTCCAGACTGTGTAACCACAGCACTTCTTCTTCCATGATATTATAGTCCAGACTGTGTAACCACAGCACTTCTTCTTCCATGATATTATAGTCCAGACTATGTAACCACAACACTTCTTCTTCCATGAAAATATAGTCCAGGCTATGTAACCACAGCACTTCTTCTTTCATGATATTATAGTCCAGACTGTATAACCGCAGCACTTCTTCTTCCATGATATTATAGTCCAGACTATGTAACCACAGCACTTCTTCTTCCATGATATTATAGTCCAGACTATGTAACCACAGCACTTCTTCTTCCATGATATTATAGTCCAGACTATGTAACCACAACACTTCTTCTTCCATGAAAATATAGTCCAGGCTATGTAACCACAGCACTTCTTCTTCCATGATATTATAGTCCAGACTGTATAACCCCAGCACTTCTTCTTCCTGTCTTTCATGATATTATAGTCCAGACTGTGTAACCACAGCACTTCTTCTTCCATGATATTATAGTCCAGATTGTATAACCCCAGCACTTCTTCTTCCTGTCTTTCATGATATTATAGTCCAGACTATGTAACCACAGCACTTCTTCTTTCATGATATATAGTCCAGACTGTATAACTGCAGCACTTCTTCTTCCATGATATTATAGTCCAGACTGTATAATCACAGCACTTCTTCTTTCATGATATTATAGTCCAGACTGTATAACCCCAGCACTTCTTCTTCCATGATATTATAGTCCAGACTGTATAATCACAGCACTTCTTCTTTCATGATATTATAGTCCAGACTATGTAACCACAGCACTTCTTCTTCCTGTCTTTCATGATATTATAGTCCAGACTATGTAACCACAGCACTTCTTCTTCCTGTCTTTCATGATATTATAGTCCAGACTATGTAACCACAGCACTTCTTCTTTCATGATATTATAGTCCAGACTGTATAATCACAGCACTTCTTCTTTCATGATATTATAGTCCAGACTGTATAATCACAGCACTTCTTCTTTCATGATATTATAGTCCAGACTGTATAACCCCAGCACTTCTTCTTCCATGATATTATAGTCCAGACTGTATAATCACAGCACTTCTTCTTTCATGATATTATAGTCCAGACTATGTAACCACAGCACTTCTTCTTCCTGTCTTTCATGATATTATAGTCCAGACTATGTAACCACAGCACTTCTTCTTCCTGTCTTTCATGATATTATAGTCCAGACTATATTACCACAGCACTTCTTCTTCCATGATATTATAGTCCAGACTGTGTAACCACAGCACTTCTTCTTTCATGATATTATAGTCCAGACTATGTAACCACAGCACTTCTTCTTTCATGATATTATAGTCCAGGCTATGTAACCACAGCACTTCTTCTTTCATGATATATATAGTCCAGACTGTATAACTGCAGCACTTCTTCTTCCATGATATTATAGTCCAGACTATGTAACCACAGCACTTCTTCTTGCATGATATTATAGTCCAGGCTTTGTAACCACGGCACTTCTTCTTCCATGATATTATAGTCCAGACTATGTAACCACAGCACCTCTTCTTGCATGATATTATAGTCAGACTGTGTAACCACAACACTTCTTCTTCCATGATATTATAGTCCAAACTGTATAATCACAGTTCTATGATAAGATTTAATATGAAAAACTGATGTCCAAATAATTCATAAGTTTTGTGTAAATTTCACTCAGTAATATAAAGCAGATTGTCACATTAGTTCATTATTATTAAAACTGTGTTAATGTTTGTCTGTTTTGATTATCTGTTTTGATCAAAGTGATATTCTCAATGTTTCCAGTGTTGATTATCCACCTTTACCACCGAGCAACATTTATTCTGGGGTGCAGGATTTGATTGGGCAACTTCTTGTGAAGGATGCAGGGTAAACAAATAATTGTATCATTTTTGTGTATTGTGTTTTGTTGCTGCAGAGTGAGGTATAGTTACATGTGTGATAGTGATTTTATATCGCACTCATATCCATTTCAGAAGAAGCGTTAAAAAAAGAGAAGAAAGTAATCATGTTGTTATTGTTGTTGTTGTCATTGTTCAGATGACCTGGGATCATGAACATGATGTTCTTTGCAGCTGATTCAGTAAAGGTGCTGCAGAGATGCATTATGTCAAACTGGAAGTCAGTCACAAGATTCTTCTCAGATCCAGAGTGTAGCTAAGTTCATACAGTGCTTCTTTAGCAGACTGCACCACAATGTGGAGCAATAGTCAGCTAAACCTTTTACTGAGGGCACCAATGGAGAGGTGTGACAAAGTCTTGATCAGTTTGTCAGCCAGCCATAATGCAAGCAGTCAGCTACGGGTGACTGACTGCTGCATCAGACTGAATCTTCACTCTCATCTATTTTGAAAAAAGATCACCTTAGAAAAAAGAGTGCTGGATATAAATAAAATGCTTCCTTGATCTTGTGAGCAGAATGGTGATAAAAAAATGTTAAAGAATAAATGCATTTTAAGATTACAGCTTTTTTTTTATTATTTGTGGTATTCAGGTAAATGAAAGTTGCATGTTAATGGTTACAACTGAGCACTGAATTGTCCAGCAACAAAGTGATTTCTATCAGTCTGTTGAGCTGCTTTTCTTATGGCCACTCCCACTAATATTTGAATGTTTAATCTCCACAGAAGTCGCCCATCTGCAGGAGAATTATTGGATGGATTTTTTAAAGTAAGATTTTTTTTGTTTAAAACAAGAGTTGCTGACACCCAAAGATGGTTGTCAGATCTCTGTTTTGTAAAACACTTATCTGTGGTACTTTATGTAAACCAGAGTGGATAATACATCTTCTTTAACAGTGTCATGGAAGACATGCCTCAGTGCTGACTGTAGGCTGAACAGTGACATTTTTATCCTTTATCTAGCTTTTGTAGATGATGACAAGTTCTGTGAAGTTGTTAGTTTGTTGAGTGTTTTATATTGGGTGATACCCATGTGTTGTTGTTGTTATTGTTTAATTGTTGTCTTGCATGAAGTAAAACATTAACAGAATGACCAGAATTAAAACTACAAATTCTTATAGGATAAGCAACCACCCATCCATGAGATGACAATTAGGTAATTACTTGGCCATGAAGTGCTCCTAACAAAAAGAGCTTGAGCTACCAAGTCTTCCATGCAGGTCTGACCCTTTGATACCTTGAAGAGAAATGAGGCAACGTAAACCCAGATGTTCTTTCATAAGAAATAAAACGTTTGCACGTCCAGATTTTTAAACATAAATATAAACATGGTCTCCTTCAAATATCTAATGCATGCAGGACAACAATTAAACAATAAAAACAACATAAAACACTCAACAAACTAACAACTTCACATCATCTACAAAAGCCAGGTACAGGATAAAAATGTCACTGTTCAGTCAGCATTGAGGCATGTCTTCCATGACACTGTTAAAGAAGACGTATTATCCATTCTATTTCATACTATAATATAGTACTGTAGAGGGGGTATAGGCGGGTAGTAAGTGTGGCAGGGTTGAGTGTTACATGTTAACATCAGCAGGTTATGTGAGCTGTGAGTTAACTTAAAAGATATTTCTTATGCTGTGTCCAGAACCTACCATGTATCTTTTTTTTTTTTTTTGAGTAATTCATTTTATGTTGTTTTTGGTGACTATATGATTTTTGTGGTTAAAACAAGAGTTGCTGACACCCAAAGATGGTTGTCAGATCTCTGTTTTGTAAAACACTTATCTGTGGTACTTTATGTAAACCAGAGTGGATAATACATCTTCTTTAACAGTGTCATGGAAGACATGCCTCAGTGCTGACTGTAGGCTGAACAGTGACATTTTTATCCTGTACCTGGCTTTTGTAGATGATGACAAGTTCTGTGAAGTTGTTAGTTTGTTGAGTGTTTTATGTTGGGTGATATCCGTGTGTTGTTGTTATTCTTTAATTGTTGTCCTGCATGAAGTAAAATAGTAACAGAATGACCAGAATTAAAACTACAGACTCTTATACGAAAAGCAGGTGCCCATCCATGAGATGACAATTAGGTAATTACTTGGCCATGAAGTGCTCCTAACAAAAAGAGCTTGAGCTACCAAGTCTTCCATGCAGGTCTGACCCTTTGATACCTTGAAGAGAAATGAGGCAACGTAAACCCAGATGTTCTTTCATAAGAAATAAAACGTTTGCACGTCCAGATTTTTAAACATAAATATAAACATGGTCTCCTTCAAATATCTAATGCATGCAGGACAACAATTAAACAATAAAAACAACATAAAACACTCAACAAACTAACAACTTCACATCATCTACAAA
The DNA here is from genome assembly GCA_009760885.1 of Achatina immaculata. Classification (NCBI taxonomy): domain Eukaryota; kingdom Metazoa; phylum Mollusca; class Gastropoda; order Stylommatophora; family Achatinidae; genus Lissachatina; species Lissachatina immaculata. The sequence goes on from CM019714.1 coordinate 5,223,331, forward strand.
AGCCAGGTACAGGATAAAAATGTCACTGTTCAGTCAGCATTGAGGCATGTCTTCCATGACACTGTTAAAGAAGACGTATTATCCATTCTATTTCATACTATAATATAGTACTGTAGAGGGGGTATAGGCGGGTAGTAAGTGTGGCAGGGTTGAGTGTTACATGTTAACATCAGCAGGTTATGTGAGCTGTGAGTTAACTTAAAAGATATTTCTTATGCTGTGTCCAGAACCTACCATGTATCTTTTTTTTTTTTTTTGAGTAATTCATTTTATGTTGTTTTTGGTGACTATATGATTTTTGTGGTCGTGAAACTTGTTGAACAGGACATTAATCTTGTGGAGTGCAGCTGTGATGTGCTGTGATGTCACTTCTACTGTGATGGTGGAGTACTTCTGTGATGTCACTTCTACTGTGATGTTGTAGTACTACTGTGATGGTGGAGTACTGCTGTGATGTCACTTCTACTGTGATGGTGGAGTACAGCAGTGATGTCACTTCTACTGTGATGGTGTAGTACTGCCGTGATGTCACCTCTACTGTGATGGTGGAGAACAGCTATGATGTCACTTCTACTGTGATGGTGGAGTACTTCTGTGATGTCACTTCTACTGTGATGGTGTAGTACTACTGTGATGTTACTTCTACTGTGATGGTGGAGTACTGCTGTGATGTCACTTCTACTGTGATGGTGTAGTACTGCTGTGATGTCACTTCTACTGTGATGGTGGAGTACTGCTGTGATGTCAGTTCTACTGTGATGGTGGAGAACAGCTGTGATGTGCTGTGATGTCAGTTCTACTGTGATGGTGGAGTACTGCTGTAATGTCACTTCTACTGTGATGGTGGAGTACTGCTGTGATGTCACTTTTACTATGATGGTGTAGTATTGCTGTGATGTCACTTTTACTGTGATGGTGTAGTACTGCTGTGATGTCACTTTTACTATGATGGTGTAGTACTGCTGTGATGTCACTTTTACTGTGATGTTGTAGTACTGCTGTGATGTCACTTCTACTGTGATAGTGGAGTACAACTAATGCTTTACATTCACAAGACTGCCATCTAAAGGTCATACTTGCAGCATGGCTGTAGGCCTGGCATGTTCAGCATTTTAATGTAGATATTAAAACAGATAATTTGTTTGATTGTGTACATCTTTATTTGATCATGTTTAATCATGTACACTTGTATAAAAGTGTTAACATGTTGTTCACAATCCCAGCATCAACATCTTCATATACTGAGTATACTGAGACAGTGGTATATGAGGTTAAGTTCTGTTATATTTCTGCTTTAATTGATGCCATTTCTTTATGAAACTCCAACATAGGTTTTTTTGTTGGAACAATTTGAAATATATTTCCTTTGTTCAACATTAGGATGGTCTTGCAGGCAGCTCTTCCCAGTCAGAGACAGTAGCAGAGGATGGACAACCACAACATAATACAGAAACAGCAGCAGAGGGTAGAAGACGTCATAATCCTGAGGTGAAGTCAAGAGTCTACATTTGTTATCTACTTGGTGGTGTTTGTCTTTGCAACAAGAACCATTCCGCAAGAGCAAGCCAGAAATGTTCTTTATGTCATCTTCTAGAAACTGTAGTAAAAGACGGATACTGGTGTTTAGTGTAGAAATGCAAAACAAGGAAATGAGAGAAAAAAGGAAAAAAGTTTATGTTTTCCTATTTTTAATTTTACAGATCATTTATATTTTGCCAATTTGTCACTTCACAGATCATTTTCTGCAGCCCGCCTGCCACAAAAAATAACATTTCTAACCAAATAACGAATGATAAAAGGTAAATATCTTAGATTTGTTTTTTCCATTTTGTACTGATAATGTATTTAATAAAACCACTAGCTTACAGAAGCTGTGATGATGATGATGATGATGATGACGACCAGTGAACTAGTGTTCAGTTTACGACCTCATTCTGAGTTCGGTCAGACCTCTTTTGTCTCAGCATTTTACAGCAACTTGGCTTTCACAGGTCTTTGCCAAGTGGTCACTCATCCTACTGTGGAAGGGTATCACCAACCACACTAGCTGGCCCAGCACATGATGATGATAGTGTTCATTGTTCTCATAATTTTGATCTTTAACAAAATTTCTTCTAACTGCTTGGTATGTACATCATAAGTAGTCAGTCATATGGGAAGAAAAATTTTGTATCAACTAGATGAAGGGATCAGGTGTAACATAGGTATCAGGAAGGTGTGACCACATGCAAGATGTACCAGAGAGTCAAATCCTTGTGTCTAGGATAAACTAACTGGGCCTACTCTTCAGTGGTTGCTGGGAAAGAAGCAAAGCAGACATGGAAGTGTCCAGACTGTTACCAGAATGTTATGGCACTTGTTCATATCATGGACTGTATAAGCAGTAGTTCTCAAACTTTTTAGTCATGACCCTAAACCAAGTTAGGTGCATGATCCATGAAAAAGCATTTTCAGTGTATTGAAATTAGCAAATATGACTAATACACTTTCAGTGTCTTTAACATGACATAACTTTGCCACTTTCACTCAAAATGATGTATAATGCCACTTTATAAATAATCCAACATTTTTATGATATACTCGGAACACTAAGAAGAAACATGTTTAAAACATTCAAGTGAACAGTAGCGAGTGTGGTTGCTGTTGTTTTAGTACTTTGGTTTTAAAGCTTAAATTAGAGGGAGTTCCATAAAATCCAGTAAACTTTTTTTTTTTTTTTAACACATTTAAAAAAAAAAAATTTTTCATAATTCTTATCGCAACGTACATTAGGACCTTCATGCCCCAGGTCTTTTTTGTAACCATACATCAGGACCTCTCCCCCCAACTCTTTTTTTGCAACCATACATCAGGACCCCTCCCCAAACTCTTTTTTGCAACCATACATCAGGACCTATTACCCCATCCCCCCACCCAGTCTTTTTTGCAACCCTACATCAGTACCTCTCCCCCCCCCCCCCATCCAAAGTTTATTTTTGCAACCCTACATCAGGACCTCCTCCCCCTCCTCCCACCCAAAGTCTTTTTTGCAACCCTGCATCAAGACCTCTTCTCCCCCCCCCCCCACCCAAAGTATTTTTTGCAACCATACATCAGGATCATACAACCCTCAGGTTGGGAACTCACTGCACTAAGACAGAATTGTTCCTGTAATCATTTGTTGCCAGAAGTTTTTTGTTTTTTTTTAAAACTTTGCATTTCATTCTTATAAACAGTGTGACATTCTGACTTTTTACAGCTACCTCATAATGCCCATGCTAACAGGTGTTCCGGCAACAATTGTTATCTACTTGGTGGTGTTTGTCTTTGCAACAAGAACCATTCCGCAAGAGCAAGCCAGAAATGTTCTTTATGTCATCTTCTAGAAACTGTAGTAAAAGATGGATACTGGTGTTTAGTGTAGAAATGCAAAACAAGGAAATGAGAGAAAAAAGGAAAAAAGTTTATGTTTTCCTATTTTTAATTTTACAGATCATTTATATTTTGCCAATTTGTCACTTCACAGATCATTTTCTGCAGCCCGCCTGCCACAAAAAATAACATTTCTAACCAAATAACGAATGATAAAAGGTAAATATCTTAGATTTGTTTTTTCCATTTTGTACTGATAATGTATTTAATAAAACCACTAGCTTACAGAAGCTGTGATGATGATGATGATGATGATGACGACCAGTGAACTAGTGTTCAGTTTACGACCTCATTCTGAGTTCGGTCAGACCTCTTTTGTCTCAGCATTTTACAGCAACTTGGCTTTCACAGGTCTTTGCCAAGTGGTCACTCATCCTACTGTGGAAGGGTATCACCAACCACACTAGCTGGCCCAGCACATGAAGATGATAGTGTTCATTGTTCTCATAATTTTGATCTTTAACAAAATTTCTTCTAACTGCTTGGTATGTACATCATAAGTAGTCAGTCATATGGGAAGAAAAATTTTGTATCAACTAGATGAAGGGATCAGGTGTAACATAGGTATCAGGAAGGTGTGACCACATGCAAGATGTACCGGAGAGTCTTCAGATCCTTGTGTCTAGGTAAACCACCTGGGCCTACTCTTCAGTGGTTGCTGGGAAAGAAGCAAAGCAGACATGGAAGTGTCCAGACTGTTATCTGACTGTTATCAGACTGTTATGGCACTTGTTCATATCATGGACTGTATAAGCAGTAGTTCTCAAACTTTTTAGTCATGACCCTAAACCAAGTTAGGTGCATGATCCATGAAAAAGCATTTTCAGTGTATTGAAATTAGCAAATATGACTAATACACTTTCAGTGTCTTTAACATGACATAACTTTGCCACTTTCACTCAAAATGATGTATAATGCCACTTTATAAATAATCCAACATTTTTATGATATACTCGGAACACTAAGAAGAAACATATTTAAAACATTCAAGTGAACAGTAGCGAGTGTGGTTGCTGTTGTTTTAGTACTTTGGTTTTAAAGCATAAATTAGAGGGAGTTCCATAAAATCCAGTAAACTTTTTTTTTTTTTTTAACACATTTAAAAAAAAAAATTTTTCATAATTCTTATCGCAACGTACATTAGGACCTCCATGCCCCAGGTCTTTTTTGTAACCATACATCAGGACCTCTCCCCCCAACTCTTTTTTTGCAACCATACATCAGGACCCCTCCCCAAACTCTTTTTTGCAACCATACATCAGGACCTATTACCCCATCCCCCCACCCAGTCTTTTTTGCAACCCTACATCAGTACCTCTCCCCCCCCATCCAAAGTTTATTTTTGCAACCCTACATCAGGACCTCCTCCCCCTCCTCCCACCCAAAGTCTTTTTTTGCAACCCTGCATCAAGACCTCTTCTCCCCCCCCCCCCACCCAAAGTATTTTTTGCAACCATACATCAGGATCATACAACCCTCAGGTTGGGAACTCACTGCACTAAGACAGAATTGTTCCTGTAATCATTTGTTGCCAGAAGTTTTTTGTTTTTTTTTAAAACTTTGCATTTCATTCTTATAAACAGTGTGACATTCTGACTTTTTACAGCTACCTCATAATGCCCATGCTAACAGGTGTTCCGGCAACAATTAGGACTACCTTTGGTAAATTTTGTAGCAGGAACAGAAGGTGAATAAGTGTTTCTGCTGTTTTCTTGTGTTCCAAAATTTTAGTGCCTAATTTAGTGGTGCAACAGTCCCAACAGTCAAGTTATGAAGGGTGACATATATGAAATAGATGTTATTAAGTGTATGGCTGTGGTGTCACTATGGCAAACCTTCAGCTACTGATTCTTCTACTTTTCTTCTATCCAGTTCAGTGTGACTTCACAGCTCTACTGAAGATACACATAAAGAAAAAGGAACAGCCAGTTTAGTGTTATGTTCATGTCCAGAAAAGCATTGTACATCAGAAGAGGCCATATAGAGAAGATTATTTTTCCACTTAGTATCTTATCAACACAGGAGTGTAGAGATTTTCATGGCTTATCAAGAGAATGATAGGAGTTTTCATGGGTTATCAAGAGAATGATAGGAGTTTTCATGGGTTATCAAGAGAATGATAGAAGTTTTCATGGGTTATCAAGAGAATGATAGAAGTTTTCATGGGTTATCAAGAGAATGATAGAAGTTTTCATGGGTTATCAAGAGAATGATAGAAGTTTTCATGGGTTATCAAGAGAATGATAGAAGTTTTCATGGGTTATCAAGAGAATGATAGGAGTTTTCATGGGTTATCAAGAGAATGATAGAAGTTTTCATGGGTTATCAAGAGAATGATAGAAGTTTTCATGGGTTATCAAGAGAATGATAGAAGTTTTCATGGGTTATCAAGAGAATGATAGAAGTTTTCATGGGTTATCAAAAGAATGATAGAAGTTTTCATGGTTTATCAAGAAAATGATAGGAGTTTTCATTAGGTCTTGCACTTTGCTATAAGAAATAGCGATTAATGATACAACAGAGAAGAACAGATTTAATGGAAGGTGATGTTTCAACTCTTGCATTATCAGCTGGTGAAAGGGCATGGCTTGATTAAGATAATTTGGCTGATGATTTAATGTTGCTTAGTTGATGTAGTTTGACTGATTATAGGGTGTGGCTTATGTTGCTGAGAGGGTGTGGCTTATGTTGGGGATAGGCGTGGCTTAGTTGAGATAATTTGACTGTTGATATGGAGTGACTTAGCTGATGGTCAGATTGTTGTTCAGTAAAATCTGATAAATCTTTTTTTCACTGGTCTATTACTTGTGCTGCTGAGAAAATAAACCATTTTATTTGTTTGTTTATAGAAGCTTAACCATATATCCACATTTATAAACCATTTTTTTAATGGAAGCTTAACCATATATCAACATTTATAAACCATTTTTTTTAATGGAAGCTTAACCATATATCCACATATATCAATACACTGAGATTATAAATTCATGTTTATACTGCACATTCTCATGATTAATTCAGATTTATTAACCATTGTTTGTATTTTCAGTAAGGTCTGATGGTGTCAATGATTGTGAAGTACTTGCTGTCCATTCCTATGGAAAAGATCTTGGAATAAACTAAGAAAGACATATAATGGCCTCACTTAATGCTAAGTCAAGCTACACCAACAACAGGCAGGATGTTGATATTCACATTAATGACCAAGATAATCTACAACAGCCTGTATGCTGGGAGCAGCATGTAGAGTCAGGATCAAGTGTTGGCGGTCTTCCTTTGTTGATGTTGATCAGAAGACAGTGACAGAAGCAAGTATCTCAGCTCTCAGAATTGTGAACTGAAACCATCACCACAACATGGCCAGCAAGGAGCACGGAGTTGGTGGCCTTTCGGTATAGATTTTTAGTCATTTGTCGAATGTTATTTATTTTAGTGAGGGATAATTGTAACAATGCACTGTGTAACAGTATTACAAGAGGAAAATTTGATGGAGAGTGAGTGTAACAATGAGTTCTGTAACATTATTACAAAAGCTAAAGGAGAGTGAATGTAACAATGAGTTCTGTAACATTAGTATTACAAAAACCTAAAGGAGAGTGAGTGTAACAATGAGTTCTGTAACATTATTACAAAAGCTAAAGGAGAGTGAATGTAACAATGAGTTCTGTAACATTATTACAAAAACCTAAAGGAGAGTGAGTGTAACAATGAGTTCTGTAACACTGGTATAACAAGAGGAAAATTTGATGAAGAGTGAGTGTAAGAATGAGTTCTGTAACACTAGTATTACAAAAGCTGATGGAAATATACCACATGGTTTGAACTCGCTATTCAGCTACACCTAACATTCCCCTCATCCACAACCATAATCCTTCTGCATTAAATTCATCTCTTTCTCACTTGTAACACAGTTTGGAACCTCCTCAAAGCATCCCATTACCCCCAGCCATAATCACTTATCCTACCTTCTCTCAGCTAGATAACCATAGTATCACTCTCTCACCTCTCCCCGGTTCTCATTTATAACTCACCTATCACGCATAACAAGTCTCCTTTTAAACATTCTCTACACTCCACCATGCCCATTTCTGAACACAGCCTCTTACAGGTCACAGCTAAATGCTCCATTCATTTTATTTTACTCTAATTTTTTTCCATTCATATTTTTTATGTGGCATTCATGTGAATTTATACTTTGTCTTCTCCTTCAATTTCTTTGTCCCGTATGTTTTTATATGATTAAGGCTCATGCCGAAACGTCACAATTTTGTAGTTGTTAAATAATAAAGCTATTCCTACTTTTTTCCTAGTTTATACATTTTGTTATCACAGCTTTACTGCAGTGCTTCGTGTATAGTTGTATACTGATACACGAATTATTTGTGTGTTACTACAAGCTGATGGAGAGTGAGTGTAACAATGAGTTCTGTAAGATTAGTGTTACAAGAGTAAAGGTGGACAGAGAATGAGAGATGAATGTAACAGTGACTCATGTAATGTTGGTACTATAAATCAGGTTTATTGGGTGAACATTTAGATGATGAAGAAGAAGATTAAAAGAGGAAAGAAAGACATGAAAAACAGCTTAAAATTTGAGAGAAAGTTTTTAATCAGGGACAACATAAACGGGCAAAGCAACAAATAAACATACGCACAAAGCAAAGATAGGAAATATTTCAGTAAAAGATAGTTTTTTTTTTTGTTTATCAGATTTATTGCATTTTCTGTTTATTGCATTTTCTATTCTCTGTGATGAAGGCGTTTTGCCAAAATATCACTCAGGTATGTCTTCATTGTCATCTCCTTACATTTTCTGTCATATTTATTGTGAATATTTGATGTCAGAAAAGGTTTACATTCACTTCCTCTGTTGGTTGTTAGTTGCAGGAGACAAATGGTTTCTTAACTTTTGCTGCTGCTATTACTGCTGAACTGTTATGATTGTTTCTGGCTGATATTACTGCTGAACTGTTATGATTCTTTCTGGCTGATATTACTGCTGAACTAATGTGATTGTTTCTGGCTGATATCACTGCTGAACTGTTGTGATTGTTTCTGGCTGATATTACTCTGAACTATTGTGATTATTTCTGGCTGATATCATTGCTGAACTGTTGTAATTATTTCTGGCTTTTGTAAATGTTTCTTTGAAAATGATTACTATTTCCATTATTTAAAAAAAACATTTCTTTTTAAAATTCAAGACAAAAAAGTGTGATCTACAAGTGTATGAAGATGTTGAATTTGAAGAGCCATTTATTTCATCAACGTATGGCACAGTTTTCGTTTGTCTGGACTCAGTAGTAATAGTCTAGCTCAGAATATTATTGAACATATTTTTTTTTAGATTACTCAATACAGGTGGTTGTTCTGATATTTGCTTGCAGTATTTTCTAGTAGTTTTGTTCCCAGTGTTATGTAACAGTATATTTAGCAAAGAGAAATACTTTATGTTATATAACAGTGTAGTTAGCAAAGAGAAATACTTTGTTACATAACAGTATATTTAGCAAAGAGAAATACTTTATGTTTATAACAGTATAGTTAGCAAAGAGAAATACTTTGTGTTTATAACAGTATAGTTAGCAAAGAGAAATACTTTGTTACATAACAGTATAGTTAGCAAAGAGAAATACTTTGTTACATAACAGTATAGTTAGCAAAGAGAAATACTTTGTGTTTATAACAGTATAGTTAGCAAAGAGAAATACTTTGTTACATAACAGTATAGTTAGCAAAGAGAAATACTTTGTTACATAACAGTACAGTTAACAAAGAGAAATACTTTATGAACGTTGACTTTCTAAGTAGCATATATTACCTGCCCGCAGGGATCCCCTCTTTGAGTTTGGTTCAGGTGCAGAAAGAATACATGCACGAAATCATGTTGGGACTGAACATGGGTTAAAATAAAAGTACATAATTTGTTAAATGAGAAGTAGATATGGGGAGATGAGTTTGTGTAGATCTGTTAGATGAGAAGTAGACATGGGGAGATGAGTTTGTGTAGATCTGTTAGATGAGAAGTAGACATGAGGAGATGAGTTTGTGTAGATCTGTTAGATGAGAAGTAGACATGGGGAGATACATTTGAGTAGATCTGTTAGATGAGAAGTAGACATATGGGGAGATGAGTTTGTGTAGATCTGTTAGATGAGAAGTAGATATGGGGAGATGAGTTTGTGTAGATCTGTTAGATGAGAAGTAGATATGGAGAGATGAGTTTGTGTAGATCTGTTAGATGAGAAGTAGACACGGGGAGATGAGTTTGTGTAGATCTGTTAGATGAGAAGTAGACATGGGGAGATGAGTTTGTGTAGATCTGTTAGATCCCCCGTGTGGTACCCGGGATCTGCAAAGAATAGGACCACTGTACCCTACCATGCATGATCATAAAAGGCGACTAAGGAGGGTTCAGCATAGGGCCAGCAACCCTATCTGGTAAAAAACTATCAGACTGCTACAGAAACAGAAGCAAGGGAAAAAGCAAATGCAGGTGGAAGGAGAAATGCGTATCAGGAAACTGAGCCCATGAAGGTTGTGGATGAAAGCCAGCCACTGGAAGTCCCCAGCCCGACTGCAGACCTCCTGGAACCTAAACAAAAGATGCAAATAGGCAGCTGGAATGTAAGAACACTAAACCAGACTGGAAAACTAGCACAAACCATCAAGGAAATGCACAGATACAAACTAGACATACTAGGAATACAAGAAGCAAGATGGACAGGACAAGGCAGAAGGAAATTAACAACACAGCACACAGAAGATACAATAATATGGTCAGGTAAAGAAGATCTTCATGAAGGAGGAGTAGCATTGATTATAACAAAAGAAGCATCAAGAGCATTGCTGAAATGGACCCCAATAAATGAGAGATCATTATATGCACGGTTCAACTCAAGATTCACGAAGCTGTCTATTATAGTTTGTTATGCACCAACAGAAACAGCTGAAGAGGAATTAAAAGAAGATTTTTACAACAGCCTCCAAGCCACAGTAGAAACAATACCCAAGCATGATATGCTACTCATCTTGGGCGACTTCAATGCAAAAGTAGGTGAAGGAAATGAAGATAGAAGAAGAATCATGGGAAGAGAAGGAATCGGAGAAATAAATGAAAATGGAGAAAGACTGTGCAGTTTCTGTGAAGAAAACATGATGACCATCGGAGGGACAATTTTCCAACACAAAAACATCCATAAGGTGACTTGGAGGTCACCAGATAAAACCACAGAAAACCAAATCGATCACATACTAATAAACAACAAGTGGAAACGGTCACTACAAGATGTGCGAGCAAGGAAAGGAGCAGATATAGGAAGTGATCACAACCTTCTGGTAGCAAAAATAAAACTAAAATTAAGGAAAGCCAGAATCGGAGAACACAGAAAGATACATTTTGATACAAGAAAACTGATAGACCAGCAAACAAGAAATGAATTCTCAATAATACTTAAGAACCGCTTCAGTGTCCTACAAGACGAAGCAGAAATGTCCATATTAGAGTTCAATAAAACACTACAGGAAACAGCAAAAGAGGTGCTGGGATATCGGAAAAGGAGAAAAGAGGAATGGATAAGTGAGACCACATGGGAAAAGATAGAGCAAAGAAAAGAAATCAAGAAAAAATTACTGAACACCAAATCACAACGGCTTAAAGAACGAGTTTTAAGTAATTATGCACAAAAAGACAAAGAAGTGAAGGAATCATGCCGTCAAGATAAACGTCAATATTATGACAACTTAGCAGAAACAGCAGAGAAAGCAGCATATACAAATGACATGAAAACCATATATAAAATCACAAAGCAGATGACAGGTAACTTCAATACAAGATGTGAAAGTGCAGTAAGAACACAAAATGGACAACTGGTCAGTGGAGAAAGAGAAAAAATTGAAAGATGGAGGGAACACTTTAACACCCTACTAAACAGAACACAAGCAGCACAAGCAATAGATATACCTGAAGCAAAAGCGGAACTAAACATCAATACAGGACCAATAACAATAAATGAAGTAAAGAGGCGATAAAGATGCTAAAATCAGACAGGGCACCAGGTGAAGATGAAGTGACTGCTGAGATGTTGAAAGCAGAAGAAACAGAAACACCAAAACAACTTTGCCGGATATTACAACAAATTTGGGATTTAGAAAAAGCCCCAGAGGAGTGGAAAACTGGTCTTATAGTAAAACTACCAAAGAAGGGTGACCTCAGAGATTGCGGGAACTGGAGAGGCATTACCCTACTGCCACTCACTAGTAAAGTATTTTGCAGAATAATCATCAACAGAATTGTACCAACACTTGAGGAAAAACTTCGGAAAGAGCAGGCAGGATTTAGGAAAGGAAGATCATGCATAGACCATATATTTGTACTTAGACAAATATTAGAACAGGCAAATGAGTGGCATAGCACAACATATGCATTATTCATAGATTTTGAGAAAGCCTTTGACAGTGTCAACAGAGATGCACTGTGGAAAATCCTAAGATGGCATGGCCTCCCCCATAAAATAGTTAATGTAATCAAAGCCCTATACGAGGGTTTTCAGTGCAAAGTTATCTGTGGAGAACATACCTCCAGCAGCTTTAGGGTACAAACAGGAGTGAAACAGGGATGTGTACTATCACCAACATTATTTATCTTGGCAGTAGACTGGTTAATGAAGGAGGCAACATCAGACAAACGCAGAGGATTACAATGGACCCTTGACACAGTGCTGGAGGACCTTGACTTTGCGGACGACATTTGTCTATTATCAAGCAGTCACAAAGATATGCAAGATAAAATAAACAAGTTAACCCAGAATGCAAACAACATAGGACTAAAGATCAACGTAGGAAAGACAAAGTTAATGAAGCAAAATGTGAACAACAGAAATGTACTCAGAGTAGATAACAAGTTAGTGGAGGAGGTCAACGAATTTGTATACCTTGGCAGCAGAGTAGTAGAAAATGGAGACAGCACAGAGGACATCAACAGCAGACTTACTAGAGCAAACCAGGCTTTTGCAATGCTACAGAATATATGGAAATCAAATAAACTAAGCATAAATATGAAAATCAGGATATTTAAGAGTAATGTTCTAAGTGTACTACTCTATGGAAGTGAATGCTGGAAAATCACCAAAACCATAGAAAACAAGTTGAATTCTTTCCAGACTAAATGTTTACGTAGAATTAAAAAAATATTTTGGCCAAACACCATAAGAAATAACATCTTATTGGCAGAAATGCAGATGAAACCACTGACAACAATTATTGAGGAAAGACGCTGGCGATGGTTGGGACATGTGCTCCGAATGACTGACAACTCACTACCAAAAATAGCACTAAGATGGACACCACAGGGGAGCAGAAGTAAGGGTAGACCAAAAGAGACATGGAGAAGAACAACAGAAAGGATGTTGAGCAATAGAGGGCTCACCTGGGCAAGAGCAGAAAAAAAGGCGAAAGACAGGCATTTGTGGAAAACCCTTGCGGAAGCCCCATGTGCCCTGGGCACTTAAGGTTCAGAGAGAGAGAGATCTGTTAGATGAGAAGTAGACATGGGGAGATGAGTTTGTGTAGATCTGTTAGATGAGAAGTAGACATGGGGAGATGAGTTTGTGTAGATCTGTTAGATGAGAAGTAGATATGGGGAGATGATATACAAGGAGACATCTGAGGGGCATGAGAACAAAAGAGATAGATGGATAGACCATGGAGAGACAAAGGAGGAGATAGATAGACCATGGACAGACAAAGGAGGAGATGGATAGACCATGGACAGACAAAGGAGGAGATGGATAGACCATGGACAGACAAAGGAGGACAGGCAGACAGACTTCAAGATGGAAAGATGTGTTTAAAACTACGGGGACTGACAATGACAAGAAGTTCTAATCCAAGGTCGATGGACCCTCAAGAAGGCCAGTGCGATGACTTAACTGAACCCGACAGTTAGAAGATGAGAATTGTCACTGACATCCATGATTTGAAATGTGTAATGGTCAAGAAAACTTTCCTTGACTGAAACAGGAAAGCTCATTCATGAGATTCTCGATAAGGTATAACTCTAGAGCAGCACAGCAGGTATGACTCTCTCTTGACAATACATAATGAGTTATGGAATAATTGTGCTTACTGCAGTTCATAGACAGAAATAACCAAGGACAGTGTTATATATATTTTATTTGTGTGATCTTGCTTCATCATCCTTGACTCATCAATCATCGTCGAGCATTTTCATTCATTGAAGGCTGGACTTTTGCTGGGTTGTGTGATGCCAGTGTGAGGTCCTGTATGTAGCAGAAAGAACCCAGGATAAACCTCTGAAATAGTGATTAATCAGTTTCAGAAAAAGAAGAACTGTTGCCAGTGTGAGGTCCTGCATATAGCAGAAAGAACCCAGGATAAACCTCTGAAATAGTGATTAATCAGTTTCAGAAGAAGAGCTGTTGCCAGTGGCTGAGGAGTGTGTCACTGGCAGTGATTGGTGATTTCACTGTCAAGGTCATTCCTCCCTTCCTCTCTCACTCTCTCTCTACCAGCCACACATATCATCTTTTTCTGTCACAGTTCCAGCAGTTAATTCAGAACAGTTTCTGTGTAATTTTTGTTTGTGGTCACATTAAACTTGCCAAAATGTGGAGGAAATTATAAAAATTTGGAATAGTTTTTTAATCACAAAGTTCTGTATCCTCTAGTTTTATTTTTCTCTGTAATTAGAATGTTTCTGTAGATCTTCTTTTTTCAGAGTATACAAACAACCTTTCCCGGTGATATATCATGACTACTCTTCTAAATTCTCATTTATAATGGCCGGTGATGTGTTCTTAGAACAGATGTGGATTGTCTCTGGTGTTTCATTTGTTTGTTTTCTTGTACATGGTCTCCACTACATCCTTTCTGAGATATATTTTTCCCTGTGATACTCCTCCCAGTATTTTGGGTTTACATCATATCTTTTTATTTTGCTTGGACACATGTCTGAACCACAGTTGTCTTTTTTTTGCTGTAAGATAGATGTACTTAAGGAACATCTGTTGGTATGAATCTCAACTGCACCGACATATAAATATAATGAATTATATCTGTGTTTAGTGTTCTGTTTTTTTTTTATGTGTACTATTTGTGATGTGAGTACCAATAGCATTACTAAATATTTTTTCTATGCAGAAGGTAAGGGCTGAAAACATGTTTAATGACAGGAGACAAGTCTATGGTAAGTATGGTAGTTTTGCGTTGATCATCAACGGCTTTATCTTTCACATGACCAGCTTCATCGTTAGAAGCAACAGTCAGACTAAAATCACCTGCAGTAAACACACACACCTTCACGTTTTTATTTAACTTATCACACATTTTTTTTTAATTTCAAAGAAAAGAACACATAAAATATAGCAAGGATAATGAAAGGAACAAATCTAGAAAGTAGCAAGAATAACTCTGTAAGTATTGAAGACCAAATGCTAGAAAGTAGCAAGGATAATGCTGTAAAAACTTAAAGGGACAAATGCTAGAAAGTAGTGAGGACAACTTAGAACTGAGGAACAAAAACTAGAAAGTGATGAGGACAAGTGAATAAGAACTGAGGAACAAATGCTAGAAAGTAGCAAGAACAAGTGAGTAAGAACTGAAGAACAAATGCTAGAAAGTAGCAAGAACAAGTGAATAAGAACTGAGAACAAATGCTAAAAAGTAGCAAGAACAAGTGAGTAAGAACTGAAGAACAAATGCTAGAAAGTAGCAAGAACAATTGAATAAGAACTGGAGAATAAATGCTAGAAAGTAGTAAGAACTGAGGAACAAATGCTAGAAAGTAGCAAGAACAAGTGAGTAAGAACTGAAGAATAAATGCTAGAAAGTAGCAAGAACAACTGAGTAAGAACTGAAGAATAAATGCTAGAAAGTAGCAAGAACAAGTGAGTAAGAACTGAGGAACAAATGCTAGAAAGTAGCAAGAACAAGTGAGTAAGAACTGAGGAGCAAATGCTAGAAAGGAACAAAGGTAAGAAGAAAAATTGTCTAAAAGACAACATGGATAATAAAAGAACTATAGCCTGAAATATAGCAATGATAATATAATGATAAATGAAAAACAAGAGAAAAGAGCACTGTTTTATTATACAAATGAATGTCTCCTTGACAACAGACATCTTGATACTAGTCCTGAAGGAGCAAACGACAGAAAAATGAGCAAAATATCTAAAATCTATATATATATATAACTGAAACGTATGTATCTATGTGTGTATGTATATATGTATATTCCAGCATCACAGTGGAAGGCTTGGAGCAATTTCAGCCAAACTTGGCACACACATGACTTACAGTGCACCGTGGGGGTTAGATTATCCCTAGGATACTCCTATGACCCCTAGGGGTTGGGGTGACATGTAAAAATATTCGAAAATGAACGATATTAGTGTCGAAGCCATAGTTTTCGGGGTCGCTGAGAGTGACACTCTCGATTCCGTTTAAGTCCAAATTCAGCCCCCAACAGCATGGGGGGGGGGGCTAAAGGTTGAAAAGGGATGTGGTGACATGTACAAATAATCGAAAACGACCGATATTAGTGTCCAATCCATAGTTTTTGGGGTCGCTGAGATGAATAGTTCAGCCCCCAATTAAGCCCACGTTTAGTCGAATAAAAGGAACAGAAATCTGTAGAACCGTCTAGACTCTGTAGAACTTTCTAGATGGTTGTGGAAATGACTGGAACATTGTAGAACCTTCTAGAAGATTTTGGAACTGAATAGACCTCTGTAGACCTTTCTAGAAGGCTGTGGAAATGAATATAACGTTGTAGAACCGTCTAGAAGGTTCTGGAAATGAATAGAACTTTGTTGATTAGGATAAATAAATACCCGGGCAACGCCGGGTAATTAGCTAGTATTATATATAATACAAGAAACAGTCTGTAGACGTACTACAATCCGTAAACATACTGATCCCAGCTTTATGATATCAGGACAAAACATGAACATTAGCGTGAGAACAAGATTTGAAATGTTACTGCGGAGAAAAAAAAAGATAGTCAATGAGACTAGAGAAGATAAGAAACTTTGCTGGGACTAGAGAAGATAAGAAACTTTGCCGCCAAAAAAAACCACCAGGGAAAACGGGACATCTCTGTTAGGGCAATCCGCTGCTGTTCTTCTGATGTACGATCATGGAAGGCTCTAGAACAGCGCCCCAATCCCCTCAGCTGGAATTAACAATAAATTTAGCTTCCTTTAAACTTCTTTAGATTTCCACATATTTTCTGCTGTTTGTTGTGCTCCATTTCAATACAGTTTTTCATTCATAAGTTTTAGCCCTATCTCCCAGCCCTTCTCTTCTTCTCTGGCCACATTCTTATCTCCCTTTCACCTCCTGCTGACATCCGATTGGTTGACGTTGTTTGTCTTTGTCATCTCCAAGCCATATTTTGGTTTCCTTCTCCCGTCTTTAGGGCGCATTTGTTGGATTCTGTACTAGGAAGATGCTACAAAGCTGAAGTTTTGTTTTCATTTTTCTTTTTATTTATGTGTTGTGCTGTACTTGTATGTAATCCTTGAAAAAGGCTGAAATCAAAATATTGGATGTTATATGTTCTTCATTTATACATTCTCATCTTACTTTCATACTTTCTGCTATTTATGTTTTTTCCCTCACTTTCCTCATTCCCTTTTTCGTTTTGTAAAACTGAGCCATACACCTCAGTCTACCTTCATGACTAGAGAAGAAGAAACTTTGCTGGGACTAAAGAAGATAAGAAACTTTGCTGGGGCTAAAGAAGATAAGAAACTTTGTGGGACTAAAGAAGATAAGAAACTTTGCTGGGGCTAAAGAAGATAAGAAACTTTGCTGGGGCTAAAGAAGATAAGAAACTTTGCTGGGGCTAAAGAAGATAAGAAACTTTGCTGCAGCTAGAGAAGATAAGAAACTTTGTTGGGACTAAAGAAGATAAGAAACTTTGCTGGGGCTAAAGAAGATAAGAAACTTTGCTGGGACTAAAGAAGATAAGAAACTTTGCTGCAGCTAGAGAAGATAAGAAACTTTGCTGGGACTAAAGAAGATAAGAAACTTTGCTGGGACTAAAGAAGATAAGAAACTTTGCTGGGACTAAAGAGGGTAAGAAACTCTGCTGGGACTAAAGAAGATAAGAAACTTTGCTGGGGCTAAAGAAGATAAGAAACTTTGCTGGGACTAAAGAAGATAAGAAACTTTGCCTGGGCTAAAGAAGATACGAAACTTTGCTGGGACTAGAGAAGATAAGAAACTCTGCCGGGACTAGAGAAGAAGAAACTTTGCTGAGACTAGAGAAGATAAGAAACTTTGCTGGGACTAAAGAAGATAAGAAACTTTGCTGCGGCTATAGAAGATAAGAAACTTTGCTGGGACTAAAGAAGATAAGAAACTTTGCTGCTGCTAAAGAAGATAAGAAACTTTGCTGGGGCTAAAGAAGATAAGAAACTTTGCTGGGACTAAAGAAGATACGAAACTTTGCTGGGACTAAAGAAGATACGAAACTTTGCCGGGACTAGAGAAGATAAGAAACTCTGCCGGGACTAGAGAAGAAGAAACTTTGCTGAGACTAGAGAAGATAAGAAACTTTGCTGGGACTAAAGAAGATAAGAAACTTTGCTGCGGCTAGAGAAGATAAGAAACTTTGCTGGGACTAAAGAAGATAAGAAACTTTGCTGGGGCTAAAGAAGATAAGAAACTTTGCTGGGACTAAAGAAGATAAGAAACTTTGCTGGGACTAAAGAAGATACGAAACTTTGCCGGGACTAGAGAAGATAAGAAACTCTGCCGGGACTAGAGAAGAAGAAACTTTGCTGAGACTAGAGAAGATAAGAAACTTTGCTGGGACTAAAGAAGATAAGAAACTTTGCTGGGACTAAAGAAGATAAGAAACTTTGCTGGGACTAAAGAGGATTAGAAACTTTGCTTGGACATTATCAACAACAAAACAGATGCAGATTGATGCAGTTACACAGAGAGAAGGAGTCTTGGCATGCCATTAGCACTGACTTTTCTTGTAAACAGTGTCATATTTTGTTATCATAGTTTTACTACAGTGGCTTTGTGTATATTTTTGTGTTTGATTTTATGGGGGTGAAGACGCTTGTCCGATGAGGTAATCAGCGACCCATAGCTGATATGCCAGTGTCAGGATTAGCGACCCATAGCTGACCAAGACCCTGTCCCACCTCTCCGTGGTACCCCCAGTAACAGGCCTAGCCTGGCTAACGGGGCAGGGATCGCCATAGTCTCCATGGTGGTGGAGTCTGCTAAAGAAGCATTGCACACCCCCTGCTTTTTAGCTGTACTCTGGGACTGAAAAAGTAGCCGCCATAACCCGCTCCCATGCCGATACGATGCTGTGTCTCAACATCTCTACAGCGTCGGCTGCAAAGAATAACAGCTCGCAGTTACAGGGAGTTCGTACAAGTACAGGTTTGATTTTATGTACACATGTACGTAGAAACTCTCTGACATTATACAGGAAGATTGTTGGAATAAAAGTATTGAATAAAAAGGACCATGGGAATGAATCTTTAAAGAAGGACAACATGACAGTTAGCTGCACATCATACTGCAATAGGAAAAGTGGATGAAGGGTCTACACAGTTGGGAAAATGTATATTCTTAATAAATAATTTCTTCCTAACACTTAATATCACGAACTCTCAAGCTAGAAGTGACTAAAGAAAGTGTACAAGTATAAAAACTGCCCCACCAGAAGCGTAAAAGATTAAAAACATTGATTTATGAGAATGACATCCTGTCATAAAAACAGCTAACAGTAGATATTTATAGTGTTGTCTTCATTGTGAGCGAGATCAAACCTTCTCCTACCATCACACAATACTTGGTTCTGCCCACAGATTTATTCCAATACCGGAGTGGTTCCCAAACTCTTTGTAGCTGAGGACCACTTTTCTGACTAAAAGTTACACTCCATCAACTTATATGTAACATTGCAATGTCACGAATTTTTGCTTTTATTCAAAAGATGAAACATGATCTAAAAAAAAAAGCTGCGAACCACCAGATAATGCTCTGAGAACCACTTTTTTAATTATAAGTAGCAGCAGCCTACCATCTTATATGTAACATAGCAGTGTCATGAACCTTCGTTTCTGTTAGATAGATTGACCTTATTTTTAAAAAAGCTGTGAACCGCTAGATAATGCTCTGAGAACCACTCGTAATCAGAAAACCACAGGTTAAGAATGGTTGCTCAAGAATGTCCTACCAGATTTGATTTTGCCTCTTTCATCAACATAATTTATTAAAAGTAAAATATTAGTAAGAGTTATGTACAATTTTTATTTGTTTGATTTTTTAGATAAAAGTTTTACTTCATACATTTTCAATAAGTGTGTAGTATAGTCTAACTACAGTCTAACACGGAAGGAACAGTTGTTGAAGAAATAAACCATTTTGCATATCTTGGCAGCTATATACCAGGATGGTGACACCAGAAAGGAAGTTAGAATTCGAATTGCAAAAGCAGCCTTGACCTTCAAGAATCTTGAGAACATATGGCATTCAAAAATTATAAACACAAAAACCATTCAAAAACTATTCAATTCAAATGTAATATCCACCTCATTTATGCATGTGAAAGCTGGAAAACAACTAAAGAAATAGACAAGAAATTAGACTATTTTGAAAACAAATGCCTGAGAAAAATAATCGGTATAAAGTGGAACGAATTCAAGAACAATGCAGAGATAAGACAGATGACTGAACAACAACCAGTCTCATGGGTGATCAGGAAAAGAAGATGGACATATGTCGGTCATGTGATGAGAAGAAACAATCATAATCCCCATAACAAGCTATCAAGTGGAACATTTAGGCCGAATAAAAAGAGGTCGACCATGTGAAACTCTAAAGAGAACATTGTTAAGAGAAGCCAGTTTAGTGGGCATAACATCCCTTGATGAGACTGAAAAACTCGCCGAAGGCAGGACATCTTGGCAAACTACCATGCCGGCCCTATGTGACGTTTAGCGGCACGGGAAAGATTGAGACTTGAGATTGAGATAGTCTAATTGAAGTCATGTGTGCGTGCGTGCGTGCGTGCGTGTGTGTGTGTGTGTGTGTGTGTGTGTGGAAAAAAAGGGGGGAGAGGAGTTTGTGAGTTACAGAAGATAAAAATGATGTTAAAATCCAGTACGTCAGTCACGTGGTGGCGTCCATGAAAGACTAGCTGGGAAGACGTCTGTCAGTTATTCTGGAAACCTTAAGATCTTTATCTGAGGCGTTGCATCGCAGAAGCGACTGTACGCTGCTACACCGACCAAGACCCACTCATTGCTTGCCGGGGCATGACAGTAGCAGGGGGCACCAGTATCACCCTGAAAGAAAGTATCACTTTGTCAGAACTACATAGAAGTTATCTTTGTGTGTGTGTGTTTATCAATGTACTTGTTGTGATGTATGTATATGTGAGCAGTTCTCACTGAATATGCCTTATGTCAGGAAATCTATTTCCAAGAGAACAAACTTGACAATGCTTACAAAAATGCAGTCTTAGATTATGATGTTTTCTTTTAAGTGAGCTTTCATTATTCATCTTCTTCATTATTCATCTTCTTCATTATTCATCTTCTTCATTATTCATCTTCATATATTCTTTTATAGTCAATATCTACCTTTCTGTCCCGTGAGTAAATAAGACTATTTGTATAGCTCCCGTATAGAACTGTGGTGCCATGCTGCCATGGTGCCATGTTGGTATGGTGGTTAATGTACTCGCCAGCTGATCAGAAGATCCTTAGTTCGATTTCACACTGACCGACAGTGAAGACAATCCAACCTCCAAGAAATAGGTACCTGGCCAGTAAAGGCAGGCGCCGGCATCCCTACTTCAAATGCTGCACTGGCCTAGAAATGTGAAGGCACTAACACTTCACAACCAGCTACAGCATGTAAACGTCATGATACATAGATAGAACCGCAGAGTTTAGCTTCTTTGGTGGTTTTATTGGACCAGTAGGTACCTCACAGTGTGTCATAGTTGATGAAGTTTTGGAGGATGTGTTTCTCAACTTTAGGTACCTCACAGAGTGTCATAGTCGGTGAAGTTTTAGAGGATGTGTTTCTCAACTTTAGGTACCTCACAGAGTGTCATAGTCGGTGAAGTTTTAGAGGATGTGTTTCTCAACTTTAGGTACCTCACAGTGTGTCATAGTTGGTGAAGTTTTGGAGGATGTGTTTCTCAGCTTGAAGTACCTCACAGTGTGTCATAGTTGGTGAAGTTTTGGAGGATGTGTTTCTCAGCTTGAAGTACCTCACAGAGTGTCATAGTCGGTGAAGTTTTAGAGGATGTGTTTCTCAACTTTAGGTACCTCACAGTGTGTCATAGTTGGTGAAGTTTTGGAGGATGTGTTTCTCAGCTTGAAGTACCTCACAGAGTGTCATAGTTGGTGAAGTTTTGGAGGATGTGTTTCTCAGCTTGAAGTACCTCACAGAGTGTCATAGTTGGTGAAGTTTTGGAGGATGTGTTTCTCAGCTTGAAGTACCTCACAGTGTGTCATAGTTGGTGAAGTTTTGGAGGATGTGTTTCTCAGCTTGAAGTACCTCACAGAATGTCATAGTTGGTGAAGTTTTAGAGGATGTGTTTCTCAGCTTGAGGTAGTCGGACACAGTGGAACAGAACTACCAACCTTAAATGTCACAAGTGCTTGACTTCAGAGGTCATTGTGTCCTGTTCTTAGGTTAAAATAGTGACATGTTCATTTCTGTTTACCAGGTGGTAGTCATCATGTAGTGGTGTTTGTGGCTTCCTGTACATCTTTATCACGTAGTGGCTGTCATGTCTTTCTTCTGGTTATGTGTGACTGGTATGTTTGAGTGAGCACCTGGCTCTGGTCCTTGTTCTCTAGCTGCTGGAGAGCTCTGCTCTACCCGCTGGAGAGCTTTGACAGCTTCCTTTTCTAGGCATCATAAGTGAGCAGTCTTGTCCTTTCAGTGATCTCAGTTCAGTGTGAACCTTCCAACATCCACCCAGTTCCATAAGTTCTCTTACTGTTATTATCTGTGCCATCTGTGGGTATTTTTTGTTTTGGCTATAGTTATTAAATGGGAGCACCTGGGACCATCTGGGCCATGATGTCATGTTGTTTCCCATCTGATATTGTTCACCATTGTTCCCTTATGTCATTTCTCAGGTTATCACCTGGTTCCACTTTGTGCTTACCTACATCTGTCTGAAACCCCATCAGTGGTCCATTTATGGATCACTGCCTGTCCCAAGTCAGGAAAAAGGGGGAGGGTTGGCTTAAGGCCAGCAACCTTATCCTATAAAAAGAACTTTGCTACAGAAACGCCAAAAAGAGACTCAAAAGATATTTCGGCCCTGGGGGAGGACGGGCCTCCAGCGGGAGGAAGCATGAAGCCGGACAGTGAAAGCCAGGGAAACCAGGAAGCTGTCAGACCGACAACCGTCATCTCCACCAGGACCACCATTATTATAGGATCATGGAACGTTAGAACTATGTTTGAAGCAGGGAAATCAATGCAGGTTGCAGCGGAAATGAGGAAATACAACATCACCATCCTGGGAATCAGCGAAACAAGATGGACTGGAACTGGGCAAACAAGGATTAGCACGGGGGAGCTTTTGTTGTACTCAGGACACGAGGAGGACACCGCACCACACACGTATGGGGTGGCCCTGATGCTGTCAAAGACAGCTCAGGGAGCGCTAATTGGATGGGAGGCGCATGGCCCACGGATTATTATAGCCACCTTCAAAACCCAAAAAGAGAAGGATTAATATGGATGTCATTCAGTGTTATGCACCAACAAATGAAAGCAGCGATGGTACTAAGGAGGAATTCTATGAGAGATTGCTGGGTATTGTGCAGAGTCGTCCAGAGCGGAACATGGTTATCGCCATGGGTGATTTCAATGCCAAGATCGGAAGTGACAACAGGGGATATGAAGATATCATGGGGCAGCAAGGATTGGGTGTAGTGAATGACAACGGAGAGAGATTTGCTGACTTTTGTGCCATAAGCAATTTGGTCATTGGAGGGAGTTTCTTCCATCATAAAAGGATACACAAGGTTACATGGGTTTATCCGGATCAGGTAACAGAGAATCAGATCGACCATATATGCATTGGGAAGAAATACAGAAGATCTCTTCAGGACGTGAGGGGCAAAAGAGGAGCCGATGTTGCATCAGACCACCATCTAATTGTGGCACGATTGAAGTTAAAACTAAAGAGGACTGGGATAGGAGTCAACAGTAGACAACGCCAGAGATACAACACTACAGTTCTAAAAGACAGAACTAAGCAGGAAGAATTTAAGATCACACTCGCCAATAAGTTTCAGATTCTACAAGATCTACCTGAAGAAGAGTCAATTGATAAGAGATGGCAAGGAGTGAAAGAAGCATTTACCTCACCATGTCAAGAAGTGCTTGGCCCAGGAAGCTGTGCTACAAGGAGTGGATCTCTGCAGAATCCATAAGGAGAATAGAGGAGAGAAAGATGAAAAAAGCAGCACTCAACAACAGCCGCACAAGAGCCAGTAAAATTATTGTACAAGAAGAGTATAGGGAAGCATGTAGGAAAACAAAGAGGAGCATCAGGACAGACAAAAGGAACTACATAGAAACACTGGCAACAGAGGCAGAAGGAGCTGCCCGGCAGGGAAAAATACAGGATCTATACTCCACAATTAAGAAGATGATTGGAAATTATAGTGTGCCGATGAGGCCAGTGAAAGACAAGAACGGAAAAACAATACCCAGTGACTGGGGACAGAGAGACAGATGGATGCAGCACTTTGAAGAATTGTTGAATAGACCAGCCCCTCATAACCCACCGAATATTAAACCAGCCGATAGAGACCTACGAATAGATTGTGGTATACCAACAAGGGAAGAGATTCGTAAAGCCATAAAACAACTGAAGCATGGCAAGGCAGCAGGACCTGATAACATCCCGGCAGAAGCACTGAAAACAGATATTGAGACCAGCGTAGACATTCTTCACCCCCTCTTCAGGAAGATCTGGGAAGAGGAAGAAGTGCCTACAGAGTGGAAAGAAAGTTACCTTGTCAAGCTACCAAAGAAAGGTGACTTGAGCTCCTGCTCCAACTACAGAGGTATAACACTGCTATTAATACCAGGAAAGGTACTCAACCGAGTTCTTCTAAATAGGATAAAGGACGCGATAGATCCACAACTCAGGGACCAACAAGCAGGATTCCGGAAGAACAGATCCTGTACAGACCAAATAGCAACATTACGTATTATCGTAGAACAATCACTGGAGTGGAACTCACCTCTCTATGTCAATTTTATTGACTATGAGAAGGCTTTCGACAGCGTCGACAGACAGACCCTATGGAAGCTGTTGAGACACTATGGAGTACTGGAGAAGATTACCACCATCATTAAAAACTCCTATGAAGGGATGACATGTAGGGTAATCCATGGACAACAACTAACAGATGCCTTTCAAGTTAACACCGGAGTGAGACAGGGATGCCTGCTGTCACCATTTCTATTTATCCTGGCCATAGACTGGATTATGAGAAAATCAACAGAATATAGGAGAAATGGTATTCAGTGGATGCTCTGGACTCAACTTGACGACCTAGACTTTGCTGACGACCTGGCACTTCTCTCTCAGACTAAGTAACAGATGCAAGAGAAAACCATATTAGTGGCAGAAAATTCTTCAAGACTAGGCCTTACCATCCACAAGGAAAAGAGTAAAGTTCTTAGAGTAAATGAGGGCAACGAAATGCCCATTATATTGGAAGGAGAGGAACTGGAAGAGGTTGAAAAGTTTACTTATCTGGGAAGTGTGATAGACAAACAGGGAGGAACAGAAGCTGATGTAAAAGCAAGAATGGGCAAGGCAAGAGTAAAATTCCATCAGATGAAGAAAATATGGGGAACTTCAGCCTTGTCAATTAAATTGAAGATCAGAGTATTTAACACCATGATAAAGCCCATTCTGCTATACGGTTCAGAAACTTGGAGAACTACTGTTACGATCATGAAACGAATCCAGACATTTATTAACACATGCCTTAGAAGGATTCTACAAATACGATGGCCAGATACCATAAGTAACCAAGAACTGCAGCAGCGAACAGGCCAGCAACCAGTGGAAGATGACATCCTACGAAGAAGATGGGGATGGATCGGACACACCCTACGGAAACCCACATCCAGCACCACAAGGCAAGCCCTAACATGGAACCCACAGGGTAAAAGGAGGAGAGGGAGACCAAGGAACTCCTGGCGCCGAAGTCTGGACACGGACATCAAAATAATGAACCAGACATGGAGACAGTTGGAAAGAGTGGCCCAGGACCGAACTGCCTGGCGAGCTCTTGTTGGCGGCCTATGCTCCACGAGGGGTCAGAGGCATAGATAGATAGATAGACATCTGTCTGAGAGCATTTTGTGTCCATCTTTCTTACAAGGAGGATACAAACATAGCTAAATGTTTAATGTTTCATCTGTTTCTACTATTTTCTATCTGTTGTGTTGTTTTTGTACATGATTCTTCTTTTCCCAGACTATGGGATTGTTGTATACTTTTTATTTTTCTGCTCATCTTACTTTCTGTCATTCGTGTTACTGCCCACTTTCCTCTTTCTTTCTTTTTTCTTTCTTTCTTTCTTTTTTCTTTCTTTCTTTCTTTCTTTCGTGTGTGTAAAACTGAACCAGACATTTCCATCTTCTTTCAAACATGCCACAGTGGTGTTTTCATCTTTATCATCAAAATGATTTAAAATGTAACTTAAACAATACCGAAATATTGCTGAAATTTCTTTTGCTAATATCTCACAGAAGTTTGCAACTGATTTTCCCAGAATATGAGTTGCACATTATCTTCCAAAGGAACTGCTGACAGAAGTATCATTTAGTTCTGTCAAGTCACATGTGTTTATATAGACAGGCTTAAATATTCATGCGTGTTTGTGGCCTTGTATATGTTTGTCTTAGCATGAATTGTATGAACAATATGGCAGACAACTCACAGAGCAGTATAGATTTTTGTTATTGGTTGCCTGGAAACACATTGTATTACTCGCGTTGAATTCGTCCCCGATATCTGTGCATCCGGTCTCGTTCAAGAAGACAGCAGCCTCCCGTAGACCGTCAGCATCCACGTCTAAGAATGTAGTAAAATGTCACATTGTCACAAATATATCACAGAATGGTAGTAAAGTGTTGCATACATGTACATGTAAATGCCACAAGTAACAGAATAATACAAGAACGATAATTGTCACAAAATATCACGGCACTAGATGGCATTTCATTAGTGCGTGTTACTAAAAGGGGATACATGGAAAGTGGAGAAAGGTGGATAACCATCAAATTGGGTAAGGAATCATCATCATCATCATCATGTGCCTTCTTTAGAATGAAAGTTGGTGGTAATGAATCTCCATTTCACTCGCTCCCTCGCCACGATGTACACTCTGCCAACTCTCGTATGTTATCTTCCCATCTACATCTCTGTCTACCTCTCGTATGTTATCTTCCCATCTACATCTCTTGTCTACCTCTCGTATGTTATCTTCTCATCTACATATCTGTCTACATCTCGTATGTTATCTTCCCATCTACATCTCTGTCGACCTCTCCTATGTTATCTTCCCGTCTACATCTCTGTCTACCTCTCATATGTTATCTTCCCATCTACATCTCTGTCTACTTCTCCTATGTTATCTTCCTATCTACATCTCTGTCTACCTCTCCTATGTTATCTTCCCATCTACATTTCTGTCTACCTCTCCTATGTTATCTTCCCATCTACATCTCTGTCTACCTCTCATATGTTATCTTCCCATCTACATCTCTGTCTACCTCTCGTATGTTATCTTCCCATCTACATATCTGTCTATCTCTCGTATGTTATCTTCCCATCTACATATCTGTCTACTTCTCGTATGTTGTCTTCCAATCTACATCTCTGTCTACCTCTCCTATGTTATCTTCCCATCTACATCTCTGTCTACCTCTCCTATGTTATCTTCCCATCTACATCTCCTGTCTACCTCTCCTATGTTATCTTCCCATCTACATCTCTGTCTACCTCTCCTATGTTATCTTCCCATCTACATCTCTGTCTACCTCTCGTATGTTATCTTCCCATCTACATCTCTGTCTACCTCTCATATGTTATCTTCCCATCTACATCTCTGTCTACATCTCGTATGTTATCTTCCCATCTACATATCTGTCTCCGCTGTTGGCGAGATCTTCAGCTGCCGTGCGTGGAGCGGTGCTCTTCCCGGCCAATGAAGAAATTTGCAAATGAGGTTGCCGCGCAGCATCACTGCGGAAAAGGTGGTTGAAAGAATAAAGCGAAGCAAACAGTCAAATCACGGCACCTCTGGTCTGGAGGTCGGCCACGTCCTGAGTGCAGTCATATCGGGTGAAATGCATGAACCGGCTTGTCCCAGAGGTTAAGACACTGCTGGCGAGACTCTTCAAATGCCGCGCGTGGAGTGAAGCTCCTCCCGGTTAAGGAAGTAAATGCGGAAATAAAGGTTGCTGTGCGGCGCCGATGGGAAAAGGTGGTGGAAAGTGAAGTTTAACCTGGTATGTCCAGTAGTATCGCTACGAGAGCTATACCACGGCACCTCTGCTCTAGAGGCCGCCGACGTCCGAAATACACCTACACTGGTGAAATATGCCTAAACCGGCACACACCAGGGGTCGAACTCGATGGCTAGACATGTCATGCCACCTCCGCTCTAGAGGTCGGTAACGCCTGATAAACACCCATACTGGTGAATTTTGCCTAAACCGGCTCATACCAGGGGTGAATCTTGAAGGCTATGAATGTCACAGTACCTCTGCCCTAGAGGTCGGTCCCGTCCCAAACACGCCCATACTGGGAAATGCCTAAACCGGCTCAACCCAGGGGTAGAAGTCACTAGTGGCGAGGATTCGTCCTCCTGGACAAAAGCTCCATCCTGGTCACAACCAGGAAGGGTAGCGGCCACGACCACAAAATGCTGAAGTCGGAGACACTGGACCAGGGAAGTCTAGATAGGCAACCACCTCTCACCCGGCGGGGATGTCTGCGTATCCTAATCACGCTGAGGTTTTCCGGTGAGAAAGTCCAACCCTGGACTGGATGGGCAACCACCTCTCACCCGGCGGTGATACACGGGTATCTCAAAACACGTCGAGGTTTTCCGGTGAGAAAGTCCAACTCTGGCCTGGGTGGGCTAACGCCTCTCACCCAGCGGGGATGCACTGATATTCCAAACACGTCGAGGTCTTCCGGTGAGAAAGTCCAACCCTAGACCAAACTGGTGCAATGAAAACCACGGTGTCACGCAATCCCGCTTCAGAGACCCACCAAGAATACAGGCTAAAGCACTGTGATACTCTGAACCCCTTGTGGTCCTTTCGTGGAACTCGTGTGGTCTATTTTGGACCACACAGGGGACCACGGGACCTAACGAGGACCACATGCGTGAATTCAGTAGGTTCACAGTGCGGTTTTTGGTGGTAGAAGTGAACGAAGAAGAAGAAGAAGAAGAAGAAGACATATCTGTCTATCTCTCGTATGTTATCTTCCCATCTACATATCTGTCTACTTCTCGTATGTTATCTTCCCATCTACATCTCTGTCTACCTATCCTATGTTATCTTCCCATCTACATCTCTGTCTACCTCTCCTATGTTATCTTCCCATCTACATCTCCTGTCTACCTCTCCTATGTTATCTTCACATCTACATCCCTGTCTACCTCTCCTATGTTATCTTCCCATCTACATCTCTGTCTACCTCTTATATGTTATCTTCCCATCTACATCTCTGTCTACCTCTCCTATGTTATCTTCCCATCTACATATCTGTCTACCTCTTGTATGTTATCTTCCCATCTACATCTCTGTCTACCTCTTGTATGTTATCTTCACATCTACATCTCTGTCTACCTCTCCTATGTTATCTTCCCATCTACATCTCTGTCTACCTCTCCTATGTTATCTTCCCATCTACATCTCTGTCTACCTCTCCTATGTTATCTTCCCATCTACATCTCTGTCTACCTCTCCTATGTTATCTTCCCATCTACATCTCTGTAGATTTCTGTCTTTTGATATGGCCAAAGTATTTTGTTTTCTTCATTCTTTCTTTGGGAAGTTCACATTACGCTTGGAGCTGTTCTAAAATTTGCGCATTTGTTCTTTTCATTCTCCATGTTATATGACCTAGTTTTCTATAGAACCACATTTCTGCTGCATTAATCTTTCTCTGCATCTTTTTGCTGAGAGTCCAGGTTTCTGCTCCATGCAGTAAAACAGAGTAGATACAACATTTTACAAATCTTAATTTTGTTTCTCTTGGCAGAATCCTGGATAACAGCGCTGTCTTCAAAGCGTTGAATGTGTGCTTTGCTATTTCTTTTCTTTTCTTTATCTCAATCTCACATCTCTCATCTTCAGTTAATGTATGTCCTAGGTAGCAGTAGTTTATCGTTTGTTCCAGTCTCTCTTTGTTTACAGCTATATCCATCTCTGACTTCTGGTCTTTCTGGCTGAACACCATTATTTTAGTCTTCTTGATATTATTCTCAGGTTTCCATTCTTGATTTGTGTTGTGTATCATATCCATTAATTTCAGGAACAAATAAATTACCATAAATGTACCATAATCCCCACTTGATCCTTGAAACCACGTATAATACCTGCACACTGTGGCATTGCAGGAAACAAAACAGCCAGTAGACTAGAAAAGGAAGGCACAAATAAAGAACACTTCAGACACACAAT
The DNA here is from genome assembly GCA_009760885.1 of Achatina immaculata. Lineage (NCBI taxonomy): Eukaryota > Metazoa > Mollusca > Gastropoda > Stylommatophora > Achatinidae > Lissachatina > Lissachatina immaculata. The sequence goes on from CM019714.1 coordinate 5,253,508, forward strand.
ATAAAGCAAAAGGAAGAGAAAACTCGAGTTAATACCAAAACACATGGAGCAGAGAACAAACATTAGATAGCTACATGACCCCACTACATGCAGAGATCTCAGAGCCCAGGTATGGCCACACTACATGCAGAGATCTCAGAGCCCAGGTATGGCCACACCACATGCAGAGATCTCAGAGCCCAGGTATGGCCACACTACATGCAGAGATCTCAGAGCCCAGGTATGGCCACACCACATGCAGAGATCTCAGAGCCCAGGTATGGCCACACCACATGCAGAGATCTCAGAGCCCAGGTATGGCCACACTACATGCAGAGATCTCAGAGCCCAGGTATGGCCGCCAAGAGAAAAGCAAGGAGGAAAAACTTTGGGGTTCCTATGAAGGCCTCCTGCTGACAGCAGGATTCACGGAGGCAACCAGGCTCCCTATTTAGAAAGCTGATCATACAAAACTGAATGAAGAAGAAGAAGAATACGTATTTTTAAAAAAATACTTTGATACGTATGAAACAGGTAAAAAAGTGCACACATTAAGACTTCAATAAAAACAATGAGCAACAAAACATATCAATACAGTACTGTATAGTAATAAACAAAAAGTTCATGTAAATGTATTTTTATGTAATATTTATTTAACATACTTAAACTGTGGATAACCAAAACTGCTGTTGATGGAACATTGGATGAGGGAGGAATATTATAATTTAAGTTTTTTCTATTTTCGTGGCATTTGAGGATTGTAAGACATCTATACTGGCAACAGGAAGCAGCGATCTGAGTTGAAAATAGAACTGGAAAATATCAACCTATAAAACAAGGGGTGCGACAAGGATGTGAACTATCTCCAGACCTTTTTTCTCTGTACAGCGAGAATATTCTAAGAATGATCATCACAGAACCAGCATAAAAATTAGAGGATTAACAACCTTCGGTATGCTGACGACACAGTACTGATAGCTGAGAACCAACAAGACCTGCAAAATCTCTTGGATAAAGTCGGCAAAGAAAGTGAACAGAAAGGCCTTACTTTCATCATCAAAAAGACAGAGACTATGGTTATATCTAAGAGACAGAATCCACCAACATGCAGTATAAAATTAAACGGAACTATTCTAAAGCAAGTGCAGAAATTCAAATACATTGGAGCAGTAATAACTTCGGATGGGAAATGCAGAGCAGAAATTAGGAACAGAATAAGCCAAGCAAAGACTGCATTTCAGAGAATGAGAAACATATTATCCAACACATCCTTATCAATGAATGTTAGAAAACGAGTTCTAAAATGCTATATTGAACCTATCTTGTTATATGGAAGTGAATCATGGACAATAGGCAAGTCTGCACAAAAATCATTGGAAGCAGCAGAAATGTGGTTTATTAGAAGAATGTTGCGAATCCCCTGGACAGCAAAAATAACTAATGAAGAATGTATGAGAAGAGCTGGAGAGACAAAAAAATCTTGTAAAAAAAATAAGAGAGAGGCAATGTACTTTCATAGGACATGCAATGAGAAGAGGGGGCATTGAAAATGTTATAACAACAGGAAAAATATAAGGAAGAAGAGCCAGGGGAAGACCAAGAGAAATGATACTGTACAGTCTGACGGGATGGTGTGAGAGGAGATCACCAAGTGAGCTGATGGCCTGCATGAAGGATCGTGTACTCTGGAGAAGCATAATAGCCAACATCAGTTGGCGCGGCACCTGATGATGATGATGATGATGACATTTGCCTTATTTCTTCGGTATAAACACATTTCAAGAGTGCACTGCCCAGGGGGCCCATGTGCATGGGGGTCCCAGCCAGCCCATGAAAATCTATGTATATGAATGTATATGGCGGGTGTGCTGGGGGCCCAGTGCACTTTACCTAGGGGCCCCTGATGTTAAAGATAGTCTTGGTGTGGAATATACGTAGCATATAGCAATTTCAGCAGCTGTGATGTATGTTTTCAATTATGAACTTATTTTAGCTGCAGTCAATCATCTTGGAAGTTCAGTAACCAGGTATGGCCACACTACATGCAGAGATCTCAGAGCCCAGGTATGGCCACACCACATGCAGAGATCTCAGAGCCCAGGTATGGCCACACCACATGCAGAGATCTCAGAGCCCAGGTATGGCCACACTACATGCAGAGATCTCAGAGCCCAGGTATGGCCGCCAAGAGAAAAGCAAGGAGGAAAAACTTTGGGGTTCCTATGAAGGCCTCCTGCTGACAGCAGGATTCACGGAGGCAACCAGGCTCCCTATTTAGAAAGCTGATCATACAAAACTGAATGAAGAAGAAGAAGAATACGTATTTTTAAAAAAATACTTTGATACGTATGAAACAGGTAAAAAAGTGCACACATTAAGACTTCAATAAAAACAATGAGCAACAAAACATATCAATACAGTACTGTATAGTAATAAACAAAAAGTTCATGTAAATGTATTTTTATGTAATATTTATTTAACATACTTAAACTGTGGATAACCAAAACTGCTGTTGATGGAACATTGGATGAGGGAGGAATATTATAATTTAAGTTTTTTCTATTTTCGTGGCATTTGAGGATTGTAAGACATCTATACTGGCAACAGGAAGCAGCGATCTGAGTTGAAAATAGAACTGGAAAATATCAACCTATAAAACAAGGGGTGCGACAAGGATGTGAACTATCTCCAGACCTTTTTTCTCTGTACAGCGAGAATATTCTAAGAATGATCATCACAGAACCAGCATAAAAATTAGAGGATTAACAACCTTCGGTATGCTGACGACACAGTACTGATAGCTGAGAACCAACAAGACCTGCAAAATCTCTTGGATAAAGTCGGCAAAGAAAGTGAACAGAAAGGCCTTACTTTCATCATCAAAAAGACAGAGACTATGGTTATATCTAAGAGACAGAATCCACCAACATGCAGTATAAAATTAAACGGAACTATTCTAAAGCAAGTGCAGAAATTCAAATACATTGGAGCAGTAATAACTTCGGATGGGAAATGCAGAGCAGAAATTAGGAACAGAATAAGCCAAGCAAAGACTGCATTTCAGAGAATGAGAAACATATTATCCAACACATCCTTATCAATGAATGTTAGAAAACGAGTTCTAAAATGCTATATTGAACCTATCTTGTTATATGGAAGTGAATCATGGACAATAGGCAAGTCTGCACAAAAATCACTGGAAGCAGCAGAAATGTGGTTTATTAGAAGAATGTTGCGAATCCCCTGGACAGCAAAAATAACTAATGAAGAATGTATGAGAAGAGCTGGAGAGACAAAAAAATCTTGTACAAAAAATAAGAGAGAGGCAATGTACTTTCATAGGACATGCAATGAGAAGAGGGGGCATTGAAAATATAACATCAGGAAAAATATAAGGAAGAAGAGCCAGGGGAAGACCAAGAGAAATGATACTGTACAGTCTGACGGGATGGTGTGAGAGGAGATCACCAAGTGAGCTGATGGCCTGCATGAAGGATCGTGTACTCTGGAGAAGCATAATAGCCAACATCAGTTGGCGCGGCACCTGATGATGATGATGACATTTGCCTTATTTTTTCGGTATAAACACATTTCAAGAGTGCACTGCCCAGGAGGCCCATGTGCATGGGGGTCCCAGCCAGCCCATGAAAATCTATGTATATGAATGTATATGGCGGGTGTGCTGGGGGCCCAGTGCACTTTACCTAGGGGCCCCTGATGTTAAAGATAGTCTTGGTGTGGAATATACGTAGCATATAGCAATTTCAGCAGCTGTGATGTATGTTTTCAATTATGAACTTATTTTAGCTGCAGTCAATCATCTTGGAAGTTCAGTAACCAGGAGACATCATGACAAGAGTCCACATAACAGTGCTTGGTTACTTACTGACATCAGCAAGGCCCCAGCTCCTGATCTTGCAGTCAGTGAAGTCGACGAGTCCAGACATTGTAGCTTTGTCGTAGCTGCAAGCAGGTGAGTGGCAGTCTCCCACGTCACGAAACAATGAGACGTATTGCTCGCCTATGTCAATGTATGCTGTCCCATCTGACCCTGGTCAATAGATATAGTTACATTTGTATGACATGTGTACAGTTATATCTGTATGACATGTGTACAGTTATATCTGTATGACATGTGTACAGTTATATCTGTATGACATGTGTACAGTTATATCTGTATGACATGTGTACAGTTATATCTGTATGACATGTGTACAGTTATATCTGTATGACATGTGTACAGTTATATCTGTATGACATGTGTACAGTTATATCTGTATGACATGTGTACAGTTATATCTGTATGACATGTGCACAGTTATATCTGTATGACATGTGTACAGTTATATCTGTATGACATGTGTACAGTTATATCTGTATGACATGTGTACAGTTATATCTGTATGACATGTGCACAGTTATATCTGTATGACAGATTCATTTCTATGATGGGTTACAGTTTAGATAGACTCATTTACAAATCAGATAGATTCTTTTATGTCTCTGAAAGATTCAGTTACATATCAGACAGATTCAGTTACATATCAGACAGATTCAGTTATATATCAGATAGATTCAGTTACATATCAGACAGATTCAGTTATATATCAGATTCAGTTATATATCAGATAGATTCAGTTATATATCAGATAAATTCAGTTATATATCAGACAGATTCAGTTATATATCAGACAGATTCAGTTATATATCAGACAGATTCAGTTATATATCAGACAGATTCAGTTATATATCAGATAGATTCAGTTATATATCAGATAAATTCAGTTATATATCAGACAGATTCAGTTATATATCAGACAGATTCAGTTATATATCAGATAGATTCAGTTATATATCAGATAAATTCAGTTATATATCAGACAGATTCAGTTATATATCAGACAGATTCAGTTATATATCAGACAGATTCAGTTATATATCAGACAGATTCAGTTATATATCAGACAGATTCAGTTACATATCAGACAGATTCAGCTACATATTAAAATCAGTTATGTATCAGAATGAATACATGTCAGGCAGATTCACTTATTTGTCTAATAGGATCAGTAATCAAGTCCTGCTCAGATGATAGTGCAAGTTGTACATTTGCATGAGGCAGCAAGTTAGAAGGTGGGGGAGTGGGGGTGGGGGTGGGGGTGGGGGAAGATGGATTGAGAAGAACTGGGCAAAAATGGGAAAAGTAAAATAAGCTGTAAACAGAAAAGAAAAATAGTATGAAAGTATATTATTGAAAGAAAAAAAAACCAATTTCATTTATTATTGATAACATGGGGATAGAGCTGAAATATGTATCAGTGAGGAAAAACTGGAAGAAGTGGAGAGTTTTGTATATCTTGGATCACTGCTAACTAATAATGGAGATACAATGAGGGAAATTAAAAGGAGGATATCTATCGCTCTTCAGAAAGTAAAACGATTAGATACAGAGAGATTAAATGATACACAGTTTCGTGGAGGTCACACACAGAAAGTTAGAGTGAGAATCCCCAGAGGAACACACTGTGTTTTGTTCCATGCGATTAAAATGAGTTTGCTACAATATCTGAGACTTAAGTACATCGTACTGTGATAGCTACATTAAAATGTTGACAAATGTTTCGACAAATCAGATAAAGTAACTGCACAAATCATTCAGACGAAATCTTCTTCTTCAGTGTTCGAGGAAGGTTTGTCAGGCTAAACCTGCAGCCTCGTCGGCCTGACAAAGTCCCCCATCTTCTCCAGTCTTGAGTGTCAGCCCCACAGCCTTTCCTTCAGTTCCTCTCTCTTGAGGAAGAACTGTGCTTGGAGGTTTGAGTGTCAGCTCCACAGTCTTTCCTTCAGTTCCTCTCTCTTGAGGAAGATCTGTGCTTAGAGGTTTGAGTGTCAGCCTCACAACCTTTCCTTCAGTTCCTCTCTCTTGAGGAAGATATGTGCTTAGAGGTTTGAGTGTCAGCCTCACAACCTTTCCTTCAGTTCCTCTCCCTTGAGGAAGAACTGTGCTTGGAGGTTTGAGTGTCAGCCTCACAACCTTTCCTTCAGTTCCTCTCCCTTGAGGAAGATCTGTGCTTAGAGGTTTGAGTGGGTTGGCAAGTTTGCAGAATGTGTTCTGCTGTTTGGATCCCAAAACCACAGGGACATTCATATGACTACCACCAGAGGTGGTGAAGCGTTGGCGCTGGGGATACAAATAACATAAAGTGATGGCGCTGGGGATACAAATAACATAAAGTGATGGCGCTGGGGATACAAATAACATAAAGTGATGGCGCTGGGGATACAAATAACATAAAGTGATGGCGCTGGGGATACAAATAACATAAAGTGATGGCGCTGGGGATACAAATAACATAAAGTGATGGCGCTGAGGATACAAATAACATAAAGTGATGGCGCTGGGGATACAAATAACATAAAGTGATGGCGCTGGGGATACAAATAACATAAAATGTTGGCGCTGGGGATACAGATAACGTAAAGTGTGGCTGCTGTGGTTTGGTGTACTTACCATTGACTAGGTTCAGTAGTGGTGGCACTATAGGGTACTTCTTGCTGCCCATTTGAATGTTACTGGAAATAATAAGAGGATTTTTACTTAATGTGTGAGTACCTCTGTTAAATGACAAGCAGTAGTTTTTTGAGCACTGAAAAATATATAAGAGCAGAAACATCACATGAACTAGCAGTGGAACTAAGTAAATAGAGTGGGAAAACCAAAGTTGCCACAAATCAAGGGATACAACCACTGAAAATCCCTTTGACACCCTTCAGTCTTTTACATATTTTAGTGGTTATGTCCCTTGAGTTGCTGTTTTCTGCCTTACTTATAGAATGGACTTCATAAAAAGACAATCACGGGACATAATACTCCAGGGGAGATATTCAGTTTTATATTTTGTCACAATTCTGAGAACTATATGTGAAAAATAAATGATTATATTTAAATATTATAAATATTTTTATTATAGTTGTCTGCGTTATGTCAGTCTGATATGTGAGTTCATTATTTAATTACGAGGGTCATACCGAAAATTGTGAGCAAATTTTTTTTAATAATCGAAATTTATAGATAGAGAAAATATAAATATATCACCTTAAATTTCTTCATATTCTTCACTTTTCAACATAATCTCCTCTCTGCACACATTTTCCCCCAAGTTTGAAAATACCCTCCCGGTAGAATTCCGTTCCAGCTGACCGACGGCACAGACGCACTGCTTTCTGGACGTTCTCTCCTGTGGGATCCAGCGGCCACAAACTTTTCTGTACCCTAGGGTTTCAATCATTTCCTGTACTGCACTGTGTCATATTCCAAGATTTACAGTGATTTCAGAAACTGTGACACGTCTGTCTTCTTTAATGATGTCGTCAACCCTTTCCACGTTGCGTTCAGTGGAGGCAGTTCGACGGCAACCGCTGCGATGCATATCTTGGGTGCTGGTGTTTCCATCTTTGAAATGTTTCACCCATCTCCTAACACTGCTAGCACCCATACCCACATCTCCTTAAGCAAGTTGAAATCTTTGGTGAATTTCAGCAGCGGGGATTTCCTCTTTAACGAGGAACTCAATAACAGCACGTTGACGAAATGAAATTTCAGCACCCGTCATTTGTTTCTGCTCCACGTGGTCATGTGACACATGATAGTGACGTCATGTGACCTCTACATGAAGTGCAATGGATGGAGATTAAGCTGATACATTTATATTTTCTCTATCTATAAATTCTGATTTTAAAAAATTGCTCACGACTTTCGGTTTGAGCCTCGTTTTTGAGGGCTGAGATAGCGAGAGCTTGACTGTGAACAAAACACCCACATACAGGAAGTGACAAAACTGTAGTGAGGCCAGGCAGACAAGAAAATAAACTCTCATTCATTCATTCATTCATTTGCATGTCACTTGCGGAACTTTGCCTCCCAAACAGCACTCCTGTAGGCCTCTCGGTTGTGAGCAAGATGGCCTGCTGCTGCAGCATCCATTTGCAGATCGTCGATGATGTCTTGCAGCCATCTTCGTTTTGGTCTTCCTCTTTTTCTTTTTTCCCATTATGTATCCTTCCAATACGGTCTTCTCTAAATTATCATGACGTTTAATGTGTCCAAAATATTTAAGTTTTCTCTCTATAATCCTCTTTACTAGCCAGCCTTCTTCAATATTAAGCTCTTGTAGTATAGATATATTTGTTCTTTTTTGTGTCCATGATATTTGGAGAACCCTTCTGTAGCATTTAAATTCAAAGGCATTTATGTGTTTCTCAGCTGTTTTGTTAAGTGTCCAGGTCTCACAGGCATATGTTGCGATGGAAAAGGTGCATGCGCTTAAAAATCTTATTTTTTTATTTCTGTCTGCTCCTCTCCACAGATTCTTTAGTTGTTTTACTTTCTGAAGAGCGATAGATGTCCTCCTTTTAATATCCCTCACTGTGTTTCCATTATTAGTTAGTAGTGATCCAAGATATTCAAAACTCTCCACTTCTTCCAATGTTTCCTCATTGATACATATTTCAGCTGCCTTGTTTGTTTTGTCAGTTGTCATCAATTTAGTTTTCTTTGCATTAAGATAGAGCTTCTGCTCTTCGCTGTTCTTACGGACTGACATAATTAGTTTTTCCATTCCTTTTTGTGTTGTGGACAGTAACACTGTGTCATCAGCATATCTAATCTCTGGTATTTTATAACCTCCAATTGTTATGGCATCGTAATATTCTTTGTCTACATCTTCTCTAACATTCCTCATTATATTTCCAGTATACAAGTTAAATAAGTAAGGTGACAATATGCACCTCAGACGGACCCCTTGTTTTATGTCAAACCAAGTTGTTGTTTCACCATTTATTCTTACTGCTGTTTGTTGGTCTAGATACAGCAGTGATGTTAATTGTATCAAATGTGTTGGAAATCCCATTTTTTCCATTATTTCCCAAAGTTTCTGGTGTTGTACACAATCAAATGCCTTTGAGTAGTCTATAAAGGATAAATATAGATTCACATTAAACTCTCTGCATATATATAGAGAGAAATAGAGAGAGAAAGATATAAATAGAGAGAGAGAGAGATAGAAAAATGTGGTCACATCTATGTAAACCTTGACATAATCAATCTCAAGTGGTCACATCTGTGTAAACCTTGACATAATCAACCTCAGGTGGTCACATCTGTGTAAACCTTGACATAATCAACCTCAGGTGGTCACATCTGTGTAAACCTTGACATAATCAACCTCAAGTGGTCACATCTGTGTAAACTTTGACATAATCAATCTCAAGTGGTCACATCTGTGTAAACCTTGACATAATCAACCTCAGGTGGTCACATCTGTGTAAACCTTGACATAATCAACCTCAGGTGGTCACATCTGTGTAAACCTTGACATAATCAATCTCAAGTGGTCACATCTGTGTAAACCTTGACATAATCAACCTCAGGTGGTCACATCTGTGTAAACCTTGACATAATCAACCTCAGGTGGTCACATCTGTGTAAACTTTGACATAATCAACCTCAGGTGGTCACATCTGTGTAAACTTTGACATAATCAACCTCAGGTGGTCACATCTGTGTAAACCTTGACATAATCAACCTCAGGTGGTCACATCTGTGTAAACCTTGACATAATCAACCTCAGGTGGTCACATCTGTGTAAACCTTGACATAATCAACCTCAGGTGGTCACATCTGTGTAAACCTTGACATAATCAACCTCAGGTGGTCACATCTGTGTAAACCTTGACATAATCAACCTCAGGTGGTCACATCTGTGTAAACCTTGACATAATCAACCTCAGGTGGTCACATCTGTGTAAACCTTGACATAATCAACCTCAGGTGGTCACATCTGTGTAAACCTTGACATAATCAACCTCAAGTGGTCACATCTGTGCAAACCTTGACATAATCAACCTCAGGTGGTCACATCTGTGTAAACCTTGACATAATCAATCTCAAGTGGTCACATCTGTGTAAACCTTGACATAATCAACCTCAAGTGGTCACATCTGTGTAAACCTTGACATAATCAACCTCAGGTGATCACATCTGTGCAAACCTTGACATAATCAACCTCAGGTGGTCACATCTGTGTAAACTTTGACATAATCAACCTCAGGTGGTCACATCTGTGTAAACCTTGACATAATCAACCTCAGGTGGTCACATCTGTGTAAACCTTGACATAATCAACCTCAGGTGGTCACATCTGTGTAAACCTTGACATAATCAACCTCAGGTGGTCACATCTGTGTAAACCTTGACATAATCAACCTCAGGTGGTCACATCTGTGTAAACCTTGACATAATCAACCTCAGGTGGTCACATCTGTGTAAACCTTGACATAATCAACCTCAGGTGGTCACATCTGTGTAAACCTTGACATAATCAACCTCAGGTGGTCACATCTGTGTAAACCTTGACATAATCAACCTCAAGTGGTCACATCTGTGCAAACCTTGACATAATCAACCTCAGGTGGTCACATCTGTGTAAACCTTGACATAATCAATCTCAAGTGGTCACATCTGTGTAAACCTTGACATAATCAACCTCAAGTGGTCACATCTGTGTAAACCTTGACATAATCAACCTCAGGTGATCACATCTGTGCAAACCTTGACGCAGTCTGGACAGAAGACAAAGACACAAGAACGTCTTACACATCTGGTGAAAGCATTTGTATGAACTCCAGGCAGGCCTCTGACGTGAGGAAAGTTGGCTTCACTGTTCCGTTGACGCTGGCGATGACAAAGACAGCATTACATGACGTCGATTCTGGGTCTCCGAAAGTGATGTTGGCGATCCCGGAATACGGGCAGCCATCGGAGACCTTCATGGAGTTGAGAATACGGTACGTTGGCGTCTGACACACTGAGGATAAAGACTGCTGAAAATGCATTATTAGTTCTAACGGGGGGAGGGGGGGCGCAACAGGATGATGATGGCTTTGGACAAAGTTAATAAGGATGATTTATGACATTTGATTGTGGAGATGATGACATTTGATTGTGGATATGATGACATTTGATTGTGGAGATGATGACATTTGATTGTGGATATGATGACATTTGATTGTGGAGATGATGACATTTGATTGTGGAGATGGCGACATTTGATTGTGGATATGATGACATTTGATTGTGGATATGATAACATTTGATTGCGGATATGATGACATTTGATTGTGGAGATGATGACATTTGATTGTGGAGATGATGACATTTGATAGTGGAGATGAGATTTGATTGTGGAAATAATGACATTTAAAGGCAGCACAACATGTACAAGTTTTATCATCATCATCATCATCATCATCATGTGCCGTATCAAATTAGTAGGTAATCAAGCATTTTAATATTTCAGTATTTCGATATTTGATGTTAGTTACTGACTTTCGGACACGTCGTAGAAACAAACTATCCATCAGGTGTTTTTTTTTTGTTTTGTTTCTAATCTTTCTCTGTTTCCCTTTCTATTTAGTTTTCCTGTTGCCATGACCTCTCAAAGCCAACTCCTTCTCATTTTATGTCTAAATGAGTACTGATGGTTTATTTCATACAGTTTAATTAGTTATTTCTTTTCACTGTGTGTGTGCGCGCGCGCGTGATATTTCTCGTTTGCCATCTTTACTTTCCATTCATAGTTCAAAGCTCAACGTTCAAAAATTCAGACTCCGACTTCACAACTTCAGGACAACCCCATACATGCTCATCTGCATGCCGAAGCATCCATCCACGTTTCTCCTAGCAATCCGAGATCATACGCCTGAGACCTTCAAGACATCTTTATATCACTTTTTTTTTCAACTGTCTGTGACTTGCTTCCATAGCATAAAATAGTCTTGATACTTCATGCGCTACTCGTTTCACAGACCTGAAACAAGTCAAGTTTTATGACAACTTGTCTTTGTGCCAACTTTGTTGTAAAGTTTTTTTGTTTTTTATTTTTGTGTAATGAAATTTTAGAAGTAATGTTTTCTTGTTAAAACTGGGAAAATCTGGTAAAAGTTAAGTCATCTGGACAGCATATCCAAACATCTGGACAGCATATCCAAACATCTGGACAGCATATCCAAACATCTGGACAGAATATCCAAACATCTGGACAGCATATCCAAACATCTGGACAGCATATCCAAACATCTGGACAGCATATCCAAACATCTGGACAGCATATCCAAACATCTGGACAGCATATCCAAACGTCTGGACAGAATATCCAAACGTCTGGACAGAATATCCAAACATCTGGACAGCATATCCAAACATCTGGACAGCATATCCAAACATCTGGACAGCATATCCAAAGTGACAATGACACCAGTCACCAAGCACTTTTGTCTAGGAGACTATCGAGGGAAAGAGAACGTTTCTTTAACTGCGGTCAGCTCTTGTTCTTAGAATGATTGATCTTTGTCAACTCTTATTCTTAGAATGATTGATCTTTGTCAACTCCTATTCTTAGAATGATTGATCTTTGTCAACATCTATACTTAGAATGATTGATATTTGTCAACACCTATTCTTAGAATGATTGATCTTCGTCAACAGCTATTCTTAGAATGACTGATATCGGTCAACTGCTATTCTTAAAATGATTGATATCGGTTAAGTAATATTCTTAGAATGATTGATCTTGGTCAACTCCTGTTCTTAGAATGATTGATCTCGATCAACTCCTGTTCTTAGAATGGTTGATCTTGGTCAACTCTTGTTCTTTGATTGATCTTTGTCAACACCTATTCTTAGAATGACTGATCTTGGTCAACTCCTGTTCTTAGAATGATTGATCTTCGTCAACCCCTATTCTAGAATGACTGATATCGGTCAACTGCTATTCTTACAATGATTGATATCGGTCAATTGCTATTCTTAGAATGATTGATCTTGGTCAACCCCTATTCTTAGAATGATTGATCTTGGTCAACTCTTATTCTTTGAATGATTGATCTTGGTCAACTCCTAATCTTAGGATGATTGATCTCGGCCAACTCCTATTCTTAGAATGACTGATCTTGGTCAACTCCTATTCTTAGAATGATTGATCTTGGTCAACTCTTATTCTTAGAATGATTGCTTGGTCAACTCCTGTTCTTAGAATGATTGATCTCGGTCAACTCCTGTTCTTAGAATGGTTGATCTCGGTCAACTCCTGTTCTTCCAAATGAATGATCTCGGTCAACTCCTGTTCTTCCAAATGATTGATCTCGGTCAACTCCTGTTCTTCCAAATGAATGATCTCGGTCAACTCCTGTTCTTCCAAATGATTGATCTCGGTCAACTCCTGTTCTTCCAAATGAATGATCTTGGAAATCATGTTCCTCATTTTTAAAAACCCTTTTTTTAAAATTGAACAATCTCTGTCTACGTTCACCATATAGCTCTGCCTACGTTCATTATATTCCTCTGTCTACCGTCACCATATACCTCTGTCTACCTTCAATATATACCTACGTCTACGTTCATTATATACCTCTGTCTATCGTCACTATACACTTCTGTTTAGCTTCACTATACACCTCTGTCTACCTTCACTATACACCTCTGTCTACCTTCACTATACATCTCTGTCTACCTTCACTATACACCTCTGTCTACCTTCACTATATACTTCTGTCTACCTTCACTATATACCTCTGTATACATTCACTATATACCTCTGTATACATTCACTATATACCTCTGTCTACATTCACTATATACCTCTGTTTACGTTCACTATATACCTCTGTCTACCTTCAATATATGTTAAGTAAGGAAAATCTTGACCTTTCTCATTTGATGTTAGAATTAAAAGAGAAAAACATGAGCAAACTTACACGGTGGAGGTGGAGGAGTTGTACTGGCTATATCTGTGGATGTTGATTCTGTGAATGTTGTAGTATCTTGCACAGTTGTAGTATCTTGCACAGTTGTAGTATCTTGCACAGTTGTAGTATCTGGTACAGTTGTAGTATCTGGCACAGTTGTAGTATCTGGTACAGTTGTAGTATCTGGTACAGTTGTAGTATCTGGCACAGTTGTAGTATCTTGCACAGTTGTAGTATCTGGCACAGTTGTAGTTTCTTGCACAGTTGTAGTTTCTTGCACAGTTGTAGTATCTGGCACAGTTGTAGTATCTGGCACAGTTGTAGTATCTGGTACAGTTGTAGTATCTGGCACAGTTGTAGTATCTTGCACAGTTGTAGTATCTGGCACAGTTGTAGTTTCTTGCACAGTTGTAGTTTCTTGCACAGTTGTAGTATCTGGTACAGTTGTAGTATCTGGCACAGTTGTAGTATCTGGTACAGTTGTAGTATCTTGCACAGTTGTAGTATCTGGTACAGTTGTAGTATCTGGTACAGTTGTAGTATCTTGCACAGTTGTAGTATCTGGCACAGTTGTAGTTTCTTGCACAGTTGTAGTTTCTTGCACAGTTGTAGTATCTGGTACAGTTGTAGTATCTGGCACAGTTGTAGTATCTTGCACAGTTGTAGTATCTGGTACAGTTGTAGTATCTTGCACAGTTGTAGTATCTGGCACAGTTGTAGTTTCTTGCACAGTTGTAGTTTCTTGCACAGTTGTAGTATCTGGTACAGTTGTAGTATCTGGTACAGTTGTAGTATCTTGCACAGTTGTAGTATCTTGCACAGTTGTAGTATCTGGTATAGTTGTAGTATCTGGTACAGTTGTAGTATCTTGCACAGTTGTAGTATCTGCCACAGTTGTAGTATCTGGTACAGTTGAAGTATCTTCCATAGTTGTAGTATCTGGTACAGTTGTAGTATCTTGCACAGTTGTAGTATCTGGTACAGTTGTAGTATCTGGTACAGTTGTAGTATCTGGTACAGTTGTAGTATCTGGCACAGTTGTAGTATCTGGTACAGTTGTAGTTTTTACAGTTGTTGTAATACCACATAAATCGCTGGTATCACATTTACATCCTTTATACGTATCATTTTTATCTGTGTACAGAAACACACGTAATAGAGGGCCTCATAAAACAGTTTTATTACATACAACATATTCCGAATAAGATACTTTAAGCTTATCTTGACTTCTGTGAATCATTTTCAAACAGACCAAGAATTATAAAATAAGTATCGCTTTCTCTTGCTCTGTTAAACGTATCGATACTAGAAATAGAGTTCTCTGATGCTGTAATGAAGATCTTCGCACAAAACAAAACAAAACAAAAACCCAATTAAATCAGGTCAGAGGAAGACAGCCAGGTTTTTGGAATCTGTAACCTGCATGACTGGGACATAAAACCTGTGTTTTTTATCCAGCTCCACCACCAAATGAACCATATTGACCAAAAAAAAAAAATACCGTTGTTAAAAGAGACCAGCGAAGGGAGGTAAGCTAGGATAATGATGTGTTCTGCATTACAGCCCCTGGTTACTATACTATCTGTGGTGGAGATATTCATGACAGAAGAGAAAGCCGGAAGAAGATGAAGGTTTAAGGAAAGACTTATCATAAAACTTTCTAAAATTATGACACAAATTTAAAAGATCCACTTTCTATTTTTTTTCATTTTCCATGACACCTTTTTGTAAATGGCAATGAACACACTAGAAAAACGCGGAAAGCTAGTTTCATTCCTATTTTTCCTTTGTAAAGATGGCTGACAGTAAGATAGTAACTAAGAGTAACTGACGTTCTTGCTGTTTTTGTTGTCGCTGCTGCTGTAAAAAGTAAGTCAAATTCCAAAACAGGAATTTCAGGCAAATAAGAAATATATTTTAAAAAAAAAACTTACACTCACTGTAGCACTTAAATATTTTAAACAAAAAAAACAAAACAAAACCAAGTCCAATTCCAAACTTACAATAACTATAGCAGTTTTGTAATGTTTACTCTACCATTTATGTCATAGTTGTTATGTTTACTCACCATCAATGTAATAATTGTAATGTTTACCCACCATCAATGTAGTAATGTTTACCCACCATCAGTATAGTACTTGTAATGTTTACTCACCATCAATGTAGTACTTGTAATGTTTACCCACCATCAGTATAGTATTTGTAATGTTTACTCACCATCAATGTAGTACTTGTAATGTTTACTCACCATCAGTATAGTACTTGTAATGTTTACTCACCATCAATGTAGTACTTGTAATGTTTACTCACCATCAATGCAGTACTTGTAATGTTTACTCACCATCAGTGTAGTACTTGTAATGTTTACTCACCATCAGTATAGTACTTGTAATGTTTACTCACCATCAATGTAGTACTTGTAATGTTTACCCACCATCAATGTAGTACTTGTAATGTTTACTCACCATCAGTGTAGTACTTGTAATGTTTACTCACCATCAGTATAGTACTTGTAATGTTTACTCACCATTAATGTAGTACTTGTAATGTTTACTCACCATCAATGTAGTACTTGTAAACTTTACTCACCATCCATGCAGCAGTTGTATTTACTTTCCACGTAGTAACAACAATCCCTATTTCTGGGCGTGTAGTTCTGCTGAGCATTTCTGTCCACAGCCAACATAAATTATAAATATTATTTACTGGTGATGCAAACTATAAACATACTTTACTAGTGATACAAACTATAAACATTCTTTACTAGTGATACAAGCTACAAACATTCTTTACTAGTGATACAAACTATAAATATTCTTTACTAGTGATACAAACTATAAACATTCTTTACTAGTGATACAAACTATAAACATACTTTACTAGTGATACAAACTATAAATATTCTTTACTAGTGATACAAACTATAAACATTCTTTACTAGTGATACAAACTATAAACATTCTTTACTAGTGATACAAGCTATAAACATTCTTTACTAGTGATACAAACTATAAATATTCTTTACTAGTGATACAAACTATAAACATTCTTTACTAGTGATACAAACTATAAACATTCTTTACTGGTGTTACAAATTATAACATTCTTTACTAGTGCTACAAACCATAAACATTCTTTACTAGTGGTACAAACTATGAACATTCTTTACTAGTAGTAAAATCTATAACATTCTTTACTAGTGGTACAATCTATAACATTCTTTACTAGTAGCACAATCTATAACATTCTTTACTAGTGGTATAAACTATAACATACTTTACTAGTGATATAAACTATAACATTCTTTACCATCACCACAAATAACAAAATTCTTTACTGTTGACAGAAACTATGTATATATTCTTAACTATTAACACAAACTATAAACAGTATTTATTATGAACACAAACTATTAACAATCTTTATTATGGACACAAACTATAAACAATCTTTATTATTAACACAAACTATAAACAATCTTTATTATGGACAGGAACTGTAAACAATCTTTATTATTAACACATACTATAAACATCTTTATTATGGACACAAAGTATAAATAATATTTACTATGGACACAAACTATACACAATCTTTAGTATGGACACAAACTATAAACAATCTTTATTATTAACAGAAACTAAACAATCTTTATTATTAACATAAATTATAAACAATCTTTATTATGGACACAAACTATAAACAATCTTTATTATGGACACAAACTATAAACAATCTTTATTATGGACACAAACTATAAACAATCTTTATTATGGGCACAAACTATAAACAGTCTTTATTATGGACAGAAACTATAAACTATCTTTATTATGGACACAAACTATAAACAATCTTTATTATGGACAGAAACTATAAACAATCTTTATTATGGACAGAAACTATAAACAATCTTTATTATTAACACAAACTATAAACAATCTTTATTATGGACACAAACTATAAACAATCTTTATTATGGACAAACTATAAACAATCTTTATTATGGGCACAAACTATAAACAGTCTTTATTATGGACAGAAACTATAAACTATCTTTATTATGGACACAAACTATAAACAATCTTTATTATGGACAGAAACTATAAACAATCTTTATTATGGACAGAAACTATAAACAATCTTTATTATTAACACAAACTATAAACAATCTTTATTATGGACACAAACTATAAACAATCTTTATTATGGACACAAACTATAAACAATCTTTATTATGGACACAGTGGGCAGAAACAAGAATGACATAAAACAAGATGAGCACATACAAATTAAGAAAAATACAACAATCCAATATTTAGGCAAAAACAACACAGCAGATTAAAAACAGAAAAAAAAAGAAAATTGAAGAGCTAGTAGATCTCTTCCTAATAGGAAAGACGGACTTGTTTCTGCCATTTCCCTCACTCTTTCTATCTTTTACAAAAATAAAGTACATGGAGGTGTTCTACAAAGAAACATACACCTCCATTCCATCCACCTTCCTTACTAGAACCAGTTTTACCGCAGTTGTCGTTCCTCTCGGCTTACTTACACAGCTACTTCTATGACTGTGTCAGTAGCTACTTACATTATTGCTTACACAGTTTGTAACATTTCTGTTCAGAGTAATATTTACATTCATACTTACATAACTGTTTACTTTTCTACTTAGGCAGCTTTTTACATTCATTTTTTTTCACATTTCTATTTACATAGATGTTTATATTCCTGCGGCCTGGTTGCCAGAGTGGTTAGATGCTCAGCCTACTAATCCGGTGATACTGGGTTCAAGTCCCAGCAGCGGAGATTCTTTTTTCGGGTACCACAACATCAAAAAGGCATCATCATCATCATCATGTGCCATGTCGACTGGCGTTGGCTGTTATGCTTCTCCAGAGTATCCGATCCTTCATGCAGGCCATCAGCTCAGTTGGTGATCTCCTCTCACACCATCCCGTCAGACTGTCCAGTATCATTTCTCTTGGTCTTCCTCTGGATCTTCTTCCTTATATTTTTCCTGTTGTTATAATATTTTCAATGCCCCCTCTTCTCATTGCATGTCCTATGAAAGTACATTGTCTCTCTCTTATCTTTTTGACAATGTTTTTTGTCTCTCCAGCTCTTCTCATACATTCTTCATTAGTTATTTTTGCTGTCCAGGGGATTCACAACATTCTTCTAATAAACCACATTTCTGCTGCTTCCAATGATTTTTGTGCAGACTTGCCTATTGTCCATGATTCACTTCCATATAACAAGATAGGTTCAATACAGCATTTTAGGACTCGTTTTCTAACATTCATTGATAAGGATGTGTTGGTTAATATGTTTCTCATTCTGTGAAATGCAGTCTTTGCTTGGCCTATTCTGTTCCTAATTTCTGTTCTGCATTTCCCATCTGAAGTTATTACTGCTCCAAGGTATTTGAATTTCTGCACCTGCTTTAGAATAGTTTCGTTTAATTTTATACTGCATGCTGGTGGATTCTGTTTCTTAGATATAACCATAGTCTCTGTCTTTTTGATGTTCAAAGTAAGGCCTTTCTGTTCACTTTCTTTGGCCACTTTATCCAAGAGATTTTGCAGGTGTTGTTGGTTCTCAGCTATCAGTACTGTGTCGTCAGCAAACCGAAGGTTGTTAATATTGTATCCTCATACTTTTATGCCTGGTTCTGTGATGATTGTTCTTAGAATATTCTCGCTATACAGATAAAAAAGGTCTGGAGATAGTACACATCAAAAAGGCCCAGTCTCTAAAAAAAGTTACCAGAGAAATATGCGGAGGTAAATGATACTGACTACGTCACACTTTTATGTACGGGACAAACACCACGTATATCCCTAACATGCCTTAATGGCATGGCTATGGGAACTTTACCTTTTAATTTATATTTCTATTTGCATGGATATTTACATTCCTATTTATATAGATATTTACATTCCTATTTACATAGCTATTTACATTCGTATTTACATAGATAGTTACATTCCTATTTATATAGATATTTACATTCCTATTTACATAGATATTTACAGTTTTATTTAAATATACATTTACATTTCTACTTACATAGCTATTTACATTTCTACTTACATAGCTATTTTATTTCCTGCTTACATAGCTATTTACATTTCTACTTCATAGCTATTTACACTACTTATT
Organism: Achatina immaculata; assembly: GCA_009760885.1. Taxonomy (NCBI): domain Eukaryota; kingdom Metazoa; phylum Mollusca; class Gastropoda; order Stylommatophora; family Achatinidae; genus Lissachatina; species Lissachatina immaculata. The sequence goes on from CM019714.1 coordinate 5,273,452, forward strand.
GCATACAGTTATCTATATTCCTACTTACATTCATGTTTACAAAGCTACTTACATAGCTAATTACATTCCACTTACACATCAATTTACATTCACATTTACCTAGCTTTACAGTAGAGGGATGTAAGGAACACGCAATGTTATATTTCTAAATTATTGAACAAACATAGAACAAACATAGAACAAACATAAAAGCTACCTACGTGTTGCGACAGTAAACGGGTATTGTGTAGTAAGTTCTGCCATCGTTGCCAACGTAAGTTCCAGGTTTAGATGTGGCTGTGGTTGTTGGTTCAGTTGTTGTAGTCGTTGGTTCAGTTGTTGTAGTCGTTGGTTCAGTTGTTGTAGTTGTTGGTTCAGTTGTTGTAGTCGTTGGTTCAGTTGTTGTAGTCGTTGGCTCAGTTGTTGTAGTTGTTGGCTCAGTTGTTGTAGTCGTTGGCTCAGTTGTTGTAGTTGTTGGCTCAGTTGTTGTTGTCGTCGTTGTCGTTGTTGTTATAGGTAGAGTTGTTGCAGAAACAGTTGAATTGCCGCATACGACATTCGGACTGCACTTGCAACCCATCATGATCCTATTTTTGTCAGCTGAGGATAGATGCATCAGGGTCAAGTTTTTTGAGGTCGTATTGTCCTACAGACAACCGAGAGGCCTACAGGAGAGCTGTTAGGGAGGCAAAGTTCCACAAGGGACATGCAAATGAGTGAATGAATGAATGGTCCTACACATACTTCAAAGCAATGTAGGCTTTCCATTTACAGTCATTTATATGTTTCTTAAATCTATCTATCTGTCTGTCTGTCTGTCTGTCTGTCTGTCTGTCTGTCTCCCCGAACCTTTATGTGCTCATGGCACACGGGACATCCGCAAGGGTCTTCCACAACTGCCTGTCTTTCGCCTGTTTTCCTCTCTTGCCTAGAGGAGCCCTCTATTGCTCAACATTCTCTCTCTTGTTCTTCTCTATGTCTCCTTTGGCCCACCTTTACTCCCTGCGTTACCCAGAACACGCGCCCCAGACATCGTCATTATCTTTTTCCTCATCAACTGAAGCAATGACTTCATCTGTATTCCTGCCTGTACAGTGTTATTTCTTAAAAGTTGTTTTTTTTTAAAATCTAAACAGTCTTCTAACCCTGTGCTAATATTTAGTCTGGAAAGATTTCACGTTGTTTTCTATGCTTTTGGTGGTTTTGCAGCATTTACTTCTGTAGAGTAACACACTTATTCCGTGCGTATGGTCGAATTTTCGACATTTTCGGTGGTCCCAAGCTACCGTATGGTCGAAAATTCGACAATTGTTTGTTTCATTAAAACAAGCGGTGTAACATTTAGATTGTACATATTTCGTCCGCGATTCCGGTGACACTTTCAAAATGGCGAAAGCGTGCATAGTTACGAGCGATGCCGAGCGAGAAAAAGGACGAAAAGCATGGAAATTTTTCAATTTTTGACGATGTAGATAGGGGTATGGACATAGCCTATGGCGACCCCTCTGCTCTTGAATGTTTTTTAAGTAGATCTAGACATATTTAAACGACTGGAGAAGTAGTTATGAGTTATTTCAGACATTATTTAGCGAGAATGCAACATAGAATCAGAATACGAGATCGACAAGTAGATCTACACATCTCAGATGGTAAGTAGGGGTAAGTAGCGCGGATCTAGACCTAGCCGATGGTGAGCTGGCCACAGTCAGTGTCTAAAAACATCACATTACTTCTTTTTTCCTAAAAAAACTCTGCATTTATGAACTTTTCATTCATTTAGCTATACTTTGACACATATTACCTATACGGAAGTACATGGAAATATTGTTTTCCATTCCATTTTACAACTAGACCCCCTTACAGACCAAGACCCGCGTTTTTACTCCCGCACTCCAGAACACGTCCGTGTTTCTTCTCCAGTTAAGACATGATTTTTTAAATATCTTGAATTTCGCTTCCCTGCTTCTAAAATAGTGCGGGCTATCTCGAAATATAAATATCAGATGTGATCTGCCAAAAATAAAGCGAGAAAAATGAAAACAATTGTCATTTTTCTGACTTATTTGTAAATATAGGTACACAAAATATTATTTGCAAATAAAAGTGGGAAAAATGTGAAAAGTAGACAAACATTACTTATAAATAAAAGTAATAAAAATTTACTTGTAAATACAAGTAAGCAAAATTATTTGGAAATACAAGTAGACAAAGTATTACTAGTAAATATGAATAGAAAATACACCATTGGTTGTAAATATAAAAAGACAAATTATTGCTGGTAAAAAAAAGCTGATAAAATATTATTTATAGATAAGATTAGATAAAATGTTACTTGAACTGTCATTCATTTGCACGTCCCTTGGGGAGCTTTGCCTCCCTAACAGCTCTCCTGTAGCCCTCTCGGTTGTGAGCAAGATGGCCTGCTACTGTTGCGTCCATTTATAGATCATCAACGGTGTCTTGCAGCCATCTTCGCCTTGGCCTTCCTCTCTTTCTTTTTCCTGTTGTGTACCCTTATGTACTGTCTTCTCCAAACTCTAATGACGTTTAATATGTAAAAATATTTACGTTTCTCTCTTTAATCCTTTTTACTAGCCAGCCTTCTTCAATATTAAGTTCTTGTAGTATGGATATATCTGTTCCTTTTTGTGTCCACGATATTTGGAGAACTCTTCTGTAGCATTTAGATTCTAAGCCATTTATGTGTTTCTCAGCTGTTTTGTTAAGTGTCCAGGTCTCTCAGGCATATGTTGCGATGGGAAAGATGCATGCCCTTAAAAATCTTATTTTTGTGGTTCTGTCTGTTCCTCTCCACAGTTTCTTTAGTTGTTTTACTTTCTGAAGAGCGATAGATGTCCTCCTTTTAATTTCCCTCATTGTATCTCTATTATTAGTTAGTAGTGATCCAAGATATTGAAAACTTTCCACCTTCTTCTGTTTCTCCTCATATATATATATATATATATATATATAAATATATATATATATATATATATATATATATATATATATATTAATTTAGAATAATAGAAAACGTTGAGTAAAAGCAAGAGAGAGAGAAAAAGAGAGAGTGAGAGAGAGTGTGTAAGAGAGAGGGTGAGAGAGAGTGAGAGAGTGTGAGGGAGAGTGAGAGAGAGTAAGAGTGATAGAGAGAGTGTGAGAAAGAGTGTGAGAGAGAGCGTGAGAGAGATAGAGAGAGTGAGAAAGTGTGAGAGAGAGGGTGAGAGGGAGTGAGAGGGAGGAGATAGTGAGAGTGAGAGAGAGTGAGATAGAGAGAATAAGAGAGAATGAGAGAGATGTGAGAGAGAGAGAGAGAGAGAAGATAGCCTGTCGGGCTGACCAAGTGGCATGCTAAAGAATAGCAACAAATACAAAGGAAAACATAAAGTCGAGAAACACGATAGCCAACTGCTACAGACATGGCATGTCATGATTATGCGTAAATGTAGATTCAGTAGAAACTGTGGGGAACAGAACGGTGTAGATATGACCTACTTTCAACACAGCACTTGTCTCTACTCTCAGCATAGTAACAGCAATTTTTATCGTCCCTGTACGTGTAATTTTTACGTGCTTCCATGTAGGGCCTAGAATTGAGCAAAGATGTCCTGGAAGGAATAAATACAACGTAGTTATATATTTTTTAAATTTGTTATCAGTTTGTGTACAAGAGATTAAGTGACTGGCTAAGATCATTCAGTCACCAATAAGATCCAAGTCAGTCATTTGTATGTCTCTTGCTGAACTTTGCCTGCCTAACAACTCTCCTGTAGGCCTCTGGGTTGTAAGCAAGATGCTCTGCTGAGGATGCATCCATTCACAGGTCGCCATCGATGTCTTGTTGCCATGTAAATCATTTATTTTTAGTAGATTAGTTTTTCGTGGGGTTAGTTAAAGGGGTGTAATTCTACTTTATGGTAAAGTTAGGCATGTTTACGTCAGATTCTAAAATTAGAATAGTCCCCGTGGAAATTTTTGTAAATCATAATATTCGGCCTGTTTGTAACAGCAGACAAAAACTCATGTCTTAGAGGAGTGTTGCATGGGATATTTGAGTAGGGAAGAATTTAGTCATAGTATTAGGAAGATAAGAAATAACATCTTGTTGGCAGAGATGCAGATGAAGCCACTGACAACAATTATTGAAGAAAGACGCTGGCGATGGCTGGGATATGTGCTCCGAATGACTGATAACTCACTACCAAAAACAGCACTAAGATGGACACCACAGGGGAACAGAAGTAAGGGTAGACCAAAAGAGACATGGAGAAGAACAACAGAAAGGATGTTGAGCAATAGAGGACTCACCTGGGCAAGAGCAGAAAAAAGGCAAAGGACAGGCGTTTGTGGAAAACCCTTGCGGAAGCCCCATGTGCCCTGGGCACTTAAGGTTCAGAGAGAGAGAGAGAGAGAGAGAGAGAGAGATTAGGAAGATTCCCGGGATACAAAAGTTCAGGGCATGAGTCAAGTTTTGTGAACTCGCACGGAGTTAGTAGTCTCGTTCTATAGCGAAGGTCATAACAAAAACCTTCTGCGTGAATGTGAATTTCATGGAGAGATAGTTCTGGAAGGATGGCAGAGAAGATGCCCGTTATATAAAAGAACTCAGGGCTGAGTTGAAAAAGGATTATTATGAGGATTATTAGAGATAGAGGAAAGTTAGAGAGTCATGTAGAAGTTGTGTTTGAGCTTTTCCTAGAAGTCGCTGTTAAATAGTTTTCCAGTCATGCCTTAGATTCATTGCTATAGTAATTGTCCTGTAGGACAAAGTTTGTGTTAGCAAGAATGTAGTCAATGTAGTAATATTGTTATTGAGTAGACTGAAAGTATTACAGTGGTTCTCACCTTTTTGAGGATGTTTGGTATTGTGGATGATTTTTGGAGTTTCATAGAATTGTAAGTTGTGTCTTCATTTGTAACTACTCTGATGTTGGTTCTTATTTCCTTCCCCACGGCATTGCTCTCATGCCCGGGAAGTACAGTGTACTTTTTGTGATCACCCTGCCATGTTGGCAGCTCTTTGTTTTGCCTCATCCACATAGTTCATCCAACTTTTCATTCAATAAATGTTGACTTTGTATTGTCACTTGAACTCTTGCTTCCTTCACGAGTTCAAATGTGAGTCTAGTCGTGTGTGTGGAAAGTACTGTGACATCATCATCATCATCATGTGCCGTGCCGACTGGCGTTGGCTATTATGCTTCTCCAGAGTATCCATCCATTCACAGGTCGCCATCGATGTCTTGTTGCCATGTAAATCATTTATTTTTAGTAGATTAGTTTTTCGTGGGGTTAGTTAAAGGGGTGTAATTCTACTTTATGGTAAAGTTAGGCATGTTTACGTCAGATTCTAAAATTAGAATAGTCCCCGTGGAAATTTTTGTAAATCATAATATTCGGCCTGTTTGTAACAGCAGACAAAAACTCATGTCTTAGAGGAGTGTTGCATGGGATATTTGAGTAGGGAAGAATTTAGTCATAGTATTAGGAAGATAAGAAATAACATCTTGTTGGCAGAGATGCAGATGAAGCCACTGACAACAATTATTGAAGAAAGACGCTGGCGATGGCTGGGATATGTGCTCCGAATGACTGATAACTCACTACCAAAAACAGCACTAAGATGGACACCACAGGGGAACAGAAGTAAGGGTAGACCAAAAGAGACATGGAGAAGAACAACAGAAAGGATGTTGAGCAATAGAGGACTCACCTGGGCAAGAGCAGAAAAAAGGCAAAGGACAGGCGTTTGTGGAAAACCCTTGCGGAAGCCCCATGTGCCCTGGGCACTTAAGGTTCAGAGAGAGAGAGAGAGAGAGAGAGAGAGAGAGAGATTAGGAAGATTCCCGGGATACAAAAGTTCAGGGCATGAGTCAAGTTTTGTGAACTCGCACGGAGTTAGTAGTCTCGTTCTATAGCGAAGGTCATAACAAAAACCTTCTGCGTGAATGTGAATTTCATGGAGAGATAGTTCTGGAAGGATGGCAGAGAAGATGCCCGTTATATAAAAGAACTCAGGGCTGAGTTGAAAAAGGATTATTATGAGGATTATTAGAGATAGAGGAAAGTTAGAGAGTCATGTAGAAGTTGTGTTTGAGCTTTTCCTAGAAGTCGCTGTTAAATAGTTTTCCAGTCATGCCTTAGATTCATTGCTATAGTAATTGTCCTGTAGGACAAAGTTTGTGTTAGCAAGAATGTAGTCAATGTAGTAATATTGTTATTGAGTAGACTGAAAGTATTACAGTGGTTCTCACCTTTTTGAGGATGTTTGGTATTGTGGATGATTTTTGGAGTTTCATAGAATTGTAAGTTGTGTCTTCATTTGTAACTACTCTGATGTTGGTTCTTATTTCCTTCCCCACGGCATTGCTCTCATGCCCGGGAAGTACAGTGTACTTTTTGTGATCACCCTGCCATGTTGGCAGCTCTTTGTTTTGCCTCATCCACATAGTTCATCCAACTTTTCATTCAATAAATGTTGACTTTGTATTGTCACTTGAACTCTTGCTTCCTTCACGAGTTCAAATGTGAGTCTAGTCGTGTGTGTGGAAAGTACTGTGACATCATCATCATCATCATGTGCCGTGCCGACTGGCGTTGGCTATTATGCTTCTCCAGAGTATCCGATCCTTCATGCAGGCCATCAGCTCAGTTGGTGATCTCCTCTCACACCATCCCGTCAGACTGCCCAGTATCATTTCTCTTGGTCTTCCTCTTGATCTTCTTCCTTCTATTTCTCCTGTTATAATATTTTCAATGCCCCCTCTTCTCATTGCATGTCCTATGAAAGTACATTGTCTCTCTCTTATCTTTGTGGCACTCTGTGGTTATTATAAAGCTGGTGGACCTGGTTTTGTTGTTGAGCCACGTGGTGTATAATAATGTGACAATCTGCCGCTTGGTTTAACAACAAGTACCAAGCGTACGGCAACAACAACATGTAATAATTCACTACAGTAGTTTTCAAATCTTTAGTAGCAATAGACCACTCTATACAAGTGTCATCTTTTCACACTCGTATTCTCCTAGTAGATGCGCTCTAGAGAGAGACAGTAATACTATCTGCAGCTGATGATAAAATACATTCCACCAGCTAATTGAAGAGAAACAAATACTGGTTAAACCATCTTGGCCTTTTTTGTCTCTTTCTTTGTCCCATTATGTAGCCTTCCAAGACGGTCTTCTCTAAATTCTCATAACGTTTAATTGTGTCCAAAATATTTAAGTTGTCTCTGTTTAATCTTCTATATCAGACCCAAACAAGCAGTTTAAATGTTAATATAAAGATCACGGATTTGAGAACGGACAGAGCGGCCTTGGTTGTCATGGTTACAAAAGCAGGACTGGCCATGGAAGTCAGAGTCGTGTGATCCCAGTCTGACCTACATACCTAACACAGACAGTGACTACTAGATTATGTCGAGTTATCTATTTATCAAGTGCCGTGTTGCTGGCTACTAGATTATGTCGAGTTATCTATTTATCAAGTGCCGTGTTGCTGGCTACTAGATTATGTCGAGTTATCCATCTATCAAGTGCTGGCTACTAGATTATGTCGAGTTATCCATTTATCAAGTGCCGTGTTGCTGGCTACTAGATTATGTCGAGTTATCCATCTATCAAGTGCCGTGTTGCTGGCTACTAGATTATGTCGAGTTATCCATCTATCAAGTGCTGGCTACTAGATTATGTCGAGTTATCCATTTATCAAGTGCCGTGTTGCTGGCTACTAGATTATGTCGAGTTATCCATCTATCAAGTGCCGTGTTGCTGGCTACTAGATTATGTCGAGTTATCCATCTATCAAGTGCTGGCTACTAGATTATGTCGAGTTATCCATTTATCAAGTGCCGTGTTGCTGGCTACTAGATTATGTCGAGTTATCCATCTATCAAGTGCTGGCTACTAGATTATGTCGAGTTATCCATTTATCAAGTGCCGTGTTGCTGGCTACTAGATTATGTCGAGTTATCCATTTATCAAGTGCCGTGTTGCTGGCTACTAGATTATGTCGAGTTATCCATTTATCAAGTGCCGTGTTGCTGGCTACTAGATTATGTCGAGTTATCTATCTATCAAGTGCCGTGTTGCTGGCTACTAGATTATGTCGAGTTATCCATTTATCAAGTGCCTTGTTGCTGGCTACTAGATTATGTCGAGTTATCCATTTATCAAGTGCCGTGTTGCTGGCTACTAGATTATGTCGAGTTATCCATTTATCAAGTGCCGTGTGCTGGCTACTAGATTATGTCGAGTTATCCATCTATCAAGTGCTGGCTACTAGATTATGTCGAGTTATCCATCTATCAAGTGCCGTGTTGCTGGCTACTAGATTATGTCGAGTTATCCATCTATCAAGTGCTGGCTACTAGATTATGTCGAGTTATCCATTTATCAAGTGCCGTGTTGCTGGCTACTAGATTATGTCGAGTTATCCATCTATCAAGTGCCGTGTTGCTGGCTACTAGATTATGTCGAGTTATCCATCTATCAAGTGCTGGCTACTAGATTATGTCGAGTTATCCATTTATCAAGTGCTGGCTACTAGATTATGTCGAGTTATCCATTTATCAAGTGCCGTGTTGCTGGCTACTAGATTATGTCGAGTTATCCATTTATCAAGTGCCGTGTTGCTGGCTACTAGATTATGTCGAGTTATCCATTTATCAAGTGCCGTGTTGCTGGCTACTAGATTATGTCGAGTTATCTATCTATCAAGTGCCGTGTTGCTGGCTACTAGATTATGTCGAGTTATCCATTTATCAAGTGCCTTGTTGCTGGCTACTAGATTATGTCGAGTTATCCATTTATCAAGTGCCGTGTTGCTGGCTACTAGATTATGTCGAGTTATCCATTTATCAAGTGCCGTGTTGCTGGCTACTAGATTATGTCGAGTTATCCATTTATCAAGTGCCGTGTTGCTGGCTACTAGATTATGTCGAGTTATCCATTATCAAGTGCCGTGTTGCTGGCTACTAGATTATGTCGAGTTATCCATTTATCAAGTGCCGTGTTGCTGGCTACTAGATTATGTCGAGTTATCTATCTATCAAGTGCCGTGTTGCTGGCTACTAGATTATGTCGAGTTATCCATTTATCAAGTGCCGTGTTGCTGGCTACTAGATTATGTCGAGTTATCCATTTATCAAGTGCCGTGTTGCTGGCTACTAGATTATGTCGAGTTGTCTATCTATCAAGTGCCTTGTTGATTGGCTACTAGATTATGTCGAGTTAATAATCTATCAAGTGTCGTGGCTGTTGGCGCTGGCAGTCATGACCCTCCACAACTCTCCGTCCGGTGTTGCCTCTGTAACTTGTTCTGATGTCTCTTTCCTTGCCATCTTGCCAGGATTTTCTCTCTTGTCTACCTCGGCCTTTTTCCCCCCTCTAACTTTCCTGTTGTCAAGATGTGTTCTAGTTCCCCCGCTCTCATGACCTGTCCTATAACTTTAGACGGTTGTTTCCAGACTGTGTAACTCCCACGCTACCTGGGTTAAATCTGATTGGTCAGAGGATCTCTCCGGTCTCTGCCACAGGTAACAACTGGGGGTTAGTTCTGAGCGGCAAGGATAGATGAGGAAGTCCACCACCGGGCAGCCAAGTGAGAAAAGGCAAGCCTATCTATGTGTAAGTAACAAAAAAGTTAAGGTAAAGGTAAACTTCATGTTTACATGCCGGTAAGGCGTATTGGGGAATACAGTGTTAGTCCCGTATTTTCCATGACCTTCGGCACATGAAAGTCTGATGTGGACAGTATCACACCTGGCCGCTTTATCACCCCAGATTTCTCTGGTACCTATTTTTAGAGGCTGGGCCAACCCCGGGGCCTTTTTGGTGTGCATAAAAAAAAAAATCCCAAAACAGTATTTAGTTCAAAATCTCTCCCCGCAGATGGCCAGTTTAGTGTTAGCACAGTTTCCCATCCATCTTGTACTTGTTTTGATTTTGATTTGGAATGAACACTCGAAAGAGACGGACAACTATTCTTCCTATATTTTGTCGAACGTTGTACCTGGGACGCATGAACGTTGTACCTGGGACGTATGAATGTTGTACCTGGGACGTATGAACGTTGTACCTGGGACGTATGAACGTTGTACCTGGGACGTATGAACGTTGTACCTGGGACGTATGAACGTTGTACCTGGGACGTATGAACGTTGTACCTGGGACGTATGAACGTTGTACCTGGGACGCATGAACGTACCTGGGACGTATGAACGTTGTACCTGGGACGTATGAACGTAACTGGGACGCATGAACGTTGTACCTGGGACGCATGAACGTTGTACCTGGGACGTATGAACGTTGTACCTGGGACGTATGAACGTACCTGGGACGTATGAACGTTGTACCTGGGACGTATGAATGTTGTACCTGGGACGTATGAATGTTGTACCTGGGACGTATGAATGTTGTACCTGGGACGTATGAACGTTGTACATGGGACGTATGAACGTTGTACCTGGGACGTATGAACGTTGTACCTGGGACGTATGAATGTTTTACCTGGGACGTATGAATGTTGTACCTGGGACGTATGAAGGGCCGAGTGAAGGGTGACAGCCTAACCCTTGGTACTCTGGTGTTTAGGCCAGTTCCTGGGGTCATTTGGGCCGCTAGTTCACAACATTGCTCTGGATAGACCGCACCAGCTCTCCTTTCTTAGATGTGGTTGGCACCAGCTCTCGTTTCTTAGATATAGTTGGTACCAGCTATTGTTTCTTAGATATGGTTGGCACCAGCTCTTGTTTCTTAGATATGATTGGTACCAGCTCTCGTTTCTTAGATATGATTGGCACCAGCTCTTGTTTCTTAGATATGGTTGGTACCAGCTCTTGTTTCTTAGATATGGTTGGCACCAGCTCTTGTTTCTTAGTTACGGTTGGTATCAGCTCTTGTTTCTTAGATATGGTTGGCACCAGCTCTTGTTTCTTATATATGGTTGGCACCAGCTCTCGTTTCTTAGATATGGTTGGCACCAGCTCTCGTTTCTTAGATATGGTTGGCACCAGCTCTCGTTTCTTAGATATGGTTGGCACCAGCTCTCGTTTCTTAGATATGGTTGGTACCAGCTCTTGTTTCTTAGATATGGTTGGCACCAGCTCTTGTTTCTTAGATATGGTTGGCACCAGCTCTCGTTTCTTAGATATGGTTGGCACCAGCTCTCGTTTCTTAGATATGGTTGGCACCAGATCTTGTTTCTTAGATATGGTTGGCAACAGCTCTTGTTTCTTAGATATGGTTGGCACCAGCTCTCGTTTCTTAGATATGGTTGGTACCAGCTCTCGTTTCTTAGATATGGTTGGCACCAGCTCTTGTTTCTTAGATATGGTTGGCACCAGCTCTTGTTTCTTAGATATGGTTGGTACCAACTCTCGTTTCTTAGATATAGTTGGCACCAGCTCTCGTTTCTTAGATATGGTTGGCACCAGCTCCTGTTTCTTAGATATGGTTGGTACCAGCTCTTGTTTCTTAGATATGGTTGGCACCAGCTCTTGTTTCTTAGATATGGTTGGCACCAGCTCTCGTTTCTTAGATATGGTTGGCACCAGCTCTCGTTTCTTAGATATGGTTGGTACCAGCTCTTGTTTCTTAGATATGGTTGGTACCAGCTCTTGTTTCTTAGATATGATTGGCACCAGCTCTTGTTTCTTAGATATGGTTGGTACCAGCTCCTGTTTCTTAGATATGGTTGGTACCAGCTCTTGTTTCTTAGATATGGTTGGCACCAGCTCTTGTTTCTTAGATATGGTTGGTACCAACTCTCGTTTCTTAGATATAGTTGGCACCAGCTCTTGTTTCTTAGATATGGTTGGCACCAGCTCCTGTTTCTTAGATATGGTTGGTACCAGCTCTTGTTTCTTAGATATGGTTGGCACCAGCTCTTGTTTCTTAGATATGGTTGGCACCAGCTCTCGTTTCTTAGATATGGTTGGCACCAGCTCTCGTTTCTTAGATATGGTTGGTACCAGCTCTTGTTTCTTAGATATGGTTGGTACCAGCTCTTGTTTCTTAGATATGATTGGCACCAGCTCTTGTTTCTTAGATATGGTTGGCACTAGCTCTTGTTTCTTAGATATGGTTGGTACCAGCTCTTGTTTCTTAGATATGGTTGGCACCAGCTCTTGTTTCTTAGATATGGTTGGTACCAGCACTTGTTTCTTAGATATTGTTGGCACCAGCTCTCGTTTCTTAGATATGGTTGGCACCAGCTCTTGTTTCTTAGATATGGTTGGTACCAGCTCTTGTTTCTTTGATATGGTTGGCACCAGCTCTTGTTTCTTAGATATGGTTGGCACCAGCTCTTGTTTCTTAGATATGGTTGGCATCAGCTCTAGCTTCTTAGATATGGTTGAATGATAAAAATTTGGTCCGCGCTTTAACAAATCATTTCTGCGAAACTGGGATGTCATAACAGACTGTCTTATGTGAATGGGAATTTTATGTATTTAATTTACCCACATTTTTTTGTGTGCAATGACCTTTGTTTCACAACTTTTCGCCTACTTGTGTTCCTATAATGCACACTGGCATAAGAATGTGTAGCTCAAATGACAAAATCTCTTTTGTTCTGTTTTATTACATAATTTTGTAACGCTCTCGCCGGCATGCTGAAATCAGCGGAATTCCGCTTGATCTGTCACATATCTTGTACCGGGAGTTGGGCATAAGGCTAACAACCTTATCCTGGGACCTATCTAGAGGCGACTCCAGATGGGAAAAAAAGATATCGTTATGGAAACTCGCAGAGAAACCAGCCGAGCATCAGGGATGCCAACTCCGAAGAGCTCATTCGTCGGCCCCAAACATGTGACAAAGATTGGATTCTGGAACGTAAGAACGATGGCAGCACCAACAAAAACTACTCAGGTCATCAGAGAAATGGAGAGATACAATCTAGACGTACTGGGCATCAGCGAAATGCGACGACCAGAAGCAGGTAAAAGATCGGTGGAAAACGGTAAATTAATAATTTATTCAGGCAGAAACGATGGTAAACATCGAGATGGGGTAGGTATTATAATGTCAAACGTAGCAGCAAAGAGCCTTGTAGAATGGGAACCAGTGAACAGTCGTATAATAAGAGCACGATACAACTTAAGACACGGAAAAATGGCAATAATACAGTGTTATGCACCCACGAACGATGCAGATGATGATGTGAAAGACGACTTCTATCACCAATTGCAACAAATCATCAACAAAGTCCCTAAACACGACATCCTAATTGCTATGGGGGACTTCAACGCTAAGGTAGGGAAGGATAATACCGACGTTGAAAAAGTGATGGGGAAAGAAGGAATTGACATGGTTAATCAGAACAGAGAAAGATTAACTGAAATATGTCTAACAGGGGGCATGGTCATTGGAGGCACACTATTCATACACAAAGAGATACATAAAACAACGAGGATATCTCCAGATGATAGAACTAGAAACCAGATAGATCATTTTTGTATTAGAAAGCAATACAGAACATCTCTGATGGATGTAAGGGCTTATAGGGGTGCAGATGTTAACAGTGATCACAACCTGTGTATAGGGAAAATAAAACTAAAACTGAAAAGCCAACACAAGAAATCAGTACACAGAAAGATAAACAGCCATAGCCTGCAAGAAGAGATTACTAACACTAATTTCAATCAGGAACTTGCCAATCATTCCAAAACACCCATTGAAGTTGAGGAGATAAGTATAGATGAATTATGGAATTCTTACAGCACAGCCATAATCACAGCAGCAAAAGCAAGCGCTGGACTGACAAAACCAAATAGAAAAGCATGGATATCAGAAAACACATGGAAGTATATACATGAAAGACGAGCAGTCAAATTAGACATGTTGAATGTAAAAACAGATCTTGGAAAAGATCTGGTGAAAGCAACATACAAATAAATAGACAAGAAAGTAAAAAGTTCAGCTAGAAGGGATAAAAGAGAATACATAGACAATATGGCGAAAGAGGCAGAAAAAGCAGCAAAAACAGAAGACAGCAAAACTTTATATAACATACAAAAGAGGCTAACACGTACTATTACATCTAAAGAAAGACCAATCCTTAGCAAAACTGGAACCCTTTTAACATCAAGACCAAAAGCAAAAATGGGTTGAACACTCCCAAGAAATACTTAATCGACCACACCCAAAAGAATTGTTAAACCTTGAAACCGACTTACCAGCCCCACAACTAAATGTCAACCTAGATGAAATTAAATTGCATGAAACTGAAACAGCAGTGAACTTAATGGCTAACAACAAAGCTGCAGGTGAAGATGAAATAACACCCGAAATGTTAAAAGCTATCAATAGTGACAACATGACACAACTACAGAGAATGTTTAACAAGATTTAGAAAGAAGAAAAGATCCCTTCTAAATGGAAAAAAGGAATGATTGTTAAAATACCAAAAAAGGCAACCTTAGTGACTGTAACAACTGGAGAGGAGTAACCTTAATATCAATTGTGTCAAAAGTATTTTGCAAGGTCTTTTTTAATAGACTTAAAGATATAGTGGATACCACAATGAGAGAAGAACAAGCAGGATTTCGAAAAGGGAGAAGCTGTCTCGACCAGATCTTTACTCTAAGAATAATACTTGAAGAACATATTGAAAAGCAGAAACCATTAATGCTGAACTTCATAGACTTTAAAAAGGCATTTGATAGCATACACAGAGATTCATTATGGAGAATTTTATGTCTATATGGAATACCATCTAAAATTGTCAACATCATTAAGAACTTCTACAATGGATATGTTTGTGAAGTCAAAACAGAAGAAGGGATGAGTGAATGGTTCTAGATTGAAACAGGTGTGAAACAAGGATATATACTGTCTCCTTTACTTTTTGGAGTTACAATAGACTTCATAATGAAAAAATGCTGCACAGGTAACACAGGTATTGACTGGGTAATTGGGACCCAACTAGAAGATCTTGATTTTGCTGATGAAATAACTCTTATCAGTAATAATGTGAATTCCATGCAAGAAAAAACAGATAGCCTGTCTTCACTGGCTAGCAAAGTAGGACATGAAATTAACAAAGACAAAACAAAAATAATGAAAATTCCCCTCAATCAAAATGGAAAAATACACATAGAAGGGACAGATATTGAAGAAGTCAATCAATTTGCATACATTGCCAGCTACATAGACCAGGATAGTGACACCAGAAAGGAAGTTAGAATTAGAATTGCAAAAGCAGCATCGATCTTCAAGAATCTTGATAACATATGGAATTCAAAAGTTATAAGCACAAAAACCAAGTTAAGACTATTCAATTCAAATGTAATATCCACCGTCATTTATGCATGCAAAAGCTGGAAAACAACTAAAGAAATAGAAAAGAAAATAGACTCTTTTGAAACAAATGCCTAAGGAAAATACTTGGCATCAAGTGGAGCGAGTTCAAGAACAGTGCAGAGATAAGACAGATGACTGAACAACAACCAGTCTCATGGGTGATCAGGAAAAGGAGATGGACATATGTTGGTCACTTGATGAGAAGAAATGATCAGAGAATCCCAAAACAAGCTATCAAGTGGAACACAACAGGCCACAAAAGAGAGGCAGACCGCGTGAAACTCTGAAAAGGACATTGTTAAGAGAGGCCAAATTAACAGGCATAAAGTCCCTTGATGCGGTTGAAAGACTCGCCGAAGACAGGAAAAATTGGCGAACTACTTTGTAGCCCTATGTGACGTTTAACGGCACGGGAAGGATATAAGATATAAGATAAGATGACATAATTATGTGCACAAAATTTAAGAAGGTAAGTCATGGTTTTCGTAGACTACATACATTTGTATTTCAAAGTTTCCTCAACCTGATCTGTTTAAAACAGTTGGCCTGTACAACAGTTATGATCGTGTGGGAGATGTGTGTATATTCCCACTTACATCATTTCAGTTTTTGCAAACCGAACACCGTACAGGTTATGCCTACTTCAAGACGGAGCTGCTTAAATCATCCCGACATATTTTGCTATATTTGTGGGACTTACACTCTGAGAGCAAGTAGGAAACCTTATTTCTGAATTTATAAAAAGAGCATATGTAGGTTATTTTGGTGTCAAGCTCGGAGATGAAGATAAGCCATGGGCTCCTCATATTGTATGCAAAACTTGTACGAAACATTTGCGCCAGTGGACAAATGGAAAGAGAAGCTGCCTGAAATCTGGAGTACCAGTGGTGTGGAGGGAATAGAAAAACCACTTCCATGACTTTTATTGTTGTATTGTGCCATTTTTGGAATCAACAAGTCAGATATACCCAGAAGCAGGTCTAACATTTGAGACACCAAAATGTGTCTTCGCTAGTGTTATTAGCAGGTCTAACATTTGAGACACCAAAATGTGTCTTGGCCAGTGTTATCAGCAGGTCAGATATACCCAGAAGCAGGTCTAACATTTGAGACACCAAAATGTGTCTTGGCCAGTGTTATCTGTGTATAAGATATCTATGTATAAAATACCCGTATATACCTACGTATAAGATACCTGTGTATACCTATGTATAAGATACCTGTGTATAAGATACCTATGTATACCTATGTATAAGATACCTGTGTATACCTATGTGTAAGATACTTGTGTATAAGATACCTGTGTATAAGATACCTGTGTATAAGATACCTGTGTGTACCTGTGTTGTACCTAAGAAACAGAATCCACCAGCATGCAGTATAAAATTAAATGGAACTATTCTAAAACAGGTGCAGAAATTCAAATACCTTGGAGCAGTAATAACTTCAGATGGGAAATGCAGAACGGAAATTAGGAACAGAATAGGCCAAGCAAAGACTGCATTTCAGAGAATGAGAAACATATTAGCTAACACATCTTTATCAATGAATGTTAGAAAACGAGTCCTAAAATGCTATATTGTACCTATCTTGTTATATGGAAGTGAATCATGGACAATAGGCAAGTCTGCACAAAAATCATTGGAAGCGGCAGAAATGTGGTTTATTAGAAGAATGTTGCGAATTCCTTGGACAGCAAAAATAACTAATGAAGAATGTATGAGAAGAGCTGGAGAGACACAAAAATCTTGTCAAAAAAATAAAAGAGAGACAATGTACTTTCATAGGACATGCAATGAGAAGAGGGGGCATTGAAAATATTATAACAACAGGAAAAATAGAAGAAAGAAGATCAAGAGGAAGACCAAGAGCAATGATACTAGACAGTCTGACGGGATGGTGTGAGAGGAGATCACCAACTGAGCTGATGGCCTGCATGAAGGATCGTGTACTCTGGAGAAGCATAATAGCTAACGCCAGTCGGCATGGCACCTGATGATGATGACCTGTGTTGTAGTGCGTCAGGTAAAAGACCGTCAGTGAACAATACACCAGGTGGTCATGCTTCGACAGTCTTCATCCAGGAGAATAGATGATCTTTTAGCTTGCCAAGAAACATCCACAGCAAATATTTATTATCAAATATAGTATGTACAATGTCTTACAAGCAAAACGATATGTTGAATATTATTAGAATATACAGCGACTTAAAGATTCAAACCTCCAACCTGGGAACACTCATGCTACTGTAGTATTTATGTTCAGTCTCGCCAAAACAGTTTAAATGGCCAGTGGTAGGAAAAGAGCACATTATAGGACATCCAGGGTGGAATTATTTTTCGTCCGTAAATGATAGATGGCTGCAAGACATCGTTGATAATCTGCAAATGGATGCATCAGCAGCAGGGATTCTTGCTTACAACCGAGAGGCCTACAAGAGAGCTGTTAGGGAGGCAAAGTTCCGCAAGGGACATGCAAATGACTGACTGACTGAAGTTTTTGTTCATGAATTGTATTTATATAATTTGCTTTACTTGTACTACTCTATGGAAGTGAATGCTGGAAAATCACCAAAACCATAGAAAAAAAGTTGAATTCTTTCCAGACTAAATGTTTACGAAGAATTAGGAAAATATTTTGGCCAAACACCATAAGAAATAACATCTTATTAGCAGAAATGCAGATGAAACCACTGACAACAATTATTGAGGAAAGACGCTGGCGATGGTTGGGACATGTGCTCCGAATGACTGACAACTCATTACCAAAAATAGCACTAAGATGGACACCACAGGGGAACAGAAGTAAGGGCAGACCAAAAGAGACATGGAGAAGAACAACAGAAAGGATGTTTAGCAATAGAGGGCTCACCTGGGCAAGAGCAGAAAAAAAGGCGAAGGACATGCATTTATGGAAAACCCTTGCGGAAGCCCCATGTGCCCTGGGCACTTAAGGTTCAGAGAGAGAGAGAGAGAGAGAGAGAGAGAGAGAGAATTTGCTTTACTGTTAATGTGATCTTGAATCAACATTACCTCCATAACAGTAAATATAAAATGATAAAAGAACACATCATAGCAATACAATGGCACTCGACAGTAGAAGACAAACAAAGGTCAATCACTCAACAGTACACGACAAACAGAGGTCACTCACTCGAGAATACAAGACAAACAAAGGTCAATCACTCTAAAATACAAGACGAAGAAAGGCCATTCACTCGAGAATACAAGACAAACAAATCTCACTCACGTCATATTACAAGACAAACAAAGGTCACTCACGTCATATTACAAGACAAACAAAGGTCACTCACGTCATATTACAAGACAAACAAATCTCATTCACGTCATATTACAAGACAAACAAATCTCACTCACGTCATATTACAGGACAAACAAATCTCACTCACGTCATATTACAAGACAAACAAAGGTCACTCTCGTCATATTACAAGACAAACAAAGGTCACTCTCGTCATATTACAAGACAAACAAAAGTCACTCTCGTCATATTACAAGACAAACAAAGGTCGCTCATTCGGCAATACAAGAAAAACAAAGGACACTCACTCTAGAATACAAGACAAACAAAGGTCACTCACGTCATATTATAAGAAAAACAAAGGTCACTCACTCGAGAATACAAGACAAACAAAAGTCACTCACGTCATATTACAAGACAAACAAAGGTGACTCACGTCATATTACAAGACAAACAAAGGTCACTCACTCGAGAATACAAGACAAACAAATCTCACTCACGTCATATTACAAGACAAACAAAGGTCACTCACGTCATATTACAAGACAAACAAAGGTCACTCACGTCATATTACAAGACAAACAAAAGTCACTCACGTCATATTACAAGACAAAGGTCAATCACGTCATATTACAAAATAACCAAAGATCATTCATGTCATATTACAAGACAAACAAAGCTCACTCACGTCATATTACAAAACAACAAAAGGTCATTCACGTCATGTTACAAAACAACCAAAGATCATTCAAGTCAAATTACAAGACAAACAAAGATCACTCCCGTCATATTACAAGACAAACAACGGTCACTCACTCGAGAGTACAAGACAAATAAAGGTCACTCACTCGAGAGTACAAGACAAATAAAGGTCACTCACTCTAGAGTACAAGACAACCAAAGGTCACTCACGTCATATTACAAGACAAACAAAGGTCACTCACTCGAGAATACAAGACAAACAAAGGTCACTCACGTCATGTTACAAGACAAACAAAGGTCACTCACTACATAGTACAAGACAAGCAAAGGTCACTCACGACATATTACAAAACAAGGGTTGCTGGTAGTAGAACCTGCCGTTCTCGTCTGGGTAGGGATTGATGAAGCTGTTGGCAGGTGACGCCATGCTCGTCGCCGCAGACATCACGGCCACTAGGACAGCCAGGGGGTACATCGTACAGCTCGCTCCTGGACGAAGTGTTGAGTGTCTGTTTCGCTTCTAGAGACACCAACAGAGTCCCTTCTGCTTTGATAAAATCCTGAATACAGCAGATTTTGTTTATTTCTGTCGCGCAAACTAGTCTGCTTTATGTAGGGGCTAAATCGTTGCTTGATGAACTTGCATGGATCTTTGTGTTTGGGTTGTCTCAGCGAGGAATTGATCGTCTTTCTTTCTTTGCTGTGTTAAACTTTGACCGTCGCTTAGCAGTTTCTGAAAGTAATGTTTCACTTACAAAATAACATGTACTAGTGTTAGAACTTTTAGTGCTGTGTTTTGTGACGTCTTAAATGGTCCATTTTATGGATCATTGCCTGTCCCAAGTCAGGAAAAAGGGGGAGGGTTGGCTTAAGGCCAGCAACCTTATCCTATAAAAAGAACTTTGCTACAGAAACGCCAAAAAGAGACTCAAGAGATATTTCGGCCCTGGGTGAGGACGGACCTCCAGCTGGAGGAAGCATGAAGCCGGACAGTGAAAGCCAGGGAAACCAGGAAGCTGTCAGACCGACAACCGCCATCTCCACCAGGACCACCATTATTATAGGACCATGGAACGTTAGAACTATGTTTGAAGCAGGGAAATCAATGCAGGTTGCAGGGGAAATGAGGAAATACAACATCAACATCCTGGGAATCAGCGAAACAAGATGGACTGGAACTGGGCAAACAAGGATTAGCACGGGAGAGCTTTTGTTGTACTCAGGACACGAGGAGGACACCGCACCACACACGTATGGGATGGCCCTGATGCTGTCTAAGACAGCTCGGGGAGCGCTAATTGGATGGGAGGCGCATGGCCCACGGATTATTATAGCCACCTTCAAAACCCAAAAGAGAAGGATAAATATGGATGTCATTCAGTGTTATGCACCAACAAATGAAAGCAGCGATGGTACTAAGGAGGAATTCTATGAGAGACTGCTGGGTATTGTGCAGAGTCGTCCAGAGCGGAACATGGTTATCGTCATGGGTGATTTCAATGCCAAGATCGGAAGTGACAATAGGGGATATGAAGATATCATGGGGCAGCAAGGATTGGGTGTAGTGAATGACAACGGAGAAAGATTTGCTGACTTTTGTGCCACAAGCAATTTGGTCATTGGAGGGAGTTTCTTCCATCATAAAAGGATACACAAGGTTACATGGGTTTCTCCGGATCAGGTAACAGAGAATCAGATAGACCATATATGCATTGGGAAGAAATACAGAAGATCTCTTCAGGACGTGAGGGGCAAAAGAAGAGCCGATGTTTCATCAGACCACCATCTAATTGTGGCCCGATTGAAGTTAAAACTAAAGAGGACTGGGATAGGAGGCAACAGTAGACAACGCCAGAGATACAACACCACAGTTCTAAAATATAGAACTAAGCAGGAAGAATTTAAGATCGCACTCGCCAATAAGTTTCAGATTCTACAAGATCTACCAGAAGAAGAGTCAATTGATAAGAGATGGCAAGGAGTGAAAAAAGCATTATCTCATCATGTCAAGAAGTGCTTGGCCACAGGAAGCTGTGCCACAAGGAGTGGATCTCTGCAGAATCCATAAGGAGAATAGAGGAGAGAAAGAAGAAAAAAGCAGCACTAAACAACAGCCGCACAAGAGCCAGTAAAATTATTGTACAAGAAGAGTATAGGGAAGCATGTAGGAAAACAAAGAGGAGCATCAGGACAGACAAAAGGAACTACATAGAAACACTGGCAATAGAGGCAGAAGGAGCTGCCCAGCAGGGAAATCTACAGGATCTATACTCCACAATTAAGAAGATGACTGGAAATTATAGTGTACCGATGAGGCCAGTGAAAGACAAGAACGGAAAAACAATACCCAATGACTGGGGACAGAGAGACAGATGGATGCAGCACTTTGAAGAATTGTTGAATAGACCAGCCCCTCATAACCCACCGAATATTGAACCAGCCGATAGAGATCTACGAATAGATTGTGGTATACCAACAAGGGAAGAGATTTGTAAAGCCATAAAACAGCTGAAGCATGGCAAGGTAGCAGGACCTGATAACATCCCGGCAGAAACACTGAAAACAGATATTGAGACAAGCGTAGACATTCTTCACCCCCTCTTCAGGAAGATCTGGGAAGAGGAGCAAGTGCCTACAGAGTGGAAAGAAGGTTACCTTGTCAAGCTACCAAAGAAAGGTGACTTGAGCTCCTGCTCCAACTACAGAGGTATAACACTGCTATCAATACCAGGAAAGGTATTCAACCGAGTTCTTTTAAATAGGATAAAGGACGCGGTAGATCCACAACTCAGGGACCAACAAGCAGGATTCCGGAAGAACAGATCCTGTACAGAACAAATAGCAACATTACGTATCATCGTAGAACAATCACTGGAGTGGAACTCACCCCTCTATGTCAATTTTATTGACTATGAGAAGGCTTTCGACAGCGTGGACAGACAGACCCTATGGAAGCTGTTGAGACACTACGGAGTACCGGAGAAGATTACCACCATCATTAAAAACTCCTATGAAGGGATGACATGTAGGGTAATCCATGGACAACAACTAACAGATGCCTTTCAAGTTAACACCGGAGTGAGACAGGGATGCCTGCTGTCACCATTTCTATTTATCCTGGCCATAGACTGGATTATGAGAAAATCAACAGAAAATAGGAGAAATGGTATTCAGTGGACGCTCTGGACTCAACTTGACGACCTAGACTTTGCTGACGACCTGGCACTTCTCTCCCAGACTAAGCAACAGATGCAAGAGAAAACCATATTAGTGGCAGAAAATTCTTCAAGACTAGGCCTTACCATCCACAAGGGAAAGAGTAAAGTTCTTAGAGTAAATGAGGTCAACGAAATGCCCATTATATTGGAAGGAGAGGAACTGGAAGAGGTTGAAAAGTTTACTTATCTGGGAAGTGTGATAGACAAGCAGGGAGGAACAGAAGCTGATGTAAAAGCAAGAATGGGCAAGGCAAGAGTAAAATTCCATCAGATGAAGAAAATATGGGGAACTTCAGCCTTGTCAATTAAATTGAAGATCAGAGTATTTAACACCATGATAAAGCTCATTCTGCTATACGGTTCAGAAACGTGGAGAACTACTGTTACGATCATGAAACGAATCCAGACATTTATTAACACATGCCTTAGAAGGATTCTACAAATACGATGGCCAGATACCATAAGTAACCAAGAACTGCAGCAGCGAACAGGCCAGCAACCAGTGGAAGATGACATCCTACGAAGAAGATGGGGATGGATCGGACACACCCTACGGAAATCCACATCCAGCACTACAAGGCAAGCCCTAACATGGAACCCACAGGGTAAAAGGAGGAGAGGGAGACCAAGGAACTCCTGGCGCCGAAGTCTGGACACGGACATCAAAATAATGAACCAGACATGGAGACAGTTGGAAAGAGTGGCCCAGGACCGAACTGCCTGGCGAGCTCTTGTTGGCGGCCTATGCTCCACGAGGGGTCAGAGGCATAGATAGATAGATAGATAGATAGATAGATAGATAGATAGATAGATAGATAGATAGATAGATAGATAGATAGATAGATAGATAGATAGATAGATAGATAGATAGATAGATAGACAGATAAATGATATTCTGTAAACAAAGTTTACTTTTTTTTCTACCGGAGGAAAATATTTTTTTTTCAGTTATGAAGGTTTACGTCTTTATGTGATTGAAGTAAAGTCACATGAAGTCATCTGTCAGTCACCTTAAGACATTAGGAAGACAAATTCATTAATTAGATTAAGTTATCGTTTACTTTAAGTCATAAGTAAGAGCAAAGCATAGGTTAGATTAAGTCATCGATTAAAACATTGTGATTAAGTCATAAGATAAAATGAACCGTTAGTTAAACTGAATCATCAGGCAGATTAAATCTTCAGTTTAATTTAAGGTTTCAGTTGGATTAAGTCTTAGTAGATTAAGTTGGCATTTAGATTAAGTCTTAGTAGATTAAGTTGTCAGTTAGATTAAGTCTTAGTAGATTAAGTTGTTACTTGGATTAAGTCTTAGTAGATTAAGTTGTCAGTTAGATTAAGTCTTAGTAGATTAAGTTGTCAGTTAGATTAAGTCTTAGTAGCTTAAGTTGTCAGCTAGGTTAAGTCTTAGTAGATTAAGTTATAAGTTAGATTAAATCTTATTAGATTAAGACAGCTGAAATATGTATCAATGAGGAAAAACTGGAAGAAGTGTTGAGCTTTGAATATCTTGGATCACTACTAACTAATAATGGAGATACAATGAGGGAAATTAAAAGGAGGACATCTGTCACTCTGCATAAAGTAAAACAACTAAAGAAGCTGTGGAGAGTAACAGACAGAGCCACAAAAATAAAATTTTTAAGGGCATGCATCTTTCCCATCGCAACATATGCCCTTGAGACCTGGACACTTAACAAAACAGCTGAGAAACACATACATGCCTTTGATTGTAAATGCTACAGAAGAGTTTTTCAAATATCATGGACACAAAAAAGAACAAATATATCCATACTACAAGAACTTAATATTGAAGAAGGCTGGCTAGTAAAGAGGATTAAGGAGAGAAAACTTAAATATTTTGGACACATTAAACGTTATGATAGAAGACAGTCTTGGGAGGGTACATAATGGGAAAAAGAAAAAGAGAAAGACCAAGGACAAGATGGCTGCAAGACATTGTTGATGATCTGCAGATGGATGCATCAGTAGCAGGGCATCTTGCACACAACCGAGAGGCCTACAGGAGAGCTGTTAGGGAGGCAAAGTTCGACAAGGGACATGCAAATGAATGAATGAATGAGATTAAGTTGTGATTTAGGTTAAGTCTTAGTAGATTAAGTTGTCAGTTTAATTAAGTCTTGGTAGATTAAGTTAGCAGTTAAATTAAATATTCATGTGAAATCTATTAGATTAACTCGTTACATAGATTAAGTCATCATATTACATTGCAGGTTAGATTAAGTCATCACATTACTTTACAAGTAAGGTGAAGTCATCAGATTACATTACAGGTTATATTAAATCATCACATTACATTATAAGTTAAATTAAGTCATCACATTACTTTAAAGTAAGATCAAGTCATCACATTACATTGCAAGTTAGATCAAGTCATTAGTTAAGTCAGTGATAAAATTAAATCAACAATCTAATGAATTCAAGACATGTTAATATCGCACAAAATTTATCTAAAACATGAAAATCAACCCCCCCCCCCCCAAAAAAAAAGAAAATTAGTATTCCTGTTTTGGACTTGATATATAACCGTTTTTGTCGCCGTCCACACACTTTACCACTACACCATCTACTTCAGACAAATCTTAGTTCACAGATGAATGTCAGAAGAGAAAGTGTATAATATACTGATCAAAAAAAGAGAAACGCAACAAATACAATGTTGCGATTTAAACTGAAGTTTGCTATGAGAAAAGGGCAAATTGCCTGAAACATTCACTTGGACATCATCTTCACGTGCTGACCTGAATTGTACTCAGCAAATGATTCATGAGCACAGAAAAGCGACACTAGTCAAAACAGCATTTTTGACAATAACTCATGACAGGTTCATGAGAATCCCGTGAAACTTACTGAACACAAAACTCGCTGACCATGTTATTGAATGCCTACAAAAGATTGACGCTCCTCGAATCACTTCATTTGAAAATTCAATGCGCAAGTATGGCTCATCTCACTACAGAACAACGACTCATCATCATTAGACATTTACAGACTGGACAGTCACAAAGTGTAGTGGCCAGACAGTTTAATATTGGTAGAAGCACCATTAGTCGCATTTGGAGACCATTCGGGCAATGGATGACCAATAGTCACAACTCCTGCCGAAGACCACTTCATGCGGCTGTATCACCTCAGGAATCGATTTGCATCTGTGTCCTCAACAGTCCACTCAATGACACTAGCTCGTCGATTTTCAGATCAAACGGTCAGGAACCGGCTGCACGACGCTGATCTTTGGGATAGAAAACCCCACAGAGGTCCTGTTTTTACGGACCGGCATCGTCAGAACCGACTGCAGTGGGCGAACCAGCATCGTCAATGGACCGTTGCGAATGATTAGAGAAGGGTTTGGTTTAGTGATAAATTATTCTTTCTGCTCCAGCGACACGATAGACGGAAAAGTCCTTACCGCAGAGTCAGTGAGTGCTA
Organism: Achatina immaculata; assembly: GCA_009760885.1. Lineage (NCBI taxonomy): Eukaryota > Metazoa > Mollusca > Gastropoda > Stylommatophora > Achatinidae > Lissachatina > Lissachatina immaculata. The sequence goes on from CM019714.1 coordinate 5,299,368, forward strand.
CGCACAGAACTGCGTGGATGAGGTGGTAGAAAGGATAAAACGAAGCAAGCAGTCAAATCACGGCACCTCTTAGTGCAGTCATATCGGGTGAAATGCATGAACCGGCGTGTCCCAGAAGTTAAAACACTGCTGGCGAGACTCTTCAAATGCCGCGCGTGGAGTGAAGCTCCTCCCGGTCAAGGAAGAAAATGCGGAAAATAAATAAAGGTTGCTGTCCGGCGCCGATGTGAAAAGGTGGTGGAAAGGATAAAGTGAAGTTTAATTGGTATGTCCAGTAGTATCGCTGCGAGAGCTATACATACCACGGCACCTCTGCTCTAGAGGCCGGCCACGTCCGAAATACACCTACACTGGTGAAATATGCCTAAATCGGCACACACCAGGGGTGGAACTTGATGGCTAGACATGTCATGCCACCTCCGCTCTAGAGGTCGGTCACGCCTGATATACACCCATACTGGTGAATTTTGCCTAAACCGGCTCACACCAGGGGTGAATCTTGAAGGCTATGCATGTCACAGTACCTCTGCTCTAGAGGTCGGTCCCGTCCCAAACACGCCCATACTGGGATAATGCCTAAACCGCCTCAACCCAGGGGTGGAAGTCACTAGTGGCGAGGATTCGTCCTCCTGGACAAAAGCTCCATCCTGGTCACAACTAGGAACCGTAGCGGCCACGACCACAAAATGCTGAAGTCGGAGACACTGGACCAGGGCAGTCTAGATAGGCAACCACCTCTCACCCGACGGGGATGTTTGCGTATCCTAATCACGCTGAGGTTTTCCGGTGAGAAAGTCCAACTCTGGACTGGATGGGCAACCATCTCTCACCCGGCGGTAATACACGAGTTTCTCAAAACACGTCGAGGTTTTCCGGCGAGAAGGTCCAACTCTGGCCTGGGTGGGCTACCACCTCTCACCCGGCGGGGATGCACTGATATCCTAAATACGTCGAAGTCTTCCGGTGAGAAAGTCCAATCCTAGACTAAACTGGTGCAATGAAAACCACGGTGTCACGCAATCCCGCTTCTGAGACCCACCAAGAATACAGGCTAAAGCCCTGTGATACTCTGAACCCCTTGTGGTCCTCTCGGGGATCTCGTGTGGTCCTTTCGGGAACCACACGGGAGACCACGGGACCTAACGAGGACCACAGGCGTAAATTCAGTAGAATCACAGGGCGGTTTTGGTGGTAGAAGCGAACGAAGAAGAAGAAGAAGAAGAAGTGGCTGAAATTCTTCGTCCTCACGTCCTTCCACTTCTGGCCTCACCAGGGTCGATTTTTCAGCAGGATAACAATCGACTCTGGCCTCACCAGGGTCGATTTTTCAGCAGGATAACAATCGACCTCATGTGGCACAACTCAGCACCCAGTTCTTCGCTGACAACAACGTCCAGACCATTCTGTAGCCATCCATGTCATCAGACATGAACCCAATAGAACACTTATGGGATGAATTCAACAGACATGTCCACCAGCGAGAAGTGGCACGGACCAGTCTCCGACAGTTGTCTCTTGCACTGCTGGAAGAGTGGGCTGCCATCCCACAACAACAGATCCAACGGTTAATCGGATCCATGTCAAGGAAATGCCAAACTCTGATACAAGCCAGAGGAGGCCATACACCTTACTGGAACGGAGGCCTCAGTTGCAAAGAATAAAAATCCAAACCAGATTTAATGAACATCATTTCATTGTTAAATTCTTAAAGTGTCTTCATGCCAAGATTGAAATATTAATTCCGTAAAATAAAGTTTTGATACAAGTTTGAAATTTGGTGTCCATTACGACTACAGTAGTGTTGAGTTTCTTTTATTTGAACAGTATAGAATAAGTCAATTAAAGAGGGGAAATTACTTAATTAACAATTTTCGGAGCATTCATTATATCGATTATTTCCCCTATCTTCGCCTGACAGACCTATCATTCTTCTGTCTTTCTCTCCCCCTAAACTTGAAGTGCCCAAAGCACATAGGGCTTCTGCAAGGGTTTTTTTCTGCTCTTGCCCAGGTGAACCCTCTATTGCTAAATATACTCTCTGTTCTTCTCCATGTCTCCTTTGGTCTACCCTTACTTCTGTTCTCCTGTGGTGTCCATCTTAGTGCTATTTTTGGTAGTGAGTTGTCAGTCATTCGGAGCACATGTCCCAACCATCGCCAGCGTCTTTCCTCAATAATTTCTGTCAGTGTCTTCATCTGCATTTCTGCCAACAAGATGTTATTTCTAATGATATTTGTACAAAATATTTTTCTAATTCTTCGTAAACATTTAGTCTGGAAATAATTAACTTTTTTTCTATGGTTTTGGTGATTTTCCAGGATTCTCTTCCATAGAGTAGTACATTTGGAACATTGCTCTTAAATATTCTGATTTTCGTCTTGATGCTTAGTTTTTCTTATTTCCATATAGTCTGCAGCCTGGTTTGCTATAGTAAGTCTGCTGTTGATGTCCTCTGTGCTATCTCCATTTTCTACTACTCTGCTGCCAAGGTATACAAATTCGTTGACCTCCTCCACTAACTTGTTATCTACTCTGAGTACATTTCTGTTGTTCACATTTTGCTTCATTAACTTTGTCTTTCCTACGTTGATCTTTAGTCCTATGTTGTTTGCATTATGAGTTAGCTTGTTTATTTCATCTTCCATATTTTTGTGACTGCTTGATTGTAGACAAAGGTCGAGTGTCCATTGTAATCCTCTGCGTTTGTCTAATGTTGGCTCCTTCATTAACTCTATTATTCTATCTCAGTTTAAAAACTTGGTCAAAGAGTTGATTTATTTATGTATTTTTTTATACAACTTGAGTCACTTGGTATACCGTACATGTGACTGTTTTCTTGTAAAAAAAAAACAAAAACAAACGCTTTGTCCCTATGCCAGAGACTTCGTGAACAAATTTGCGAAAACTATATTTGCTTCAAGCAGGTAAGTCTTAAATATGTTTCCCCTTTGCTTTATGTGTAATTATTTGTAAAATAAACAAAAGAAACATTTACACAATACTTGCTAGTGGCCGCTTGAGAACAGTGCTCTGTCGTGTCTGCGAAACAAACTTTATGTCAAACTTGATCCAACTTTTTTAAGCGCTTCTCAGTCACGTGACAGTCCCGGGGTGAATAAAGACCAGGATTCTCAACAGAAAATCCAAGCCCTTACCTGGCCTACATTTCATAAAAAATCGCATCTTTAATAAACAAGATTTTGTCGGGCACCTACGGAGCGCTAGGTAAATTTGTTGAGCACACAAATACAACAGAAGATGATATGAATTTCTGTGGACACAACGTGGGTTTGATGTTTGAGTTGCCAAAGTTGAGAATGTCTGCTAGAGTATATGTAATAGAAAACTTGCCTAAAGGAATTTATGGGCTTCAAGGTTTCTTGCGGGTATATTCATAATATCTGCTTATGGCATCTGCTCATAGTATCTGCTCATAGTATCTTCTCATAGTATCTGCTCATAGTATCTGCTCATAGTATCTGTTCATAGTATCTGCTCATAGTATCTGTTCATAGTATCTGTTCATAGTATCTGCTCATAGTATCTGCTCATAGTGTCTGCTCATAGTATCTGTTCATAGTATCTGTTCATAGTATCTGTTCATAGTATCTGCTCATAGTGTCTGCTCATAGTATCTGTTCATGTATGACTTGTCCTTTCGAAAAGAGAGGGGATGATTCAGAGAAATAAGGAAATATAATATTAGATATAAAGATTTTCATCTTTATGAATCTTATCTTATATCCTTCCCGTGCCGTTAAACGTCACATAGGGCTCGCAAAGTAGTTCGCCAATTTTTCCTGTCTTCGGCGAGTCTTTCAACCTCATCAAAGGATTTTATGCCTGTTAATTTGGCCTCTCTTAACAATGTCCTCTTCAGAGTTTCACGATTCTCTGATCATTTCTTCTCATCACGTGACCAGCATATGCCCATCTCCTTTTCCTAATCACCCATAAGACTGGTTGTTGTTCAGTCATCTTTATGAATAGATGATTAGAAAGATTAATTGTTGAATGACTGGATTAATTTGTTGAATGGATGGATTAATCTGTTGAACGGATGGATTAATTTGTTGATGGGGAGATTAACTTTTGATGGACATATTAACTGTTGATGGACATATTAACTGTTGATGGACATATTGATTGTTAATGGATAGATTAACTGTAGATGGATAGATTAACTGTTGATGGATATATTAACTGTTAATGGATATATTAACTGTTGATGGATATATTAACTGTTAATGGATATATTAACTATTGAATGACCGGAAATCAGCACGTGGAGATAGGTTTTAAAAATGAGTTTAGATAACTGAAAACATAACCAGGCATGCAGTCAGACAAACAGACAGACAGTCAGACAAGCAGACAGACAAACAGACAGACATACAGAGAATAAAGCAGATGGATACAGAAAATGAGACAGATACACAGACTAACAACATGGCGGACAGACAAACTGAGCACAAAACGAGCAAACCCATAGACAAACTGACTGACCAGCAGACAAACTGACTAGCAGACAAACACACTGACCAGCAAACAAACTGACTGGCAGACAAATAAACTTACCAACAGACAAACTGATTAATAGACAAACTAACTGACCAGCAGACAAACTGACTGGCAGACAAACAGACTGACTAGTAGACAAACAGACTAGCAAACAAACAGACTGACTAGCAGACAAACTGACTAGCAGAAAAATAAACTGGCCAGCAGACAAACTGACTTGCAGACAAACAGACTGACCAGTAGACCAACAAACTGACCAGCAGACAGACTGACTAGCAAACAAACAGACCGATTAGTGGACCAAAAAACTGATCAGCAGACAAACTGACCAGTAGACAAACTGACTAACAGACAAACAGACTGACCAGCTGACAAACAAACTGACTACTAGACTAATAAAATGACCAGCAGACAAACTGACCAGCAGGCAAACTGACAGGCAAACATCTGGACTGATAGAGAGATAAAGAGTCATAAAAGGTCATTAATAAAAAAAAAACTGACATAGAGAGAACAGCACAGAGAGAACAGCACAGAGAGAACAGCACAGAGAGAACAGCACAGAGAGAACAGCACAGAGAGAACAGCACAGAGAGAGCACATTTCTGTACAAAGTTATCGAGATCACATCGTCTTACACGTGAAGTTTGTGAAGGTGAATTCTGTGAAGTCAAATTTCCAACTGGACTCAGGATCTGCAGCTTTCAGATAGAACATTCAGACAGAACGTTCAGATAGAACATTCATTCTAGCACCAACAATCTGTTACAAGCACGCCTGTCTCTACATCTGACCGAATACAAACACACAGCAATTCTCAACAACTATGCACATATCTTTTCCCTATAGAAATGTTTCAAGCAGAATCCTGCAGACTGCTTGCTGAAGTAATTTTGTTTGTTTGTTTGTACGAAGTCCCTGTAACTGCGAGCTGTTGTTCTTTGCAGCCGATGCTGTAGAGATGTTGAGGCACAGCATCGTATCGGCGTGGGAGCGGGTTATGGCGGCTACTTTTTCAGTCCCGGAGTACAGATAAAAAGCAGGGGTGTGCAATGCTTCTTTAGCAGGCTCCACCACCATGGGGACTATGGCGATCCCTGCCCCGTTAGTCAGGCTTTGCCCGTTACTGGGGGTATCATGGAGAGGTGGGACGGGGTCTTGATCAGTTAGGCTCTCTGCTTGCCTCATCGGACAGGCATCTTCCCTCACCCCCTCCCTCACCCCCTCCACCCTCTCCCTCACCCCCTCCCTCACCCCCTCCCACACCATCTCCCTCACCCCCTTAATGAAGTAAACGAATACACACAAAAATTCTTGTATATCTTTGATTCTCTTCTCATCTTTACACTGCGCATGCGTCATGGCCACGTCAGACTCTGGCCTTTCTTGTCTCTTACCAGTAAAAAAAGGAAGGGATGATATTTTTGTTTCATGGCACCAACCCCCAGGTAAGAAAAAAGTTCCTAGAGACAGATCAAAGCCTACCTGACGGAGAACTGTAGAGGCCAGCACAGTACAAATGTTGGCCACAGACCGTGAGAGGTGGAGAGAATTTGTTGGGCGTACTGGGTTGTGATTAACTACCCTCACGCCGGACAAGAACATGGTTGAGTTATGACGTCACTGCTTTCCATGAAAGGAGAAGGAAGGGCCAGAAATAAGCAGGGATTGCAAGTATTTAAAGAAAAACAGGATATGAAAAGTTGAATGTCCTATATAAGAAAGATGAAGGCCTAAACTTCCAGTCAATACATGGACACAGGTCCACGCTAGAAAGGTCTGAGAACCATCAAACAAATTTGCCAAAGTAGAACACAGAATGCTTTACAGGTGTTGCCTCCACCGGCATAAACAACACATAAAAGAACAACAAAAACTTGGAACCAGCAGATCGCTAGACAGCGAAACAACCACACAGCTTACAGGATGATCGAAAGATCTCCTTTATGAATGATTCGATCACATCATATTTGAAGAAGCAGAAATTCCATGTGAAAATCAGTCGACATTTTTCTTCGTTTCTTTGTTTTTACTTCATTTCTTTGTTTTCCTGATTGAGATGGTTTTATTTCTGTACATCTTCTGTGTCTGCGTGCTAAGTGAGCTCTGTGACAGATAACTTATTGAAGAAACTGATGAGTAAATTGCTCTTCTGGAGAGAGTGACAGATAATATTTCTTGTTTTCCTCAACTGAGTCATCTGTCTAAGTAAACTTTGACATATGACAGGAATGCTTTGACATAAAAACAGGAAAACTTTGACATAAGGTACGAAACTAAAACTCTAACACAGGTGAGATAAATTTTGGCACCAGGTAGAAAAGCTCTGGCCCAGGGTACAAAAGTTCAGACATAAAATAGAAAAGTTCTGACATAGGAAAGAAAAGTTCTGACTTAGGGTAGAAAACTTCTGACATAGGATAAAAAAAGTTATGACATAGAGTAAAAAGTTATGACTCAGGACAGAAAAGTTCTGACTTAGGATAGAAAAATTCTGACTCAGGATAGAAAAGTTCTGACTTCGGGTAGAAATAGCACATGAGGGTTAGACTGTTGACTCTAAACAAACTGTCACCTGGCACTGTTCCAGGGTTAAAAAAAAGAGAGCCTGTCAATTGTTGGCCTCAGTCTGTTTCATTCTATTTTCTTCACTGATATAGAAACATTGTCTCACATAGAGTGGAAACATTGTCTCACATAGAGTGGAAACATTGTCTCACATAGAGTGCAAACATTGTCTCACATAGAGTGGAAACATTGTCTCACATAGAGTGGAAACATTGTCTCACATAGAGTGGAAACATTGTCTCACATAGAGTGGAAACATTGTCTCACATAGAGTGGAAACATTGTCTCACATAGAGTGGAAACATTGTCTCACATAGAGTGCAAACATTGTCTCACATAGAGTGGAAACATTGTCTCACATAGAGTGGAAACATTGTCTCACATAGAGTGCAAACACTGTCTCACATATAGTGCAAACATTGTCTCACTTAGAGTGGATTCATTGTCTCATACAGAATGCAAACACTGTCTCATACAGAATGCAAATATTGTCTCAGGTGGAGTGGAAGCACTGTATCGCATGTAGTAAAACATTTTCTTACATAAAGTGGGACATCATCACACATAAAGTTATACATTATCCCACATAAAGTTGGACATTATCCCACATATAGTTGATCATTATCCCAACTGGGTCAGTTTCCTGAGAGAATTGTGTTTTATGTCGCACATAGTCCCTGCTGCTGGTGGCGCTGTTCTTAATCAGAAAGTATACTCACGGAAAAAAGTAAGTGTGGAATGCTTTAAAAAGCATCATGAACGTGCTCAGGTGATGATTGAAATAAAATATGACACACATTATGTTTAATTATCCAATAACAGATAAAATGATAACCTTCAGGCAGTCACATGTCACAAAAAGTGAAAAAAGCTCACCTAATGTGGCTCACCACCCCAAGAACAGAAAATCAGGGTTTCAATATCGTGTGTGTTCTCCTCGGGCAGTTATCACTGCTTGACACCACCTTCTCATCGAACCAATGACACGTCGTATCAATTGTTGAGGCATGTTATTCCATTCTTCTTGCAACGCTTGGGCTAATTCTTGGTGGTTTCCAGGACAATTGTGTTGTCTTCGCAACCTGCGGTCCAGTTCATCCCAAATGTGCTTGATAGGTGACAGGTCTGATGAAACTGCTGGCCATGGCAAGACAGTCATCTGATGCTGTTGAAAGTAGTCCCTGATCACACGTGCGACATGTGGACGAGCGTTATCCTGCTGCAGTATCACGCCTTGTCCATTAGCATCCAGAAAAGGCATTACTTGGCGTGTAATGATTTCGTCCCTATATCGTAAACCTGTAAGGCTGCCATTGAGGAAGACTAGGTTTGTTCGGCCAGCATAGGAAATTCCTCCCCAAACCATTACACTGCCTCCTCTCCTCCTATCCACCTCTAGCACACAGTTATTCGCAAACCGTTCTCCTCTTCGCCTATACGCTAAAGCACGTCCATCATGGCCTTGCATACAGAATCTGGACTCATCGGTGAATAGGATCCGTCTCCATTGATGATAGGGTCAAGCGGGTTTGTCTGTGGCGAACTGTCAGCACTGGTCTAACTGCAGGCCTATGAGGTAAGAGACTTACTTCTCTGAGTCTGTTCCTCACTGTCCTGCCCGACACACGTCTTACACCTGGAATGTTGCTGGCAGTCCATATTGCCTGGAGAAACCTGTTACAAAGATGCATGAGGTGGATGTAGCGGTCTTGTGCAAGGGTTCTCAGGTAACTCGTGGTCTACCGCTTCTATGGTGGTCAGCAATGGAACCATTTTGGTTAAAACGACTTTGAAGGCGTGATATTGTGTTTCTGTGAACATTAAAATATTGAGATACTGCTTCTACTGTTTATACAGCAATTAACATCCCAACAGCTATTTCTCGCTGATGTTCGTTCAGTCTTGGCATGATTAAAAAAAAAGATGTTTATATTGGAAATCCACTACTCCTTTCCTCAATGATTACGTGTAGAGATCTCTGAGAACAGATTTACACACTTTCCCTCATTTTATACGTGGTCAGTATCATGGATCACTGCACGTGATTTCACTGGAGCTGTGGTTATCTCCCCATGAATAGTGCGATCAACTTCGTGCAGAACGGGAAAGTGGGCAACACTCAGACAAAACTTCGTGCCAAGTTTGATTTCATTTCACTCATGACAACGTGATTGGTTCGCCTGACACCACTGCACACTTACTTTTTTCCGTGAGTACCCAGGCAGAAGATATTCCTCCGACAGAAGTTTTCTAAAATCGCCTCTAATTATTAGACTCCAGTAAAGTTCTAAGGACTGTCATAGCCGGAGGTGGGGTGGAGGATACGCTCTCCACTCCAATTAAATGTCTCCAAGGCGTGCGTCTCACATAGCCTCTGACAGTCAAGTCCAGCTTCTGGCCTTCTCGTGCCAGAACTGTTTAAACTGATAGGAGAAGGGGCGAAGGCGAATATCTGGCGCCTGAAAACCAGACTCTTCGGGTAGATGAGAGTCATGTTTGGTAGCTCATCTACCGCTGCTGGCGAGATTCTTCAGCTACCGTGCGTGGAGTGGGGCTCCTCCCGGCCAATGAAGAAAGGTGTGAATGGGGTTGCCGCGCGGCGCCACTGTGAAAGAGGCGAAAGAAAGGATTAAGTGGAGTAATCAGTATCGAGGTCAGAACTGCTCAAATCACGGCACCTCTGCTCTGAAGGTCGGCACCGTCCTATGTGCACTCATACCGGGCGAATTGTCTGAACCGGATTAACCCAGGGGTTAAGAAACTGTTGGCGAGATTCTTCGGATGCCACGCGTGGAGTGATACTCCTCTTGGCGAATGAAGAAAATGCGAAAAACCAATTAGGGTTGCCATGCGGCGCCGATATGAAAAGGTGATGAAAAGGATAACGTGAAGCTTAATCGGTATGTCGCAGCAAGAGCTACTCATACCACAGTACCTCCGCTCTAGAGGTCGGTACCGTTCTAAACACGCCCATACTGGGATAATATGCCTAAACCGGCTCAGCCCAGCTGTGAAACTTACTAGTGACGAGGATTCGTCCTCCTGGACAAAAGCTCCGTCCTGGTCACAACTAGGAAGGGTAGCGGCCACGACCACAAAATGCTGAAGTCGGAGACACTGGAACAGGGAAGTCTAGATAGGCAACCACCTCTCACCCGACGGGGATGTATGCGTATCCTAATCACGCTGAGGTTTTCCGGTGAGAAAGTCCAACACTGGACTGGATGGGCAACCATCTCTCACCCGGCGGGGATACACGGGTATCTCAAAACACGTCGAGGTTTTCCGGTGAGAAACTCCAACTGTAGATTAAACTGGTACAATGAAAACCACGGTGTCACGCAATCCCGCTTCTGAGACCACTCTGCGATACTCTGAACCTCTTGTAGTCCTCTCAGGGATCTCGTGTGGTCCTTTCGAGGACCACATGGGGTACCACGTGACCTATCGAGGACCACAGGAGTAAATTCAGTAGGATCACAAGGCGGTCTTGGTGGTAGAAGCGAACGAAGAAGAAGAAGAAGAAGACCCCATTAGAATTTCGAGCGTGGTACAAGCAACAGAAGAAGATAAAAAGAGAATTTCTAAATCCAAGCAAATCTTTCTTGTAGGGACTCTTTGTGGTCGAACTATACCCTTGTTATTTTGCCTATGTATAACATTTTCCAGATTACAAAATAGCAAATTCCTGTTTCGGTTGTTTCATTTGAAAAATATTTTCAGAAAACTTTATCAAACCGGATATAACCGGCCCCATCTAGCTCTGATTTGTCCGCCATTCTTCGTCGTCATGAATGTTCCGTGTGCCAAGAACTCTGGTATATCAAGATCATGTTTGTCTTGTTCTAGGTCCGTCTTCTGATGTTTATGTACTCTAAGTTTGCCTTGTTCCAGGATTGATTCTAGTGTTTCATGTACTCTATCTACGTCCCATGTTTGTACAGAATGAGAAATGAGTCATTTCTAACATATATTTATCTTTCATATTCATTCATTCATTTGCATGTCCCTTGTGGAACTTTGCCTCCCTAATAGCTCTCCTGTAGGCCTCTCGGTTCTGAGCAAGATGGCCTGTTGCCGATGCATCCATTTGCAGATCATCAACCGTGATACATATATCAGCTGCTATATGTATCAATGATATATGTATCAGTTGATATATGTATCAATGATACATATATCATTGATACATATAGCAGCTGCCTTTTTTGTTTTGTCAGTTGTCATCAATTTAGTTTTCTTCCCATTAAGATAGAGGTTTTGATCTCCGCTATTCTTACGGACTGACATAATTAGTTTTTCCATTCCTTTTTGTGTTGTGGACAGTAATATTGTGTCATCTGCATATCTAATCTCTGGTATTTCATAACCTCCAATTGTTATGGCATCGTAATATTCTTTGTCTACATCTTCTCTAACATTCCTCGTTATATTTTCAGTATACAAGTTAAATAAGTAAGGTGACAATATGCACCCCTGCCGGACCCCTTGTTTTATGTCAAACCAAGTTGTTGTTTCACCATTTATTCTTACTGCTGCTTGTTGGTCTAGATACAGCAGTGATGTCAATTGTATCAAATGTGTTGGGAATCCCATTTTTTTCTTTATTTCCCAAAGTTTCTGGTGTTGTACACAATCAAATGCCTTTGAGTAGTCTATAAAGGATAAATATAGATTCACGTTAAACTCTCTGCATTTCTCCATTATTAATCTTATATTAAATATATGATCTCTTGATCCTCTTCCTTGCCTGAAACCAGTTTGGACCATATTGACTTCTTCTTCTATTTTCTTTCGAAGTCTACCCATTATGATTTTTAATAGAATATTACTGGCATGACTAATCAGGGCAACAGTTCTGTAGTTTGTGCATAATTTCAGGTTACCCTTTTTTTTGGCAGTGGTATGAATACAGTTCTTTTCCATTCTTTTGGCCAAATACCTGAATGCCATATCTTTTTACATAGTGCATGATAGATTGTTGCACATTCCTTTCCATATTCTGTGTTTCGAAAATAAATATTCCGACAAAAGTAATGCACAGATTATGCGTAATTTTTTATTCATATGTTAATATACATGTTTAATATTTTCTTGATTATACAGTATATTGGAAAGTGTTACAATTTTCTAATCTTTGTAAGTGAACATTATAAGAGTTGAATTTTCTGTGTAAATGTAAGTTTTCTTTTATGTGTAAATGTAAATGTTCTTCTATGTGTAAATGTATGTTTTCTTTTATGTGTAAATGTAAGTTTTCTTCATGTGTAAATGTATGTTTTCTTTTATGTGTAAATGTAAGTTTTTTTATGTGTAAATGTAAGTTTTCATTTCTGTGTAAATGTATATTTTATGTTGAAACTTTTCTGTTTCTATTCTGAGTATATTTTTCTGTTTCTGTTTGTTTAGCTGTAACTGTTTTCTGTTCTGTATAAAAATATTTGTCTCAACAAAACAGCATAATCTTGTTTAAACTTTCTTTCAAACAGTTTTTTTTTCTCCATACACATTTCTGTTTCCGTCATTTTTGTACGTGTCTAACGCCTATGGCAGTGTCGCAGACTGACAACATTTGTCGATGGACTAGCTCTAACCGTGCACATTTTATTTCTGCAATAAAATCTGCATTTCTTTGTTGATTAAACTTTTTCCTTAAAACGAGAAAGATCCCAGACACAGAAAAGCTGTATCAGATGTAAATGTTGACAGACATATATTACAAAATTTTAGCCTGTTCACATACCCATAGCCTAATTTCAGCTTTTCTTCCCTGTCAGCCTCGAGAGGTGAAAATCAGCTTTTCGTGGGTAGAGAGAAATAAATTTCCTGTTTTTCTTTACAGTATAAAGTGACATGTGTATTTAGTACAGCTCTAATCTTCATACCCCGAGCTACGCCTTTGTTAGACAAATACGACGTCATTCAGTATTCTGTACAAAGAATGTACATCTTAACATGGGTATTCTATACAGAGGAGATCAACTTGGAATCCGCTAAACCCTACCTTCCCGGGACTGGCTAGTGTAACCTACAGCCAGAAGAACTTGAAAACAGAATGAAGGCTGCATTAATGTGAAAGTGTTACACCAATCGTTTTCAAGCTTTACCACTGGTGTAAGTTTTTTACTACAGGGAGGTAAGCAGCAACAACTTGTGGTTTTTTTAGTTGTCTTCTCTTGCCTTGATCCGGGAGTCTGTTCACCAGGTTGGCCCCTGTGAAAGTCTGTTCACCAGGTTGGCCCCTATGAAAGTCTGTTCACCAGGTTGGCCCCTATGAAAGTCTGTTCACCAGAGTGACCCCAATGAAAGTCTGTACACCAGATTAACCCCTATGAAAGTTTGTTCACTGGGTTGACCCTTATGAAAGTCTGTTCACCGGGTTGACCCCCCATGAAAGTCTGTTCACCAGGTTGACCCCTATGAAAGTCTGTTCACCAGGCTGACCTCTATGAAAGTCTGTTCACCAGGTTGACCCCTAAGAAAATCTGTTCTCTGGGTTGACCTCTATGAAAGTCTGTTCACCGGGTTGACCCCTATCCTTCTGATTAAAGTTTCTAGCTGTCGTTTTTATCCTTTCATGTCTGACCTTGGTCACGCACGTCAAGATGTATGACCAGTCAAGTCAGATGTATGACCAGTCAAGTCAGATGTATGACCAGTCAAGTCAGATGTATGACCAGTCATGTCAGATGTATGACCAGTCATGTCAGATGTATGACCAGTCATGTCAGATGTATGACCAGTCAAGTCAGATGTATGATATCTGAATACATGTGACTTCATGTAAGTCAAATATGAGACCATTTATTATAACATAGCGCCCTGTAACCTGGAAATATGAACGTATTATAGTTATTAAAGTTAGCATAAAAGTAGTCAACGGTCAGATAGGAAGTTTAGAGAACAAGGTAGAAAGCCGATTCCCACGATATTGGAGAAAAACTGGACACTGATTTAGTAAATTATGAAAACATTAAAATTATATAAATATTATATGAAATATTATGCAGCAGAAATGTGGTTTATTAGAAGAATGTTGTGAATCCCCTGGACAGCAAAAATAACTAATGAAGAATGTAGGAGAAGAGCTGGAGAGACGAACAAATCTTGCCAAAAAATAAGAGAGAGAGAGAGACAATGTTCTTTTATAGGACATGCAAAGAGAAGAAGGGGCATTGAAAATATTATAACAGCGGGAGAAATAGAAGGAAGAAGATCAAGAGGAAGACCAAGAGAAATGATACTGGACAGTCTGACGGGATGGTGTGAGAGGAGATCACCAACTGAACTGATGGCCTGCATGAAGGATCGGGTACTCTGGAGAAGCATAATAGCCAACGCCAGTCGGCACGGCACCTGATGATGATGATGATATGAAATATTAAATTATGTCTTGTATGAGACCATTTAAGTCAGATAAATGACTACGTAAATCGGATATATGGCCACATAAATAGGGTATGTGATGATATTAGTCGGATGTGTGATCATGTTAGTTGGATATGTGACCATATAATCAGATAGATACATAACCGTGTAAGTCGAATATATGACCATACACATGGTTTACATGAGCGGGTATAAACCACATAAATCGGACGTATGGTAGAGTTTGCGTTATTTCGTCTAGTAACAGTTAGCCAATCAGATTCCGAGTTAGTGTTTATGTTGATTCTTATTATAACTGCCAGCCAATCAGATTGTGGAATTTGGGTTTGTGTTGATTCCTCTTGTAACTGCCAGCCAATCAAAATGTGGAGGCTGGGTTTTGCGTTAATTAATAACAGCTAATAAGATTTTAGAGGTGACATTTCTGGTAGATATTCTTGTAGTTGACAGATTTAAACAGAAGATGCTGTGATGAGGAAGATGCTCTCGTTTTGCTGTTGAGTCTTGGGATGAAAACATCATACAGACGGTTTTAGTTTGCTGTGGTTCCTACATGACAATCTGGTTTGCTACTAGGCTCCACCAACACATCAGTCTCTACTGCATCAGTTGGGCAAAGACAGCAGGCTACCACCAGCTCTAGCGAGGTGGGGGTGGAGGCTTTGGTAAGGTTACTGACCATCTCTAACAACCTGTCCTGATGACACAGTCTATGAGCAAGCAGAACTATCTCCACGTTCAAGTAATTTTAAAAAGGGACTAATAAGAGTGAACCTTGAATAAAAAGTGCATCATTTATAATTCTAATAAGAGCGAACTTTGAATAAAAAGGGCATCACTTATAACTCTATTAAGAGTGAACCTTGAATGCAAGTGAAAAGCTTATAACTCTAATAAGAGTTAACCTTGAATACAAGAGCATCGCTTCTAATCCTTATAAGAGTGAACCTTGAATAGAAGTGTATCGCTTATAACTCTAATAAGAGTGAACCATGAATTAAAAGTGCATTACGTATAACCCTAATAAGAGTGAAACTTCAATAAAACTGCATCATTTATAACCCTAACAAGAGTGAACCTTGAATAAACGTATATCACTTACAACTCTAATAACCGTGCAGCTGTAACAAAAATGCATCACTTATAACAATAAAAAAGTACATCACTCATAACTATAACACAAGTACATCACTTATAACTATAACAAAAATACATCACTTTATGACTATAAAAAGGACATCGCTTATAACTATAACAAAAATACAACATATAACTATAACAAAAGTACATCACATATAAAAGAACATCACTTATAACTATAACAAAAGTATATAACTTATAAATACAACAAAAGTACATGACTTATAACTACAAAAAGGACATCACTTATAAGTATAACAAAAGTACATCACTTATAACTATAAAAAGGACATCACTTATAACTATAACAAATATATATCACTTATAAAAGAACATCACTTATAACTACAACAAAAGTGCATCACTTATAACTAAGACAAAAGTACATCACTTATAAAAGAACATCACTTATAACTATAACAAAAGTATATCACTTATAACTACAACAAAGTACATCACTTATAAATATAAAAAGGAAATCACTTATAAGTATAACAAAAGTACATCACTTATAACAATAAAAAGGACATCACTTATAGCTATAACATAAGTACATTACATATAACTATAAAAAAGTGCATCACTTATAACTATAAAAAGGATATTACTTATAACTATAACAAAAGTACATCACTTATAACTATAACAAAAGTACATCACTTATAACTATAACAAAAGTACATCATTTATAACTATAACAAAAGGACATCACTTATAACTATAACAAAAGTACATCACTTATAACTATAACAAAAGTACATCACTTATAACTATAACAAAAGTACATCACTTATAACTATAACAAAAGGACATCACTTATAACTATAACAAAAGTACATCACTTATAACTATAACAAAAGTACATCACTTATAACTATAACAAAAGTACATCACTTATAACTGTAATAATAACTCAGTTCCGGGACAGGACAAAATAAAAAAGCAACAGCTCACAGATCCCTGGGGGTTATGTTCCAGAGGGGTCGACGCCCCCCCAACCCCCGTCCCCTTAGAGTGTCAGAAATTTAATAAGGCCGAAACACTTGTCTGGAGGGGGCGTACTTCCTCTGATGATCTGAAGTAGTTCTGTTGTTGTTCCGCTGCTCTACAGTAGAGAGCTTCCTGCATACATAATAAGCGTGCAGCTACAACTAAAGTGCATCACTAATAATTCTAATAAGCGTGCAGCTACAACTAAAGTGCATCACTAATAATTCTAATAAGCGTGCAGCTACAACTAAAGTGCATCACTAATAATTCTAATAAGCGTGCCGCTACAACTAAAGTGCATCACTAATAATTCTAATAAGCGTACAGCTACAACTAAAGTGCATCACTAATAATTCTAATAAGCGTACAGCTACAACTAAAGTGCATCACTAATAATTCTAATAAGCGTACAGTTACAACTAAAGTGCATCACTAATAATTCTAATAAGCGTGCAGCTACAACTAAAGTTTGTCACTAATAATTCTAATAAGTGTGCAGGTACAACTAAAGTGCATCACTAATAATTCTAATAAGCGTACAGTTACAACTAAAGTGCATCACTAATAATTCTAATATGCGTGCAGCTGCAACAGAAGTACACTTCCAGTAACTCTTATAAGCGCACAGTTGTGATAAAAGTGCAGGTCTAACAACACCGAATCTCTGATGGAAGCAGTACCAGATTATCCGTCACGACGAGCAAACTAAAGCCTAGGTAGCATTGCCGGATTATCCGTCACGACGAACAAACTTAAGCCTAGGTAGCATTGCCGGATTATCCGTCACGACGAGCAAACTTAAGCCTAGGTAGCATTGCCGGATTATCCGTCACGACGAACAAACTTAAGCCTAGGTAGCATTGCCGGATTATCTGTCACGACGAACAAACTTAAGCCTAGGTAGCATTGCCGGATTATCCGCCACGACGAACAAACTTAAGCCTAGGAACCTGGAATATAGCAGAGCCTGTAGTCTGGGCAAATGTTTGTTTTATGAATGTTATTATTAGGAAAAGAACTGTTTAGGTCGGAGGACTTAATAAGTTTAAACTAGCGGCCTAGCTGGTGGTCAATCCACGGAACTGGAAAGGAGCGAACCCTCTAAAACGAGGTAGCTCTTAAAAGAGCACAGAATAAAGTCTTATTCGCCCCAAACCAACGCTGGCAGAGTTAGTGCTAGACTTTGCACACCTACGTGAATCATTGCGCGGAGTGATATATAGGCATAGTCTAAACCAGTGCTTCCAAGTTGGTGGTCCACGAACCTTCGGGGGTCCGCCAAACCTACCTGCCATTGGAGTCCTCGAACCTTCGGGGGTCCGCCAAACCTGCCATGGGGGTCCGCTAACTTTTGGGGGTCTGTCAAACCTGTCATGGGGGCCCATGACAAAAACATGGAGAACAAACACAGAAATCTGTTTGATATTGATCCAGATTTGAGATTAAGAACAGGAAATATTGAACCGGGTGTGGAAACATGTTCGGAATAAAAAGAGACATGATATCTCTCGCCATATTTAGGTTGGTTAGCTGTCACACACTTCATATTCTGTTCATTTGTCAGAACAAGTCATCATCATCATCATCATCATCATCATTATCATCAAGACCTGCAAAATCTCTTGGATAAAATGGCCAAAGAAAGTGAACAGAAAGGCCTTACTTTGAACATCAAAAAGACAGAGACTATGGTTATATCTAAGAAACAGAATCCACCAGCATGCAGTATTAAATTAAGTGGAACTATTCTAAAACAGGTGCAGAAATTCAAATACCTTAGAGCAGTAATAACTTCAGATGGGAAATGCAGAACAGAAATTAGGAACAGAATAGGCCAAGCAAAGACTGCATTTCAGAGAATGAGAAACATATTAGCTAACACATCTTTATCAAGGAATGTTAGAAAACGAGTCCTAAAATGCTATATTGAACCTATCTTGTTATATGGAAGTGAATCATGGACAATAGGCAAGTCTGCACAAAAATCATTGGAAGCAGCAGAAATGTGGTTTATTAGAAGAATGTTGCGAATCCCCTGGACAGCAAAAATAACTAATGAAGAATGTATGAGAAGAGTTGGAGAGACAAAAAACCTTGTCAAAAAGATAAGAGAGAGACAATGTACTTTCATAGGACATGCAATGAGAAGAGGGGGCATTGAAAATATTATAACAACAGGAAAAATAGAAGGAAGAAGATCAAAAAGAAGACCAAGAGAAATGATACTGGACAGTCTGACGGGATGGTGTGAGAGGAGATCACCAACTGAGCTGATGGCCTGCATGAAGGATCGTGTACTCTGGAGAAGCATAACAGCCAATGCTAGTCGGCACAGCACCTGATGATGATGATGATGATGTCTGCTTTTTTTCTCCTGAACTACATTACTGTCATTTTAAAAATTGACCAAGCTTGTACTGCTTTTTTTTTTTAGTGTAGTGTAGCTTTTACTCATTAAATGTCACCCACATTTTCAGAAAACAAATATTTTGCATATAAAATACAGAACTACCAAACATGTGTTAAACTTAAACTTCTCCAAAGTGATACCGGGTTCAGTTCCAGCAGTGGGATATTTTTTCTGGTACACACCAATACAGGCCCCGGGGTCAGCCTAACCTCTAAAGATGGGCACCAGAGAAATCTGGGGAGGTAAATGCAGCCAAGCGTGACATTGACCACATCCCACCTTCATGTGTCGAAAGTCTTGGAAATGAAGGCCTGACACCATATCCCCAATGTGCCTTAATGGAAACTGGAATTTTAACCTTTTTTTTTAAATATGAGGGTCGCTCATACCTTGAGACCTGGACACGTAACAAAACAGCTGAGAAACACATAAATGTCTTTGAATGTAAATGCTACAGAAGAGTTCTCCAAATATCGTGGACACAAAAAAGAACAAATATATCTATACTACAAGAACTTAATATTGAAGAAGGTTGGCTAGTAAAGCGGATTAAAGAGAGAAAACTGAAATATTTTGGACACATTAAACGTCATGATAATCTAGAGAAGACCGTCTTGGAAGGGTACATAATGGGAAAAAGAAAGAGAGGATGCATCAGCAGCAGGCCATCTTGCTCACAACAGAGAGGCCTACAGGAGAGCTGTTAGGGAGGCAAAGTTCACAAGGGACATGCAAATGAATGAATGAACGAGGGTCCCTGGCCCTGATTTGAAAGCAGCAAGGGGGTCCGTGTACTTTTACTAACTGGGAACCACTGACCTAAATAAAATGAAAAAAAATGTGCATATTTCTAACCCAACCCATGACATCAGACTTATTTGTACAGAAACTTCACAACAACGCGTGACATGACTCCGGAGTGAAAGAGTTTTAAGAAAAACCGACCAGGCTGGCCCTAAAGACATAACACGCCCTTCCAATCCGCGGACATAAGAACTGGATAAAGATATATAAAGGGTTTGAAAACATAGATATAGAAATATTTCCCAGATCAGAGTTCACACAGTCTAATAACCAGTTCCACTCAAAGGTGCGTGAGATCTGCCATTGGATGGTAGAGTTTATAGAAAAGCCAGGCTGAAATTATTTTAATATTTCTTTTAAACTTAAAAGTAAGGACTACAATAACCATATTTTCTGCTCTAAAACTACACAGAGACAGTTCTCCTGCCAATTTGGGGCAATGCCATGACATAAGCAGGAGATGATACTACTGCACATTGTGTACGCCACTTTCTATGTATTATATTTTAAAAGCCAAGTTTAAATCGAATCAGAAAACATACTTGAGGTAGACTCCTCAAAGGTAACGGGAAAATAAATCAAAGTAATAAGATCACCCTCTCTCTCTCTCTCTCTCTCTCTCTCTCTCTCTGGTCTATGCTGGTCAGGCGTTGGTCGTCATTGATTTCCACAACCACCTGTCCTTTGCTCTTTCTATAAGATGTGTGCTGGACCGTGCTCTGTACTACACTTTTAGTCAATCAAGTACTTTGTTTCTTTGTTTTCCTCTGTCCTTTTCCCCCCTTCAGTTTTCCTGTTGTCACTAGGTGTTCCAGTTTGTCTCTTTTCAAAATATGTGCAAGAAGCCTGGACTGTCATGTTCTGAATTTTCCCATAATTTCTCCCAACCTCACTTAGAACCTCTTCATTTGTAAGAACTTCGTAATTCATCATCATCATGTGCCGTGCCGACTGGCGTTGGCTATTATGCTTCTCCAGAGTACACGATCCTTCATGGAGGCCATCATTGTAATTACTTTTTTAAAAAATCGTAGTTTTCCTGTTTATCTCTTCTCTACCCCCAGCGAGATAATGAATGCATTTTTCATAAAGATAAATTTTGACTTTGTCTTTTTTTTAACCCTGAAGGAATGAGCTCTCGTGTATATATCTCTTTGATTCTTCTCCCACTCTCAAACAATAGAACTTAACTTTAACAGCCAGGAACTGTTTTTAAACATTATTAACTTTATTGTTGATTCTTTTTCCGTATCTTTTTAACCAGAAAGTGAATTTGTTACTATCATGAGTTAATTTCAAGATACTAAGGCACACAAACTTGTAAAAATGTTAAATTATGCGAGACAAAATTTAACTACAATTAAATGATTTTCTGCTGTGAAGGGACATAACTCTTAGAATGAGTGTGAAAAACATCAGTTGCGTACCTTCCTGTCTATCTATCTATCTATCTACCTATCTATCAAAAGTTCAATACTGAATTAGGCGAGAGAATAAAAATTACTTTAGGAACCTATTTCAGAATAAATAGACAGTAAGTCTGTCTGGAAAGCAATTAACATTCTAGCAAACAAGAGAAAACAGTGTGACTTGCAGAGTTATAACTATGTTCCCACTTGTGAAGAGTTCAGCAATCACTTCAGAGAAGAAGTCAACATCTTAAAATCTTCACTACCAACCCTTACTTGTGACTTAAGCGAATTAAATAAATTCATAGGAAGTAAATGTGCAGATCTAAGGCAAGTCAATATTCCTTTCATGTCAGTTAGTGAAGTCTATAATTATCTTTCATCTTTAAAGAAAACAACACAGTAGGACTTGATGAAATCAGCAACAAGATATTACGCTTCCCAGCCCCAGTAATTACACAAACATTTACAATCAGCGCATTGCACATTGTCATTTTCCTCAGGCTTTTAAAATTCCAAAAATATATCCCCTTTTTAAAATCTGGTTCGGATAAAAATCCCTCATACTATAGGCCAACTTCCATTCTATCGACTTTGTCAAAACCTCTAGAAAAACACATACAAAAAACAACCTTACAACGCATGCAAGAAAATGATTTGATTGTTGACTGCCAGTCAGGTTTTAGGCCGAACATTCCTGCTACACAGATCTCACAAAAATGACAGAATGTTGGTTATCTAATATAAACGATGATAAATTATGTGGTGCTGTCTTTCAGTCAGTCAGCCATTTGCATGTCCCTTGCGGAACTTTGCCTCCCTAACTACACTCCTGTAGGCTTCTCAATTGTAAGCAAGATGGTCTGTTGCTGATGCATCCATTTGCAGATCATCAACGATGTCTTGCAGCCATCTTCGCCTTAGTCATTTTTCCCATTATGTACCTTTTGAAGGCGGTGCTGTCTTTGTTGACTTTAAAAAAGCAATTGACATGACTGATCATGAAATCCTGGTTAGAAAGCTTGAGACTTATAAATTGCATATTGGTTTAACAAAATTTATTACATCTTTTCTTTCTAACAGGCAGTAGATAGTTTGCCTAAAAAACTCTAAGTCAAGTTCATCTGTGGTTGATAATGGCGTTCCACAAGGATCTATTTTGGTCCTCTCTTTTTCACCATCTACATCAGTGATCTTCCACTTCATCTCAAAAAATCATCTTGTGACCTCTTTGCTGATGACTGCACAGTTTACACTAGTGACAGACACCGTATTAACCTTGAGCCAACTCTTCAAATTGAAATAAACAGTCTAATTAACTGGAGCAACAACAAAAGAATGCTCATAAACATCAGCAAAACAAAATCCATGCCCAATACAACAAGACAGAAATTAACAAATTCACCACCAACAACACTACAGCTCCATGATAGAACTTCACAGATAGAGAATGTTAGTGAACATAAAACTCTAGGTCTCATGACTGACCACCACCTCAACTGGAATCATCATGTAGACAATATAGCCAAATTCACTGCACAAAAAGTTTACCAATTTATTCAAATTAAACATTTTCTTGACATAGACACCAGAAAAATATACTACAGATACACACGTGGACTACTGTTCCACAGTCTGGGATGGTTGTTCCATGTCAAACATGAAAAGACTTTAGTCACTTTAAAAACGTGCAGTAAAGCTTATAGATGACAAACATGCAGCACATATTACAAATAAGGACAAACATCTTGATATTCTACCCCTCGAGAAGAGATTTATTTTCAACAAAGCCAAGTTAATTCATAAAATTCTATCGACCCTATCTGTGGTCGTTTTTGAAATCCAGTCCAAAACACAGTCAACGCTTAAGCAATTGTATTCTCCCCAAACCAAGGCTTGACATGTTTAAAAAAAAGCTTATCTTACTCAGCTGCCCACCTTTGGGTGCCCTACCAACTAATGTAAAACTTGTAAGAATATTCGTTCTTATAACTTCAAACTTTGTCAACATCTGTTTGATATGAACTATATGCCTCCCTAAGCATAGTCTAAAGTAGTTTAAAGTAGTTTAAAATATGGCTTGATTGTTGTAATTTTTTAAAAACTGCTTTTCTATAAATTTGTTAGTTTTGAATGAATGTAAGAATGCCAAGTTTATTTCATGTCGTTGTATAAATAAGAGTGTAGAGTGTATGGACAAGAAATAAGTTTATTATTTATTTGTATAATCATATAAATGTGTCTTCGTGATTATTATGCTCATTAACAAATGCTGAATGACTGTGACTGAGTGAAAGCTGTATGATGAAGGGCAGAATGTGAGACGGGCCTGCGTGCCCAATTCTTAACACTTTGAAAATAAAGTATGCTCGTTCGTTCGTTCCGTCTTTGTCTGTTTATCTGTTCTTAGACTTGCTCATAGACTTGCTCTTAGACTTGCTCATAGACTTGCTCATAGACTTGCTCTTAGACTTGCTCATAGACTTGCTCATAGACTTGCTCATAGACTTGCTCTTAGACTTGCTCATAGACTTGCTATTAGACTTGCTCATAGACTTGCTCATAGACTTGCTCTTAGACTTGCTCTTAGACTTGCTCTTAGACTTGCTCATAGACTTGCTCTTAGACTTGCTCTTAGACTTGCTCATAGACTTGCTCATAGACTTGCTCTTAGACTTGCTCATAGACTTGCTCTTAGACTTGCTCTTAGACTTGCTCATAGACTTGCTCATAGACTTGCTCTCCTCTCTGTTTACAGATCTGTACTACTCATAAAATCATCACTTTGATCTGAGCTGTTTTATCCAGAAAATCATCACATTGATCTGAGCTGTTGTACTCAGAAAATCATCACTCTGACCTGAGCTGTATTACTGAGAAAATCATCTGTTTTGCTGAGATGTTTTGCTACTTTCCTGATCACATTTTTCCCAGGCACACAAATTCCCGGAAAACATTTTCCAGATGTGCAGGTAAATTCCAGTTTTAAGGAGCATGGTATTATTCTAGGACTGCGGGAAAACAAGTATGAGGGAGTACACATCAGAATGCCATGATACTTGGTTCAGCCGTCTCTAGGTTCAGCCGTCTCTAGGTTCAGCAGTCTCGAAGTTCAGCAGTCTCGAGGTTCAGCAGTCTCGAGGTTCAGTCGTCTCGAGGTTCAGCAGTCTCGAGGTTCAGCAGTCTCGAGGTTCAGCAGTCGCGAGGTTCAGCAGTCTCGATGTTCAGCCGTCTCGAGGTTCAGCAGTCGCGAGGTTCAGCAGTCTCGAGGTTCAGCCGTCGCGAGGTTCAGCAGTCGCGAGGTTCAGCCGTCTCGAGGTTCAGCCGTTTCGAGGTTCAGTCGTCTCGAGGCGTAACCAGCCTCTTTCAGGAGCGGGACAGGGTAGACCTGGGTGGACTTTTCTCTCAATCTGGAGCAAGAAGTGAGTTGGCCTTTGTGTACCTTCATGCATTTTTAGAATTTCCTGAAGAGATTTAATAACAGAAATTATTTCCAGTAGTGAATTGTTTTTTTTAAAAGCCAAACCTGATGAGATTATTCACTGATTTATCGATTGATCGATTTTACCAGCCATAGTCCGTGTACACAGATTATAATCTGGAACTTAAAAGTGTATCGGGCTGAAGATACATATATAAAGGGCGAGTCAAAAAGTAACAGCAAATCAAGAGTCATAGCCAGTGGGAAAAAATACATGAAAAGACTGAATCGCACTCCAGTTTTTTCACATAATCTTCAATGTTTACGTCCCTTGATCTGCGGTTACTTTTATGGTAGCTCTCGTAATTTCTTTCAATGATATTGTACTGAGAAATTAAATGCATACGCATGTGTATATATATATATATATATATATATATATATTCAAAACATTTATATATACATATAATGCATACATATACATACACGTAGATACATTAAAAAATACATACATATGCAAATACGTACATGCATACACATGCAAATTCATCTACACACTACATACATAAATTTACACACATGTACTTACGTACACACATATATACATGCATACATACATACATACGTACGTATATACGTACATATAGACATCATATCCACACATTTACATACATACGAACGTACGTACATACATACATACATACATACATACATACATACATACGTACATACATACATACATACATACATACAGTCGTGTAGAAGTAACCATTTCTTATCGATACTGTACATTTAAAATATTGTATTTAAAATTGATAACCTTTGTGAAGATGGCTCTCCATACTTTTTTGTTTGTGAGAAAGAACGTCACTATTTCTAGAGAAAACAAGCAACATAAAGAAACGGCGTACCATACATCAAAGTTCATTCATTCAGTCATTTGGATGTCCCTTGCGGAACTTTGCCTCCCTAACAACTCTCCTATAGGCCTCTTGGTTGTGAGCAAGATGGCCTGCTTCTGATGCATCCATTTTCAGATCATCAACAATGACTTGCAGCCATCGTCGCATTGGTCTTCCTCGCTTTCTCTTTCCTATTATGTGCCCTTCCAAGACTGCCTGCTATAAATTCTCATGATGTTTAATGTGTCCAAAATATTTAAGTTTTCTCTCTTTAATCCTCTTTACTAGCCAACTTTCTTCAATATTAAGCTCTTGTAGTATCGATATATTTGTTCTTTTTTGTGTCCATGATATTTGAAGGACTCTTCTGTAGCATTTATATTCAAGGGCATTTATGTGTTTCTCATCAAAGTCTAGCTCATTATTTACCATTTGAAAGTATTTTTAATGATAAAACTGTACTCCTAATTTCAAACTGTCAGTTTTATATTTATTTAGTCTTCATGTTTCCTGTACGACCTTGAAATTTCATTTTCATCTTCTAAACTTCAAGTCCCTGGTCTGGTTTTTTTTCCTCCCTTTGGCTTTTAGTTAGCCAGAGCACCTGGAACCTGTCAGATTAACTTGTTTGCCTGGGCCAGATTTTTAATGAGAACACAAGCCAAATGTTCATCACTCATTTTATAATTTCTGAATTCTGTTTCCTCAACCTGGCAACATCACGCCTGATAGCTGAGTGTTTATTTTATCAGAACTCGTCGTTTTTGTCTTGTTCGTCTTTTTTGTCACGAAGTAGAGGATGAAGTTAAACAAGCTTTTTTCTCCACCAGCTTACTTTTTGTTTTTCCTTCCGTTTTAGTGCTTTGATTAATATTATTACATTTTCTCGTGTTCTCCAACTGTCTATTTGCACGGCTTTGTATTTATCTCAGGTCTTCTTCTTCTTCTTATTCTTCTTCTTCTTCTTCTTCTTCGCATTTCGATTTTGTTGTCTGTATTATTATTATTACTTTAGCTCTAAGCAGAAGTTGTAGAAATAGTAGAAGTAGAAGCATTTGTATCAGTAGCACTAGTGTTAATAGTAATAGTGGTATCAATAGTGGTAGCTGTAGTGATTGTAGTAGCAGTAGTAGTAGCAGTAGTAGTGGTAGTAGTGGTGGTAGTAGTAGTAGTAGCAGTAGTGGTAGTAGTAGTGGTGGTAGTAGTGGTGGTAGTAGTAGTAGTAGCAGTAGTGGTGGTAGTAGTGGTGGTAGTAGTGGTGGTAGTAGTAGTAGTAGCAGTAGCGGTGGTAGTAGTGGTGGTAGTAGTAGTAGTAGCAGTAGTGGTAGTAGTGGTGGTGGTAGTAGTAGTAGTAGCAGTAGTGGTGGTAGTAGTGGTGGTAGTAGTAGTAGTAGCAGTAGTGGTGGTAGTAGTGGTGGTAGTAGTAGTAGTAGCAGTAGTGGTAGTAGTAGTATCAGTAGTGCTAGTGGCTGTAGTGGTAGTAGTAGTAGTATCAGTAGTAGTATCAGTAGTAGTAGCAGTAGTAGTAGTAGTAGTAGTGGCCGTAGTTTTGTAGCAGTAATGGTGGTAGTGGTAGTAGTAGTAGTATTAGTAATGGTGGTAGTAGTGGTAATATTAGTAGTAGTAGCCGTGATAGCATTAGTAACAGTGATAGAAGTAGTAGTAGTAGCAGTATTAGTAGTGGTAGTAGCAGTAGTAGTATTAGTAGTGGTGGTAGTAGTAGTAGTGGTGGTAGTAGTAGTAGTAGCAGTAGTAGCAGTAATAGTGGTAATAGTAGTTGTAGTAGTAGTAGTAGAGTAGTAGTATTAGTAACAGCTGTAGTAGTAGTGGTAGTACTGGTAATTGTAGTAGTAGCAGTGGTAGTAATAGTAGTAGTGGTTGTGGTGATGGTAGTAGTAGTAGTAGTAGTTGTGGTAGTAATAGTAGTATTAGTAGTGGTAGTAGTAGTGGTGGTTGTGGTAGTAGTAATAGTAGTAGTAGTAGTTGCTGTTGTAGTAGTAGTAGTTGTGGTAGTAATAGTAGTAATAGTAGTGGTAGTAGTAGTGGTGGTGGTGGTAGTAATAGTAGTAGTAGTAGTAGTGATATAGGTAGTGGTGGTAGTAGTAGTAGTAATAGTGGTAGTGGTGGTAGTAATAGAGTAGTAGTTGTGTTGGTGATAGTAATAGTAGTAGTAGTAGTGGTAGTAGTGGTAGTGGTGATAGTTATAGTAGTAGTAGTAGTAGTGGTAGTGATGGTATTAATAGTAGTAGTAGTAGTAGTATTAGTGGTAGTAGTAGTGGTGGTAGTAATAGTAGTAGTAGTAGTAGTGGTAATGGTAGTGGTGATAGTTATAGTAGTAGTAGTAGTAGTGGTAGTGGTGATATTAATAATAGTAGTAGTAGTATTAGTGGTAGTAGTAGTGGTGGTAGTAATAGTAGCGGTAGTAGTAGTGGTGGTGGTGGTAGTAATAGTAGTGGTAGTAGTAGTGGTGGTGGTGGTAGCAATAGTAGTAGTAGTAGTAGTGGTAGTGGTAGTGGTGGTAGTTATAGTAGTAGTAGTAGTGGTAGTGGTGGTAGTAGTAGTAGTAGTAGTAGTAGTAGTAGTAGTAGTAGTAGTGGCAGTGATAGTGGTGATGGTAATAATAGTTGTAGTAGTTGTAGTGGTGGTAGTAATAGTAGTAGTAGTGGTAGCAGTAGTGGTGGTAGTAATAGTAGTAGTAGTGGTAGTGGTAATGGTGGTAGTAATAGTAGTAGTAATAGCAGTAGTAGTATTAGTAGTAATAATAGTAGTACTATTTGTAGTAGTAGTAGTAGTAGTAGTAGTAGTAGTGGCTGTGGTGATAGTAGTAGCAATAGTAGTAGTAGTAGTAGTAGTAGTAGTAGTAGAAGTAGTAGTAGTAGAAGTAGTAGTAGTAGTAGCAGTAGTAGTAGTAGTAGTAGTAGTAGTAGTAGTAGTAGTAGTAAGAGCCTCATTACCAAAGATTTGAAATGATTTACAAAATAAATGTACTATTAAGTTTGTCATGCTGCACTTCTTATACCACGAGTGTTTTCTTTTCTTGTGGGTTTTCTTTTAAAAAAAGCCCCACGAAACCAGAAAAAAAACCCAAAAACATCTACATTCGTGATTTCATGTAAAGTAGTAAAGGTAATGTAATTCACAGCAGTAAGTAAGGTGCTGAGGTAGTAAACTGTAGTTCTATCACAGATGCATCGTATCTTGAGGACAGGTTGTAGTAGGTGGAGGGTGGGGTGGGGAGGGTGGGGTAGGTTTTGTAATAATCGCATTAAATAAAGTTTTTTTTTTATGTCTGATGTGAGCTAAGCCACGTTTTATATTTTTTTTTATGTTTGCTGACTCAGCTTTTGTAGTTTTATGTAAGATGACTCAAGTTTATAGTTTTGAATTGAGCTGACTCAAGTTTATAGTTTTCATGTGAGTTGACCCACGTTTTATATTTTTGATGTGAGATGATTCAAGTTTTATAGTTTTGAATTCAGCTGACTCAAGTTTATAGTTTTGAGTTGAGCTGAGTGAAGTTTAAAGTTTTGATGTGAGTTGACCCACGTTTTATACTTTTGATGTAAGATGACTCAAGTTTTATAGTTTTGATGTGAGCTGACCCAAGTTTTATAGTTTTGTTTTTATGTGAGCTGACCCAAGTTTTATAGTTATGTTTTTATGTGAGCTGACCCAAGTTTTATAGTTTTGTTTTTATGTGAGCTGACTCAAGTTTTATAGTTTTGTTTTTATGTGAGCTGACTCAAGTTTTATAGTTTTGTTTTTATGTGAGCTGACTCAAGTTTTATAGTTTTGTTTTTATGTGAGCTGACTCAAGTTTTATAGTTTTGTTTTTATGTGAGCTGACTCAAGTTTTATAGTTTTGTTTTTATGTGAGCTGACTCAAGTTTTATAGTTTTGTTTTTATGTGAGCTGACTCAAGTTTTATAGTTTTGTTTTTATGTGAGCTGACTCAAGTTTTATAGTTTTGTTTTGATGTGAGCTGACTCAAGTTTTATAGTTTTGTTTTTATGTGAGCTGACTCAAGTTTTATAGTTTTGTTTTGATGTGAGCTGACTCAGGTTTTATAGTTTTGATGTGAGATGATCCAAATTTTATAGTTTTGTTTTTATGTGAGCTGACTCAAGTTTTATAGTTTTGTTTTTATGTGAGCTGACTCAGGTTTTATAGTTTTGATGTGAGATGATCCAAATTTTATCGTTTTGTTTTTATGTGAGCTGACTCAAGTTTTATATTTGTAAGGTATAAATGTGTTTATCCGTTCGTGGGAAAAGAATTTTGTCAAAAACCGGACAGGTAGAAAAGTGTACTCCTGTAACTACAGACGTCTAACTGCAACGATGGTTATGTGACATAGAGAGACTTCAGCCATGGTTGTGTGACATAGGAGACTTCAGCCATGGTTGTGTGACATAGAGAGACTTCAGCCATGGTTGTGTGACATAGAGAGACTTCAGCCATGGTTGTGTGACATAGAGAGACTTCAGCCATGGTTGTGTGACATAGGGAGACTTCAGCCATGGTTGTGTGGCGTAGGGAGACTTCAACCATGGTTGTGTGGCGTAGAGAGACTTTAGCCATGGTTGTGTGGCGTAGAGAGACTTCAGCCATGGTTGTGTGACATAGGGAGACTTCAGCCATGGTTGTGTGACATAGGGAGACTTCAGCCATGGTTGTGTGACACAGAGAGACTTCAGCCATGGTTGTGTGGCGTATAGAGACTTCAACCATGGTTGTGTGGCGTATAGATGTTTCACACATGGTTGTGTGGCCTATAGAGACTGCAGCTATGTTGTTTCGCGTATAGATGCTTCACACATGGTTGTGTGACATATAGAGGTTTCACACATGGTTGTGTGACGTATAGAGGTTTCACACATGGTTGTGCGGCGTATAGATGTTTCACACATGGCTGTGTGGCGTATAGAGGTTTCACACATGGTTGTGTGGCGTATAGAGACTGCAGCCATGGTTGTTTAGCGTAGAGAGACAGAGCGAGATTGTTTTGTGAGTCAGTGAGTCACCAACATCCAGTCTGGTATTTCCTGGTCGGGTCACGGACTTGGGTCTCGAACTGCTACACGCACGTGCCACGCTGGCTGCAGTACCAGTCCCCGATCTTTGGATACAA
The DNA here is from genome assembly GCA_009760885.1 of Achatina immaculata. NCBI lineage: Eukaryota > Metazoa > Mollusca > Gastropoda > Stylommatophora > Achatinidae > Lissachatina > Lissachatina immaculata. The sequence continues at coordinate 5,330,053 of CM019714.1, forward strand.
GTTACTAGAACAGTTTAGCGTGTGTAACAGTGACGTTACTATCATAGTTTATTGTGTGTAACAATACACATTGCTACAACAGTTCATTGTGTGTAATAATACTCGTTAATATAATAGTTTGTTGTGTGTAACAGGGGTAACAATACACATTGCTACGACAGTTTATTGTAGGTAAGAATACATGTTACTATAATAGTTTATTGTGTGTAACAAGTGTCACAATGCACGTTACTTCATTCATACATTTGCATGAATGTCCCTTGCGGAACTTTGCCTCCCTAACAGCCCTCCTGTAGGTCTCTCGGTTGTGAGCAAGATGGCCTGCTATTGATGTGTCCATTTGCAGATCATCAACGATGTCTTGCAGCCATCTTCGCCTTGGTCTTCCTCAATTTCTTTTTCCCATTATGTATCCTTCCAAGACGGTTTTCTCTAGATTATCATGACTTTTAATGTGTTCAAAATATTTAAGTTTTCTCTCTTTAATCTTCTTTACTAGCCAGCCTTCTTCAATATTAAGTTCTTGTAGTATGGATATATTTGTTCTTTTTTGTGTCCACGATATTTGAAGAACACTTCTGTAGCATTTACATTCAAAGACATTTATGTGTTTCTCAGCTGATTTGTTAAGTGTCCAAGTCTCACAGGCATATGTTGCGATGGGAAAGTTGTATGCCCTTTAAAAAAATTGTTGTAGTTCTGTCTGTTCCTCTCCACAGATTCTTTATTTGTTTTACTTTCTGAAGAGCGATAGATGTCCTCCTTTTAATTTCCCTCATTGTATCTCCATTATTAGTTAGTAGTGATCCAAGATATTCAAAACTCTCCACTTCTTCCAGTTTTTCCTCATTGATACATATTTCAACTGCCTTGTTTGTTTTGTAAGTTGTCATCAACTTAGTTTTCTTCTCATTAAGATAGAGGTTTTGCTCTTCACCATTCTTACGGATTGACATAATTAGTTTTTCCATTCCTTTTTGTGTTGTGGACAGTAATACTGTGTCGTCAGCATATTTAATCTCTGCTATTTCATAACCTCCATTGTTATGGCATAGTAATATTCTTTGTCTACATCTTCTCTAACATTCCTCATTATATTTTCAGTATACAACTTAAATAAGTAAGGAGACAATATGCACCCCTGATGGACCCCTTGTTTTATGTCAAACCAAGTTGTTGTTTCACCATTTATTCTTACTGCTGCTTGTTGGTCTAGATACAGCAGTGATGTTAATTGTATCAAATGTGTTGGAAATCCCATTTTTTCCATTATTTCCCAAAGTTTCTGGTGTTGTACACAATCAAATGCCTTTGAGTAGTCTATAAAGGATAAATATAGATTCACATTAAACTCTCTGCATTTCTCTACTATTATTAATCTTATACTGAATATATGATCTCTTGATCCTCTTCTTTGCCTGAAACCAGCTTGGACCATATTGACTTCTTCTATTTTCTTATGAAGTCTACCCATTATGATTTTTAACAGAATTTTACTGGCATGACTAATCAGGGCAACAGTTCTGTAGTTTGTGCATAATTTCAGGTTACCCTTTTTTGGCAGTTGTATGAATACAGTTCTTTTCCATTCTTTTGGCCAAGTACTTGAATGTCATATCTTTTTACATAGTGCATGATAGATTGTTGCACATTCCTTTCCTCCTGCTTTAATAAATTCAGCTGTTATCTCATCACATCCTGGTAATTTACAATTTTTCAGATTCTTTATTGCCCATAAAACTTCTTCTATTGTTGGTTCGAGTTCTTTCTCCTCCAATTTAATTCACACTATAGATTTCTGCTTTCACAGTCAGTTTTTTTCATACATTCCTCTGCAGTATTCCTTCCATCTTTCTAGAATTTCCTCTGTCAAGGTAGCCCAATCTGGTCACAAATTACATTTAGCTTAGGTGTGACATTTCTCGTCAATGTCTTCATTTCTTTAAACATTTCACTATCTCTTCCCCACTTCTAATGTCCTTCTACTCTTTCACAACAATCTTGTATGTATTGTTTTTTGTCTTTTCTTATGTTTCTTCGTACTTCTTTTGTTAAAAATTTATAGTCCACTTTGTTGTATTTGTCACTTTCCACTGCGTCTTCATTTCTCTACGTTGTTTTATCAGTTCTAGTGTGCCTGCTGTAATCCATCCATTCTTTTGTGTTTTCTTTACTGGAACCATGTCTTTAGCTGTTGTTTTTAAGATATCTCTGGCCTGCGTAGCCAAATCATCTGGTGTCATCTCCTCCTGTACAGCCATCATGATTTCGAAACGGTTCTTCACTTCTATACCGTTTTGTTCTGGTATATTTGTAAGATCAAAGCGGAGTGGTCTTGATCCTGCAACTGTCTTTCTTATCTTTATCTTCATGTCTGCTATTAATAACTCATGGTCTGTGTCACAATCACCACCTGGTAAAGTTTTTGCTGATGTTATACTTGATCTCCACCTTTTTTGCACTAAAATGTAATCTATTTGATTCTTGGTTTTCCCATTAGGTGATGTCCGTGTGTAAAGTCTTCTTGGATGTTGTTTAAAAAGTGTGTTAGCAATCATTAGCTCATTTTCCATGCAAAACGCCATTAGATTGTCTCCTGCTTCATTTCTATCTTATCTTATATCTTATATCCTTCCCGTGCCGTTAAACGTCACATAGGGCTCGCAAAGTAGTTCGCCAATTTTTCCTGTCTTCGGCGAGTCTTTCAACCTCATCAAAGGATTTTATGCCTGTTAATTTGGCTTCTCTTAATAATGATTAATAATCCTAATAATCATTTCTATGTCCTATGCTAAATTTCCCTACAACATGTCCTTCATCTTCTGCTCTTTCTGTACCAATCTTTGCATTAAAATCCCCCATTATTAACACAATACCATTTTTCCGTACCTGGTCTATTGTTACTACAACACTTTATTGTGTGTAACAATGCACGTTACTACAACAGTTTATGGTGTGTAACAATATGAATTTTAGTAACTTTGTGTAATCCTTTACTAAGGATAATGTATTTATTTATAGAGACCGATATCTACTCCTGTCTTGTCTTGTCTTTGTCTTGTCTTTGTCTTGTCTTGTCTTGTGAAACCGACAGGAGATGGATGGGAGAAGTGTGTTGAGAGAAAGTGGAAGGGAGGATAGTACAGGAGGCGAGGTGGGAGAGGGAGAGAGTAGAACGAAGATGAGAGGGGAAATAGTGTGGAGAGAAGTTGGAATAGAGAAGCATATAGAGAGAAGCTGGGAGGGAAGACAGAGTAGAGAGAAGCCGCCTAAGAGAACAGTGTAGAGAGAAGGTGGGAGGAGTGTAGAGAGAAGGTGGGAGGAGTGTAGAGAGAAGGTGGGAGGAGCGTAGAGAGAAGGTGGGAGGAGTGTAGAGTGAAGGTGGAAGGAATGTTTAGAGAAGATGAGAGAGTGTGTAGAGAGAAGGTGGTAGAGAGTGTAGAGAGAAGGTGAGAGAGTGTAGAGAGAAGGTGGGAGAGAGTGTAGAGAGAAGGTGGGAGAGTGTGTATAGAGAAGGTGGAAGAGTGTTTAGAGAGAAGGTGGGACAGTGTGTAGAGAGAAGGTGGGAGAGTGTGTAGAGAGAAGGTGGGAGAGTGTGTAGAGAGAAGGTGGGAGAGTGTGTAGAGAGAAGATGGGAGAGTGTGTAGAGAGAAGGTGAGAGGAAGAGAGTGAGAAGAGAAAGTGAAATGGAGGGGAGTGTAGAGAGTGTAGGTGGAAGGAAGAGAGTATATAGAGAAGGTAGGAGGAAAGAGAGTCTAGAGGAGGGAGGATGAGAGTGTAGAGAGAAGGTGGAAGGGAAGAGAGTGTATAAAGAAGGTGGGAGGGAAGAGAGTCTAGAGAAGGGAGGATGAGAGTGTAGAGAGAAGGTGGAAGGGAAGAGAGTATATAAAAAAGGTAGGAAGGAAAAGAGTATATAGAGGTAGAGGGTGTAGGGAGAAGATGTGAGGGAGAGAGTTTAGAGAGAAGATGGGAGGAAGAGAGTGTAGAGAGTTGGGAGGGAGAGAGTGTAGAGAGAAGATGTGAGGGAGAGAGTGTAGAGAGTTGGGAGGGAGAGAGTGTAGAGAGAAGATGGGAGGGAGAGAGTGTAGAGAGTTGGGAGGGAGAGAGTGTAGAGAGAAGATGGGAGGGAGAGAGTGTAGAGAGTTGGGAGGGAGAGAGTGTAGAGAGAAGATGTGAGGGAGAGAGTGTAGAGAGAAGATGGGAGGAAGAGAGTGTAGAGAGAAGATGGGAGGAAGAGAGTGTAGAGGGAAGGTGAGAGGAAAGAGAGTGTAGAGAAAGTGGGAGGGAGAGAGTGTAGAGAGAAGGTGGGAGAGAAGAGAGTGTAAAATGAGTAGTGCACAATTTTAAGAGCTGACGTAGACGTCCTTGTTATCTAATCAAATTAAAGACACGCTCTACTCAGACAGCCAGATCATTTCTACTTGACCCCTAAACTTGTCTCTACATACACAGTCTGTCGATATAATTTTCTTTGTTACACTGCCCTATATCAGCAACATAAATCACCTCTAAAATTAATGCGCTCACAATTTTTCCAACTTGCAAAATTCTTTAGTTGTAAATCAAGCATAAAGCATCCAAAACTATAGATTTATTATTTTATTTATTTTTTTTTATCTCAGTCAATTTTTCTTCACAGAACTCATTTTTTCGACTTCCCTCTGGCAAATGAAAGCTGTGTGCAGCACCCGGTGGAGTGGTAAAGTGTGAGAGCATCCTCCAGCGAAGGTAAGAATATGCTTTCATTTCTTATCTCGTCATTTTTTAAGGTGTCGGTACTGTTTCTTGCATGGAGGAAAATACGTATTCTCTCACTACTAACCGAGCCTTTCGGTGTGACGAGTTGTTCTAAGATGTATTTCTACCGTTTTTTGTAATGCAACAATCTCTGTGACCTGTCTGTGACATCTCAACTTGTCCTCTGTCAAGCTGTTATAATGCGTCCTAATACAAATGAATCTGCCTTTTCAAATATTTCCATTCATGAATATATAGGGCGTTCACAAAGTCGGTGTGCACTAGCCCAGTATCGATTCCGATATCGTAGTGATATCTTAGCGGCTGCGGTATCTAGCCACATCTACCTGAGTACGTTAGTGTGTTGAAGTCTGCTGTTGTGTAACATTCACTGTATTCAGTCTGTCTTTGTGTATTCAGTTGTTAAGCAGCGAATCACTTGTCGAAGCGCACGGCGGGCGAATTGTTTAAACCAGTTTATTCACTGGAGGAGCGTATTTTTCTTGTTGAGCACGTAATTTGAAAAGGCAGTACCTACATCGACTTAGTGCTGCAGCAGTTTGTTGAAAAATTCCCAGGAACACCCGTAGCTTATCGCAGTAAAGTTTATAAACTTATCGAAAATTTCGTGAGACAGACTCGGTGTCAGACTCGCACGGTAGTGGAAGAGACCATCTAAACTTAACAAGGGGAAGTTATCCAACATTTCTGACTCTGAATTAAAGTCCATCAAAGGCTTTACGGAACGTGGCACAACAGAAAGATATCGGGCTTGCAACAGTGCATAAAGCGGTCAGAGAAAATTTGAAACTTTTCCCATATAAAGTAACTGTCGTGCAACAATTGCTGCCGGCTGGTTATGAAAAACGACTCCGTTACTGTGAATGGTTTACAAATTTCACTTATAGTACATAACATTTTTAATCAGCGAGCTTAATCGGCGACCCCAGCCACTGCAGGTAAGATGTAGCTAGATACCGCCGCCACTAAGATATCACTACGATACTGGAATCGATACTGGGCTAGTGCACAACCATTTCGCGAACGCCCTGTATAATTTCTAGTATATAACGAAATAGCACACGTACTCTAATGTCAAGGCAGTACGCGGAATCCTCCAGCAAAACAGGAATTATGGATAATTAAATGTGTCATGTGATTCAGGTCATGTGATCCATTCATCCTACCATCCAATATCCAATATCTATTGGATGGATACAATTACTGGACTGAGCAGGGAACAGGCTTAAGACAACGTGCCCGCAAGGCGAGGAGAACCAGGCGCAAAGGTTAAAATATAAACTCAACAAAACCAGATTAAACTTTTGTTTTCATGATAATCATTAAAGAAGTAGTTTGCTTAAAGTGAGACAGACAGTGACCTGTCAGTTATGTAATACGAGGTCACAGTACGTATTACAGCTAGAAGGAAGAGGGATAGATCAGAAAATGGGCGGTATAGCGCAGAGAAAGAGAAAAAAAGGGGGAGGAGGAGGTGTTCGTTCTATGTTAAGTCTTGGAGCCTGGGTGATGATTAATCCTTTCCTGCTGTCATCTTCTTCTATCATAGCTCTCCATCCCAGTTATCTTCCTAGCGTTATCATCTCCACTTTTATCCTCATCCAGTGGTGTTATCCACTTGTTTCCACCAAATTCCCGCGCGGACACAGCGGTTGAGTTTGCTCATCACCAGCACTCACCCTTGCGGGCCAGATAAGCCGGGGCACCTGGCTAAGATCTTGGGGGGGGGGAGTGGGGGTGGGGGCCCCTCATTCTGTGCTGCACGTGCAGTAGGGTCAACTGCTAGTGGTCGGTGCTTTCTGGGTAAGATAAGGAGAGCGCCCGGTTTCATGTCAGCGACGTATGTACGGGATGTGATGTCAGTGTACGGGATATGATGTCAATATATGGGATATGATGTCAGTGTAGGGGATATGATGTCAATATATTGGATATGATGTCAGTGTACGGGATATGATGTCAATATATGGGATAGTGTACGGGATATGATGTCAATATATGGGATAGGATGTCAGTGTGTGAGATAAGATGTCAGTGTACGGGATATGATGTCAGTATAAGGGATATGATGTCATTGTACGAGATATGATGTCAATGTAGGGATATGATGCCAGTGTATGAGATATGATGTCAATATATGAGATATGATGTCAGTCTACGGGATATGATGTCAATATATGAGATATGATGTCAGTGTAGGGGATATGATGTCAATATATGAGATATGATGTCAGTCTACGGGATACGATGTCAGTATATGAGATATGATGTCAGTGTACGGGATATGATGTAAATATATTGGATATGATGTCAGTGTATGGGATATGATGTAAATATATGAGATATAATGTCAGTGTACGGGATATGATGTCAATATATGGGATATAATGTCAGTGTACGGGATATGATGTAAATATATTGGATATGATGTCAGTGTACGCGATATGATGTCAATATATGAGATATGATGTCATTGTACGGGATATGATGTCAGTGTACGGGATATGTTGTCAATATATGAGATATGATGTCATTGTACGGGTATGATGTCAATATATGTGATATAATGTCAATGTACGGGATATGATGTCATTATATGGGATATGATGTCAATATCAATACATTCTTTGAATTGTCTGGAGGCTACATTCTGTAAATCACACTATCTTGAAACTAGACTGTAAATCACACTATTTCGAAGCTAGACTGTAAATCACACTTTCTGGAAGCTACACTCTGTAACTCAATCCAAAGATTATGTGTAAAAGACTAACCCAAATGAAAAAAAACACACACACAAATGTTGAAGTAATTAAAAAGTCAGTTTGGATCCTTTAATCTTGATAGATTTTTGCATAGATCACGACAGACATAAACTTGGCAAAGAAAGCGCAATTAATCTCTACTTTTCCAGCAAGTTTTAATTCATCGCTCTCTCTCTCTCTCTCTCTCCTCTCTCTCTCTCTCTCTTTCTCTGCTTTCAGAAAGAATGGATGAGAGAGAATCTAGCATGCTGTAAGTGTTCTGCGGTAGTAGTTTCCAAATAAATGAGACATAAGTAGAACTGGTACACAGGTAAACTGATGGGACATAAGTAGAACTGGTACACAGGTAAACTGATGGGACATAAGTAGAACTGGTACACAGGTAAACTGATGGGACATAAGTAGAACTGGTACACAGGTAAACTGATGGGACATAAGTAGAACTGGTACACAGGTAAACTGATGGGACATAAGTAGAACTGGTACACAGGTAAACTGATGGGACATAAGTAGAACTGGTACACAGGTAAACTGACTAACAGAGTGAGTACCCTAATTGTGTAGGTTAAAGGTTAACTTAGCATAAAGGACTTAGGCAAAAGCCTGAGATAAGCGCTTGCAGCCAGAGAAGTGAGTGGGAAAAGTTGTCGTATAAATACCGCTGAAGATTTGATTGAGAAGAAACTTTTTCCAGAGTTCTTGTAGGAATGTTTTGTGTAGGAGTTTTTTGTAGGATTTTCTGGTGAGATTTGTAATGGTCTGAAGAGTTTTGTTCTATAGAGGTGATTTCAGTTGGGATATTTTTGTAAGTACGTATCTTTTGTTGTAGGTCAATTGTTCAGGTCACTCCCCACATGGCTGTGAATATTTCACGCCGGGAATCATTTCTTTTTTTGTCCTCTTAGCCTGATGGCCTACGTTTTCATCTGATGAGACCACCCTTCATTTTCTTATATCTTCCATCTTACATCCTTCCCGTGGCGTTAAACGTCACATAGGGCCCGCATGGTGGTTCGCCAAGATGTCCTGTCTTCGGCGAGTTTTTCAATCTCATCAAGGGATGTTATGCCCACTGAATTGGCTTCTCTTAACAATGTCCTCTTTAGAGTTTCACGTGGTCGACCTCTTTTTCTTCGCCCTGTTGTGTTCCATTAGATACCTTGTTTGAGGATTCTCTGACTGTTTCTTCTCATCATGTGACCGACATATGTCCATCTTTTTTTTCTGATCACCCATGAGACAGGTTGTTGTTTGCTCATCTGTCTTATCTCTACATTGTTCTTGAATTCTTTCCACTTTATACCCAGTATACCCTTAGGCATTTGTTTTCGAAAGAGTCTAATTTCTTGTCTAATTTCTTTAGTTGTTTTCCAGCTTTCACATGCATAAATGAGGGTGGATATTACATTTGAATTGAATAGTCTTAACTTGGTTTTTGTGCTTATAACTTTTGAATGCCATATGTTCTCAAGATTCTTGAAGGTCAATGCTGCTTTGGCAATTAAAATTCTAAATTCTTTTCTGGTGTCACCATTGTGGTCTATATAGACCCTTCATTTTACTCCATTAATAAACTGAGTATGTGTTAACCAGTAGCCTTGCTTCAGTTTCTAGTGGATGTTGGTGGAGTTGACTGACTGTAGGTTTCGATGGTAGTAGTCCATTATCTGGTGTTCTGTTGTAGAATTGTTGAGAGCCTGGTGTCTTGTTGAGTTGCTGTGCGTTATAACTTTGCAACAGATTTTGCAAACTGGCTCAACCACAGAAGCAACTGTGCAATAGCAACAAGACGAGAAGTTAATATTCTTAGGCAGCGGACACATCCTTCAAATTATACAGGTCCCTTATGCGTTTGTCAGCAGAAAATATCCGCCATTCTAAATTCTTTCTTTCAATGGCCATGGGAACTGCTTCAAAAAAGCTATTCAGCTCTAGTTCTTGAAATATAATCCTAGGACTTGGCCAAACTATAGTATGTAAAAGCTTATCTTTTGGCCATCCTCTGTGCGCAAATATAAGATAGGATACTGACTCTCGCATGAAGCAGCGACCTGCACGTTGTAATCCCAGCCAGTCTGGAGCATCTCATTCCAGGTACGTATCCTCTAGGAGTGTGTGCATGCTCATGAAGATGCAAACACATGCATGAACTTGCCCTCATCTCCGACTCGCTGACTCGCAGACAGTGCTCTCGTGCCATTACCGTCGGGGTAGTAACACATCTGTCGGACTGCGACTCGGCGAGTGTTTGGAGGGTACAGTCGTGTGAACGCTTGGTGCAGAAAGTTTTGGGGTACGTAATAAGTTATTCAAGCCAACTTTGACCTGCTCACTCGCCATATACCCGCGTTTGTTTTGTTTGTAGCAAGTTGTCTGTATACCGGGGTACATATAGTTTAAGTTCTCAATATGGCAGGGACTTTTTTTCTACTTTATGCCTCAACTTTCAGATCATAAGATTCCAACTTCCTACTTACATCTTAACAACTTTGTGCAGTTCGTGCACTCTGTTCTCTTTTCTACGTGTCAGATACTTAACAACTGATCAAACCGGGACAATACTTATGTGGCAGACAAAGATGGACAGAATCGCAGAAGAATAAAGCAAATACTGACCTTACAAGTTGCCGGTGACTCTAAGCAGAATTAGCATGTGCTTGTTATCAACTGTGATCGGTTATTTTCTGGAACTTTCGCTGATGATTCATCACGACAGAAATAAAGGGTTAATAGTTTTTTGTGTAGCGTGAACTTTGATCTTGACAGAAGTAAAAGGTTAATAGCTTTCTGTGTAGTATTAACTTTAATTTTGACAAAAGTAGAGGGTTAACAGCCTTCTGTGTAGTGTTAACTTTGGTCTTGACAGAAGTAAAAAGTTAATAGCTTTCTGTGTAGTATTAACTTTAATTTTGACAGAAGTAAAAGGTTAATAGCTTTCTGTGTAGTATTAACTTTAATTTTGACAAAGGTAGAGGGTTAACAGCCTTCTGGTAGTGTTAACTTTGATCTTGACAGAAGTAAATGGTTAATAGCTTTCTGTGTAGTGTTAACTTTGATCTTGACATAATTAAATGGTCAATAGCTTTCTGTGTAGTGTTCACTTTGATCTTGACAGAAGTAAAGGGTTAATAGTTTTCTTAGCAATGTTAACTTCAACCTTGATAGAAGTACTGGTTTAACAGGTTTCTGTGAGTGTTAACTCTGCTCTTAACAAAAGTAAAGGTTAATAATTTTCCGTTGAATATTAACGTTAATCGTGACAAAAGTAAAGGGTTAATAGTTTTCTTTGTAAACTTTGATCTTGGTAGAAGTAAGGGCTAATAGTTTTCTGTGTAACGTTAAATTTCGTCCTGACATAGGTAATGTGTTAATAGTTTTCTGTGTAATGTTAACTTTGGTCTTGACAGAAGCCAATGGTTAATAATTTTCTGTGCAATGTCAGCTTTAGCTTTTTACTACTACTACTACTACTACTACTACTACAGGTAGTACTGCTACTACTACTACTACTACTACAAGTACTACTACTACTACTACTACAGCTAATACTGCTACCACTACTATTACTACTACTATTACAGTTACTACTATTACTACTATTACTACTACTACTACTACTACTACTACAGCTACTAATACTACTACTACTACTACTACTACAACAACAACTACTACTACTACTGGTACTACTACTACTACTACTACTACTACTACTACTACTACTACTACTACTATTAATACTAATACTACAACTACTACTGTTTTTATATAAAATTTTGAATATTAGAGAAAAAAAAGACAGAGTATGTTTGCAACATGAAAGAGAGTTTGACGACTGGTCTAGAGCATTGATGTCACAAACACCAAGAGATTGTTTGAACACTGAAGTTGCTCTTGCCACTTGTTGCTTAATTCTCTGTTTGACATTTATAGGTGTGAACTGTTAACTTATTTTGAGATTTTTTTTTTTTTAATGAAAGTGTTAGCAGGTTTCTATATAGAGATTTCACTGAATGTATTAGATGTATGCTGTTAGTTTAGGCGTATTCTGTTCCCCCCCCCCCTCTCTCTCTCTCTCTCTCTCTCACACACACACACACACACACACACACACACTCTCTCTCACTCAGTTTTGTTACTGAAGTAAAAATGAAAGAACACATTATTGGAGTTTGCATGCGTTCTTTCCTCCATCTTGGTTGAATTGATGATCATGGAGTTTTGAATGTTATTGTCCGCTGGAACTGTAAGTGATGTTCTTTGTTGATTTAGACTGAGCAAACTGTTCTTTTGTTCTGATTGTGCAGGCTGCTCTATTGTTCTCTTGCATTTGTGTTTTCTGTTAGGGCTATTTAAACCAACAGCAGGAACAGCTTTATTAAAGACCCCGTGATTTCTCGTTCTTTGTTTCACGTTCTTGGGTTAACGTTTTTGGTTTCATGTTCTTGGGTTAATGTTATTTCTTTCTAGTTCTTGGGTTATGTTCTATGTTTCAAGTTCTTGGGTTAATGTTCTTTGTTTCAAGTTCTTGGGTTAATGTTCTTTGCTTCAAGTTCTTGGGTTAATGTTCTTTGTTTCAAGTTCTTGGGTTAATGTTCTTTGTTTCAAGTTCTTAGGTTAATGTTCCTGGCTGCATGTTCCTAGATTCACGTTACTGGCTCCACGTTGTTGGTTTCACGTCCTTGTTTCCATGTTATTGACTCCACGTTCTTAGTTTCACGTACTTGTTTCAATGTTATTGTTTCCACGTCTTGTTTCCACGTTCTTGTTTCCACGTTCTTGTTTCCACGTTCTTGTTTCAACGTTCTTGTTTTAGTGTTCTTGTTTCACGTTCTTGCTTCCATGTTCTTGTTTCCACGTTCTTGTTTCACGTTCTTGCTTCCATGTTCTTGTTTCCACGTTCTTGTTTCCATGTTTTTGTTTCAATGTTCTTGTTTCCACGTTCTTGTTTCCATGTTTTTGTTTCAATGTTCTTGTTTCCACGTTCTTGTTTCCATGTTCTTGTTTCCATGTTCTTGTTTCCACATTCTTGTTTCCACGTTCTTGCTTCCATGTTCTTGTTTCCACGTTCTTGTTTCCACGTTCTTGTTTCATGTTTTGTTTCCATGTTCTTGTTTCCATGTTCTTGTTTCAATGTTCTTGTTTCAATGTTCTTGTTTCAATGTTCTTGTTTCCACGTTCTTGTTTCAATGTTCTTGTTTCCACGTTCTTGTTTCCACGTTCTTGGTTTCAAGCTGCTAATGATGTTAGATGTAAGGAAACACACAAACTTCATCATTTAAGATTCTACTCACTCTTGTTACGTAAACCCTACTCACACCAGCCTCCCCAAGCCTCTCCTACTCTCTCCTAGCATGTTTACGACAGAGTTTAGCCTGAGGGACAGAGGACAGAACGTAGGACAGACGCGTGGGACAAGTCTCCTCTCTCTCTCTCTCATGAAAGTGGGGTTAGTTATTCTTCCATTGCTTTCTCCTTCATTTTTTTTTCTCACGGAGGCAGAGTTTCAGTGACGGCCTCTCATTTCCTATCAGGAGCACAGCCATCAGACCAATTACCTTGGAGGGGTCGGGGGTTGGGTAGCTAAACATGTAGGGAGTAATTCTCGTTAAAAAAATAGGTCATAACTGTGTGTACATGACAGTCTTGTCATTTACAGCGGCTGAGATAGGTAACAAGAATTCAGCCATTTGTAACAACCGCTGCGCGCCCGTTAGTTCGTGTAGTGCTCCAACCACGGGCACTCCAGGGGAACTTCTGTAATCCGGCACGCAGCTTCTAGCTCGCTTATGTTTAAACTCACTCAAGGCCCTCCAGGCCCACCTTTAAAACAGGGAAAGTCCTTCAGGACCCCGAGCTGTACCTCAGCTAGTACCCCCCCACACCCCCCCCCCAATGGGACATGCCTCAAAAATCTATATTCTCATCTTAACTTCCTGCCGGCTTGACAGCGCTGTCTTAACTTTCTGCCTGCTTGACAGCGCTGTCTTAACTTCCTGCCGGCTTGACGACGCTGTCTTAACTTCCTGCCGGCTTGACGGCGCTGTCTTAACATCCTGCCTGCTTGACAGCGCTGTCTTAACTTCCTGGCGGCTTGATAGCGCTGTCTTAACTTCCTTCCTGCTTGACAGCGCTGTCTTAACTTCCTGCCGGCTTGAGGACGCTTTTAAGGCCCCACTGGTCCTGGTTATTTTGCTCATGTTTGACCTAGTTTTGAAACATAAATTTGTTGTGAAGAGATTCTGCTTGCTAAATCCAAACATCAAAATAATCTTTTTTGATACACATAAAGTTGATGTTACTTTATTTTATTATAAATCCCAACTTGGTACATCTGTACACTGTTATAAATAATTAGAAAATCTGATGTGCCAGCCAGCGTCTGTAAAGTTGAGGTTAAAATATTAACTCTTTTCTAGCCAAATAAACGCAACCCAAGTCTAGACAGAAAGTGCATAATTAACATACTTCCCTTGTTTTTATTGAGATATGACCTGGGGGTTATTTGTTAGTTTCGGATTTGAAGTCATCTAAAAAAACAAACAAACAAATAAACAAACAAACAAAAACAGATGTTTTTAAATCCTTTATCTTCTTCTTCCTCAGTCGTTCTCAGACGTCAGATTGTATGGTTTTGTAGTAATCAGTTGTTAGCTGGAGTTGGTCTACGTTCTCATAAAGCTTCTTCTGACATGATAAACATACGAGGGGTGATTGATAAGTTCTCGGCATAAGGTACAACGGATTATTTGTGGACAACTTTTTTGGGTTATTTCTCAACATAGTCCCTTTGCAAGTTTATGCACTTAGTCCAGCGATCCTGGAGCATACGGATCCCTCTTTTTTTTGTGTAAAATTCAGCATCTTGTGCCAGTAGAAAGTGGTCTACAGCATGAATGAAGTCATCATCTGAAGCAAATTTCCAACCACTGAGCTCTTTTTTTTTTGAGTTTGGTAAACAGGTAATAGTCCAAAGAGGTCAAATCTAGGGAATAATGAGGGTGTTCAAGAAGCTAGAAGCCGCATTCACGAATGGCAGCCATTGCCACCGCTGACTTGTGAACTGGAGCATTGTCTTGATGAAAGATGACTCCTCTCATCAGTTTCCCTCCATGCTTTTCCTTCAGTTTGACCCGCAGTTGCTTCACAAGATTAGTGTAATAGACCCCGATGACCGTTCTGCCATTTTGAAGATAGTCTACTAATAGCACACCTTCTAAATCCCGAAAGATGGAAGCCATCACTTTGCCTGCAGACAGAACCACCCTTGCTTTCTTTGGAGGTGGGGATCCATGATGTTTCCACTGCTTTGACTGTTTTTATGGTTTCTGGTTGAAAATGATGAACCCAAGTCTCATCTTTAGTCACAAATTGCTGAAGAAACTTTTCAGGATTCTGCAGAAAAATGACCAAGATTGTCTCCTGCCATGTTGGGACACTGTCATTTGTGATCAGCTCCAAGAAGTTTCAGGATCCATCGAGCAGAGACCTTTGTCATTTTAAGATCATTGTGAATAATGGCATGAACACGTTCCTGGGAGATGCCCAACTCAGTAGCAATGTACCGCTCAGTTAGTTGTCGATCCTCCATTATCATGTCATGGATTCTGCTGGTGGTTTCATCGGTAGTTACCGTTCTTGATCTTCCTGGACGGGGATCATCTTCCAGACTCCCCCTTCCATGTTTGAACTGAGCTGCTTATTTCTTCACTGTGCTATAAGAAGGGGCATCCGCTCCTAGAGTCTCTACCATATCCTCATGGATCTCCTTCGATGATAAGCCCTTGATGCAGAGGTAGCGAATGATTGCCCGGTGAGAAATTTTATCCATTTTCTCAAGTTCTGCCACCCCTTAGCACTTCAGTAGTCTGTAAATACAATTGGTTGCAGTTAATTTCCTGAAACTTGGTGTTTAATCTTACATTAACGTGATCTACAAATGCACCAAATATCAACTGTGTGTTTCAAGTATGTGTGCATTATCCGAGAACTTATCAATTTATCACTCATTCCTCGTATGTATGTATGTATGTATGTATATATATATCTTTGAGAGAGGAAAATAAAGCTACATTTTGTTTTAAATATAAAATTGCGTATCCTTGTCTACCTTTGATCTAAACAACAGCTAAAGTACGTTCAAATCAAAAAACAAACATATGGATATATATAAGGTATATTATTTTCTCACTCAGCACCTCGTATGTTAGTTACTTTTTCAGCACCTAGTATGTTGGTCACATCTATCTTTCTCTGCACCTCATATGTTGGACACATCTATCTTCTCTACACCTTATATGTTGGTCACATCTGTCTTTCTCTACACCTTATATGTTGGTCACATCTGTCTTTCTCTGCACCTCATATGTTGGTCACATCTGTCTTTCTCTGCACCTCATATGTTGATCACATCTGTCTTTCTCTGCACTTCATATGTTGGTCACATCTGTCTTTCTCTGCACCTCATATGTTGGTCACATCTGTCTTCTCTGCACCTCATACGTTGGTCACATCTGTCTTCTCTGCACCTCATATGTTGGACACATCTATCTTCTCTACACCTCATATGTTGATCACATTTGTCTTTCTCTACACCTTATATGTTGGTCACATCTGTCTTCTCTGCACCTCATATATTGGCAACATCTGTCTTCTCTATACCTCATATGTTGGTCACATCTGTCTTCTCTGCACCTCATATGCTGGCAACATTTGTCTTCTCTACACCTCATATGTTGGTCACATCTGTCTTCTCCACACCTCATATGTTGGGCACATCTATATTCTCTACACCTCATATGTTGATCACATCTGTCTTTCTCTATACCTCATATGTTGGCAACATCAGTCTTTCTCTATACCTCATATGTTGAGCACATATGTCTTCTCTACACCTCATATGTTGAGCACATACGTCTTCTCTATACTTCATATGTTAGCAATATCTGCCTTTCTCTATACCTCATATGTTGGGCACATCTGTCTTTCTCTACACCTCATATGCTTGGCACATTTCTCCTTCTCTATACCTCATATGTTTGGCACATCTGTCTTTCTCTACACCTCATATGTTGGGCACATCTGTCTTCTCTATACCTCATATGTTGGTCACATCTGTCTTTCTCTATACCTCACATGTTGGTCATATCTGTCTTCTCTGCACCTTATATGTTGGTCACATCTGTCTTCTCTTCACCTCATATGTTGGTCACATCTGTCTTCTCTGCACCTCATGTGTTGATCACATCTGTCTTCTCTACACCTCATATGTTGGTCACATCTGTCATCTCTACACCTCATGTGTTGGTCATATCTGTCTTCTCTGCACCTTATATGTTGGTCACATCTGTCATCTCTGCACCTCATATGTTGGTCACATCTGTCTTTCTCTGCACCTCATATGTTGGTCACATCTGTCATCTCTGCACCTCATATGTTGGTCACATCTGTCATCTCTGCACCTAATGTGTTGGTCACATCTGTCTTCTCTGCACCTTATATGTTGAACACTCCTGAAGAATATGTTATCCCATCAATATACCAATGTCACATGTCATGTGGCCCAATCTTATGATGTTGAAAAGGTGGGACCTCAGTCTGTTGTGACTTGTGTCTGGTACCTCAGTCTGTTGTAACTTGTGTCTGGTACCTTAGTCTGTTGTTACTTGTGTCTGGTACCTTAGTCTGTTGTGACTTATTTTCAGGTACCTTAGTCTGTTGTGACTTTATCTGGTACCTTAGTCTGTTGTGACTTGTATCTGGTCCCTCAGTCTGTTGTGACTTGTGTCTGGCACCTCAATCTGTTGTGACTTGTGTCTGGTACCTCAGTCTGTTGTGACTTGTGTCTGGTACCACAGCCTGTTGGGACTTGTGTCTTGTGTCTCAGACTGTTGTGACTTGTGTCTGGTACCTTAGTCTGTTGTAAATTGTGTTTGGTGCCTCAGCCTGTTGTGACTTTTGTCTGGTACCTCATTCTGTTGCGAATTGTGTCAGGTGTCTCAGTCTTTTGTGACTCGAGTTTGGTACCTAAGTCTGTTGTAACTTGTGTCTGGTACCTCAGTATGTTGTAACTTATGTCTGGTACCTCAATCTGTTGTAACTTGTGTCTGGTACCTCAGTCTGTTGTAACTTGTGTCTGGTACCTCAGTCTGTTGTAACTTGTGCCAGGTACCTCAGTCTGTTGTAACTTGTGTCTGGTACCTCAGTCTGTTGTAACTTGTGTCGGGTACCTCAGTCTGTTGTAACTTGTGTCTGGTACCTCAGTCTGTTGTAACCTGTGCCAGGTACCTCAGTCTGTTGTAACTTGTGTCTGGTACCTCAGTCTGTTGTAACTTGTGCCAGGTACCTCAGTCTGTTGTGACTTGTGTCAGGTACCTCAGTCTGTTGTAACTTGTGCCAGGTACCTCAGTCTGTTGTAACTTGTGTCAGGTACCTCAGTCTGTTGTAAACTGTGCCAGGTACCTCAGTCTGTTGTGACTTGTGCCAGGTACCTCAGTCTGTTGTAACTTGTGCCAGGTACCTCAATCTGTTGTGACTTGTACCAGGTACCTCAGTCTGTTGTGACTTGTGCCAGGTACCTCAGTCTGGTGTAACTTGTGCCAGGTACCTCAGTCTGTTGTGACTTGTGCCAGGTACCTCAGTCTGTTGTAACTTGTGCCAGGTACCTCAGTCTGTTGTGACTTGTGCAAGGTACCTCAGTCTGTTGTGACTTGTACCAGATACCTCAGTCTGTTGTGACTTGTACCAGGTACCTCAGTCTGTTGTAACTTGTGCCTGGTACCTCAGTCTGTTGTGACTTGTGCCAGGTACCTCAGTCTGTTGTGACTTGTGTCTGGTACCTCAGTCTGTTGTGACTTGTGTCTGGTACCTCAGTCTGTTGTGACTTGTGCAAGGTACCTCAGTCTGTTGTGACTTGTACCAGGTACCTCAGTCTGTTGTAACTTGTGCCAGGTACCTCAGTCTGTTGTGACTTGTGTCTGGTACCTCAGTCTGTTGTGACTTGTGCAAGGTACCTCAGTCTGTTGTGACTTGTACCAGGTACCTCAGTCTGTTGTAACTTGTGCCAGGTACCTCAGTCTGTTGTGACTTGTGTCTGGTACCTCAGTCTATTGTGACTTGTGTCTGGTACCTCAGTCTGTTGTGACTTGTATCTGGTACCTCAGTCTGTTGTGACTTGTGTCTGGTACCTCAGTCTGTTGTGACTTGTGTCTGGTACCTCAGTCTGTTGTGACTAGAGAGGAGATGAAAACTTCTTCCTCTCTTCGTTCATTGTTTTCCTGTTTCTCGTGAGATAAAATTTCATTCGCGCCCCCTCATCTTATATCAGAAGTACAATCATCTTATATCAGAAGCACAATCATCTTATATCAGAAGTACAATCATCTTATATCAGAAGAATAGTCATCTGATATCAGAAGTACAGTAATCTTCTATCAGAAGTCTAGTTATCTTATATCAGAAGTACAGTCATCTTATATCAGAAGTACATTCATTTTATATCGGAAGCACAGTGGTCATATATCAGCAGTACCGTCATATTATATCAGAATTGCAGTCAACATATATCATAAATACAGTTATCTTATATCAGGAGTACAGTTATTTTATAACAGAAGTAGAATCATCTTATCTTATCTTATATCTTATATCCTTCCCGTGCCGTTAGACGTCACATAGGGCTCTCAAAGTAGTTCGCCAATTTTTCCTGTCTTCGGCGAGTCTTTCAACCTCATCAAAGGATTTTATGCCTGTTAACTTGGCCTCTCTTAATAATGTTCTCTTCAGAGTTTCACGCGGTCTGCCCCTTTTTCTTCGGCCTGTTGTGTTCCACTTGATAGCTTGTTTTGGGATTCTCTGCTCATTTCTTCTCATCAAGTGGCCAACATATGTCCATCTCCTTTTCCTGATCACCCGTGAGACTGGTTGTTGTTCAGTCATCTGTCTTATCTCTGCATTGTTCTTGAATTCATTCCACTTGATGCCGAGTATTTTCCTTAGGCATTTGTTTTCAAAAGAGTCTAATTTCTTTTCTATTTCTTTAGTTGTTTTCCAGCTTTCGCATGCATAAATGAGGGTGGATATTACATTTGAATTGAATAGTCTTAACTTGGATTTTGTGCTTATAACTTTTGAATTCCATATGTTCTCAAGATTCTTGAAGATTGATGCTGCTTTTGCAATTCTGATCCTAACTTCCTTTCTAGTGTCACCATCCTGGTCTATGTAGCTGCCAAGGTATGCAAATTGATTGACTTCTTCAATATCTGTCCCTTCTATGTGTATTTTTCCATTTTGATTGATGGGAATTTTCATTATTTTTGTTTTGTCCTTGTTAATTTCAAGTCCTATTTTGCTAGCCAGTGAAGATAGGCTATCTGTTTTTTCTTGCATGGAATTCACATTATCTTATATCAGAAGTAAAATCATCTTATATCAGAATTACAGTCCTCTTGTATTAGAAGTACAGTCATCTTGTACCAGAAGTACAGTTATCTTGTACCAGAAGTGCAGTTATCTTGTATCAGAAGCATAGTCGTCTTGTATCAGATGTACAGTTGCCGTGTATCACAAGTACAGGTATCTTGTATGAGAAGCGCAGTTATCTTCTATCAGAAGCAAAGTCATCTCGTATCACAAGTACAGTCATCTTGTAACTGAAGTACCAGAAGTACTTCTATCTTATATTAGAAATACAGTTGTCTTATATCAGAAATAGAGTTATCTTATATCAGAATTACAGTTATCTGATATCAGAAGTATAATCTTATATGAAAAGTACAGTTATTTTATATCAGAAATACAGTCATCTTATATCGGAAGCACAGGCATCTTATATCAGCAGTACAGTCATAATATATCAGAAAGTACAGTCATCTTATCTCAGAACTGCAGTCAACTTATATCAGAAGTACAGTTATCTTATGTCTGGAGTGCAGCTATCTTATATCAGAAGTAGAGCCATCGTGTATCAGAAGTACAGTGAACTTGTATTAGAAGTACAGTCATCTTGTACCAGAAGTACAGTTATATTTTACCAGAAGTACATATGGATATATATATATATAAGGTATATTATTTTCTCACTCAGCACCTCGTATGTTAGTTACTTTTTCAGCACCTAGTATGTTGGTCACATCTATCTTTCTCTGCACCTCATATGTTGGACACATCTATCTTCTCTACACCTTATATGTTGGTCACATCTGTCTCCTCTACACCTTATATGTTGGTCACATCTGTCTTTGCACCTCATATGTTGGTCACATCTGTCTTTCTCTGCACCTCATATGTTGATCACATCTGTCTTTCTCTGCACTTCATATGTTGGTCACATCTGTCTTTCTATGCACCTCATATGTTGGTCACATCTGTTTTCTCTGCACCTCATACGTTGGTCACATCTGTCTTCTCTGCACCTCATATGTTGGACACATCTATCTTCTCTACACCTCATATGTTGATCACATTTGTCTTTCTCTACACCTTATATGTTGGTCACATCTGTCTTCTCTGCACCTCATATATTGGCAACATCTGTCTTCTCTATACCTCATATGTTGGTCACATCTGTCTTCTCTGCACCTCATATGCTGGCAACATTTGTCTTCTCTACACCTCATATGTTGGTCACATCTGTCTTCTCCACACCTCATATGTTGGGCACATCTATATTCTCTACACCTCATATGTTGATCACATCTGTCTTTCTCTATACCTCATATGTTGGCAACATCAGTCTTTCTCTATACCTCATATGTTGAGCACATATGTCTTCTCTACACCTCATATGTTGAGCACATACGTCTTCTCTATACTTCATATGTTAGCAATATCTGCCTTTCTCTATACCTCATATGTTGGGCACATCTGTCTTTCTCTACACCTCATATGCTTGGCACATTTCTCCTTCTCTATACCTCATATGTTTGGCACATCTGTCTTTCTCTACACCTCATATGTTGGGCACATCTGTCTTCTCTATACCTCATATGTTGGTCACATCTGTCTTTCTCTATACCTCACATGTTGGTCATATCTGTCTTCTCTGCACCTTATATGTTGGTCACATCTGTCTTCTCTTCACCTCATATGTTGGTCACATCTGTCTTCTCTGCACCTCATGTGTTGATCACATCTGTCTTCTATACACCTCATATGTTGGTCACATCTGTCATCTCTGCACCTCATGTGTTGGTCATATCTGTCTTCTCTGCACCTTATATGTTGGTCACATCTGTCTTCTCTACACCTCATATGTTGGTCACATCTGTCTTCTCCACACTTCATATGTTGGTCACATCTGTAATCTCTGCACCTCATGTGTTGGTCACATCTGTCTTCTCTGCACATTATATGTTGGTCACATCTTTCTTCTCTACACCTCATATGTTGGTCACATCTGTCATCTCTGCACCTCATATGTTGGTCACATCTGTCTTTCTCTGCACCTCATATGTTGGTCACATCTGTCATCTCTGCACCTCATATGTTGGTCACATCTGTCATCTCTGCACCTCATGTGTTGGTCACATCTGTCTTCTCTGCACCTTATATGTTGAACACTCCTGAAGAATATGTTATCCCATCAATATACCAATGTCACATGTCATGTGGCCCAATCTTGTGATGTTGAAAAGGTGGGACCTCAGTCTGTTGTGACTTGTGTCTGGTACCTCAGTCTGTTGTAACTTGTGTCTGGTACCTTAGTCTGTTGTTACTTGTGTCTGGTACCTTAGTCTGTTGTGACTTATTTTCAGGTACCTTAGTCTGTTGTGACTTTATCTGGTACCTTAGTCTGTTGTGACTTGTATCTGGTCCCTCAGTCTGTTGTGACTTGTGTCTGGCACCTCAATCTGTTGTGACTTGTGTCTGGTACCTCAGTCTGTTGTGACTTGTGTCTGGTACCTCAGCCTGTTGGGACTTGTGTCTTGTGTCTCAGACTGTTGTGACTTGTGTCTGGTACCTTAGTCTGTTGTGACTTGTGTTTGGTGTCTCAGCCTGTTGTGACTTTTGTCTGGTACCTCATTCTGTTGCGAATTGTGTCAGGTGTCTCAGTCTTTTGTGACTCGAGTTTGGTACCTCAGTCTGTTGTAAATTGTGTCTGGTACCTCAGTCTGTTTTACTTGTGCCAGGTACCTCAGTCTGTTGTAACTTGTGTCTGGTACCTCAGTCTGTTGTAACTTGTGTCGGGTACCTCAGTCTGTTGTGACTTGTGTCTGGTACCTCAGTCTGTTGTAACTTGTGCCAGGTACCTCAGTCTGTTGTAACTTGTGTCTGGTACCTCAGTCTGTTGTAACTTGTGCCAGGTACCTCAGTCTGTTGTAACTTGTGTCAGGTACCTCAGTCTGTTATAACTTGTGCCAGGTACCTCAGTCTGTTGTGACTTGTGTCAGGTACCTCAGTCTGTTGTAACTTGTGCCAGGTACCTCAGTCTGTTGTAACTTGTGTCTGGTACCTCAGTCTGTTGTAACTTGTGCCAGGTACCTCAGTCTGTTGTGACTATTGCCAGGTACCTCAGTCTGGTGTAACTTGTGCCAGGTATCTCAATCTGTTGTGACTTGTACCAGGTACCTCAGTCTGTTGTAACTTGTGCCAGGTACCTCAGTCTGTTGTGACTTGTGTCAGGTACCTCAGTCTGTTGTAACTTGTGTCAGGTACCTCAGTCTGTTGTAACTTGTGTCAAGTACCTCAGTCTGTTGTAACCTGTGCCAGGTACCTCAGTCTGTTGTGACTTGTGCAAGGTACCTCAATCTGTTGTGACTTGTACCAGGTATCTCAGTCTGTTGTGACTTGTACCAGGTACCTCAGTCTGTTGTAACTTGTGCCTGGTACCTCAGTCTGTTGTAACTTGTGCCTGGTACCTCAGTCTGCTGTGACTTGTGCCAGGTACCTCAGTCTGTTGTGACTTGTGTCAGGTACCTCAGTCTGTTGTGACTTGTGTCTGGTACCTCAGTCTGTTGTGACTTGTGCAAGGTACCTCAGTCTGTTGTGACTTGTACCAGGTACCTCAGTCTGTTGTAACTTCTGCCAGGTACCTCAGTCTGTTGTGACTTGTGTCTGGTACCTCAGTCTGTTGTGACTTGTGCAAGGTACATCAGTCTGTTGTGACTTGTACCAGGTACCTCAGTCTGTTGTAACTTCTGCCAGGTACCTCAGTCTGTTGTGACTTGTGTCTGGTACCTCAGTCTATTGTGACTTGTGTCTGGTACCTCAGTCTGTTGTGACTTGTGTCTGGTACCTCAGTCTGTTGTGACTTGTGTCTGGTACCTCAGTCTGTTGTGACTTGTGTCTGGTACCTCAGTCTGTTGTGACTAGAGAGGAGATGAAAACTTCTTCCTCTCTTCGTTCATTGTTTTCCTGTTTCTCGTGAGATAAAATTTCATTCGCGCCCCCTCATCTTATATCAGAAGTACAATCATCTTATATCAGAAGCACAATCATCTTATATCAGAAGTACAATCATCTTATATCAGAAGAACAGTCATCTGATATCAGAAGTACAGTAATCTTCTATCAGAAGTCTAGTTATCTTATATCAGAAGTATAGTCATCTTATATCAGAAGTACATTCATTTTATATCGGAAGCACAGTGGTCATATATCAGCAGTACAGTCATATTATATCAGCAGTACCGTCATATTATATCAGAATTGCAGTCAACATATATCATAAATACAGTTATCTTATATCAGGAGTACAGTTATTTTATAACAGAAGTAGAATCATCTTATATCAGAAGTAAAATCATCTTATATCAGAATTACAGTCCTCTTGTATTAGAAGTACAGTCATCTTGTACCAGAAGTACAGTTATCTTGTACCAGAAGTGCAGTTATCTTGTATCAGAAGCATAGTCGTCTTGTATCAGATGTACAGTTGCCGTGTATCACAAGTACAGGTATCTTGTATGAGAAGCGCAGTTGTCTTCTATCAGAAGCAAAGTCATCTCGTATCACAAGTACAGTCATCTTGTAACTGAAGTACCAGAAGTACTGCTATCTTATATTAGAAATACAGTTGTCTTATATCAGAAATAGAGTTATCTTATATCAGAATTACGGTTATCTGATATCAGAAGTATAATCTTATATGAAAAGTACAGTTATTTTATATCAGAAATACAATCATCTTATATCGGAAGCACAGGCATCTTATATCAGCAGTACAGTCATAATATATCAGAAAGTACAGTCATCTTATCTCAGAACTGCAGTCAACTTATATCAGAAGTACAGTTATCTTATGTCTGGAGTGCAGCTATCTTATATCAGAAGTAGAGCCATCGTGTATCAGAAGTAAAATCATCTTATATCAGAATTACAGTCCTCTTGTATTAGAAGTACAGTCATCTTGTACCAGAAGTACAGTTATCTTGTACCAGAAGTGCAGTTATCTTGTATCAGAAGCATAGTCGTCTTGTATCAGATGTACAGTTGCCGTGTATCACAAGTACAGGTATCTTGTATGAGAAGCGCAGTTGTCTTCTATCAGAAGCAAAGTCATCTCGTATCACAAGTACAGTCATCTTGTAACTGAAGTACCAGAAGTACTGCTATCTTATATTAGAAATACAGTTGTCTTATATCAGAAATAGAGTTATCTTATATCAGAATTACGGTTATCTGATATCAGAAGTATAATCTTATATGAAAAGTACAGTTATTTTATATCAGAAATACAATCATCTTATATCGGAAGCACAGGCATCTTATATCAGCAGTACAGTCATAATATATCAGAAGTACAGTCATCTTATATCAGAAGCACAATCATCTTATATCGGAAGCACAGTGGTCATATATCAGCAGTACAGTCATATTATATCAGCAGTACCGTCATATTATATCAGAATTGCAGTCAACATATATCATAAATACAGTTATCTTATATCAGGAGTACAGTTATTTTATAACAGAAGTAGAATCATCTTATATCAGAAGTAAAATCATCTTATATCAGAATTACAGTCCTCTTGTATTAGAAGTACAGTCATCTTGTACCAGAAGTACAGTTATCTTGTACCAGAAGTGCAGTTATCTTGTATCAGAAGCATAGTCGTCTTGTATCAGATGTACAGTTGCCGTGTATCACAAGTACAGGTATCTTGTATGAGAAGCGCAGTTATCTTCTATCAGAAGCAAAGTCATCTCGTATCACAAGTACAGTCATCTTGTAACTGAAGTACCAGAAGTACTGCTATCTTATATTAGAAATACAGTTGTCTTATATCAGAAATAGAGTTATCTTATATCAGAATTACAGTTATCTGATATCAGAAGTATAATCTTATATGAAAAGTACAGTTATTTTATATCAGAAATACAATCATCTTATATCAGCAGTACAGTCATAATATATCAGAAAGTACAGTCATCTTATCTCAGAACTGCAGTCCACTTATATCAGAAGTACAGTTATCTTATGTCTGGAGTGCAGCTATCTTATATCAGAAGTAGAGCCATCGTGTATCAGAAGTACAGTGAACTTGTATTAGAAGTACAGTCATCTTGTACCAGAAGTACAGTTATATTTTACCAGAAGTACATTTATCTTGTACTAAAAGTACAGTTATCTTGTATGAGAAGGAAAATTATCTTATATGAGAGGTACAGTTATCTTCTATCAAAAGCAAAGTCATCTCGTATCACGAGTGCAGTCATCTTATAAAAGAAGTACAGTTATATTGTATCAGAAGTACGGTTATTTTATATCAGAAGTACTGTTATCTTATATTAGAAGTACAGTTGTCTTATATAAGAAGTACAGTTATTTTATATCAGAAGTACTGTTATTTTATATCATCAGTACAGTTATCTTGTTTCAGAAGTACAGTTATTGTTTTATCAGAATTACAATAATCTTGTATCAGAAGTACAGTTATTTAATATCAAAAGTACAGTTCTATTATATGAAAATGAGAATTATCTTGTATCAAAAGTTCAGTTATCTAATATTAGAAATACTGTTATCATATATCAGAAGGACGTTTATCTTCTATCAGAAGTATAGTTATCTTGTATCAGAAATGCAGTTATCTTATATCAGAAGTACAGTTATCATATATCAGAAGTTTAGTTATCTTGTATCAGAGGTATAGTTATCTTTTTTTTTTAGAAGTACAGTTATCGTATATCAGAAGTTCAGTTATTTTATATCAGAAGTACTGTTGCCTTATATCAGAAGTGCAGTTATCTTATATCTGAAGTAAATTTATATAAATCAGAAGCACAATTATCTTATATCGGAAGTACAGTTATTTGACCAATCACCTTCCGCTGGAGTGTCTGAACCAGGTGGTACTAAGCGTCGTTTGTCCGGTAGCTAGGGTATTCTTGTGTCCATTTGCTCTTGAATGTTATTTCTGTCACAGATCTCCCTTCCTCGTGTGTTACATAAAAGTGACAAATCCATTTCAAGGGTTCACGACACGCAGATAGTACAAGCTCTGGTTCCAGTCTGTCGTGATGAAAATGACAACGAATCTTATCATCTACCAGCGCAAGCTCACCAGCTAGACAAAGCAGGAACCAGACAAAAAGGACGGCCCAGAGGAAGGTGGATCGAGGGGGTAAACGATATCTGGAAGAGAAACAGCGTGACAGTACAATGAACCCCATCATCTACTTCAGATACGACACCAATAATCAAACTCTCTGCCACTCGTGAGATACAGAAGAAGAAGAAGAAGAAGAAGAAGAAGAAGAAGTAATACCCCATCTCAAAACAACCACATGACATTTATTTGAAACTTGAATTTTAAAACATGGCTTAGAGATGCTAATGTGGCCGGTAAAAATAAGACAAGTTCTGATTTAGAATCCAGTGATTCATCCTGGACTGTTGCCTTCCTTGTACTCTCTTCCCAAAGCTCCACGTCCTAGATATATTGGGAACAAACCGACTGCCAGCTCTAAACATGTCCTCTAGAACGCAGTACATTGCTCGGGTACCGGAGCTCACGCTTCTAAAAATAGCGCCAGATAAGGAAAGGCTTTGGCCGAATCTCCAAATATTTTTGTTTAAGAGCTTAAGATAAGTTGATATTCTATGGTACACCGTCGTGGCAAGTTTTCCAATTATCAGATGTTTTATCCAGAAAATATAAATATGATTGTACGCGTGAGTCATATTTGGTTGATTTACAGGAATTAAGATTTTGCGAGGCTTGTGTAAAGAGGCATGGTAAAGAATGTTATGCGTAAAGTGCACACGAGCACCAAGAAAGTCTGCACATGAGCACCAAGAGTCTGCACACGAGCACCAAGAAAGTCTGCACACGAGCACCAAGAAAGTCTAAGAATATGTCTGAGTAAATTTTGTTAGTGTAGTCTGCCACACGTTTGCCCTGAATGTGTGCATGAAAGTGGCTTCTGTTTTATGTGATACTAGTAAGTAACTTCTAGGCCAGAAGAAGAAGAAGAAGAAGAAGTGTATAAAATGATACACCGAGGCGGAGTGCTGCAGATTTTTATGTTACTAAACATGTCATTAACAAACTGCGCTAAATGGAGGAGACCCAATTTCCAGGAGTTGAAATTTTCAGAATAAATCATCGTCATCATCATCATCACCATCATCAGTCCTCTGTACTCCCAATGGCGGTCAAGGCATCAACAAAGATTCTCCAGCCACTTCTATCTTGAACTACCTCAAGGGATACCTCAAACCATGTCTTTCCTGCTTTCTTTAGTTCTTCCTGTGTTGTGTGTCTCCATGTCCCCAGTGGCCTGCCCTTCTTTCTTTTCCCTTGAGGTGCCCAAGTCAAGGCAGTATATGGGTGTTTTGTTCTTTCTATTCCTAGTATGTGGTCCAGGCAGTTCCTTCTTCGTCTTTTGACCTCTTTAGTAATGTTCTCAATGCCCGTTTGTTTGGTTATTTCCCTTGTTTAAAAAAAAAACGTTTTCTTCCCAGGGTATTCTTAAAATATTTCTGAGGCATCCTCCTTCAAATCCTCTAAGTTCTGTGTTTCCAGTTCTCTGACTGCTTCTCCATGTTTTGGCTACGAATAAAAAAAAAAGAGGGAACACTGGATTTGTAGATTCTGAGCTTGAGGCTCGTGAAGTTCTTGAGAATAAACTTGGTGGAGTTAAATTTGAGAAAAAGAAATAAATTTCCATTTTATATATAAAATTGTGTAGCCTTGTCTAACTTGATCTAAACAACAGCTAAAGTACGTTCAGACCAAAAACAGTTATATCTTATGTCCATCCCGTGCCGTTAAACGTCACATAGGGCTCTCAAAGTAGTTCGCCAATTTTTCCTGTCTTCAGCGAGTCTTTCAACCTCATCAAGGGATTTTATGCCTGTTAATTTGGCCCCTCTTAACAATGTCCTTTTCAGAGTTTCACGCGGTCTGCCTCTTTTTCTTCGGCCTGTTGTGTTCCACTTGATAGCTTGTTTTGGGACTCTCTGATCATTTCTTCTCATCAAGTGACCAACATATGTCCATCTCCTTTTCCTGATCACCCATGAGACTGGTTGTTGTTCAGTCATCTGTCTTATCTCTGCATTGTTCTTCAATTCGTTCCACTTGATGCCGAGTATTTTCCTTAGGCATTTTTTTCAAAAGAGTCTAATTTCTTTTCTATTTCTTTAGTTGTTTTCCAGCTTTGACATGCATAAATGAGAGTGGATATTACATTTGAATTGAATAGTCTTAACTTAGTTTTTGTGCTTATAACTTTTGAATTCCATATGTTCTCAAGATTCTTGAAGATTGATGCTGGTTTTGCAGTTCTGATCCTAACTTCCTTTCTAGTGTCACCATCCTGGTCTATGTAGCTGCCAAGGTATGCAAATTGATTGACTTCTTCAATATCTGTCCCTTCTATGTGTATTTTTCCATTTTGATTAATGGGAATTTTCATTATTTTTGTTTTGTCCTTGTTAATTTCAAGTCCTATTTTGCTAGCCAGTGAAGACAGGCTATCTGTTTTTTCTTGCATGAAATTCACATTGTTACTGATAAGAGTTATGTCATCTGCAAAATCAAGATCTTCTAGCTGGGTCCCATGTACCCAGTCAATACCTGTGTTACCTGTGCAGCATTTTTTCATTATGAAATCTATTGTAATCCCAAAAAGTAAAGGAGACAGTATACATCCTTGTTTCACACCTGTTTCAATCTGGAACCATTCACTCATCCCTTCTTCTGTCTTGACTGCACAAAAATATCCATTGTATAAGTCCTTAATGATGTTGACAATTTTAAATGGTATTCCATATAGACTTAAAATTCTCCATAATGAATCTCTGTGTATGCTATCAAATGCCTTTTTAAAATCTATGAAGTTCAATATTAATGGTTTCTGCTTTTCAATATATTCTTCAAGTATTATTCTGAGAGTAAAGATCTGGTCGAGACAGCTTCTCCCTTTTCGAAATCCTGCTTGTTCTTCTCTCATTACAGTATCCACTATATCTTTAAGTCTATTCAAAATGACCTTGCAAAATACTTTTGACACAACTGATATTAAGGTACTCCTCTCCAGTTGTTACAATCACTAAGGTTGCTTTTTTTTAGTATTGTAACAATGATTCCTTTTTCCAGTTAGAAGGGACCTTCTCTTCTTTCCAAATCTTATTAAACATTCTCTGTAGTTGTGTCATGTTGTCACTATTGATAGCTTTTAGCATTTTGGCTGTTATTTCATCTTCACCTGCAGCTTTGTTGTTAGCCATTAAATTCATTGCTGTTTCAATTTTATGTAATTTAATTTCATCTAGGTTGACATTTAGTTGTGGGGCTGGTAAGTCAGTTTCAAGGTTTAACAATTCTTTTGGGTGTGGTCGATTAAGTATTTCTTGGAAGTGTTCAGCCCATCTTTGCTTTTGGTCTTTATTTGATGTTAATAGGGTTCCAGTTTTGCTAAGGATTGGTCTTTCTTTAGATGTAATAGTACGTGTTAGCCTCTTTTGTATGTTATATAAAGTTTTGCTGTCTCCTGTTTTTGCTGCTTTTTCTGCCTCTTTCGCCATATTGTCTGTGTATTCTCTTTTATCCCTTCTAGATGAACTTTTTACTTTCTTGTCTATTTATTTGTATGTTGCTTTCGCCAGATCTTTTCCAAGATCTGTTTTTGCATTCAACATGTATAATTTGACTGCTCGTCTTTCATATATATACTTCCATGTTTTATCTGATATCCATGCTTTTCTATTTGGTTTTTTCAGTCCAGCGCATGCTTTTGCTGCTGTGATTATGGCTGTGCTGTAAGAATTCCATAATTGATCTGCTAGAAACAGGTTGAAATTCTGGATAGAACAATAGCTGTGTTATTTATTATAATGTGATATGTTCCTATAGTTCCACATGGATGTCTGAGTTTGAAGTATGAATATATTTCTTAATTTGGCCCTGTAAAATACATCCTGGCTTCTTCCGTGATATCTGGCCCAGAAATTTTATCATTCTCTGGACAGTTTTCTCTATTTTTAGACACAAATTTTATGTGCCAACAGTTCACGAGAAGCAACATCTCGCTTCATCACGCGATATTGTGCGAGGCTCGCCGGGTCTTATTATCAGCCTCTAAGGCACGTTTCTTTCTCACACGCTCCACTCCCCATCCTCGAATATGTCCTTGACCCCTTGACTAAAGTTATCTGTCTGTCCTGAAAATTATTTACAAAACAGCATAGCCAGATGTCCTTGACTCCTTGACTAAAGTTATCTATTTGTCTAACAATTCTTTACAAGACAGTATAGTTTAACTCATTGACAAAAGCTATCTGTTGGTCCTAATTTAGCCAGACACAAAAACTGAAGCATAACATTCTTATTTCACTGCCTATTTTTTTTAAAATAAGAGATAAAGTAAAGTATACATTTATGGTATCCACTCCGTTGAAGTTCAAATTTCTAAAAGTTTAAAGGTGTTCATACTGAACACCATACTCGTATATGTTATCAGTAGCGAACAAACAAAGACAACAAAACGCTATAGACAGAAATACGACCTACAGATCAAGACAACAAAGAGCTAAAGAGAGAAAGAAGACCTACAGACAAAGACAACAAAACGCTAAAGAGAGAAAGAAGGCCTACAGACAAAGACAACTAAACGCTATAGACAGAAATAGGACCTATAGATCAAGACAATAAAACGCTAAAGAGAGAAGGAAGACCTAAAGCAAAGACAACAAAACGCTATAGAGAGAAAGAAGACCTAAAGACAAATACAACAAAACGCTAAAGAGAGAAAGAAGACCTAAAGACAAAGACAACAAAACGCTACAGACAGACAGAAGACCTACAGGCAGACGGAAACGAACCTTTCAAACAGAATATAATTATTGCGGATCAAAACAAGGAACAAGAAAGCTGGACTCAAAGACAGAGTCGAGTGGAAAGTCTTGCTTTCCATAGCAAATGACTTTGAACCTGAGACATCTGCATCTAGATAAGCACTCCTAGCCCGTATTTTCGTCGTTTCCTGTTTCACTTAGCAGCACCCTGTCACGTTTCTCTGATCTTCCTCCGATGTTCTCCCAGAGGTCTGAAGAATGCAGTCCTGCTTCTATGTTTAACGTCGGACGTGCCTTTTCAGACTCAGAATTCTGTAGAGCTAAAAATAATCCCGAGACTCGACACAGCACGGAGCCCTCGCGATAACCTCATTTATTCTTTGCCCATCTGTTTCCAGACTTCACTAAACGTCAGCATTTACTTATATATATATTTTTTTTCCCGTGAAATCTTCACGTAAAATTGCTGCTAAAGTTGAAAAGTTGCACCGGAATGGGATACGAAGTTGCCTGTATGCTTTCTTTATTTGTTTCGTTTAGAAAGAAACGTGTTGAAAATCTGCCTTGTTTTCTATAAATTAGAAACCTGTGAATATTTCAGCCAGTAGTTTCACAGAATTAGAGCGGTGAATTATGGTTATGATTTTGTAGAAGCGGTATGCATGCTTTTATTTTTTTCTATTTTTTACTGTGAAAGTTCAGGCAAATGAATTACAACCGGCAGTTTGGCGGACAGTACAGCTCCTTCGCCTGAAAGTAGAAAGACCAAATTGTAATTTCACGGATTATGTAAAAAAGCCGATTTACAAAGAAAAGCTGACGCACCACCGACTTGTTTAGAATACAGCTTATGTGTTTCTGAAGATGATATATTTCGCTGCGAAAGTTTGAAAACATATTTTTTTCTGTTTCTCTGTTTGGCTCTCAGCTTTCGTCAAGAACTTCATTCAAGTCAAGAAAGAAATATCAGAAAAATTTTTGGGGTGATTTCCTACATTCTTTGGCGAGTTGTTCGAAACCATAGACAAAACTGAAATGATCTTTTCTGTGGACGCGCCCACCTCTTCGGGAGAGAACAGTTTTTAAACAGTTGAAATGTTACGTTAGTAACATTAAGTGTGTGCTCATCTTCCCGGCATGCTACGTTACCGTTCTAAAAATAGAACCGCTGTAAGGGAGAACTAGGTCATGTTGAACTCAGCCAGGGAAGCTGAGGTGAAGTCTTGGAATTCACCGCGGCCAAAAGCTCGAATTTTGCTGGATTCTGGCGAAGAGGGGAGACAACTGGAAGCAAGATGAAGAAACTGGCCATGAATTTGCTGAAGGTGAGTGAGTTATCTGTTCTTTGTAGCTGTGTGAGTGTGTGTGTGTTCATTGTGTATGTGTGTTGACCTGTATACGTTTGTGTTCATGCGTGTATGTGTGTCACGTGTGTAGCTGTATTTGTAAAACATGTGTATATACTAAATATTGGAAGCAAAGTATGGGGTACGGTTCTGTAGAGTTATACACACTGAAGATATCGGAAGATCATTTTATCATCTTTTTTGTTGTACTTCCCATTGTTCCAACATTATATGTTTCCCACTGTTATTATATGTTTCCCATTGTTTCAACATTATAAGTTTCCCCATTGTTTCAACATCGTATGTTTCCCCATTGTTTCAACAATATATGTCTCCCATTGTTTCAACATTCTATGTTTCCAATTGTTTCAACATTCTATGTTTCCCATTGTTTCAACATTCTATGTTTCCAATTGTTTCAACATTCTATGTTTCCAATTGTTTCAACATTCTATGTTTCCAATTGTTTCAACATTCCAAATTTCCCGTTCCTTCACAACTTTACGTTTCCCATTGTTTCAGTATTTTATGTTCCCCCATTATTTCAGTATTTTATGTTTCCTCATTGTTTCAGTATTTTATGCTTCCCATTGTTTCAGTATTTTATGTTGCCCATTGTTTCAGTATTTTATGTTGCTCATTGTTTCAGTATTTTATGTTGCCCATTGTTTTAGTATTTTATGCTTCCCATTTTTTCAGTATTTTATGCTTCCTATTGTTTCAGTATTTTATGCTTCCTATTGTTTCAGTATTTTATGCTTCCCATTTTTTCAGTATTTTATGTTTCCTATTGTTTCAGTGTTTTATGCTTCCCATTTTTTCAGTATTTTATATTTCCTATTGTTTCAATATTTTATGCTTCCTATTTTTTCAGTATTTTATATTTCCTATTGTTTCAATATTTTATGCTTACCATTTTTTCAGTATTTTATGCTTCCCATTGTTTCAACATTTTTGTTTCCCACTGTTCTTATGTTGCCCATTGTTTTAGCTTGTGTCTTATGTGTTTTAACATATGAAATTGTTATCTGTTCTGCCTCTGTAATATATCTGGATGGATGGATGGATGGATGGATGGATGGATGGATGGATGGACAAACAGAAACGGAAAAAATATAATCTTTGTACTTCTCCCAGTTATTGAAATGACACCTGGAGTTTTTGCTGTTTATACTAGATTTTGTGCTGTTGATACTTGAGTCTGTGCTGTTAATTCTAGAGTTTGTGCTGTAATATTAGAGTTTGTGGTGTTAATATTAGAGTTGTGATGTTAATGCCAGAAGTTTGTGCTGTTAATATTAGAGTTTATGCTGTTAATACTAGACTTTGTGATGTTAATATTAGAGTTTTTGCTCTTAATACTAGAGTTTGTGCTGTTAATATTAGAGTTTATGCTGTTAATACTAGACTTTGTGATGTTAATATTAGAGTTTTTGCTCTTAATACTAGAGTTTGTGCTGTTAATATTAGAGTTTATGGTGTCAATACAAGAGTTTGTGCTGTTAATATTTGAGTTTTTGGTGTCAATACTAGAGTTTTTGGTGTTAAAACTAGAGTTTTTGGTGTCAATACTAGAGTTTGTGGTGTTAAAACTAGAGTTTTTGGTGTCAATACTAGAGTTTGTGGTGTTAAAACTGACTCCTTTACAAAATAGCAGCATGTTTTTAAGCATAGCCTACCCAGTACACCTTATCTATGCGACTATAACAACAACAGCAACAACAAAAGTAACAACAACAGCAATAATAATAGTAATGTTTTTGCCTCCTGTTACATTAAATCTAGAAACTATTGTGTAAACTTACGGCGTAAAGGACAAATCTTAACAGACTTTGGTCGAGTTCACCTTAGTCTGGGTTGAAGAGCAGACATTGATCGAATCTACCTTAGTCCGGCCTAGAAGGCAGATTTTGGTCGAGTTCACCTTCGTCCGGTCTAGAAGGTAGAGTTTGGTAGAGTTCACTTTAGTCCGGTCTAGAAAGTAGAATTTGATCGAGTTCATCTTTGTCTGGTCTAGAAAGTAGAGTTTGGTAGAGTTCACTTTAGTCCGGTCTAGAAAGTAGAATTTGATCGAGTTCACCTTTGTCTGGTCTAGAAAGTAGAGTTTGGTAGAGTTCATCTTGGTCCGGACTAGAGTTGTAAAATTCATATACATTCAAGAAATAACAATTACAAAGTCGATAGACTCTCTCTCTCTGTCTCTCTGTCTCTGTCTGTCTGTCTCTCTCTCTCTCTCTCTCTCAAGGAAGACATACTACATATCACATATACAAACACATTTAGACTATTGCTCAACAGTTTGGGATGGTTGCTCAGTGTCAAATACAAAGAGGCTTTGCTCTCTCCAAAAGCGAGCAGTAAAGCTTATTAATGACAAAGATCAAGCACAAACAACTAATCATCACAAACGTATCAAAATACTACCTCTTAAGAACAGGTTCCTCTTCAACAAAGCCAAGTTAGTAAATCAAATTCTTTCACGGCATGCCCCGCCTTATCTATGGAACCTGTTTAAATTTAGCCCAAAGTGCAGCCAACGCTTGAACAACATATGTCTTCCAAAACCTAGACTTGATCTTTACAAGAAAAGCTTTAGTTATTCTGCTGCTCATCTTTGGAATACCCTCCCATCCTATATACAAAAATATAAATTATACTCCTTCCTACAACTACAAACTTTCCTAATATCTATTTGATGTCGACTACATGCCTCCATGAATCATAAAACTTAAAAATGTATCTTAAACTGCTCTTACAGACACCGAATACATTTAATTGTTTATTCTGAATAGTCCCGAAAATTTTGTTTAGTAGAAAGTCATTTATAATGTATGTAGTTACTTCTGTACTGAGTGAATGTTTAAGAGCGAAACGTAAATGTTATATTTTATTTTATGTCTCTCAGCTTCAATGTTAGTTATGTTTGTTATATGAACAGCATATTTGTAGAATGTCTGGAATAGAGTGAGAGATGTATGATAAAGGGCAGAATGTCAGACGGGCCTGCGTGCCCAATTCTTAACCCTTTTTGAAATAAAGATCAATCAATCAATCAATCATTCAATCTCTCTCTCTCTCTCTCTCTCTCTCTCTCTCTCTCATATACTCTCACTACTGTCAGAGCTTTGTTTCATGTAGGATTACAGCACATCATAATTTTCAATTTCCTTTGTGGAAACAGATCTGAGAAAATTCTAGGACTAAACGTGCAAAAATTAAAAACAAGCTCTGTTTCTGTACGTCCATACTAAGTACCTGAACTCTGCCAACAGGGGCAGTAACTTAGTGTGTGAATGTCCGGCTTCTTCTTCTTCTTCTTCGTTCGCTTCTACCACCAAAAACCGCACTGTGAACCTACTGAATTCACGCCTGTGGTCCTCGTTAGGTCCCGTGGTCTCCTGTGTGGTCCAAAATAGACCACACGAGATCCACGAGACGACCACAAGGGGTTCAGAGTATCATAGTGCTTTAGCCTGTATTCTTGGTGGGTCTCGGAAGCGGGATTGCGTGACACCGTGGTTTTCATTGCACCAGTTTAGTCTAGGGTTGGACTTTCTCACCGGAAGACCTCGACATGTTTAGGATATCAGTGCATCCCCGCTGGGTGAGAGGCGGTAGCCCACCCAGGCCAGAGTTGGACTTTCTCACCGGAAAACCTCGACGTGTTTTGAGATACCCGTGTATCACCGCCGGGTGAGAGGTGGTTGCCCATCCAGTCCAGGGTTGGACATTCTCACCGGAAAACCTCAGCGTGATTAGGATACGCAAACATCCCCGCCGGGTGAGAGGTGGTTGACTATCTAGACTTCCCTGGTCCAGTGTCTCCGACTTCAGCATTTTGCGGTCGTGGCCGCTACCCTTCCTAGTTGTGACCGGGATGGAGCTTTTGTCCAGGAGGACGAATCCTCGCCACTAGTGACTTCTACCCCTGGGTTGAGCCGGTTTAGGCATTATCCCAGTATGGGCGTGTTTGGGGCGGGACCGACCTCTAGGGCAGAGGTACTGTGACATGCATAGCCTTCAAGATTCACCCCTGGTATGAGCCGGTTTAGGCAAAATTCACCAGTATGGGTGTTTATCAGGCGTTAACGACCTCTAGAGCGGAGGTGGCATGACATGTCTAGCCATCAAGTTCCACCTCTGGTGTGTGCCGGTTTAGGCATATTTCACCAGTGTAGGTGTATTTCAGACGTGGAAGGCCTCTAGAGCAGAGGTGCCGTGGTATAGCTCTCGTAGCGATACTACTGGACATACCAGGTTAAACTTCACTTTCCACCACCTTTTCCCATCGGCGCCGCACAGCAACCTTTATTTCTTTTCCGCATTTACTTCCTTAACCGGGAGGAGCTTCACTCCACGCGCGGCATTTGAAGAGTCTCGCCAGCAGTGTCTTAACCTCTGGGACAAGCCGGTTCATGCATTTCACCCGATATGACTGCACTCAGGACGTGGCCGACCTCCAGACCAGAGGTGCCGTGATTTGACTGTTTGCTTCGCTTTATCCTTTCTACCACCTTTTCCGCAGTGATGCTGCGCGGCAACCTCATTTGCAAATTTCTTCATTGGCCGGGAGGAGCACGGCTCCACGCACGGCAGCTGAAGATCTCGCCAACAGCGGCAGATGAGCTACCAAACGTGCCACTCATCTACCCTAAGTAACTGGTTTTCAGGCGCCAGATATTCGCCCTCGCCCCTTCTCCTGTCAGTTTAAACAGTTCTGCCACGGGAAGGCCAGGAGCTGGACGTGACTGCCAGAGGCTGTTTGTGGCGCGTTTGCAGTCCTTAGAACCAGTGTCCGGCTGAATTACATGAATAATATTTAGCGTGATGGCTTTGTAGATGTCTATCCTGTGTGCTGTGTGTGTTTCTATTATGTTCCTTAGTGTTGCTATACTGGGCGTGATTGTACTGCATTCGTAAAATTTGTGTTCTTTTGTTTCTTGTATGTTGTTCCAGCATAATCGACATGGTGCGCTCTGTTTGAAACCGTGTGGTCTCTGTAAGGTGGGTGTCATGCTGTAAGTCTAAATGTAATTTCTCTCGCTATCGGTGTGATATTTCTAATATGGAGGTTTGTGAAGATTTCTTTAAAGTCGAAGAGGCCGTATCTTCGACCTCTTTTGATTCTGAGATGTAGTGGAGGTGCCTGTTTTCTGATTAGATGTTTGTAGATATAATTTGTTTTACAGTGTATTAGTGTTTCGTTTCTGTGGATGGCTTGGATGCAGGTTTTGTAGAAGGGTGGCAGTGTACCAAAATGGTGTGTCTGTGAGTTGTTTGGTGGAAGCAAGTTGATAGTCTGAGTCCCATGATAGAAGCAAGTTTGATAGTCTGAGTCCCATGGTGGAAGCAAGTTTGATAGTCTGAGTCCCATGGTAGAAGTAAGTTGATAGTCTGAGGAGTCCAATGGTGGAAGCAAGTTGATAGTCTGTCCCATGATAGAAGCAACTTTGATAGTCTGACTCCCATGGTAGAATCAAGTTTGATAGTCTGACTCCCATGGTAGAAGTTTGATAGTCTGAGGAGTCCAATGGTGGAAGCAAGTTGATAGTCTGAGTCCCATGGTGGAAGCAAGTTTGATAGTCTGAGTCCATGGTAGAAGCAAGTTTGATAGTCTGAGTCCCATGGTAGAAGTAAGTTTGATAGTCTGTCCCATGGTAGAAGTAAGTTTGATAGTCTGTCCCATGGTAGAATCAAGTTTGATAGTCTGAGTCCCATGGTAGAAGTAAGTTTGATAGTCTGAGTCCCATGATAGAAGTAAGTTTGATAGTCTGAGTCCCATGGTAGAAGCAAGTTTGATAGTCTGAGTCCCTTGGTAGAAGTAAGTTTGATAGTCTGTCCCATGGTAGAATCAAGTTTGATAGTCTGAGTCTCATGGTGGAAGCAAGTTTGATAGTCTGAGTCCCATGGTAGAAGCAAGTTTGATAGTCTGAGTCCCATGGTAGAAGCAAGTTTGATAGTCTGAGTCCCATGGTGGAAGCAAGTTTGATAGTCTGAGTTCCATGTAGTAGTGGGCCAGTGCGTGCTGTTCTGGATGTTTGATGATGAGGCCTACATGACCGATCCTGAGGGCTTGGATCTTTGTGTATATGTCTTAGAAGGCGATTCCGCCGTGTAGTTTGTCCAGTATGAGAGTTTTATGTTTGATGCTGCGTACAGTGTTTGTGAAGATGAAGCGTCTGATCTGTTTGTTGATTTCCTGGATTGTCTGTTGTGGAGGGTCTAGTACTGTGGCTATGTAGATTACTTTTTAAACAATGAAAATGTTCATTACCTTGGTTCTACCGAATATCGTTGTAGTTTTATATTTGTACCTGCTCAGAATGTCTGTGGTCTGCGCTAGGAGTTTCTCCCATGTGGGTTTGTGTGTTTTGTTTGGGTGTGACGGGAAGGTGATGCTGTAAAGTTTTATGTTGTCTGTGTGTGTGGAGAGAAAGGGGAAGTCCTTTTTATTTCGTCATCTGCCCATCCCCATCATTACTGATTTCTGTATGTTGAGTATAACTCCGCTGCCTTTACCAAACTCTTTGAAAGAGTCTAAGATGGGGGGAGAGGGGGGGAGGTTATTGATCTGTCTGTTGGTGGGAAGAAGATCGACACGCGTACGTGAGCAATTTTCTCTCTCCTCTGCCAGGTACGAAAGTTCCCTGGATTGTTGTGTCTTGTCTTATCTTCTCTAGAAGTGGTTCTAGAGTGAGTACGTACAGTAAAGGAGAGAGGGGATAGCCCTGTCTCACTCATCTAGTTCACTTTACTCCAGAATGTTCATGCCAGCGCTGAAGGTAATTTATAAATTGTTCACTTTACTCCCAAATGTTCGTACTAGCGCTGAAGGTAATTTATAAATTGTTCACTTTACTCCAAAATGTTCATGCCAGCGCTGAAGGTAATTTATAAATGATTCACTTTACTCCAAAATGTTCATGCCAGCGCTGAAGGTAATTTATAAATGATTCACTTTACTCCCAAATGTTCATGCCAGCGCTGAAGGTAATTTATAAATGATTCACTTTACTCCCAAATGTTCATGCCAGCGCTGAACATAAAAATGATTTGAAAGTGAGTTCTCTTAACACACAGTAGTTTAGCAGTTAAACATTTATGTTCAGTGCTGGGAAAGTAGCTTTGCTGCGTGCGATGATCGTGTGTGCAAGACTGAAACGTAACATGTTTGTCATTTCACCTGTGTTATTTCACTTTTGTTATTGTGTTATTTCAATCTTAATCACCTTTCTTATAAACATGGCATATTTGTACTACCTTATCTAGAATGTCTGGAACAGAGAGAAAGTTGTATGGTAAGTGACAGAATGTGCCCAATTCTTCACTTTTTAAAAATAAATCAGTCAATCAGTACATCAGTCAATCAGTAAATCAGTCATTCAGTCACTTAGTCAATCTGTGTGCATTGTACAGTATTTAAACTTGACAACTTAAAACAGCAAAACTATGTAGCCCAGACGGCCTCTGTCAGGACAAAACTGTGTAAACTAGAGGGCATCTGTCCGGACAAAACTGTGTAAACCAGAGGGCATCTGTCCGGACAAAACTGTGTAAACCAGAGGGCATCTGTCCGGACAAAACTGTGTAGGCCAGACGGCCTCTGTCCGGACAAAAATGTATAAGCCAGACGGCCTGTTTCAGGACAAAACTGTGTAAACCAGACGGCCTCTTTCCGGACAAAACTGTGTAAATCAGACGGCCTCTGTCCGGAGAAAACTGTGTAGGCCAGACGGCCTCTGTCCGGACAAAACTGTAGGAAAAATCTACCACAGAGACTGGCTCATGCGCTTGGAGTGTCTCTGTCTTAGAAGGCGATTCCGCCGTGTAGTTTGTCCAGTATGAGAGTTTTATGTTTGATGCTGCGTACAGTGTTTGTGAAGATGAAGCGTCTGATCTGTTTGTTGATTTCGTGGACTGTCTGTTGTGGAGGGTCTAGTACTGTGGCTATGTAGATTACTTTTGAAACAATGAAAGTGTTCATTACCTTGCTTCTACCGAATATCGTTGAAGTTTTATATTTGTACTTGCTCAGAATGTCTGTGGTTTGCGCTAGGAGTTTCTCCCATGTGGGTTTGTGTGTTTTGTTTGGGTGTGACGGGAAGGTGATGCTGTAAAGTTTTATGTTGTCTGTGTGTGTGAGGAGAAAGGGAAAGTCCTTTTTATTTTGTCATCTGCTCATCCCCATCATTACTGACTTCTGTATGTTGAGTATAGCTCCGCTGCCTTTACCAAATTCTGTGAAAGAGTCTAAGATGGGGGGGGGGGGGGGGGAGGGGGGTTATTGATCTGTCTGTTGGTGGGAAGAAGATCGTGTCGTTCGCGTACGCGAGCAACTTCCTCTCTCCCCTGCCAGGTATGAAGGTTCCCTGGACTGTTGTGTCTTGTCTGATCTTCTCTAGAAGTGGTTCTAGAGTGAGTATGTACAGTAAAGGAGAGAGGGGATAGCCCTGTCTCACTCATCTAGTTCACTTTACTCCAGAATGTTCATGCCGGCATCGAAAGTAATTTATAAATTGTTCACTTTACTCCCAAATGTTCGTACTAGCGCTGAAGGTAATTTATAAATGATTCACTTTACTCCCAAATGTTCATGCCAGCGCTGAAGGTAATTTATAAATGATTCACTTTACTCCCAAATGTTCATGCCAGCGCTGAAGGTAATTTATAAATGATTCACTTTACTCCCAAATGTTCATGCCAGCGCTGAAGGTAATTTATAAATGATTCACTTTACTCCCAAATGTTCATGCCAGCGCTGAAGGTAACTTATAAATTATTCACTTTACTCCCAAATGTTCATGCCAGTGCTGAAGGTAACTTATAAATTATTCACTTCACTCTCAAATGTTCATGCCAGCGCTGAACATAAAAATGATTTGAAAGTGAGTTCTCTTAACACACAGTAGTTTAGTAGTTAAACATTTATGTTCAGTGCTGGGAAAGTAGCTTTGTTACTTGCGATGATCGTGTGTGCAAGACTGAAACGTAACATGTTTGTCATTTCACCTGTGTTATTTCACTTTTGTTATTGTGTTATTTCAATCTTAATCACCTTTCTTATAAACATGGCATATTTGTACTACCTTATCTAGAATGTCTGGAACAGAGAG
Organism: Achatina immaculata; assembly: GCA_009760885.1. Lineage (NCBI taxonomy): Eukaryota > Metazoa > Mollusca > Gastropoda > Stylommatophora > Achatinidae > Lissachatina > Lissachatina immaculata. Next base: position 5,372,282 of record CM019714.1, read on the forward strand.
AAAGTTGTATGGTAAGTGACAGAATGTGCCAAATCCTTCACTTTTTAAAAATAAATGAGTCAATCAGTACATCAGTCAATCAGTAAATCAGTCATTCAGTCACTTAGTCAATCAGTGTGCATTGTACAGTATTTAAACTTGACAACTTAAAACAGCAAAACTATGTAGCCCAGACGGCCTCTGTCCGGACAAAACTGTGTAAACTAGAGGGCATCTGTCCGGACAAAACTGTGTAAACTAGAGGGCATCTGTCCGGACAAAACTGTGTAAACCAGAGGGCATCTGTCCGGACAAAACTGTGTAAGCCAGACGGCCTCTGTCCGGACAAAAATGTATAAGCCAGACGGCCTGTTTCAGGACAAAACTGTGTAAACCAGACGGCCTCTTTCCGGACAAAACTGTGTAAATCAGACGGCCTCTGTCCGGAGAAAACTGTGTAGGCCAGACGGCCTCTGTCCGGACAAAACTGTAGGAAAAATCTACCACAGAGACTGGCTCATGCGCTTGGAGTGTCTCTGCTGACTGCGCCACCCGTTCTGAAGTGTTTTAAATATCAGCCGAGCAGGAATGTCCTGACAGAGACAGTCCGCAGACAAACATGCAGACAAACATGCAGACAAACATGCAGACACACATGCAGACAAACATGCAGGCAAACAAACAGGCAAACATGCAGACACACATGCAGACAAACATGCAGACACACATGCAGACACACATGCAGACAAACATGCAGGCAAAACAAACAGGCAAACATGCAGACACACATGCAGACAAACATGCAGGCACACATGCAGACACACATGCAGACAAACATGCAGGCAAACAAACAAGCAACGAGTTATGAAAATGCTTGGTATTAATGCATCATTTCCTAGAAGAACTGTACAGTCGATTACCACAAGGAGAAATAGTTCTGAAATCATTCATTGAAAAAAAAAAAAGATGACGTAGAAGGGATTTGTACGTCACGTATAAAATGACGCAAATTAAGGAAAAGAAAAAAAACTTCACTGACAAAGTTATCTTGATATAAGAGCACGTTATTTTCTGGTCAGATATGAATAAAGCTCCCAGCCACATCTTGGACTGACGCGTCCACCAAGCCAAGAAAACACATTTAGTTCCTCATGTACTATCTGCCCGAGGACTAAGCGAGTGTTATAATCCCTTCCTGTAGAGGACAGCAGCTGATATCTGCCCCGACCTACTCTCTTTGAAAGCTGAAACATCAGACAACAAACACAGAAACTGCCTGAAATCGGCGCACCAGACCACAGCGTAATCTTGAGCAGCAGGTAGAGCCAGGGTTTGAAGGTTTGCCAAGGTTGTCTTCCCACGAGAGCTTCCAGTTCCGTCGGGGATCTCACCTGTATGTGTTTTTTTTTTTTTACCCTTAAATCTCAGGCCTTACGTACAGGTAGAAAGTCTGTAACTGTGTGGGCGCGCACGTGTGTGTGTGTGTATGTGTGTCTGATCTTTCACGGCTTTCGTTATGACGTCTCACAAACACATATTACTTGTTACATCTAATGTGGTATGTGATAGATTTTGGCAATATTCACTTTCTGCTGCCTTTTTTTTTAAAATACCGTGCTCCATGTTCTTGCTGGGATGTGAAGACAGGCGTAGCTGTACGATTACTTCAGAGACACTTACTGGGTACTGTATTCTTTCTAAGCTCCTTTGATCTGCCAATGTCATGGGGGTCAAGACACTGTCCGATTCGGCAATCAGAAATCTACAGTCCCAGAAAGCTTCCATATTATCCCCCTCCCTGACCGACACGATATCACAGTTCTTCAGGGTTCACACAACGTCGACTGCACAAGAGCAAGGTAGATCAGATCCATGGAGATTAGATCACGAATATGAGATTACATATCTACGGAGATTAGATCAAGAATATGTGATTACATATCTATGAGATTAGATCAAGAATATGTGATTACACATCTATGAGATTAGATCAAGAATATGTGTAAACCAGACGGCCTCTTTCCGGACAAAACTGTGTAAATCAGACGGCCTCTGTCCGGAGAAAACTGTGTAGGCCAGACGGCCGCTGTCCGGACAAAACTGTAGGAAAAATCTACCTCAGAGACTGGCGCATGCGCTTGGAGTGTCTCTGCTGACTGCGCCACCCGTTCTGAAGTGTTTTAAATATCAGCCGAGCAGGAATGTCCTGACAGAGACATTCCGCAGACAAACATGCAGACACACATGCAGACACACATGCAGACACACATGCAGACAAACATGCAGACACACATGCAGACACACATGCAGACACACATGCAGACAAACATACAGACACACATGCAGACACACATGCAGACACACATGCAGACAAACATGCAGACACACATGCAGACACACATGCAGACACACATGCAGGCAAACAAACAAGCAGCGAGTTATGAAAATACTTGGTATTAATGCATCATTTCCTAGAAGAACTGTACAGTCGATTACCACAAGGAGAAATAGTTCTGAAATCATTCATTGAAAAAAAAAAAGATGACGTAGAAGGGATTTGTACGTCACGTATAAAATGACGCAAAGAGAAGAAAAGAAAAAAAACTTCACTGACAAAGTTATCTTGATATAAGAGCACGTTATTTTCTGGTCAGATATGAATAAAGCTCCCAGCCACATCTTGGACTGACGAGTCCACCAAGCCAAGAAAACACATTTAGTTCCTCATGTACTATCTGCCCGAGGACTAAGCGAGTGTTATAATCCCTTCCTGTAGAGGACAGCAGCTGATATCTGCCCCGACCTACTCTCTTTGAAAGCTGAAACATCAGACAACAAACACAGAAACTGCCTGAAATCGGCGCACCAGACCACAGCGTAATCTTGAGCAGCAGGTAGAGCCAGGGTTTGAAGGTTTGCCAAGGTTGTCTTCCCACGAGAGCTTCCAGTTCCGTCGGGGATCTCACCTGTATGTGTTTTTTTTTTACCCTTAAATCTCAGGCCTTACGTACAGGTAGAAAGTCTGTAACTGTGTGGGCGCGCACGTGTGTGTGTATGTGTGTCTGATCTTTCACGGCTTTCGTTATGACGTCTCACAAACACATATTACTTGTTACATCTAATGTGGTATGTGATAGATTTTGGCAATATTCACTTTCTGCTGCCTTTTTTTTAAAAATACCGTGCTCCATGTTCTTGCTGGGATGTGAAGACAGGCGTAGCTGTACGATTACTTCAGAGACACTTACTGGGTACTGTATTCTTTCTAAGCTCCTTTGATCTGCCAATGTCATGGGGGTCAAGACACTGTCCGATTCGGCAATCAGAAATCTACAGTCCCAGAAAGCTTCCATATTATCCCCCTCCCTGACCGACACGATATCACAGTTCTTCAGGGTTCACACAGGGTCGACTGCACAAGAGCAAGGTAGATCAGATCCATGGAGATTAGATCACGAATACGCGATTACATATCTACGGAGATTAGATCAAGAATATGTGATTACATATCTATGAGATTAGATCAGAATATGTGATTATACATCTATGAGATTAGATCAAGAATATGGGATTACATATCTATGAGATTAGATCAAGAATACGGGATTATATATCTACGGAGATTATATAAAGAATACGAGATTACATATGTATGAGATTAGATCAATAATACGAGATTACATATCTATGAGATTAGATCAAGAATATGGAATTACATATTTACGGAGATTAGATCAAGAATACGGGATTACATATTTATGAGATTAGATCAGAAATACGAGATTACTTATCTGCGAAGATTAGATCGAGAATACAAGATTACATATCTATGAGATTAGATCAAGAATATACGATTACATATCTATGAACTTAGATGAAGAATATCGGTTTACATATCTGTGACTATTAGATCAAGAATACGGGATTACATATCTACGGAGATTAGATCAAGAATATGTGATTACATATCTATGAGATTAAATCAAAGACAATAAGGGTGTTAGCGAAGATAAGGAGAAGACTACTTAGAAAAAAAGACTGTATGACGATGTAGAAAGAAAGATTTTATGACGACGTAGAAAGAAAGATTGTATGACGATATGGAAAGAAAGATTGTATGACGACGTTGAAAGAAAGATAGTATAACTATGTAGAAATAAAGATTGTATGACGGTGTAGAAGAGACGATTGTATAACGATGTAGAAAGAAAGATTGTATGACAACGAAGAAAGAAAGATTGTATAACTATGTAGAAAGAAAGATTGTATGCCGGTGTAGAAGAGACGATTGTATAACGATGTAGAAAGAAATACTGCTTGATGATGTAGAAAAAAAGATTGCATGACGATATAGAAAGAAAGATTGTATGACGACATAAAAAGAAAGATTATATGACTGTGTACAAAGAAAGAATGATTGTATGTAGAAGGAAAGATTGTATGACGATGTAGAAAGGAATATTGTATGTTTCTACTATATTTGTACGAAAATATTAACGTCTTTCATTCCATACTTTATATGTTAGAAACTTGTTTCATAGACTCTTTCTTATGTCAAAAAAAAAAAATATATATAACAAACATAGAGGTACATAAAAACGGCAATATAAAATTGGGACGTAAATTTCTGCTACTATACAAGGAAGTCTCAACTCTCAACACATTTAAAGTAAAACTCAGGCTGTTTCTCCAACTTCAGTTCTCAGATATCCCAGGTTTCCAATTTATCAACTTTCTTGCTGGTTGTCTCCCTCTTGTCAAGCACTTCCTGTTCCGGTTTGCGCCATTTTCTTTTCTCTATTTAGCACAAGGTTAACAACATTTAGACATTGCAATATGGCGGCGGTGATTATGCGGGGAGAAGCCAGGCTCGCCTTTCATTCTGATACCGGAAGTGTATTTCTAGAACTTGTCAGTGATTCAGCTCCGACTTCTTTGTTATCTGTCAACTTTTTTACACTGTACGTTGAAGAGTCACTTTTCTTCTTTATTGTCATGTTTGCAGGATATGGAGATTTATTATCATACAGATATATCATCATACTCTATCGCCATATCACCGTGGAAAATTTCATGAAACAATGATTTTATAAAATATATGGTTGCTGCGCTGAGTACGGGAGAGAACTGCTAAACAAAACATCGACCTCATTTTCACGTGACTTCTTTCCAGAACGTTGTCCCCTCTCACAGCCTCCCTGAAAGCAGTTCGGTCTTGCACAAGTTGACCGGCGTCTGGGCAGTGACACGTTCAGACTTTCCGTGATGTCCTGAGTCCACCTTCGGCCAGGGCATCCCTTTTCTCTTCTGCCGGGCACTATGTCTTCTGCAATCAACCTCTCCAAACTGTTGTGTCTCTTGATGTGGCCGGGCACTATGTCTTCTACTATCAACCTCTCCAAGCTGTTGTGTCTCTTGATGTGGCTGGGCACTATGCCTTCTACTATCAAACTCTCCAAGCTGTTGTGTCTCTTGATGTGACCGGGCACTATGCCTTCTACTATCAAACTCTCCAAGCTGTTGTGTCTCTTGATGTGGCCGGGCACTGTGGCTTCTACTATCAAACTCTCCAAGCTGTTGTGTCTCTTGATGTGGCCGGGCACTGTGTCTTCTACTATCAACCTCTCCAAGCTGTTGTGTCTCTTGATGTGGCCGGGCACTGTGTCTTCTACTATCAACCTCTCCAAGCTGTTGTGTCTCTTGATGTGGCTGGGCACTATGCCTTCTACTATCAAACTCTCCAAGCTGTTGTGTCTCTTGATGTGGCCGGGCACTGTGGCTTCTACTATCAAACTCTCCAAGCTGTTGTGTCTCTTGATGTGGCCGAGGTAACTCAGCTTTCTAGTTTTGATGGTGTTAACGAGCCAGTTTTCTACGACACCTAGTTCCATCAGTATCTCTTTATTTGATTGTACTTCTATCCACGATATTTGATTGTCCTTCTATCCACGATATTTGATTGTCCTTCTATAAACGATATTTGATTGTCCTTCTATCCACGATATTCGATTGTCCTTCTATCCACGATATTTGATTGTCCTTCTATCCACGATATTTGATTGTCCTTCTATCCACGATATTTGATTGTCCTTCTATCCACGATATTTGATTGTCCTTCTATCCACGATATTTGATTGTCCTTCTATCCACGATATTTGATTGTCCTTCTATCCATGATATTTGATTTTCCTTCTGTCCACGATACTGTAAGTGGCCTTCAGCAACATTTCATTTCAAATGCTGTTATTTTCTTTTCTAGTAATTTGTTCCGTTTCACATCCATATCTTGCCACTGGGAATATGTAAGCTCTTAGTAAATATATCTTTGTTTTCTTGTTGGTACCTTACCACTTACCCTTAATTTGTATTTGTGCTAGTTTCTGTGATGTAACAGGAGTTCATCTCTTGATTTCCACTGCGCAGTCGCCATTGCTTTGTGACAAAGGCACCGAGATATTCAAATTTATTCACGAAAAAATCTAACGTAAAGAACTCGATATAACATGTGGGAAATGTTTGAAACTTTTATATCGCAATTATTCTTCATCACATGTTGTGTTTATATTTCACTTCATTGTTCTGGTGTTTCTTATATATATATATATATATATATATATATATATATATATATATATATATATATATACTTATATAGTACATATACATTATCTATGTTTGTTCGATGTACCATATCCTTAAGGGAAGTCAGGTATATATATATTTCTGTCGTGTAATGGATGGTTGCTAGTAACAACCTATCAAGCATCTATGTCTCAGTGTGTACAACATCAACGTTTATTTATCACTCGGTTCAACAGACGCCTGAGGGTATTATTCAGCAAACGAAACAGAGGAATTATCTGTCGCTTTCAAAACGCTGCTGTCAAATCAAAATCAAAGCAGGTACAAGATGAACAGGAAACTCAGCGTAGCAACACTAGGGCTACGCTCTTCTGGCCAAGCGAGGTAACATTTGTTAGTTTCCTCCACCAGCTTCGTCTCAGGGCTCTAAGCTTTGGCAGATGACCAACCGGGGCCAGTGACCACGAGTTCGAAAAAGCGGTCCAACACTATCTACATCAAAGACTTGGACCAGCCAATCAAATGCTTCCTCCAGGTCACGCTATCTGACACGTAGATCAAGTTAGTCTGACAGCAAAAAGACACCAGCGAATCGGTGTGGTTTTTTTTTTACTACCGGAAGCAGTCCCATCACCCAAATTCTTCTTTGGGACCGGAGCAATGCTACATTGCTCCAAACCCAGTAACAAAGTAACAAAGTAGCAAGCTAACTTGCCGTGGTCGGTCACTTTAATGAAAATTCTTTAAACATTCACCTCAACTTTTAAAGAAAAAAAAAACAAGGCACATCAATTTTAAGAAATTTGGCATACCAACTTTAAGCAACCTGGCATATCAACTTTAAGAAATTTGGCATATCAGTTTTAATAAATCTGGCATGTCAACTTTAATAAATTTGGCATACTATTTTAAGAAACTTGACATGTCAACTTTAGAAACCTTGGCATATCAATTTTAACTTTAGGAAGCTTAGCATATCAACTTTAGGAAACTTGACATATTTAACTTCAGGAAACTTGGCATATTAATTTGAGGAAACTTGGCACATCAGCTTTAGAAAGCGTTACACATCATTTTTAATTTATTTCACATCTGGAATATCAAGTTTACGAAACTTGACATACCAACTTTAAGAAACTTGGCGTATACACTTTGAGAAAGTTGGTGCACATTTTTAGCCCACCCTGCAGTGTGATGTAGCACATGAAGATGGTAGAACCTGTGAGGAATATCAATTTCAAGGTGGAGAAAGAAAATACCGATGACTATGGAAGGTGGAGCTGAAGTAGAAGTAGAAAGGAATCGTTAATCGGTGGCATTAATACTTCAGATACTCGCTCTGTTTTCTGGTCTCCTAGGGGAAATAATTGTCTCGGTCTCTTGTGCATCATCAGTCATTGTTACCTCCCTTGGCGAGGTCCGCACTTAAGGCACGGCCAGGTAGAAGACATGAACCAGGTGAGAGGCCACGTGTGATGCTGAGGTGAGCGTGTAAGTGAGGCAGCCTACATCAGGGCTGTGCCAGACTCTCAGGCACGTGGATGTGTAAGCAAAACTCAGGCAACAGCTACAGAGCAACCTTGTGCAGGTACATCGCACAGTACCTGGCACAGGTTTGGTTTAACAAGGGCCGTAGAGCTTCTTAAATGCGAGTAGGTAAGTCATTTTTCTTAAATCCGGAAACCTGTTATTGATTTAAATCTGGAATCAATGAATCTCTAACAAATAATTTGCGATGATAGCTTTCTCCATGCTCTTTGCAATTTGCTGGAATTTGTGTGTTAATTAACTGCTAGACAGGCTGTCCTGTGATATCATGCGGTAATATATGAAACATGATGATAGTTTCCATGTATGTCTTGACATGTTCCACACGGATGAGATATAATGCTCCACACGGATGAGACATAATGTTTCACACGGATAAGACATAATGTTCCACACGGATGAGACATAATGCTCCACACGGATGAGACATAATGTTCCACACAAATGAGACATAATGTTCCACACGGATGAGATATAATGTTCCACATGGATGAGACATAATGTTCCACACAAATGAGACATAATGTTCAACACGGATGAGACATAATGTTCCACATGGATGAGAAGCAGAGGATGCAGTGCTAGTTCCCTTATTTTGGCTTGACCTGGAAGCAATCTAGAAGCTGATCTAGTAACTGCTACACCAAACTATCTTTCCTTCCCAGCTCTAAGACTAACCAGGCACCCTTTTCTAGACCCTGGGGTAGAACCACCACCAAACCATCTTTCCTTCCCAGCTCTAAGACTAACCAGGCACCCTTTTCTAGACCCTGGGGTAGAACCACCACCAAACCATCTTTCCTTCCCAGCTCTAAGACTAACTAGGCACCCTTTTCTAGACCCTGGGGTAGAACCACCACCAAACCATCTTTCCTTCCCAGCTCTAAGACTAACTAGGCACCCTTTTCTAGAGCCTGGGGGTCGAACCACCGACCTTCGCCGTGAAAGACCAGTGCACTATCCTCTTTGCCAGCAATACGAGCTGACACAAATTCTAAACCATATTAAAACCAGGATTGTTGGAAAAACCAGGTCGCTTACATCTCAACTGGTTCAGTCAAACATTCAGGAAAAGTACAAAGATTTACCAGATGGTCCACAAAAAGGAGATTGTGAATATCAAAACACAGAAACACGGGACAGGAGGAGGTTGATGGACTCTGTCGCCCGATGAAAGGTATCTGCATTTCATTTTTAAACACATATTTTTAAACAAATGCGAAATAGTTTGTTTGAAAATGTTCTTTGAAAATTGAAGAAAACTGAAAGTTAAATGACAAGGAATTGGCCACATGCCAATGTCGAATGAGTTTCTCTGTTTGTCTTAAGTCTTCTTAGTTTCTCTGTTTGTCTTAAGTCTTCTTATCAGATTCAACCGAGTATGGGGGGATGGGGGGAGGGGTGGTCGCAGACCTTTTCCTACTTCATATTATGAGAAGTTTGTATAGGATAGCAGCAGTCTTGGGCCAAGCTTTTGTTTTCTTTATATATTTTATTCTGTTACAGTTTTTTTGTTTTGTTTTGAGAAACCCTGTTATTGTGGTAAAAAAAAGTTATAGACCACAACTCACCTGTTTATGCGAGCACGGAAAGAGTTATCTCCGTGTTCTGGATGCCAGGTGATCTCGGATGACGGGGTGTATGAATGAATTCCGTTCTGTTCTAGATGTTATAGAGAAAAAGTTCTGTTTCAAATGTTGTAGGAAAAGGAGTTCTGTTCTAGATGTTATAGAGAAAGGAGTTCTGTTCTATATGTTATAGAGAAAGGAGTTCTGTTCTAGATGTTGTAGAGAAAGGAGTTCTGTTCTAGATGTTGTAGAGACAGGTTGTGTGTGTGTTTTCTTCCTGGAAAGTTTGTTAGGACGGTTGTTTGTAATGTAAGTTTTTGGGTGGATTGTCCTTTTTAGGACAAAACGTATGTTAGAATTGTTCTGGGACATCTGCGAAGATGGCTGATTTCGTAGTGTAGTTTTTGGTTGCTTGTCCTTTTTAAGACAAAAAATTATGTTAGAGTGGCTGTATAGTTGTACGTTGATTCGTCCCTTTCGGCACGGAATAGATTCGTGATAGAAGGTATGTTGGAGCTTTTGAGAATATCAAAACACAGAAACACGGGACAGGAGGAGGTTGATGGACTCTGTCGCCCGATGAAAGGTATCTGCATTTCATTTTTAAACACATATTTTTAAACAAATGCGAAATAGTTTGTTTGAAAATGTTCTTTGAAAATTGAAGAAAACTGAAAGTTAAATGACAAGGAATTGGCCACATGCCAATGTCGAATGAGTTTCTCTGTTTGTCTTAAGTCTTCTTAGTTTCTCTGTTTGTCTTAAGTCTTCTTATCAGATTCAACCGAGTATGGGGGGATGGGGGGAGGGGTGGTCGCAGACCTTTTCCTACTTCATATTATGAGAAGTTTGTATAGGATAGCAGCAGTCTTGGGCCAAGCTTTTGTTTTCTTTATATATTTTATTCTGTTACAGTTTTTTTGTTTTGTTTTGAGAAACCCTGTTATTGTGGTAAAAAAAAGTTATAGACCACAACTCACCTGTTTATGCGAGCACGGAAAGAGTTATCTCCGTGTTCTGGATGCCAGGTGATCTCGGATGACGGGGTGTATGAATGAATTCCGTTCTGTTCTAGATGTTATAGAGAAAAAGTTCTGTTTCAAATGTTGTAGGAAAAGGAGTTCTGTTCTAGATGTTATAGAGAAAGGAGTTCTGTTCTATATGTTATAGAGAAAGGAGTTCTGTTCTAGATGTTGTAGAGAAAGGAGTTCTGTTCTAGATGTTGTAGAGACAGGTTGTGTGTGTGTTTTCTTCCTGGAAAGTTTGTTAGGACGGTTGTTTGTAATGTAAGTTTTTGGGTGGATTGTCCTTTTTAGGACAAAACGTATGTTAGAATTGTTCTGGGACATCTGCGAAGATGGCTGATTTCGTAGTGTAGTTTTTGGTTGCTTGTCCTTTTTAAGACAAAAAATTATGTTAGAGTGGCTGTATAGTTGTACGTTGATTCGTCCCTTTCGGCACGGAATAGATTCGTGATAGAAGGTATGTTGGAGCTTTTGAGAATATGAAGTTGTATGTTTTGATGTTGTATGTTGGTGTGATGGTCCCATGGCGGTGCTAATCGCCCGGAGAACTTTTCTATTCTCATCGTAATTTTCATCAGTTACACTCTACATCCACTGACAACACGCAGTGTGAGAGTAGATAACGCGCAGTGTGAGAGTATATAACGCGCAGTGTGAGAGTATATAACGCGCAGTGTGAGAGTAGATAACGCACAATGTGAGAGTAGATAACGCGCGTGTTGAACAGACCGTAAATAAAAAAATGACTGATGAAGATGTAGGATGGAGTCAAGTAAGTTGATCGAGTTGGTAGTGGAGAAGCTGTGTTCCGTACTGTGTGGGTTCATTGTGAAAATAATGTTAAGAAATATGAGTTATATGGTTGGTATATAAATATGTCACGTGAATGATGAATTGTGAGGGTGACATTATGAACTGTGGAGTGTGCAAGTTGTGAAAGTGACATTATGAATTGTGAAGTAATCGAGTTATGAAAGTGACGTTATAAATTGTGAAGTACGCGAGTTATGAAAGTGACATTATGAAGTATGAAGTATGCAAGTTATGAAAGTGACATTATGAAGTACGCAAGTTATGAAAGTGACATTATAAATTGTGAAGTACGCAAGTTATGAAAGTAACATTATGAAGTATGAAGTATGCAAGTTATGAAAGTGACATTATGAAGTATGAAGTACGCAATTTATGAAAGTGACATTATGAAGTATTCAAGTTATGAAAGTGACATTATGAAGTATGAAGTATGCAAGTTATGAAAGTGACATTATGAATTGTGAAGTACACAAGTTATGAAAGTGACATTATAAATTGTGAAGTATGCAAGTTATGAAAGTGACATTATGAATTGTGAAGTACGCGAGTTGTGGATAACAGTTGTATGACGGGTTTTATAGCGTAATTTTACGTTTCTAGACCTGCCATTCACTTCATGTGTCCGATAATTAACTCGAACTTTGTAACTTCACTTCAACTATTCTATTTAAAACGTATACATTTGTCGAGTCGCCATGGAAACTGCATACTTCTGCTGCTACATTTCCCGCCGTTCTCATATTCAGATTAATTATATTGTCCAACAAACGATGATCTATCTATCTATCTATCTATCTATCTATCTATCTATCTATCTATCTATCTATCTATCTATCTATCTATCTGTCTATCTATCTATCTATCTATCTATCTATCTATCTATCTATCTATCTATCTATCTGTGTAAATTTAGAAAGGAAAACTTTCCCTACTGCCAGCAAGTTCTGTGTACCAGGAAACTCGAGCCTGATCTGCTAAACTCCGGCCTGATCTGCTAAACTCCGGCCTGATCTGCTAAACTCCGGCCTGATCTGCTAAACTCGGGTCAGATCCGCTACACTCGGGTCAGATCCCCTAAACTCGGGTCAGATCTGCTAAACTCGGGTCAGATCCGCTAAACTCCGGTCAGATCTGCTAAACTCCGGTCAGATCTGCTAAACTCCGGTCAGATCTGCTAAACTCCGGTCAGATCTGCTAAACTCCGGTCAGATCTGCTAAACTTGGGCCTGATCTGCTAAACTCGGGCCAGATCCACTAAACTTGGGCCTGATCTGCTAAACTCGGGCCAGATCCACTAAACTTGGGCCTGATCTGCTAAACGAACATCCAGTACACCGTGTCCTGACATTTGTTGGACGTCCAGAGGCTGTACAGGCTGTCTACACGCTTACAGTGGGGTGGGGGGAGTGGGGTGGGTAGACAGGAGGTCAAGGTGATATGGTACAGGTCATAACTCTACTACGATCAATGAGACAGTAGGGTGCCGACAGAGAGTGGGATAATGCAAAAAGAAGCGACAGAGTGAGAGAGAGAGAGACACGCAGGCAGACAGAAAGATAGATAGATAAATAGAGAGAGAGACAGATAGATAGATAGACAGACAGACAGATAGATAAATAGAGAGAGAGACACGCAGGCAGACAGACAGATAGATAGATAAATAGAGAGAGAGACAAATAGATAGACAGACAGACAAATAGATAAATAGAGAGAGAGAGAGACAGATAGACAGATAGATAAATAGAGAGAACGAGAGAGATGTTTCTTCCACATTGATTAGATAGTACAAGTATATATCTAAACAATATGCAAGCAACACTTTATTTCTGTCTCTCCTCTCCCCTCCTCTCTCTCTCTCTCTCTCTCTCTCGGAGTATAGTCCAGCATTGATCTAACTTAAGGTTAACACTAGGTAGCTTCGGTAGACAAGTTTAGATCACAAGACACCAGAATGCTGTTTCTTTTAACGTCAAAATCCATCCGTCATTCCACAATGTTTCTTCTTGCCAAAGATTATCTCAGTTTTTATTTCCTTTATTATTTATTTGTTTTCCTCCCAAGATAAAAATCACCTCCCATCTTTACTCTTTTATTCTTGTTATACAGACAAAGGTTATCTCCCATCTTTACTCTTTTATTCTTGTTATACAGACAAATGTTATCTCCCATCTTTACTCTTTTATTCTTGTTATACAGACAAAGGTTATCTCCCATCTTTACTCTTTTATTCTTGTTATACAGACAAAAGTACCTCCCATCTTTACTCTTTTATTCTTGTTATACAAACAGAAGTTATCTCCCATGTGTACTCTCTTTTATTCTTGTTATACAGACAAAAATTACCTCTCATGTTTACTCTTTTTTTTTATTTTTGTCCTGCAGACAATAGTTACCTCCCATGTTTATTCTGTTTTTATTGTTGTCCTGCAGACAATAGTTACCTCCCATGTTTATTCTGTTTTTATTTTTGTCCTGCAGACAATAGTTACCTCCCATGTTTATTCTGTTTTTATTGTTGTCCTGCAGACAATAGTTACCTCCCATGTTTATTCTGTTTTTATTTTTGTCCTGCAGACAATAGTTACCTCCCATGTTTATTCTGTTTTTATTGTTGTCCTGCAGACAATAGTTACCTCCCATGTTTATTCTGTTTTTATTTTTGTCCTGCAGACAATAGTTACCTCCCATGTTTATTCTGTTTTTATTTTTGTCGTGCAGACAATAGTTACCATACATGTTTATTCCGTTTTTATTTTTGTCCTACAAGCAAAGGTTACTTCCCATGTTGACTCTATTTATTGTTCCTCTCCTACAGACGGCTGATGAAAAGCTTCGGAACATCGGACGGAATCAGCCGGCTACGGTTGTTCAGACTCAGAATTTTACCTTCTATAAAAATCAGCCGAAGCGGGAGAACGACTCGCATCCGAACCAAGCCCCACATCAGCGGTCCCCACAGCAGCTTCAGCAGCAGCAGAGAGAAGACACCGCGCTGACAGGGCGGGGACATCAGAACGCGTCAGAACCAGCGAAGGAGGACGTGGCTGGGGACGCCATGTCTCGCCAGGGACGGCGGTACAGGAATGGCGTCCGTGCCACCGAGGAAATGGAGAGGCCGGAGTTTAAGCGGCGGTCGAAAAGCGAAGCACCAACCAGGCGAGTCCGCCAGTCAATGGATGAGAGAGAGAACGGCAGAAAGCAGACCTTTGAGGAAGGCGGTAGAGCTAGGACCCTCCAGGATTCGTCAGACACCGACAGTAGTGGCAGAAATGTCCGACAAGGAACCGGCTGTGTCGGATTCGAATCCGACTCCGACAGCGATCCTAAAAGGTGGACCAAAAACCCTCTTGTCGTTCGACGAATGAAGCGACCCAGTAAGACTAAGCAAGACGAAAGTCGATTCAGCGCGGCAGAAAATGGAGTCGTTTCTAAGAACAGAGACAGCTGGGTGTACCTTGGAAACGAGGAAGGCAGCAGCGAAGCTGGTAGTCAAGGGGGAGGGAACTCTAGTTCAAAAGACGGCGGAAGTAGCAAAAAAGGAAGCAACAAATACCAAAAGCTAGAAGAAATGAGAAGAAAGAGGATAAACTTATCGGTTACTTCAGATGAAGAGAACACGCCAGCTTCTAGGATATCCAGGCTAAGGCAGAGAGCTCTTCAGGGAGGGCTTGGCGATCAGCCGAGATATGGCAGCTCAGCGCAACAAAATGACATCTTCCAGTGGGAGGAGATGAGACAGCAGCATCAACCTCCGAACTTCACATCACCGGAGCCTGGTGTTCGCAGATTCCCAGAGTCCGTCTCCGCGAAGGAATCCACGCCGACCGTAGCTCCAGAGAGGCCAAAATACGGTCCCAAATTCGCGTCAGTCAATCAGCCACAATCATCTGGAGCCATGCCTTATAATCATCCTAAACAAAACCTAGAGCCAGCACACAATGCCACAGTGTCTGTCGCAAGGGACAGTGTCCACACTTTGGTTGCCAAAATGGCTGCCTCATCTGAGACAACCCGAGGCTTGAAACAACAGCCACTTAATTCGCAGCACAAACAGCCAGTAACTCTTCAGAACGAAGCGCAGAAACAACCACCTGCGCGTCCGCCACCACTGAACCTATCCGGGACACGTCAATCTTTTTATACGATCCCCGAACCGAACTCATCTCAAACCACCAGAGCCTTACACAACAGCTCGCCAGAAGTCGCCGTACGGAGGTTCACACCGCAGGCTAGGATACCCTCAGCCGATTCTGTTCTTAACCCAAACCCAAAACCTGGCGTGCCGCCCGTGAACTCTGGACAGCCTGTCACGTTCTCGAGTAACCTTCGACAGATTCAGGCACGGGGAAGTCCGACTCCCAACCAAGAACTGTTCCGCTCAGCCGGCGCGAGCAAATCTCCCGCGCAGTTTAATGAAGTAGTGGAGCTAAGGCTGAAGTCCAGCCGCGAGGATCGACCACAGCCAGCACAGCGAGTACCGAAGAAAACAATATCGAAGTCTAAAACATTTGACCAAAGCGACGACTCCCTCGATGAGCTGATCGTATCGAACATCCAGTATTTAGACAGCGAGATCGATAAAGCCAAGTCTAAGAGAAACTCTAGCACTCAGGTTTCGAGATCTTCCAGCTTGCCTGACCCTAGAAGGATGTCCAACCATGCTACCTCTGCCCCCAGCCTGCACGACCAACCCTCCGTCCAAGTCCAGGCAAGTACCAGCATACAGTTTCACGTCTCGCTGCCCGCCGACGCCCTCCATGGAGTTGGCGGCGGCTTGCAGGCACCTCTTATACACTTTGCTCCTTCTTACACACAAGAGCATCAGTCCGAGCTCAGCTGCGAGAACAGCCTGAGCTCTCAGCCCGACGTAGTGCCCAGGAAGTACTCCTACGACAGTCACTCGAGAAAGCCTCAGCAAAGCAGCGACTACTTTGACAGAGACGACATGTCCAAGTCCGACACTCAGCTCAATGCCCAGGTCGTCATCCCCAGCTACTTGGGAAACAACCTACACCCGGACCAGGCTTACGCCCGGGGTTGTGTCAGCGATATAAACCTGAGGGCGGAAACTGGACACAGCCTACACTGCCCACAGATGGACCGCGGCATGTTCTCCGATGTAGAATATGACATTGAAGTGTCTGAGAGAGTTAAGAAGTGGGAGACTTTCATGAAGGTCCAGGACATCCAACAAACAAACGAAAAGAAGAACCTCAATTTGACCCCAATTCAAGAACACAGCGAAAGTGACTCCCTGATGCTGCCCAGCGAAGTACGGAAATCTGTTTTGATACGCACGCACGGGGAATTCGGGCCTTCATACCAGAAGGATGTTACATACACGCCTCCCACCAGACCACGGCCGTTTAGTTCTGACACGTCTTTAAATAAATCTGGCGAATTAGGCGAGCATAAACTGTTCTCCAGTCCATCAAACGCTCACAGGTTCCTGAGCTCTGTGCAAGACCAGGAAAACTCATCTCGACGTGGGATTCAATCCCAGAGCGTAACTTCCTTGTACATCACGCCGGCCGCTCTACGACCTGAGAAAACGTTCATGAGCGCTGGCGAGCTCCGGAAACAGATGTTAGCAAATCGCCAGCCTGCACTTACGGTCACGTGTGGCCCTGTCCAGGCAACTTACCAACCTAATCAATCTCAGATATTTCATCAGCAAAACTCCACTCAGAAGGATGCTCCTTCAGGAACGAAAGGGTCTTTTAGTTTGGCTGACCCTGCAAGGCGAAGTTCCAGGTACCAGGCTGAATTAAATGAGATATCCAACATCAAGGGGGACAGCGTAGGCAATCTCCGTCGCCGTTTTGATTCAGACTCGACCAACGTAACGTCTGAAGATGATCAGAGGTCGGTCTCCACGGCCTCGGCAAAGCTCAGCCGACAGTCCAGAGAGTCGCCATCTCACGGCGAGTCTTTAGGCTGGTCAAGTATGTTTCCAGGACACGACGCGAAGGTCAAGGAGTCTGACATCTGGTCGCCGAACCTAGAGAGCACTCAGGGCGTACCGGTGAGCATCGAGCGCGTCACTGCCAGAACTCTGCAGACGATACCATTCTCTGAGGATCCCTTCTGGAAAGAAATCGAAGAGATGACGTCATTTGACCCCAGCAGCATGGGAGGGCATTTAAGTGCCCCCAAGAGCGGTAATACGTCGGTTCCTGAACCCGAGCGATCAGATTACCAGACGGAGGTGGCCTCATCGCACAGCTCCACTCTGCCCAAACAACCACGAAACAACGTGGTCTCCATTTCTGAGCGCATGCAGAGATCAAAATCTCTTTACACACCAAATATCACGCCCCTGACAATTAACATCAGCGAGAAGACATCGTCTAGTGCTGTCAGCGCTCTGGACGAGGTTCTAGAAGACATCAACCGTTCGTCCATGGAAAGAAAGCAGCTAAGTCCTAAGAAGAGAACGTCTGAGACTGACGGCACTGTAAGCTCCGGAGCTGTTCATGTTCCGAGCTACCTCAGAGCTAAGCAAGATGAGCTCAAGCATGGCTTGAAGTTCCAAAATGGTCAGTTGACCTTCACGAAACCAGGAGATGACCCCAACTGGCAGTCAGTGAAGCAAGATGAAACAAGCAGACCGGTTCACGGGAACTCGGAGAAAGTGACATTCCAGACAAAGCAGCCTCTGCAGTTTTACCAGCAGCAGCAGCAGCGCCAGCAGCAATCACATAATCGCCAGTCTGAGGTATTTCCAGGGGGTGTGACCGGTTATCATCTTGACCCAAATCTGCTGAAGCAAAAGCTGTTAAGTACAGGACTGGTGGTGGAGACAGACACGGAGGAACCGGTTTGTCTCAAGCAGACTCGAAGCTCCTCACTTGGAGCAGAGGTTCCGACCAACATAACTTACACCACACGTTCTACGGCTTCGTCACAGCCTCGTGTGGGCGCACAGTCCGACGAATCCACCAAACTAACGTCCTCACACGCGTCCACGCGTCCGTCTGTTGCTAGTCACGCGACACGCTCAAGCGCACTTGAAGACATTCAGAAAGCGTTGAGCCCGTTCCAGTCCACTTCATACCAACCTGGCCCCGAGACTTTGTATGGAACCTCGAGATTCCAGTCCTTCAGTGAGCCAAAGTTCGACACCTCAAGAGGGTCAAACACGAAGGCCACCAGCTGGACCTACCAACCGCAGCTCAAGGAAAATAACAGACTTGCAAGCACGAGCGAAACTTCTTCATCAAACTCCTTGACGAGGCTTCAGCGAGTGAACGCCTCCATGGATGAACTCAAAGATCTGGCCCAAAACGTTGAAAGAAAGATTAACGAAATAAAGGGCAAACTTCAAACAGCGGACGAAAAAAGTTTGGACTCAATTCTTGCTTCGCTGCGGAAGCTTACTCCGGAAGTGAAATCTGAGGAAGCGGAATCTGGGAACTTTGAGGATTACTACGCGTCCAAAAAGTCCAAGCTGTCTGATGCCCTGGCAGAACTGGACAGAATCTGTATGGGCTTGGAGCTATACGGCGATGACATTACAGCAGCCCGTGAGCGTGCTAGGCACAAACCGTACAGACCAAGTAAATCCAGTGAGCTCATTATACCTCCTCTTTCAAGCTCCCCGAGCCAGCGGGCCGCACAGACCAGAGTATCGTCTGTGTTTATTCCTGGATTAGAAATCAAATCCAAAACAGACTTAGACAAAGAGACGGAATCAGAGTTCGATGTCATATCCAGGTCTTTCCAGGCTATTGTAGACGAGGTCAACCAGACAACAGATCTCTTCTCTCGAGCCGTGGAGGACGAGAAACAGGGAAACCTGGCTCCTGAGACCCAGAAGATGGCCGCCAGGATCGTGCTCAGATCCGGAGACCCCGCTAAAGCTGCAGCGAGCCCGGATACAGGTGACGTCACAGCCACAAAAGCGCCGCCAACCGCAGCGCCGAAACCGCAGGAAATGAAGCCAAAGGCGAATCGCTTCAGATCTAAGTTACAAGAAAGCTCTGTAGCAGAAGATGACTCCATCTTCAAGAAGGGCAGATCCAAGTCTGTGCCGGGTCTTGACTACAACACGACGGAACTTTTGGGATGCTCAGCCGATGGTTCTGCAGGATCTGGTCATGTCTTAAAGTCAGAAGAACCTACTCAAGCAGCAGAGGCAGCCACGACCACGTCCTCGTCTTCTCCAGGAGCACGTCAGCGAGCGAGGGTCAGGCCAGTGAAAGACAATAAAATCATGCAAGATGACCGAGCGGCCAAGAAACAAGGCGCCATATCAGTTCCTTCACCTCAGCCTTCTCCCAAGGTTTCTAGGAAAATAATCTACAACAGCGGGTTTGACCCGGAAGCGACGTCCCCACTGTCTCCTGACGCCCCAGGAGAAGAGAAAGCATCTGTACAACAACAGACCAGCGTGAAGCTACAGGCTCAGATCCTGGAGCAGAGACCAGGAGAATCTGGATCAAAGCCTGCCACGATAGCTTCCCCTGCATCACAGAAGAAAGTCCCACCGCCAACAGCTGCGAAACCAGGCTCTCGGACCGACCTGCCCTTGCCAGCCTCGACACCACCAGCAAAGGCGCCTTCAACACCGACCTTGACTTCTAAAAGTCAGCGTGACAGGTCTCCTGCTGCTGCCCACGTGACCACGAGCAAGTCTGTGACAAGGGAGAGCAGCAGTGTCAAGCGAAATCAAGCACCAACTGTTTCCACTAGCACAAGCATTAAGCTGGCACCTCCTGCCCATGAGGGCAGCCAGACGAAGCCCTCTGGCACTAAACAAGATGACCCACCAGCCACCAGCGGGGGCCAGAGAATGAGGAGGAGAGTCGGAGCTGGAGTAGCTATGATCCTCGACAAGCTCAACACTGAGGAGGACGGCGCTGAGAAACTTAAGAAACGCCCCGGTACTCTGAGCGCCCCCGATCTTACAGGTACGCCTCATAATAAAGAGGTCAACGACGGTGGTGGTGCTGCTGGTGGTGCTGGTGCCGGTGGCGGTGAAAGCCACGGTTCCAAAAAGCCAACTGGATCAGGAAAACCACAAACGAAAAAGTCCGGAGACAACAAAAGTGCCTGCTCGCCAAAGGTGCAAAGCCCTGGTCAGAGGTCTGCAGAAAAAAGAGCCGCAGAAGGAAACAAGTCTCCTCTTTCCAAGTCAACGGTTGTAACGTCCCTAGAGAGAAAGCTCATTGATCCCGACTCAAAAACATCCGACTCCGCAGCATCTTCACCTCAGCCCTCTTCCCCGGGCAGTAAACCGCCTCAGCATCCCTGGAAGCGTCAGGCGTCAGACCCGGACAAACAGTACTCATCTGACGCCATGGCAGAATCATCCGTTGCGTCTCCAAAGTTTGTGTCCAAGATACCCCGACCTGTAGCAGGAGTCAGGACTGCAGCATCTTCCACACCCGACGAAGCCCCGGCCACAAAGGAAAACGGAAACATTCATCAACTTCCTGCAAGCTCGCGAGTCGTCCTGCGGCGTGTCAGACCACCGGAAAGAAAAATCCAGACCGACACCGACAAAAGCAGGCCACACAGCTTCCACGAGCTGATTTCCTGCCTCCAGATGGAGCCGGATAGGATTCAAATTCATGACAAGCTTCGGAAATACGCTTCCGCTGACCAGGTAAACTCGGAGACGCTAGTCCAAAAGGTTTTTCGATCTGGGCGAGGCGCTGGAACTGGGCCCAATCTGGCAGAAAACAAGAGCGGGGCCCTCTTTAAGTTTGAGATGAAGCTAAAAAGTTGATTGTGAGCTTAAAAGTGAGCGCAGAAGTTCTGGTTTTCCTGTTTGTGACATTGAGCACATGAAAACAGGGAAAACACAGCGTATAATAGTGTCATTACAGGTCATTTACAGTTTTTTTTTCTTCGTAAATTTTGACAGTCCATCAGACCTAGTTTCAACTGTCACGTTTAAAAAACTGTGCAGGTGCACGTTAGTACGATGTTTCATTTCAATATTGTACAGGGCGAAATAAAGAAAAAAATGGCAAGAATGATGATGATGATGATGATGATGATGTGCGAAAGAAAAACAAAGATAAAAGCCCATGCCATGTTGGATAATGGAAGCCAAGATTGATTGCTTAGTAGAGAAATGATAACAGAAACACTGGCTACTTTTAAAACAGACTGTTAAGCCAAAGTCGTTTATATAAGATAACTAAAATGATGAGAACTACAACAAGCAGAAATATTGCAAAACTTATATAAGATAACTGAAATGATGAGAACTACAACAAGCAGAAATATTGCAAAACTTATATAAGATAACTAAAATGATGAGAACTACAACAAGCAGAAATATTGCAAAACTTATATAAGATAACTAAAATGATGAGAACTACAACAAGCAGAAATATTGCAAAAGTTAAGATAACTAAAATGATGAGAACTACAACAAGCAGAAATATTGGAAAACTTATATAAGATAACTAAAATGATGAGAACTACAACAAGCAGAAATATTGGAAAACTTATATAAGATAACTAAAATGATGAGAACTACAACAAGCAGAAATATTGCAAAACTTATATAAGATAACTGAAATGACGAGAACTAGAAGCAGAAACATTGGAAAACTTATATGAGATAACTGAAATGATGAGAACTAAAAGCAGAAACATTGGAAAACTTTGAACATCTCCAGAACATGCCAGCTTGCATACAGTTCTTGCCACGTGTAAACTCATCTGCAAGATTTATGACCGCGGAGCACTTTATGAAAGACGCTTAGTTCCATTTTACATATTTTCCTGAACAGCCAGAACATGTGTAGACTTTCTAAGAGGCTTAGTTACTGAATGTGAAGTAATGTGTCACAGAAAGGAACTGTGGAAAGATTGAGTCAGAATATAGTAAAGAATGAAAGAAAGATTGTGTGAATTAATCAGTTTTCAGCAAGTTAGAACTGTGAGATTCATCCAACGCAGAATCACACATTCATGAAATCTTGTTCTTCATGTAGAGCTTATTACAAATGACAGAAGCGAGTGGCACAACTTTATAGAGCTTTAGAATGCCTAGTTTACTTCCAATGTGACTACACTCAATCTTTGGGCTACACGGTAGAACTGAAACACATCACGCCATGTTTAGATGCTGAAAACATGACCAATTTTATCTATACATTTCTACTTCGCTGATTTGTAGTAATATCACCTTACAGCAGAAGTAAACTTCACATTATAGGCAAATGAAAAATAGAATGAAGCATTTTCTGAGAAAAAAAAAAGTAAAAAAGATTTCTAGTTTGGGCTCCCATACTATACGTCAGAAAATGTTATTAGAAAGTTTTTGGGTGATGTTAGCTTGGCGTTATTGATTACTTATATATGTATAGAAAGAAATTATTTATTTATTTTATTTATCACTTCATGACATAAATGATCTTTTGTAAATTGACCATAGAACAGAAGGTGTATAAATGTCCAAGAAATTGGGTCAATGAAGCTATAAATAAAAACCACCGGAAGTTTTCGCTTTATTTAAGGGGACACTATCCGGGTAACCAAGGAGATGATTTTTCTGATCTAGAGTGATGTACCCTACCAGTTTCGACTGTAAATAAAGGTACTTTGAAGTATAGCAACCATTCAGCTACATTTATGCCTTTTCGAATTTTCAGGTCAAACAAGGACAAATTGAGATGTTCAGTTTGGATTTTGTGTAAATGCAGTTCATAATGGTTGTGTGAATGTGCTCCTTTACGTTTTGTTACACCTTAGTCTTACAAATAGACACAATTTTTTTTCTAATTCTTTCCCTTGGTAGAGTTGTGTACCTTGGCACTTTGAGACAGGTCATGCAGCCCATGTTGAGTTTCTGTGGTTGTGTTGCAGTCTGGTTTAGAGTTTTACTTTTTACAATTCTTGGTTTGATTCGCGTTTTATTCAAGTTAGCTTATTATATTGATTCAGCCAATGTATTTTTTGTTTCGTTTGTTTGGTTTAAATTTTGTGGTGAATGTTTTGGGGACATGAATTCACCGTTTTCTTGCACATTTTCCAAACAGGACTGTCAGGTGCAAGGTTATGAAGTCAAGTAGAAAGGGGATGATTGGTGTAGCGGTTAGTGCACTCTCTACCAACTACAAGGCCCGTGGTTTGATTCCTCACTGGGGAGGATGGTTTTTTTTTCCCTTTCTCTCTGGGCAGACTGGAGCTGGGGTCCACCTAGCCTCAAGAAAAAATAGGTACCTCACGTTTTCCTGGGAACGCAAAGATAGGGAGGACATGTGCTGGCAGCCCTCAAATGCTTGGCGGCCTAGACATGTGAAGGCAGTAACACTTCATATCCTGTCATTGCACGCATTTTATTTTTTTTAACTTTCACCTGTTAAGACAGTTCACGGAATTTGAGCTACACCTGCGCTCTGTTAATTATAATCAGTTAAAATAAGTCCCTGTTTTAAAACGGCGGTCTGGTTGGCCGAGTGGTAAGTAGCTCGGCCTACTAAGCTGGTGGTACCGGGTTCAAGTCCCGGCAGCGGGGGGTTTTTTTCTTTTTTGTTTTTGTTCTGGCACCCACCAAGAAGGCCCCAGGGTCCACCCAACCTCTAAAACTGGGTCCCAGAGAAATCTGGGAAAGTAAATACTGTCAGGTGTGATACTGACCACGTGACACTTTCATGTGCCGAAGGTCATGGCAATGCGGGCCAAACCCCGTACCCCCAATATGCCTTAAAGGCAAGGAAATGGGGACTTTACATTTACCCTGTTTAAAATACTATTATAAAATTTAACAAGAGTTTTACTGTAAACTTATTTAAACAGGTTTATAAATTTAACAAAAATGAAGGTACGATAAAGCTAAAAATGATAGACTGCGGAAATTATTAAAATAAATAATGAAACAAGCAAAAACAAAACAAAACGTGAAGAGATTTAATGTGAGATAAGCAACAGTTCTTGTTGTAAAACACGTCTTTTCTGTCTTATTTTTGTTCAAGAAACTCAGGATATCTTGAAATATAAATAAACAAGTACAAATATTTGACCAAAACTTGCCTGTCCCGGGAACAGTTTATATTTGAACCATTTTGGGAAAGAATGCTGCAGTATACATTACATTTATACGTTAATATTTCATTTTTGTACATGCGTTACAAATGTACTTTCATAGAACATGCAGTGAGAAGAGGGGGCATTGAAAATATTATAACAACAGGAAAAATAGAAGGAAGAAGATCAAGAGGAAGACCAAGAGAAATGATACTGGACAGTCTGACAGGATGGTGTGAGAGGAGATCACCAACTGAACTGATGGCCTGCATGAAGGATCGGGTACTCTGGAGAAGCATAATAGCCAACGCCAGTCGGCACGGCACCTGATGATGATGATGATGATGACATATGTTAATTTATCAGTTTATGGTTATATTGTATCGTTTGTAAGATCCAGCAAAAAGAAAAGGAATCGAATACCTGTTATGCTGTTTATCATACGAAGATTCAAGAAGTTTTTAGCATTCGATATCTGCAAATTGATAAACAAGCTGTTTGTTGATAAAGCAAGACATATCTAAAACAACTTCCGTGTACAAAAGCACAGCTGAAAAGAAATCTTGGAAGACAATGATCACAAAAGTCTGCTATAGATACAAGACTTTCCCTACCAGTGTAGGTATAAACACGATATACGTACTATAGATACTAGTTTCCTGTATATAATTAGGTTACAAGTATGGTAGCCCAGTTATAACAAATTACATAATTGTTGTTATTTTTTTCTAGTAATTACAGTAAAAGTGGTTGTAATAATCTTGCAGTGAAAGAAAACAGAAATTATCTAAACAGGAAAACATTGAACGCTGAGACAGAGCTAACAAATTTGAAAGGGCGAGGATTTGGACTCATTTTTTTAATAACTGAAATCTTTCAAGCTATATTTACTTTTAAGTATGTAGGGTTTTTGACGAAATATTTGTAAACATATGTGTATGTTGTATTTATGTATATTACGAAGTGCCTACATGTGCTGTGACAGTAAAACAAGAGGTATTATACTGGTACACATTTCTTCATGCACTCTGTTTTGTATGTATATGTACAGTATGTGTATATGTAAGTACAGTGTGTGTATGTACGTACAGTATGTGAGTATAGTATGTGTGTATGTAAGTACAGTATGTGTGTATGTAAGTAATCTCTTTTCTTAAGGGCGAAAATAGATGTGGTTCAGCGGTTATCAAAGGGGTAGCAGGTGGCTCGTAGGAAAGGACTTTCAAGCACAAGGTAGGAGTACATGTGACTGAGTAACCCAGTAATATAAGAGAGGATTCTGGGTCAGCCTGTGTTGAAAAGGGAGAACTGGGACCTGGAGACTGAGAATCACTGCCCTATATCTGTCATAAATCACACATGGCGGTGATCTATAAAATGTAGATCTTTATCTGAAAGTAAAAATATGCACAGTTTCTGCCAGAAAATGCTCTAGCGTCTTAAAGAAAGTTCTATTCATCATGCTACTCCAGCCTGAAAACATCAGAACATTGAAAGTATTGCAAAGTCACTAAACCACAGATCACCTGATTATGTGCAGTGCAGGTAGACGTTTAGGATCATGCTTCCCCCCCTGCACCAAAACTTTCCTCAAATTTGGTGGATGAGTTTGGGTAGGTAAGTTTCTGGAACGTTTTGTCTGTGCCACTCAAACACGTCCCAGCAAAGACTAGCGGAGGTTAAGTATTTTCTCTGATACAAGCACGTCCCAGCAAAGACTAGCGGAGGTTAAGTATTTTCTCTCATACAAACACGTCCCAGCAAAGACTCGTGGAGGTGAAGTATTTTCTCTGATACAAGCACGTCCCAGCAAAGACTAGCGGAGGTGAAGTATTTTCTCTGATACAAGCACGTCCCAGCAAAGACTCGTGGAGGTGAAGTATTTTCTCTCATACAAGCACGTCCCAGCAAAGACTCGCGGAGGTGAAGTATTTTCTCTCATACAAACATGTCTCATCAAAAGACTCGCGGAGGTGAAGTATTTTTTCTGATACTTCAAAGAGTCCCCTTGACACACATTTAATATTCTCAAAGAATAATACAGGATGAATTAAGCCGATTACCTGGCCATATAGGAAGTTCACGTGTCACATTCTTGTGTTACAACCGAATGTCCAAGTCAAATGACACAACCGAGTGTCCCTACCAGTGTAGGTATAAACACGATATACGTACTATAGATACTAGTTTCCTGTATATAATTAGGTTACAAGTATGGTAGCCCAGTTATAACAAATTACATAATTGTTGTTATTTTTTTCTAGTAATTACAGTAAAAGTGGTTGTAATAATCTTGCAGTGAAAGAAAACAGAAATTATCTAAACATGAAAACATTGAACGCTGAGACAGAGCTAACAAATTTGAAAGGGCGAGGATTTGGACTCATTTTTTTTAATAACTGAAATCTTTCAAGCTATATTTACTTTTAAGTATGTAGGGTTTTTTGACGAAATATTTGTAAACATATGTGTATGTTGTATTTATGTATATTACGAAGTGCCTACATGTGCTGTGACAGTAAAACAAGAGGTATTATACTGGTACACATTTCTTCATGCACTCTGTTTTGTATGTATATGTACAGTATGTGTATATGTAAGTACAGTGTGTGTATGTACATACAGTATGTGAGTACAGTATGTGTGTATGTAAGTACAGTATGTGTGTATGTAAGTAATCTTTTTTCTTAAGGAAGAAAATAGGTGCCGTTCAGCGGTTATCAAAGGGGTAGCATGTGGCTCGTAGGAAAGGACTTTCAAGCACAAGGTAGGAGTACATGTGACTGAGTAACCCAGTAATATAAGAGAGGATTCTGGGTCAGCCTGTGTTGAAAAGGGAGAACTGGGACCTGGAGACTGAGAATCACTGCCCTATATCTGTCATAAATCACACATGGCGGTGACCTATAAAATGTAGATGTTTATCTGAAAGTAAAAATATGCACAGTTTCTGCCAGAAAATGCTCTAGCGTCTTAAAGAAAGTTCTATTCATCATGCTACTCCAGCCTGAAAATATCAGAACATTGAAAGTATTGCAAAGTCACTAAACCACAGATCACCTGATTATGTGCAGTGCAGGTAGACGTTTAGGATCATGCTTCCCCCCCTGCACCAAAACTTTCCTCAAATTTGGTGGATGAGTTTGGGTAGGTAAGTTTCTGGAACGTTTTGTCTGTGCCACTCAAACACGTCCCAGCAAAGACTAGCGGAGGTTAAGTATTTTCTCTGATACAAGCACGTCCCAGCAAAGACTAGCGGAGGTTAAGTATTTTCTCTCATACAAACACGTCCCAGCAAAGACTCGTGGAGGTGAAGTATTTTCTCTGATACAAGCACGTCCCAGCAAAGACTAGCGGAGGTGAAGTATTTTCTCTGATACAAGCACGTCCCAGCAAAGACTCGTGGAGGTGAAGTATTTTCTCTCATACAAGCACGTCCCAGCAAAGACTCGCGGAGGTGAAGTATTTTCTCTCATACAAACATGTCTCATCAAAAGACTCGCGGAGGTGAAGTATTTTTTCTGATACTTCAAAGAGTCCCCTTGACACACATTTAATATTCTCAAAGAATAATACAGGATGAATTAAGCCGATTACCTGGCCATATAGGAAGTTCACGTGTCACATTCTTGTGTTACAACCGAATGTCCAAGTCAAATGACACAACCGAGTGTCCCAGCCAAGTGTTACATCCTAGTGTCCGAGTCAAGTATAACAGCCTAGTGTCCCAGTCAAGTGTTACATCCTAGTGTCCCAGTCAATTGTTACACCCTAGTTTCCCAGTCAAGTGTTACAACCTAGTGTCCCAGTCAAGTATTACAGCCTAGTGTCCTACTCAAGTGTTACAGCCTAGTGTCCTACTCAAGTGTTACAGCCTAGTGTCCTACTCAAGTGTTACAGCCTAGTGTCCTAATCAAGTATTACAGCCTAGTTTCCTAATCAAGTGTTACAGCCTAGTGTCCTAATCAAGTATTGCAGCCTAGTATTCCTAGTCAAGTGTTATAGCCTAGTGTCCTAATCAAGTATTGCAGCCTAGTATTCCTAGTCAAGTGTTACAGCCTAGTGTCCTAATCAAGTATTGCAGCCTAGTATTCCTAGTCAAGTGTTACAGCCTAGTGTCCTAATCAAGTATTGCAGCCTAGTATTCCTAGTCAAGTGTTACAGCCTAGTGTCCTAATCAAGTATTGCAGCCTAGTATTCCTAGTCAAGTGTTACAGCCTAGTGTCCTAATCAAGTATTGCAGCCTAGTATTCCTAGTCAAGTGTTATAGCCTAGTGTCCTAATCAAGTATTGCAGCCTAGTATTCCTAGTCAAGTGTTACAGCCTAGTGTTCTAATCAAGTATTGCAGCCTAGTATTCCTAATCAAGTGTTACAGCCTAGTGTCCTAATCAAGTGTTACAGCCTAGTATTCCTAGTCAAGTGTTACAGCCTAGTGTTCTAGTCACATGACAAGATCTAAATTCCTACAAGCTAGATCATGGCTATATTCCTCTCTTGTCCAGGAATGTATACGTCCCCATTCCTAAAAGCTAGATCATGGCTATATTCCTCTCTTGTCCAGGAATGTATACGTCCTCATTCCTAAAAGCTAGATCATGGCTATATTCCTCTGTAGTCCAGGAATGTATACGTCCTCATTCCTAAAAGCTAGATCATGGCTATATTCCTCTGTAGTCCAGGAATGTATACGTCCTCATTCCTAAAAGCTAGATCATGGCTATATTGCTCTCTTGTCCCGGGAAGGTACACGTCATCATTCCTACAAGCTAGATCATGGCTATATTGCTCTCTTGTCCTGGAAAGGTACACATCATCATTCCTACAAGCTAGATCATGGCTATATTGCTCTCTTGTCCTGGGAAGGTACACGTCATCATTCCTACAACCTAGATCATGGCTATATTGCTCTCTTGTCCTGGGAAGGTACACGTCATCATTCCTACAAGCTAGATCATGGCTATATTGCTCTCTTGTCCTGGGAAGGTACACGTCATCATTCCTACAAGCTAGATCATGGCTATATTCCTCTCTTGTTCTGGGAAGGTACACGTCATCATATTGCTTCGGAACTGTTCCCAACCTTCTCTGTGACAGCTGATGTTGGCAACAGACCTCGCTACCCTCCTAGAACATAGACCTCACTACTCTCCTAGAACACAGACCTCACTACCCTCCTAGAACACAAACCTCACTACACTCCTAGAACACAAACCTCACTACCCTCCTAGAGCACATACCTCATTATCCTCCTAGCGCACAAACCTCACTACCCTCCTAGAGCACAGACCTCACTACCCTCCTAGAGCACAGACCTCATTACCCTCCTAGAGCACAGACCTCACTAGAGCAAAGACCTAACTACCCTCCTAGAGCATATACCTCACTACCCTCCTAGAGCACAGACCTCACTACCCTCCTAGAGCACACAGCTCACTAGCGCACAGACCTCACTACCCTCCTAGAGCACAGACCTCACTACCCTCCTAGAGCACAGACCTCACTACCCTCCTAGAGCACAGACCTCACTACCCTCCTAGAGCATGTACCTCACTACTCTCCAGAGCACAGACCTCACTAAAGCACAGACCTCGTTAAAGCAAAGATATCACTAGAGAACAGACCTCACTACTCTCCAGAGCACAGACCTCACTAGAGCACAGACCTCACTACCCTCCTAGAGCATGTACCTCACTACTCTTCAGAGCACAGACCTCACTAGAGCACAGACCTCACTACCCTCCTAGAGCGTGTACCTCACTACTCTCCAGAGCACAGACCTCACTAGAGCACAGACCTCACTACCCTCCTAGAGCGTGTACCTCACTAGAGCACAGACCTCACTACCCTCCCAGAACACAAACCTCACTACCCCCTAGAGACAGACCTCGCTGCCTTCCTAAATCACAGACCTCACGACCTCCCTAGGGCACATACGTCATGAGAGCATGAACAGGTGTCCGACAGTTAAGATCAATACTTTCTAGGACCTTACACACCCTGGAGCTCGTCGATTCTGGATCTTGAGCTCCACTTTGCAGGGACCTTACCTGGTGCTGGTAGGATCAGAAGTTTGATGATGAAGAGAACGAGACAAAGATCATGGCGATGACAGAGACAACAACTAATCGGTGATGATGATGATGATGATGATGATAATGATGACGATGACGATAACGATGACGATGACGATGACGATGATGATGATGATGATGATGATGATGATGATGATGAGAATTTTCTATAATGACGGATTAGAAATTGAGAACATACTATATATGATCATTACAAGCAACACAACGTATAAAATATTCTAAAATATTACAGGAACAGATAAGCATAAAAACAAGTACACAAATAGGAGGAAGGCTAAACATGGCAGATAAAACTGTACACAAATAGAAGGAAGGCTAGAAATTTCGGATAAAACTATACACAAACAGAAGGAAAGGCTAGAGATTGCAGATAAAACTGTACACAAACAGAAGAAAAGCTAAAGATTGCAGATAAAACTGTACACAAACAGAAGGAAAGGCTAGAGATTGCAGATAAAACTGTACACAAACAGAAGGAAAGGCTAGAGATTGCAGATAAAACTGTACACAAACAGAAGGAAAGGCTAGAGATTGCAGATAAAACTGTACACAAACAGAAGAAAAGCTAGAGATTGCAGACAAAACTGTACACAAACAGAAGAAAGGCTTGAGATGGCAGATATAACTGTATACAAACAGATGGAAGGCAAAGACAAACTGTTGCCAGTCCAGTATTTCACCAAGTAGGGCCAGTATTTCACCTAGTAGGGGCAGTATTTCACCTAGTAGGGGCAGTATTTCACCTAGTAGGGCCAGTATTTCACCTAGTAGGGGCAATATTTCACCTAGTAGGGGCAGTATTTCACCAAGTAGGGCCAGTATTTCACCTAGTAGGGGCAGTATTTCACCTAGTAGGGGCAGTATTTCACCAAGTAGGGCTAGTATTTCACCTAGTAGGGGCAGTATTTCACCAAGTAGGGCCAGTATTTCACCTAGTAGGGCCAGTATTTCATCTAGTAGGGGCAATGTTTCACCTAGTAGGGCCAGTATTTCATCTAGTAGGGGCAATGTTTCACCTAGTAGGGCCAGTATTTCATCTAGTAGGGGCAGTGTTTCACCTAGTAGGGCCAGTATTTCATCTAGTAGGGGCAGTATTTCACCTAGTGCGGGGCATTATTTCACCTAGTAGGGCCAGTATTTCATCTAGTAGGGGCAATACTGCACATAGTAGGGCCAGTATTTCACCTAATAGGGGCAGTATTTCTCCTACTAGAGCCGGTATTTCACCTAATAGGGGCAGTATTTCTCCTACTAGAGCCGGTATTTCACCTAGTGAGGTCAGTATTTCACCTATTGGGACCCGTATTCACCAAACAGAGGCAGTATTTCACCTAGTAGGACAGTATTTGACCTAGTGCGGCCAGTATTTCACCAAGCAGCGACAGTATTTCACCAAGTATGAGCAGTATTTTACTTAGTGGGAGAGTATTTCACCAAGTAGGGACTGTATTTCACCAAGTAGGGACTGTGTTTCGCCAAGACGGGACTGTGTTTCGCCTAGTACGGGACTGTGTTTCGCCTAGTACGGGACTGGGTTTCGCCTAGTACGGGACTGTGTTTCGCCTAGTACGGGACTGGGTTTCGCCAAGACGGGACTGTGTTTCGCCTAGTACGGGACTGTGTTTCGCCTAGTACGGGACTGTGTTTCGCCTAGTACGGGACTGGGTTTCGCCTAGTACGGGACTGTGTTTCGCCTAGTACGGGACTGTGTTTCGCCTAGTACGGGACTGGTTTGCCTGGATACCGGTCTTGAGGCCCCGCATGGGCCTGATGATAGAAGAGCCCTCCAAAAACCTCAGATGTTTTCATCAGTTCAGGTAATCCACTCCCTATCCGTCACGCTTCTCGTGCTTAAGCAGCAACAAACTTTAAAAAAAAAAAACATTGACTTCCGTCTTCTTTATTTAGAAAACCAAATTTTAGCAATTTCAAAAGTAGGAAGAAACTTTAGTCAGCAACGAAACAAAAAAAATATGATATTTCAGCAAAAAGTCTTCATCGGATACCAGAAGACAACAAACAGACGAGGAAAAACAATTTATTATCGTAAAAGCATTAGCAGATTTATATTTATCTATCGCAGAAAGCAGGCCGCAGATAACATTTCTGCCATTTTTGCTCTCAGTTTTTTTTTTTTTTTGGTATTCTAAACTTGACATACATAAACTTTATTCTGATTGTAAAGTTTGTTACTTACAAATTGTATGTAAGTGTAATATAAGTTTGTCTGCTTTATAAAACTTTAAATGCATGTATTCTTTATCTAAAATATTTATTTACAGAAAACTGAAGCGAGTAAGTTAGTCTGCCAATACAGAAAATGGAACAGATAATTTCTCTGTCATTACAGAAAATAGGATTATGTCTTTTACAGAAAATAGAACAGATTAATATTTCTGCCTTTACAGACAACGGGAACAAGTGATTTTGTCTGCCATTACAGAAAATGGAACCTTGTAACTTTGTCTTTAAAACATGCCTTTATCGTGAAATCTTACGGTGAGACGCACTAGAATGTGTTGTGTGTACTGATATGAATCCTTGAAAATATAGACTGATGTATTGGTCCCAATCTTGTTTGGGGGGGGGGGCCTCATAAGGTGGTAGAGATTGAAAAAACAAGAAGATTATAGAAGCTACTCCAAGTTGTAGTACCTGCCACAAAAAGTCTGTGTAAACAGTAGATTCTAGAAGATACTCAAAGTTGTACTTATCTTATCTTATATCCTTCCCGTGCCGTTAAACGTCACATATGTCTCGCAAAGTAGTTCGCCAATTTTTCCTGTCTTCGGCGAGTCTTTCAACCTCATCAAAGGATTTTATGCCTTTTAATTTGGCTTCTCTTAACAATGTCCTCTTCAGAGTTTCACGCGGTCTGCCTCTTTTTCTTCTGCCTGTTGTGTTCCACTTGATAGCTTGTTTTGGGATTCTCTGACCATTTCTTCTCATCAAGTGACCAACATATGTCCATCTCCTTTTCCTGATCACCCATGAGACTGGTTGTTGTTCAGTCATCTGTCACAAAAAGTCTGTGTAAACAGTAGATTCTAGAAGATACTCAAAGTTGTACTACCTGCCATAGAAAGTCTGTGTCATGTCTGTAATTCCACGTCTTTATGTTAACTTCATTCAAATTCCCTTACCCCCTTTTTTTTCAAAAGTCTGCCATATTTTGTCCGCGTATTAAAAGTCTGCCATATTTTGTCCGCGTATTAAAAGTCTGACAGCTTCAGCACATGTGCTTTTCGTATTGGTGACGCCTAGATTCTATTTTTAGGTTGGTTGCCCAGCAACAGCGTCGGTCATGACTTCCTTTCCCTATCTTATGTTAATACCTCTGTTGATAAAGTAGTTTTGTGTGCATCACTTACTCGCTGTTCTCTGAGCGATAACATGTACATCACTCAGAGATAAGACAGATGACTGAACAACAACCAGTCTCATGGGTGATCAGGAAAAGGAGATGGACATGTGTTGGTCACTTGATGAGAAGAAATAATCAGAGAATCCCAAAATAAGCTATCAAGTGGAACACAACAGGCCAAAGAAAAAGAGGCAGACCGCGTGAAACTCTGAAGAGGACATTATTAAGAGAGGCCAAATTAAAAGGCATAAAATCCTTTGATGAGGTTGAAAGACTCGCTGAAGACAGGAAAAATTGGCGAACTACTTTGCAAGCCTTATGTGACGTTTAGAGCACGGGAAGGATATAAGATATAAGATATACGAACAAAACTGCATCTAAATGTACCAAAAATAGACACATAAAATAAAAATAGGCAAACAAACTTGTAAATAAAGTATATTTAAAGCAGGCCACACACTTTGAACATTTTACATAAAAACAAGTTAAAATATTCACTTTTCCATAACAAAAATTCCGAATTTTTTTTTTCTCCAAGTGAACTCTTCGGTGTGCCATAAAAATCACTGACATCACGTGGTCTGTAAATATCTTTACACATAATGGTCAAGAGATAAAGCTGACACAGGTCTGGCCGGCGTCCTCAAGGTAGGCAGAAGTACATCTCCAGCTACAGGGGATAAACAAATGCAAATAAATTACTCGATCACTACATGGGCCATTTCTAGACAACTTCAAAAGTTACGACAAGACAACGAAACAAAATACGCAGTCTTATACAGTGCTTTTCTGTTGTAATTATGTACGGCTAAATATGTCAGGGGCGTTAGTCCTCTCTTTCGTGTTCCTGCCCCAAAGTTCGAGAGTGTGGGATGTTTAAAACATATGACAGCTGCCATTCTCAAAAGCTGAGATATTTGGTTTAAATTTGGATTATCTTTTTTTTTTCATTTTACTTCTAGAAACAATGAAACTGCACTCAGACTATAACACGACCAGTTTTTACTTCATTCAGAAAGTCCTCCTTTGATCCACAAGGACCTACTGTGGGCGTGGTTCAGACCGTGGTATCCAAATCTCATCTTTCATATTTTGTATCGAAGTCTCATCTTTCGTATTTCGTCTTCGGCTTTGCAAATGATTTATCTAAGGTAGACTACTTTTAAAATATACATGATGATGATGATGATGATGAGACTGTTAGAAGAAAGAGAAGATTCACCTGGTCAATCTCTCCCACAAAATGACTCTGGTGTTTGCTCAGACACTGGCCAATGGTCACTGGATTAAGACTGGTCTCGATACGTCCTTACAAAAAAAAAAAGGAAGATGTGTGCTATGATGTGATCGAGATGCGTGATATGATGTCAACTTATGTGTGCTATAATGTCAACTTATGTCTGCTATGATGTCACCTTATGTGTCAATGCGATGTGTGCTATGATGTCAACTTATGTCTGCTATGATACGAACGAGATGTGTGCTATGGTGTGAACACGATATGCCATATGATGTCAACGTGATATGCGCTTTAATGAAAACATGATGTGCGCTATGATCAGAAAGTGATGCGTGCTGTAATGTTTACGTGATGTGTGCTATGATAATAGTATGATGTGCACTATAATCTGAACATGATGTGTGATTGTAACAATCTTTGTAAAATTACATATATATGTTATTACACAGGGTCCAAAGAGGAACATATGTCTGATCACATGGACGGACAGACAGATGTAAGAATGGGCGACTTAATATATGAATGAATAGAATAAAATAGACAAAAAGATGAGTATAAGGATCTAAAGTAGACGGAAAGATGAGTATAAGGATCTAAATTAGACGGAAAGATGAGTATAAAGATCTAAAACATACGAAAAGATAACTATAAAGATCTAAAATAGACGAAAAGATGAATATAAGGATCTAAAATAGACGTAAAGGTGAGTATAAGGATCTAAATTAGACGTAAAGAAAGACTGACAAACTCCTGACCTGTTAGTGGAAGTTTTCTGACGTAGCCATTGACGAGTCCTGTCAGGTCAGAGCCGTCGTAAATAAAAGCAACGTCGTTCACTCCATCATTCTGGAATAAAGGAGGGAATACTTCTTCTTCTTCTTCTGCTTCTTCTTCTTCTTCTTCTTCTTCCTCATCATCTTCTTCTTCTTCCTCATCATCATCATCATCTTCTTCTTCTTCTTCTTCCTCATCATCTTCTTCTTCTTCTTCTTCTTCTTCTTCCTCATCATCTTCTTCTTCTTCCTCATCATCTTCTTCTTCCTCATCATCTTCTTCTTCTTCTTCCTCATCATCATCTTCTTCTTCTTCCTCATCATCATCATCATCATCATCATCATCATCATCTTCTTCTTCTTCTTCTTCCTCATCTTCTTCTTCTTCTTCTTCATCATCTTCTTCTTCTTCTTCTTCCTCATCATCATCATCTTCTTCTTCTTCTTCTTCCTCATTATCTTCTTCTTCTTCTTCTTCCTCATCATCTTCTTCTTCTTCTTCCTCATCGTCTTCTTCTTCTTCTATTTCTTCTTCTTCTTCTTCTTCTTTATCTATTAAGCTTTTTTGTGTGGATGTTTCAAAACACTTACTCTACTGTAGTCTGGCAGTAGATGATATTTGTCTAGTCTGACAGTGGATGATATTTGTCTAGTCTGACAGTGGATGATATTTGTCTAGTCTGACAGTAGATGATATTTGTCTAGTCTGACAGTGGATGATATTTGTCTAGTCTGACAGTGGATGATATTTGTCTAGTCTGACAGTAGATGATATTTGTCTAGTCTGACAGTGGATGATATTTGTCTAGTCTGACAGTAAATGATATTTGTCTAGTCTGACAGTAGATGATGTCTGTCTAGTCTGACAGTAGATGATATCTGTCTAGTCTGACAGTAGATGATGTCTGTCTAGGCTGACACTAGATGATATCTGTCTAGGCTGTCTGGGACACTTCAGACTGGGTTCGCACTACCACCATTCTTGGGAGGAGAGTCGAGTGTACGAACAATTTCACTGAACAGAAACTAGACGCATGAAGCCCGACCTTTCCGATCGTAGACAGTTGAACACGATTTTCCTCTGTCCTTGAACTATCTCGTCCGATGCTAAAACCAGATCACTAACGAAGGGCCGCACGTATGTAAGTTATTTAAACAAACGTGGAGGCGCAGATCAAGAAAATTATGGTATCAGATGCATATAACAGCAGCTCTGATGCGTCTTTCATTCAGTGATCTTAAAGTCTGTGCCCGGGCTGTTCTTGATGTCCTCTCACTCTTTCTGGTCCCTGAGTTCACTATCCTGCTAGACATGCGCTTCTACGTTAGGGGTACTCCACTGGGGGTATCAGTATCCTTTGGGGGTCTTGGTAACTATATGATGGGGGTATGGAAAACACATAATGGAGGTATGGGAACTAAGTATTTGGGATATGGGGACTAAATATTAGGGGTGTAGGAATCACGTGTGTCGAGAAATAGAGGGCTCATCTGGGCAAGAGTGGGGAAAAGGCAACGGACAGTCGTTTGTGGAAAACTCTTGAGGAAGCCACATGTGCCCTGGGCACTTAAGGTTCAGAGAGAAAGAGAGAGAGAGGAATCACATGATGGCGGTATTGAGAACTAAATATTGGGGTATGGGAACCAAATTATGGGGTATGGAAAACACGTAATGGGGGTATGGGAACTAAATATTGGAGGTATGGAAACCAGACATTGGGGGTATGTAAACCAAATAATGGGGACCACATATGATGGGGGAACCGGAACCAGATATTAGGGGGTATCTGAACCAATGATGGGGGTACAGGAATCGAATACTGAACTTCCTGAATCTCTGAAAACTCATCGCTAGATTTAGATCTTACTCTCTGCTCTTCTGTCCCTGTCTGTCCACAGGTAAAGTAGAGAGCGAGATGTGGACTTTATGTAGATGTCACTCTTCTGTCTAACAGCTAAAGGTGTATAGTCTGTAGGGAGGAGAAGGCGACCTAGTGTATAATCCACTGGAGGGGGGGGGGGGGAGGGAGAGAGAGTTCTGTTATCATCTTCTTCTTCTTCCTCATCATCATCATCATCATCATCATCATCATCATCTTCTTCTTCTTCTTCTTCCTCATCTTCTTCTTCTTCTTCTTCTCTCATCTTCTTCTTCTCTTCTTCCTCATCATCATCTTCTTCTCTTCTTCTTCTTCCTCATTATCTTCTTCTTCTTCTTCCTCATCATCTTCTTCTTCTTCTTCCTCATCGTCTTCTTCTTCTTCTGCTTCTTTTTCTTCTTCTTCTTCTTCTTTATCTATTAAGCTTCTTTGTGTGGATGTTTCAAAACACTTACTCTACTGTAGTCTGATAGTAGATGATATTTGTCTAGTCTGACAGTGGATGATATTTGTCTAGTCTGACAGTGGATGATATTTGTCTAGTCTGACAGTAGATGATATTTGTCTAGTCTGACAGTGGATGATATTTGTCTAGTCTGACAGTGGATGATATTGTCTAGTCTGACAGTAGATGATATTGTCTAGTCTGACAGTGGATGATATTGTCTAGTCTGACAGTAGATGATATTTGTCTAGTCTGACAGTAGATGATATCTGTCTAGTCTGACACTAGATGATATCTGTCTAGTCTGACACTAGATGATATCTGTCTAGTCTGACACTAGATGATATATGTCTAGGCTGTCTGGGACACTTCAGGCCGGGTTCGCACTACCACCATTCTTGGGAGGAGAGTCGAGTGTACGAACAATTTCACTGAATAGAAACTAGACGCATGAAGCCCTACCTTTCCGATCGTGGACAGTTGAACACGATTTTCCTCTGTCCTTGAACTATCTCGTCCGATGCTAAAACCAGATCACTAACGAAGGGCCGCACGTATGTAAGTTACTTAAACAAACGTGGAGGCGCAGATCAAGAAAATTATGGTATCAGATGCATATAACAGCAGTTCTGATTGCGTCTTTCATTCAGTGGTCTCAAAGTCTGTGCATGGGCTGTACATGATGTCCTCTCACTCTGTCTGGTCCCTGAGTTCACTGTCCTGCTAGATATGCGCTTCTACATTAGGGATACTCCACTGGGGGTATCAGCATCCTTTGGGAGTCTTGGTAACTATATGATGAGGGTATGGAAGACACATAATGGGGGTATGGGAACTAAATATTGGGGGTATGGGAACTAAATATTGAGGGTATGGGAACCAGATATTGGGGGTATGTAAACCAAATATTGGGGACCACACATGATGGGGGAACCGGAACCAGATATTAGGGGGTATCTGAACCAATGATGGGGGTACAGGAATCGAATACTGAACTTCCTGAATCTCTGAAAACTCATCGCTAGATTTAGATCTTACTCTCTGCTCTTCTGTCCCTGTCTATCCACAGGTAAAGTAGAGAGCGAGATGTGGACTTTATGTAGATGTCACTCTTCTACCTAACAGCTAAAGGTGTATAGTCTGTAGGGAGGAGAAGGCGACCGTAGTGGGTAATCCACTGAGGGGAGTTCTGTTATCATAGGAAGGCCAATAACTCCTGATAAAGAAAGGGCTCAAGTGTAAACTAATAACGAGAGTTACCTCCCATCATTTAGTTTCTGTAAGTAAGTTTACAGGTACAGATACCAGGAGCTTGCTCGAACTCCAGATCTGGGATGATGATGATGATGATGATGATGATGATGATGATGATGAGTCATGCTTTTACTAACATTACACTCGTTAACAATAATATGTTACTTCTTCTTCGTTCAAGGTCACTTCAGATCCTGATCCCTGTCGACACGGCAAAGCCCGCAGTCCTCTCCAAGATCCTGAAAGGAGCCCAAAAGCTTTTGCCCCAAGCTTGTGCCCTAAGAAATGTCTCACGCCTCAGGTCTGCATGGTTTGGGCACTCTTGTAGGAAATGTCCTGAAGTATGGACTCCACTGCCACATGGACACTTGCCTGTGTGAGACATTTTAAGTCGATGCAGGTGGCTCATCAGTCTGCAGTGGCCTGTCCTTTAGGTGAAATTTTATTTGAAAATTTGGAGTCGATCAGTTTAAGATATTTAAGAAAAAAATCTGTTGAAATAGTATTTTTCTTAATTTAAAAAAGTTACACTGCAATCTTACCACCGGAAGTGAAAGTGAGACACCAGAGGGCGCTTGTGACGTCACCAAATTAAGAGTGACGTCCCTGCCGGAAGCGAAGAGATGCAAGGAGGGAGCTACCGATGGGGTCACGCCACAGTTGGAGAGAAGGTCCATCGTTTTAGCATCTCCAGTGACAGCCCTCTCTCTTCTTCTGTAGCTCTCGCCTGTAACATGAGAAAATTAAAATCAGAGTCAGGCGTTCTCCACTGGCGGGTAAAATCAGGTCAGCCTTTTATACAAGTCAGTGACAGGCAGAAAGTTATAAATCACGTGTTCCGCGGAACTAGTTTAGTATAAAACACAAGGCATTAGTTCCATGGAACTAGTTTAGTATAAAACATAGGGTATTAGTTCCATGGAACTAGTTTAGTATAAAACATAGGGTATTAGTTCCATGGAACTAGTTTAGTATAAAACATAGGGTATTAGTTCCATGGAACTAGTTTAGTATAAAACATAGGGTATTAGTTACGTGGAACTAGTTTAATATAAAACATAGGGTATTAGTTCCATGGAACTAGTTTAGTATAAAACATAGGGTATTAGTTGCGTGGAACTAGTTTAATATAAAAAATAGGGTATTAGTTGCGTGGAACTAGTTTAGTATAGAACATAGAGTATTAGTTACGTAGAACTAATTTTGTATAATACATAGGGTATTAATTTCGTGGAACTAGTTTTATATAATACCTAGGGTATTTGTTCCGTGGAACTGGTTTTGTATATTAAATTAGTTCCATAGAATTAGTTTAGTATAATACATTAGTTCTGTGAAACTAGTTTTGTATAATATATTAATTCCATGAAACTAGTTTAGTATAATACATTAGTTCCGTGAAACTAGTTATATAACATTAGTTCCGTGGAACTAGTTTAGTATTAAAATTAGACATTTTGACTTTAGTAAAACCAGGTATGGACTGGAAATGCACTGTTCAAAAAAAGACGACAAAATCTGTACAAGATTTGACAGCCAAGAAAAAAACAAACTCTGAGAGTTCACTTTTAGCAAGCTAGAATCGCCAAGGCTAGTTAGAGTCAAGTATGATGGATGAGTCGCAGTGTGGGAAGAGTGGAACATAAAGAGAACATGACAGTTACAGACATCTGACCACATCTGTACCAGTGATGTAACTGACAGCTTGGTAATGTTTATAAAGGGGCAGCTAGCTCAGAACTCGCCGTCAGAAAACAACAAAGACCGGTTATGTCCGCGCTCATATTTTCTGTAATATTAGGACGTACTTAAGATGTACCTGTTCTGAGTCTGGGCGCGGGACCTTGACCTTGACCTCCAAGCATGGCCTGCATATCAGCAGGCATGTCCCCATATCCTGACTTAACGGTGCCATCAGGCAGGGTCACCTGCCACTGTTTCTCCAGTCTCGATCCCTGGCTGTCCATCATGGCCTTGATATCCTCCGGTAGCTGCCCTTCACCGCTTCTCACTGTCCCGTCAGGTAGCGTGACTGTCCACCTGTTGATCACCTGACTTCCTGTTTCGGTTACCTGCAGATACAAGCGCAGTGTAAATTCTTGGCGGCAATTATACCAACGGAGTGCGCGTAGTTCGACCAGATGATAATGATGATGATGATGATGATGATGATGATACTGACAGGCTAATCGGAAGCCATAGTGCAGGGATGAGGAAAATCTGGTGCGAAACCAATGTTCCCTCTAAGCATGTGCGGTCTATGTGCAAGTTGTTCAGCTCATGTGTAAAAAATATTGTGTGTGCAAATGTGCATAGTAACAACGTGTGTGTGTGTATATATATATATATATATATATATGTATACTCACACTGTAAATGTCCGTACATGTAATAACAGGATAGACCTGCTGTACTTTTCAGCAGTGGAACTTAAATCTGCCCGTTTATTTTAATGACCATCATATTCTCTGTGTGCCCACTTGCCTCATCACGATTCTGCTACAGCACTACAGAAACTATAAGATAAAAGACCAGTTGAAACATTCGATCCGAAAGTCATATCTCAACAAGAAAGAAACAGTAAAGGAGAAACATGTACCATCACTGTATTTTTTCTTGATCGCAATTATATCGCGGAGTAATATCTGGAAACTGGAAAATAAAAGTGCGCGGCTCCAAAAATGTTGTGCGCGGTGATTTTTCTTCTGTGCGCTTCCGCGGAGGCGCGCAACTTAGAGGGAACAGTGAGTAAAACCAATGAATCCAGGACGTGACAAGCCTATGGGTCTTTACAACAATGGCTATCAGAATGAGGTAAACAAAACAGACCCAGAAGACTATAGGTGGCGGGGAATGGATATCGTTGACGCACTCATCAGATTCCTCATCTCAGAGTCAGAGTGTCTCTGTGGAACTGTCTCAAAGCTGTCTGGCCAGCCAGTGTTGTATGCTGGATCTGACATAGAGAAGGGGCATAAGCACAGCCACCAGAGGCTGGAAAACAAAGTTTTGGCCAGGCCAGCCTACACCACTGTCTTCATGGCAGTCCGAGCAAGACCACAGTCTGCCCTAGCAAGGAAAGGTGCTGAAGTCAGAGGTACCCGCAAAAATCAGGGTACCACGTATTATCGCTAATGTGCGGAAGAAGAAGAAGAAGAAGAAGGCATGCTCAGCAACGATAACTTAAAAGATGTATTTGATTCACCTGAAACTAAAGTGAACAGCCCAACGATGACCGTAGAAAGTAGAGCAATGAAACAAAATCTGGTCCAGGGTGTACATATAAAGTGATTACCTTGCCAGTTTGGCGTTTCACTTGCTGGAAGAGGTTCAGAATTTCCTGAGGAATTTGGCCGGTCCCAGTCTCCACAGTGCCATCTGGCAAGGTCACTGTCCACTTGTTGATGGAGGAAATCTGAAAGTAACAGACCACCAGCTGCAAGGTTGCGACTGTGAATTTACCCTTAATGTGGTCGGATATGAATACATTTGAGGTCATCATCATCATCATCATCATCATCGTTATGATTAATTTTCTATATCTATTTAATAAAGACACAAAACTGAAAGTCGTCCCCCCCAGTCATTGCAGAAGGTCTGTAATCATGATTATGATCTTTACAACTTGCTGTGATAGTCCGTGCTCTTCTAATACTACATGTCCAAGAGTAGCTCTCTCGTTGTCCTCTGATGAAGAGCTTTACAATCCTCCTTCATTCGATCACTCCTCCCCCGCAGTACTACCTCATCTTCACCCTCTCCTCACTCATTCATACATATCCAGTGCAAATTCACTTTCATCTGCAACTTCTCATTCGTTGTTCCGCAACTTCTCTTACAACTTCATCGTTTGTTTCTCTGGCAGCCAGAAGTGCCATATCTTTGTCTCAAACAGGTTTCTGGTTTCATGTTTGTTATCCAAGTCGGAGTGTTTCATCATTCCGGCTGAGACAGTGTGGCTCGCCCTGCACAGTTCCTTCCCCTCCCCCTTCCACAATGGAGGAGACTCCCAATTCTGCCGATCCCAGAATCTTTATGGTGCCATCTCCGCGAAGAGCAACACTTTTGTGGAAGATCACACCAGGAAATAGCAGACGTTGAACGTGGAACATGCTACAACATTGCCAGAGATAAGAGATACTACAACATTGCCAGAGATAAGAGATACTACAACATTGCCAGAGATAAGAGATACTACAACATTGCCAGAGATAAGAGATACTACAACATTGCCAGAGATAAGAGATACTACAACATTGCCAGAGATAAGAGATACTAAACATTGCCAGAGACAAGAGATACTGAACATTGCCAGAGATAACAGAGGCTAAAACGTTGCCAGAGATAAGAGAGATTACAACATTGCTAGAGATAAGAGAGACTACAACATTGCCAGAGATAACAGAGATTAAAACGTTGCCAGAGATAAGAGAGACTACAATATTGCCAGAGATAAGAGAGACTACAACATTGCCAGAGGTAAGAGATACTACAACATTGCCAGATATAAGAGAGACTACAACATTGTCAGAGATAAGAGAGACTACAACATTGCCAGAGGTAAGAGAGACTACAACATTGCCAGAGATAACAGAGACTACAACATTGCCAGAGATAAGAGAGTCTACAACATT
This sequence comes from Achatina immaculata, assembly GCA_009760885.1. NCBI lineage: Eukaryota > Metazoa > Mollusca > Gastropoda > Stylommatophora > Achatinidae > Lissachatina > Lissachatina immaculata. Next base: position 5,416,470 of record CM019714.1, read on the forward strand.
TCCAGAGATAAGTGATACTACAACATTGCCAGAGATAAGAGATACTACAACATTGCCAGAGATAAGAGATACTACAACATTGCCAGAGATAAGAGAGACTACAACATTGCCAGAGATAAGAGAGACTACAACATTGCCAGAGATAACAGAGGCTACAACATTGCCAGAGATAAGAGAGACTACAACATTGCCAGAGATAAGAGAGACTACAACAGCGCCAGAGATAAGAGAGACTACAACATTGTCAGAGATAAGAAAGACTACAACATTGCCAGAGATAAGAGAGACTACAACAGTGCCAGAGATAAGAGAGACTTCAACATTGCCAGAGATAACAGAGGCTACAACACTGCCAGAGATAAGAGAGACTACAACACTGCCAGAGATAAGAGAATCTACAACACTGCCAGAGATAAGAGAATCTACAACATTGCCAGAGATAAGAGAGACTACAACACTGCCAGAGATAAGAGAATCTACAACATTGCCAGAGATAAGAGAATCTACAACATTGCCAGAGATAAGAGAGACTACAACATTGCCAGAGATAAGAGAGACTACAACATTGCCAGAGATAAGAGAGACTACAACATTGCCAGAGATAAGAAAGACCACAACACTGCCAGAGATAAGAGAGACTACAACATTGCCAGAGATAAGAGAGACTACAACATTGCCAGAAATAAGAGAGACGAAGGATGCGCTTTAAAAAAATACAAAAACCTTGTTCCAATAATAACAGATAGACAGAGATGTGTGGGTCAGTTTTACAAGCTATATGCAAGGTTCGACAATTAAGTAATGAGACTAATTACATTAAAAAATAAAATGAAAAACGCAAAGTAAGACCCTTGTGCATTGATACAGCGAGTGGCGTGATCTAAAAACACTGGAACCATCTCTGCAGTTCTTCTGTTGGTATGGCCCTTAAACTCAATGTTACGACCCTTAGGATGTCATCAGTATCATCACAGAAGCATTCTTTCAATGGTAACTTTAATTTTGGGAATAGAAAATAATCGCAGGGAGATAAATCTGAGGAATAGGGTGGATGGTTGAGAACACACACTTGTTTTTGGGCCAAAAATTCCTGCACATCTACCACCCCGTGACCCAGTGCATTATGAAGCAGTGAAAAACTGCCAGGTGTTGAATACTCGGGTTGGACTCGGAGAATCCTTTTCAATAGGTATTTCAAAATATTTAAATAAAATTTGGCAGTGACAGTCTGTCCCTCTGGAATAAATTCTTTGTGAATAACTCCTTTTTTGTTGTAGAAGCATACCAACATTGTCAAAACTTTCGACTTTTGAAGACAAATACTTTTGCTTTTTTGGTGATGATGATGACATCCACTGAGCGTTCAGTTGTGCGATCATAGCAAAAAATCCATGTTTCATCCTCTGCAACAACCAAATTTAAGAAATGTTTATTTCTGCAATATGTTTTGATGATGTCTTCTGTGTACTCAACACGCTGTTTTTTATCATCAGACAACGAATATGGTAGAAACCGGCAAGCAACTTTTTTCTTGCCCAAATCTTCCACTAAAATTCCATGAATGGTCTCTCAGTTAACGCCAAATTCATCTGCCATCATCCTCACAGTCAAACGACGATCTTTTTGTATCCGTTTTCTAACTTTTGCAATGAGTTCCCCATTACGAACAGAAATTGGGCGTCCATGTCTAGTTGTATTTGTAATCGTTTCCACACGACTTTTGAATCGTGAATACCACCTGAATATCTTTGCATGAGATAAACAATTATCCCCATAAATGTGTTGCATCAATTCAACTGCGTCAGTGGCACTTTTTCCAAGTTTTAAACAGAATTTAATGTTAGCTTTTTGCTCCATGCTGATTACGTAAGAATGCACCTCTGACTAGGTCAACAAAATGGCGGCTTGTTTGTCGCGTGCTTATTAGGCGGCGATAAAAAGTTGCCAGGTCATAGATGAAGCATTCTCTTTGGATTCTATGCTTTGCTTCATATATGACATTTTTTTTAGTCCTGGCCATAATAAAATCAGTCTGATGACCTAATTGTCGGACCCTGTATACAACGTTTGGAGAAATCTAGCAGGAACGAGAGTGGCAGAAAACAAGATGAGCACCTGTAATGAAAACATACAACAATCCAATATTTCGGCAAAAACCTTTTCCCTGGGATCACATAGAAAAACAAAACAACAAATAAAAAGAAAATACAGCTGACAAGTTAAACTCTTGGCTCTTTCGGTATCCTTCTTGTAGGAAAGACGGGCAGAAAATGGAGTTTTGCCAGATCACAGGTGGCAATCATCTCATCCGTGGAAACTGTATCTTTTCTTAATCCTAGAACATTTGCCGAGAACTATCAAGACGGAATGTTTGGATAGAACCAGAGTCAAATGCCCACTGACGTGTCTTCACCCTAGACCAACCGTTCATATCTAAGACTGGAGTAGGTACGTGATATTAAGCCACTTTAAACAGCGAGACCCAGAGAAGGCACCTGATTGGTCGGTCGGTCACTTTGATCAAACTCGCTCAACTCCGACTGATGAAGACTGTTGCCAGAACTGGTGGTCAGTCAGCGGGAGTAGGTCGACCTGGTTAATTTTGCGGAAAAAAGGACTAATAGCCGAGAAAATTAGCAAGTATTAGTACAAAGCTCTCTCGTCGGATCACCAGGACAACACCGTCTCTTAGAGTTCAGTTCTGTGAGATCCTGATTTGATTCGAGATCAGTCTATGAAAACAACAGGTGAATCAGCTGCCACTGATGGTAGAAATAAAACTCTCAAGCTGCTGCCTGGCAGATAGACCAAAGCTGATTCATCAATCAATCATGAAGGTAATCATGAAAGTATTACTTGTTTTGATTACTTCCAGCCACAAACTCCAACCACATGAGTAACACAGAGACAGTGGACATCCCAGGATTATGCTATGAGCACAAAATAATAAATCATCATCATCATCAGGTGCCATGCCGACTGGCGTTGGCTATTATGCTTCTCCAGAGTACCCGATCCTTCATGCAGGCCATCAGATCAGTTGGTGATCTCCTCTCACACCATCCCGTCAGACTGTCCAGTATCATTTCTCTTGGTCTTCCTCTTGATCTTCTTCCTTCTATTTTTCCTGTTGTTATAATATTTTCAATTCCCCCTCTTCTCATTGCATGTCCTATGAAAGTACATTGTCTCTCTCTTATCTTTCTGACAAGGTTTTTTGTCTCTCCAGCTCTTCTCATACATTCTGCATTAGTTATTTTTGCTGTCCAGGGGATTCACAACATTCTTCTAATAAACCACATTTCTGCTGCTTCCAATGATTTTTGTGCAGAAATATAATATATAATATATTATAATTATATAATAATATAAGAAATAAGAAATCAAAAACTTTTAATTCAGTTTTTTTTTTTTCCAAATCTTACAGTACTTCCGAACACTAGCATCATATATTAGCTATCCAGAGGAGACACTCATTCATTCATTCATTTGCATGTCCCTTGCGGAACTTTGCCTCCCAAAGAGAGAAGACACTCGCATGACAGATTAGCTATCCAGAGAAGACACTCTGTCTCACCTCTGGAAGGTCAGGGTTTCTTTGAGCCTAAGCAAGAAGTGTTGTTTTTTTTTTTTTTTTGGTTTTTGTCAAACATAATCGCCGACAACAGAACATTTGACCTGGTTCTTCAAGAACATGACCCTACCTGGGGTAGAAACAAATCTCCTTTTATATACCGAGATATCCCTTGGGGTAATGACCCTCGTCCTTCCATGACCTTGACTCCTGAAGGTCGTGAGATCTGCCAGTGTGGCTCCCGCCCATCATGGCTGGTCGACGTCACAACGGTCACACTGGGGCTACTTATGTACTTCTGCACAAGTTGCGACGGTATATCACCTGTAGTGAAATGTGAAGTTTTCCGTTTTCAAATACAGAATTCACTGTTTAACAGTTTTCTAAATGTGTAGTTTTTCTGTGTCTTACAGTTTCTATATGTGCCAGTTTTCCGCACGTGTCATAGTTTTATATATGTACCATTTCTGCATGAGCTGCAGCTTTTTATATAAGCACCACAGTTCTCTTCTTGTGCCACATTTTTCTATGTGTTATAATTTTCTATGTATTACAGTTTTCTATGCGTCATGCAGTCTAATACGTGGCATAGTTTTCTATAAGTGTCACAGTTTTATATGTGCTACAGTATTATACGCGTGTCAGTTTTCTAGGTGTGTATCAATTTTCTATATCTTACAGTTTTCTATGTGTGTTACAGTTTTCTCTGTGCGCCATAGTTTTTATGCGTGCTTCAGTTTTCTATGTGTGTCATAGTTTTCTATGTCTGTCACAGTTATCTATGCGTTTTAAAGTTTTCTCTGTTTGCCATAGTTTCGTGTGTGCCACAGTTTTCTATGTATTCTACAGTTTTATACGTATAACTTGCATGTAGGAAAATCTTAGAGGGCGAAGCAACCACATAATTCCTCTAACTGTCATAGCAGTTTCCCTTCCCCACCAACCCTTCCTCAGGCAAACGTTTCTGTCCTTCAAACTCCTGACCCGCTGTGTGGAGTGGGGCTCTGGGTCAAGACACCCAGAGGTCTCTTGAGTTGTTGGTTTGTAAGATACATCTGAGACACAGTTGTAACAGACGGCAGAGACACATCTTGAAGACACAACTGGGACACAGCTTGAAGACACAGCTGACACACTGCAGATACACAGCTGTAAGAGAACGGCTAAAGCACGGCTGTGAGACTGCTGAGAACTCACACAGAAACCAGAGAACGAACGAACATACTTTATTTTCAAATGGTTAAGAATTGAGCTTGCAGGCCCGTCTAACATTCTGCCCTTCATCATACAGCTTTCACTCAGTCACAGTCATTCAGCATTTGTTAATGAGCATAATAATCATGAAGACACGATTAAATGATTACATAAATAAACAATAACCTTATCTCTTGTCTCCACACTCTGATTTATGCAACAGCATGAAATAAACTCAAGTCTCACGAAGACCTACCAGTGCCTAACTCTAAGAGCTGTCCATCAGAAGCTACGACAGACCAGGTTGTCGTTCTTTGTGTGGGGAAGATAACTTTGTCCAGTTGGTGGCTGCTTATAATGCTCTGCGGCATGGCGCCAGGACCTTCTTCCAGCTGCGTTCCGTCAGGTTTGGACACCTGCCACCTGTGCCACCATGTACGAGAACAAACATAGATCAGAAATGTATCCCAAGTGACCAAATATTAAATAAATTGTATTGTTTCTATTCGAAAAGGAAAAAAAAAACCCGAATATTCCCATTTAAAAAAATCGAATAGTATTAAAGTTCATGTCCATATTTTTAACTAATACATTTATTTTTATGAAAATAATCTTTGTATTCGAGGCTATTCGGCCGCTCATAATATCAAAAATTCGAATTCGGTCGAATACAGAAAAGGCAGTATTCGGTACATCCTCAATTTTACTGTGCAAGAACACCATACATATGTTGGTGAGTCCACAAAATCCAGCGTTTATGTGATACTTGTGCAGGTAGCAGATTTGTGATAGTGAAAACTTATTGTCACATATTTATGGAAGTGACTACTTCATTCATTCATTCATTTGCATGTCCCTTGCGGAACTTTGCTTCCCAAACAGCACTCCTGTAGGCCTCCCGGTTGTGAGCAAGATGGCCTGCTGCTGTTGCATCCATTTCCAGATCGTCAACGATGTCTTGCAGCCATCTTCGTCTTGGTCTTCCTCTTTTTCTTTTTCCCATTATGTATCCTTCCAATACGGTCTTCTCTAAATTATCATGACGTTTAATGTGTCCAAAATATTTCAGTTTTCTCTCTTTAATCCTCTTCACTAGCCAGCCTTCTTCAATATTAAGCTCTTGTAGTATAGACATATTTGTTCTTTTTTGTGTCCACGATATTTGGAGAATTCTTCTGTAGCATTTACATTCAAAGGCATTTATGTGTTTCTCAGCTGTTTTGTTAAGTGTCCAGGTCTCACAGGCATATGTTGCGATGGGAAAGATGCATGCCCTTAAAAATCTTATTTTTGTGGTTCTGTCTGTTCCTCTCCACAGATTCTTTATTTGTTTTACTTTCTGAAGAGCGATAGATGTCCTCCTTTTAATTTCCCTCATTGTATCTCCATTATTAGTTAGCAGTGATCCAAGATATTCAAAACTCTCCACTTCTTCCAGTTTTTCCTCATTGATACATATTTCAGTTGCCTTGTTTGTTTTGTCAGTTGTCATCAATTTAGTTTTCTTTGCATTAAGATAGAGGTTCTGTTAAGTGACTACTTAACCCCCAAAATCTGCCAAAAACAGACAAGAAAGAGAAAAAGTAGAAAGAAACAAGAAAAAGAGAAAGTTGAGAGAAATAAGAAAGAGAGAAAGTAGAAAGTAACAAGAAAGAGAGAAATTAGAAAGAAACAAGAACGAGAGAAAGTAGAGAGAAATAAGAAAGAGAGAAAGTAGAAAGTAACAAGAAAGAGAGAAATTAGAAAGAAACAAGAACGAGAGAAATTAAAAAGAAACTAGAAAGAGAGAAACTAGAAAGAGAGAAATTAGAAAGAAACGAGAAAAGAGAAGTTAGAATGAAACGAGAAGGAGAGAAATTAGAAAGAAACAAGAAAGAAAGGAATAAGAAAGAAACAAGAAAAAGGGGAATTAGAAAGAAACAGGAAGAAAGAAACAAGAAAGGAGAGAATTAGAAAGAAACGAGAAAGAGAGAAGTTAGAAAGTAACAAGAAAGAGAGAAATAATCAAGAAAGAAAGGAATAAGAAAGGAACAAGAAAGAGGGGAATTAGAAAGAAACGAGAAGGAGAGAAATTAAAAAGAAACAAGAAAAAGAAAAATGAGAAAAGAAAAGAAAATCCTGAAATGTAAAACGGCCTTGACCTTGCCAAACTGTAAAGCTTAAATGATCCCTCACCTCTCTACTGCATCCCCTCTCTCAAACACTTTCACCATCTTGCCCGGTGTGAAGCCAGCGTATCGGTTTAAAACTTCATCCGGAATGGGCCCTTCCCCTTGCTGCAGCACGACGCTCCCAGGCGCGAGGATAAACCATCTTTCTAGACCAGGGGGTCGGAGGTCAAATCCGTATTTTTTCTGCACCGGAAGAGGAAGACAAACAAATCACGTGACAAACAGACCAAGGGGAGGGTATTCACGGACTAGAAGAAGAGGTTGTTAGACCTAGGCTTCACACACGACAGCCAATCCTGTTGTAGAAATGGATTATTGGCCCCTCCTACAGCTTGAGAAAATGTGGCACTAACCTGGACCAATAGGAACATCCCTTGAATAAAGTTTAAAAGATACATAAATAAATAAAAAGACTGAGATTCTATATACTATCATCTTGACAAATTTGTTGTTGTTGTTGTTGTTCTTCTTCTTCTTCTTCAACTGCTAGTTGGTGTTCTTTTCATCGTGTCGGATTGGGAGCGGGTTACGGTGACAATATTTTCAGTCCGTGAGTGGGGCTAAAACGCAGGGGATGTGCAGTGCTTCTTTAGCAGACTCCACCCCCATAGGGACTATAGTGATCCCTGATATGTTAGCCAAGCTGGGCCTGTTACTGGGTGTACTAACGAAGAGGTGGGACAGGGTCTCGGTCAGCTATGGTTCACCAACCCTAACACTAGCTTGTCAGCTATGGTTCACCAACCCTAATACTAGCTTGTCAGCTATGGTTCACCAACCCTAATACTAGCTTGTCAGCTATGGTTCACCAACCCTAGCACTAGCTTGTCAGCTATGGTTCACCAACCCTAACACTAGCTTGTCAGCTATTGTTCGCCAACCCTAACACTAGCTTGTCAGCTATGGTTCACCAACCCTAACACTAGCTTGTCAGCTATTGCTCGCCAACCCTAACACTAGCTTGTCAGCTATGGTTCGCCAACCCTAACACTAGCTGGTCAGCTATGGTTCGCCAACCCTAACACTAGCTTGTCAGCTATGGTTCGCCAACCCTAACACTAGCTTGTCAGCTATTTTTCGATATAGAATGGCTGAAATGTATCTAGAAATTTAGAAAGGAATAGTGGAATAATAAATGTGTTTTTAGGGTTGTTGTGTTTAAAATCTGAGACGTTTTTGTGGAAGATATTAGACAGGAACTGCCTTAAACATTTCTGTTTCTGAAGGAATGTGAGAATCCGATGGAAGCAGGGAAAGACAGCTGTATGTTACTAGGATACAGGTAAATAGTTCACGAGTTATCACCTGAATATCCACAGGAACACTGCCTGATCCAGCCTCCTCCACCTTCCCTGTCTGTCCGTCCACATCCACTGAGACCACCCTCCATCCAGGTCTCACGTTACCCGACGCCCCTCCAACAGAATCTTGGATCAAAAGCTTCTGCTTGCCGTTTGGAACATAGATGATTCCATTCTCCATTGTAGTGGCGGTCAGGGTCCCAAGATGTCCGAGCTGGATGATTTCAACTGCTGATTGGCTAACTTTCGGCCATGACTCATCAATCTTCATGTCATAACGAGGGTCACGGAAGACAGTTCCATTTTTGCTGACAGTGATTACTTCCAGGGGCTGGACTTCAGCGCCTTTGGTGATATATTAAAGAGCAGGTAATTATTGTTAAATATGTAAGCACAACTTAATACGACGTCTCATAACAAAGATTTACAAAATATATAAGGACTACGAAATTCTTTATCTTAATAAAACATCTCTCTCTCCCTCTCTCTCTCCCTCTCTCTCTCTCCCTCCCTCTCTCTCTCCCTCTCTCTTTCCCTCTCTCTCTCCCTCTCTATCTCTCTCTTTCTCTCTCTCCCTGAACCTTAAGTGCCCAGGGCACATGGGGCTTCCGCAAGGGTTTTCCACAAATGCCTGTCCTTCGCCTTTTTTTCTGCTCTTGCCCAGGTGAGCCCTCTATTGCTCAACATCCTTTCTGTTGTTCTTCTCCACGTCTCTTTTGGTCTACCCTTACTTCTGCTCCCCTGTGGTGTCCATCTTAGTGCTATTTTTGGTAGTGAGTTGTCAGTCATTCGGAGCACATGTCCCAACCATCGCCAGCGTCTTTCCCAGATAATCGAAACCAATGTCTTCTTGTGTATTTCTGCCACGAAAACATTCTAGATCTTTGAAACGTTCTAACCTTAAAAAAAAATAAACAAACACATACAACCATAATTTATTCAATGCTTTGTACCAGCTTGCAAAAAAGATTTGTAACAAGACTTTTAAGGGCATTCATATTTCTCATCGCAACATATTCCTGTGAGACCTGGACACTTAACAAAACAGCCGAGAAACACATAAATGCCTTTGAATGTAAATGCTACAGAAGAGTTCTTTAAATATCATGGAACACAAAAAAAGAATAAACATTACCATACTACAAGAACTTAATATTGAAGAAGGTTGGCTGGTAAAGAGGATTAAAGAGAGAAAACTGAAATATTTTGGACACATTAAACGTCATGATAATCTAGAGAAGACCGTCTTGGAAGGGTACATAATGGAAAAAGAAAGAAAGGAAGACCAAGGCGAAGATGGTTGCAAGACATCGTTGATGATCTGCAAATGGACGCAGCAGCAGCAGGCCATCTTGCTCACAACTGAGAGGCCTACTGGAGTGCTGTTAGGGAGGCAAAGTTCCGCAAATAACTGACCAGCTCGCAGTGAAGTTATTGTTAATAACAGTTGCCAAGACTTGCAAGAATCATGAAGGACAACGTCATTTGGGCAGCAGCTCCTTGCAAGGGTCTTTACCTGATCTGAGGAGGAAATGATGGCCAAACTTTAAGGCCGAAGGCTCTTGCCCATAACAGAACCGACCTCCTCCATCAAAACTGTTGCCTAAAACATGAAACCGGCATTCCAACAACGAAACAATATAGGAATACTTTCTGTAGTATAAAAAATTTTCTATCTTGAATAAATAAAGAGATTGAGCTGAGCTGACGATATAAGAAAAGCACTACTTAAGATACACACACAAATAAGTTCTAGACAGAACCCTGAAGTAGATGGGAGACAATCAAGACGGCAAAGAGAGATGTCAGCTGAAGAGCTGTTTTCTCTGGTTTATGGCCCCTAAATGTGTCGAAGACTGATTGCATGACTCAATAAATAACTGAATTAACATAGTGACTGAATGACTGAAAGTGAACATGTAACTGTTTTATGTTTATAATATAAACGGACGGACGGGCAGATAGATAGATAGATAGATAGATAGATAGATAGATAGATAGATAGATAGATAGATAGATAGATAGATAGATAGATAGATAGATAGATAGATAGATAGATAGATAGATAGAAACATGCATAGATACATACATACATACATACCTACATACATACATGCATGCATACATACATATATACATATATACATACATACATACATACATACACACAAACATGCATACCAACATACATACATACCTATATACATACATACATACATACATACATACATATACATACATATATACATAGACAATGGAAGGACCTGAGATACGCCAGACACTCTGCTACCTAGCAATAATATCATGTGAAGTTCCTCTTCTAGTTAGCAATGATGTTATGTGAAGTTACTCTGCTACCTAGCAATGATATTATGGGAAGTTACTCTATTAGCTAGCAATGATATTATGTGACGTTACTCTGCTATCTAGCAATGGTATTGTGGGAAGTTACTCTGCTAGCTAGCAACGATACTATGTAAAATTACTCTGCTAGCTAGCAATGAAGTGAAGTTCCTCTGCTAGCTAGTATTACATTGAAGATTGTGAATCATAAATTTCAGAATATTTCCATATTATAGAATAGTTCTATATTATTGAATCTTACAGGTGCTCTTTGTTTCACAAATATTACACTTCACTAAATCAAATCCGATGTAATGTTTACATCATTATTTAATCCTGACAAATAAGTTCAAGATGTATTGTCGACTACGTTGCTTGGATTGAAACACTTAATCATTTCTTCACAAAATCAAACTCTATCATATTCTACATGCAGCATTTCTCATTTTCTCAGATTCACAATATTCTACTCTTGATGCGAGAACATTTCCTATCTCAGTATTATATCAGATCTGCAACACGTGGTCAACTAGTGTCTCGTCTAAAATCACTGTACTCAAAGTTTCAAAAGTGTCAGTTCTTCTTAATCACATGAATCACTTGAAAACCATCTTCCGTCTAACACTACTTCTGATTTTATATCGTTTCGTCCTCTTTCTTCTCTTGTCTGTCTTCTGATTTCTTCTGACGGTCTTCCTCGGCCGTCTCTCAGTCGCACTGTACAAACGAGCAAAGTCTACTTGCCTCTTCTATGGATTTCTGTTCTTATCTCTCATCTGATGGCTTCTCGGCTGTTCTGGTCGGACCTTCTTTCTTCACTCTTGACTGTCCACGTGCACTGACCATCCTTCTCGCAGTTCTGATCAGTCGCTACTTGCCGGACCGACGGTGTTCTGACTATCTCCCTTCTCTGTCTTCTCTCTTTTCTACTTCCGTACTTCTTGGTCTCCTGTATTCCCGTACTTCTTCGTCCCAGACTGTCTGTTCTTCCGTCTTCTTGCTCCCTCCACTGTCTCCTCTCCTCTACTTCCTTTTCCTTCTTCGTCCCCTCCTCTACTTCCGTACTTCTTGGTCCTCTCCTGTCTCTCCGCTCACCTTTTTATCTTCAAGTCCAGTTTGATGGATTAACCAATAAGTATTTTGGCTCCACCCTTCAGATGTCCATTGGTTCCCATGAGCGTTCTGATTGTCCATCATTCAAACTGTCCGTGACTTATCTCTCGTAAGTCAATTGTCCAATAGGCCACGCCTCTAAATATCTAATTGGTTAGCTGGCCGAGTTGGTCATTCCTTTATTTAAAAACCGTGCCCAACAGCGTCCTAACGCGTGTCATGCGTGTCAGTCTCGACTATACGCTTTTTATTTATCAAAGTCATTATCTTGCTCTTTCCTGTCGGAGATTTTATTGTGCCCTGGCTTTTTCATTATGTCTGCCTTTTCTATTCGTTTTTTCTATTTTGTTTGCACGTGTCAACGTCCAGTCACTGCTTTGTTATCACTGGACCATCCTACTTTCTGGCGTCCTTCCTTTGTATTCCCTATATGTCAGCGTCACTGAGTCTCGTCTTTTTCTATTCACTGTTTCCACTGTTTACTTTTGTCCGCGTTTTGTTCTAGTGTCATGGAAGTTTTATACCTTTCTCTTTCTTTTTTTGCCTACTTTTCTCTGTCGCTATTCAATGTTATTATTTTCTTTACAGTATATTTTCATAATCATATCCATTAATAATAATAATAACAACAATAATCATTACTTACAAGGCCATGCTACACTAGCAACGATACTTTTGTGAAGTTCCTCTGCTAATTATCAATGATACCAAATGAGGTTCGAGATATGAATTTTGAAATTTCAGAGAGCGAAAACTTAAAATCAGTGATAAATCATATAAAGTCAGGCATAAAAACATATGAATGTGCGGTATCAAAACAGCACTCACTATTTATCCTTTGTGAAGCCAAATCTTATCTTTATGTCCGCTTTATCAAAACAATATTTGTTTCATTGAAGTTAATATAAAAAATAAAAGTAAAACTTAAGTTCAGACCTGTAGGGAGACCAAAGTCGGGCTGTGTAAGTTCTGATTTGCCCACGACAACAGAATGTGCGTTTCCATGGTTACTGGCGTTATTGAACCAGGTCTGGAAGCCCCATGTTCCGTGATTGTTCCAGATCTGCTGAAAGTTGAAAGAACACGAACATTTTTTACAAAAACTCCTCCCATAGATTCTCCCAGAACATTGTACAAGATAAGAGAGGAGAGAAAGAAGAGAAAGAAGAGGAAGAGAGTGAGTAGAGAGAGTAGAGAAAGAGAGCAGAGAGAGAGTAGAGAGTTGAAATAATAGAGAGAGTAAAGAGAGGAGAGAGAGAGTAAAGAGAGGAGAGAGAGAGTAGAGAGAGAGTAAGGAGAGAGAGAGTTGGGAGAGAGCGTAGAGAGAGAGAGAGAAAGAGAGAGAGAGTAGAAAGAGAGTAGATTCACTTTGGTACATTATCCTTCACATTTGCACAGGTCTGCTTTTTTTTTACTTTTGTACTTCTTGGACTCCTGTATTCCCGTACTTCTTCGTCCTAGACTGTCTGTTCTTCCGTCTTCTTGCTCCCTCCTCTGTCTCCTCTCCTCTACTTCTTTTTCCTTCTTCGTCCCTTCCTCTACTTCCGTACTTTTTGGTAAAGAAATATATATACTTTAGTATAGTGGTACCGCGATATCATTTATACTGTCCAAAAAAAGAAACGCATAACTACTGATGACCCAGTTTTAACCATAACTTTGATATTCTACAGCTTTTTAAAGTGAATGAATAAAATTGTCAAATTGCACACAATAATACCTAATGGTTTAAACACTCACTTGACAGTTTCTTGCATCTGTATGATGAGAATTTGTTAGTCCCAGGGTTTCTCAAGTTAGTATGGTGTGTGGCCTCCACTTACATCGATCAGCGACTGGCATCTCCTGGGCATAGATGCGATCAGATGTCTGATGTGTGCCTGTGGGATGGCTGCCCACTCTTCCTGGAGTGCCTGCCACAGACCACGACGATTGGCTGGAGAAACGTTTCGGCAACAAACACGTCTTTGCAGCTCATCCCATAGGTGCTCGATCGGATTCATATCTGGAGACAGTGATGGCCAGGGAAGGGCGAGAATGTTGTTGACAGATTGGTGTGTGGTGAACCGTGCAGAATGTGGTCTGGCGTTGTCCTGTTCAAACACAGACCTTTGTGCAGCCAAAAATGGAAGGATATGGGTCGAATAGTTTCACTGATATATCGTTGCGCATTCAAGCTTCCTTCAATCTGTACAAATGGACTCTTCCGTTCAAATTGATCATTCCCCATACCATTACACCTCCACCACCGTGCGGCGGAGCTTCATCAACGCAACTTTGGTCAAAACGTTCATTTGGCCTACGGCAGACCTTTCTCCGCATATCATGGCGGTGCAACAAAAAGGAAGATTCGTCACTAAACCAGACACGTCTCCATTGATTGTCAGTTGTCCAGGGCCGATGCTGGTTGGCCCAAACAAGTCGATTTTGGAGATGGCGTCTCGTTAAGACAGGACCTCGGTGAGGTCGTCGTGTCACCAGTCCAGCTTCATGCAGTCTATTCCGGACAGTTTGATCAAACACACGACATCCTGCAAGCAATGACTGGGCACTTGAGGAAGCTGTTGTAAACCTGTTTCTGAGGTGATGAACCAGAATAAAGTGATAATCAACTGCTGTTGTCACCCTCGGTCGTCTACTGCGGTGCCGGCTTTCGGCTGAGCCAGTGGCTTGGAAACAGTGCCAAATTCGACGGATAGTACTCTGCTGCACGTTTAAATGCCTGGCAACCTGACACTGACTTGTGCCTGCGTGCAGGCGACCAACAGCAATGTTTCGCAAATTTTGCGATAGACAAGTCATAATTGTTTGCTTGAAAATTAACTGAATTTGTTCGTGTAACCTCATCTTTTTATAGGGTTTCATTTGCGTGGGAAGTGAGTTGTACTCACTACAAAAATCGCGACTTTTCCATAAACGCAGCGTGAGTTAATGGTAAAACAAAAAATGCGTGATTAGCAAGGGCAGCTACTGGCCTCAGACTATACACGAGAATAGCAAAATTCACGCTAAATTGTGACCTGATGTCTTGGTGACAATTTTTGGTTTGGTTTGAAATACACGGGAAACAAATGTTGCCATAACATATAAAAAATGAAGCGTATATAAGCTATGCGTTTCTTTTTTTTTTTTTTTTTTGGACAGAATATTTTTACCTGTCTGTTTTATCTTTAGCTGCTCAAAAGCTGTTCCTTGTAAGAAAATATGAGTGTGAGCTACGGCCATGAAGGTCAGAAGCAGAAGGCAGCTGAAAGTGAGCCAGACCTCAGCCGTACTTTCAGTCGGAATGGAGGAAATTCGTAACAGTTTAAGTAGAAGAAGAAGAAGAAGAAGATGAAGAAGAACTGACACGATGGCAATGATGACATGTATGTATGATAACTTGATATAGCAGGAGATATTACTAGCTTCTAATTTATGTTTTATAAAAGCGAGGTCAAAAGGTCAAGTGGCTATAAATAGAAAAGCTAGATCTAGTTACCTGTCCAGGTAGTTCTTCCGGCTTTTTTCTGTACTTGATTTTGATAACGAGGTTGTCCCCCATGTCTTTGCTGGCAGTAGCTGGTAAGGTCAAGGAACTGCCCCCGTCAAAGTAGGCGGTGCCAGAGTTTGTCAGGCTTACACGGTGCACGTCGATTGGATGTGATAAGAAGGCGTGGTCTTGGAAACTGCCATCGAAGGTGAGATTGACAGCAGCAGTGCAGGCTGACAAAAATAGACGTGAAAGAATAGAACAGTCTTGGCCATCAATTATTGATTCTCCTCCTATTGATTTATGTGATATGGTTTCACATTTTTTGTGATTCTTAACATGATTCGTGTGAACTTTTCATGTTTATTTCTTTACTTTGTTTATCATTTTTCATTAATCTCATTTTATTTCTATCTTTTTTTTAAAAGAAAGTTCATTTGTTTGCTTTCTTTCTCCCTCTCGTTTCCTCTCTCTCTCTTCTCTTCTTTCTCTCTCTCTCTCTCTACTTTCTCTCTCTATTCTCTCCCTAATATCTCTCTATACTACTCTGTCTCTACTCACTCTATTTCTCTTTACCCTCTCTCTCTCTCTCTGATCTTTCTACTCTCTCTCTCTACTATCTCTCAACTTTCTCTCTAGTCTTATTTTTCTCATTCTCTACTCTCTCTCTCTTTACTATCTCTCTACTCTTTCTCTTCTCTCTCCTTCTACACTCTCTTTCTTTACCTCTGTGCTCTCTCTTTTTGTACTCTCTCTCTATCTCTCTCTCTTTTTACTCTCTCTCTCTCTCTGCTCTATCTCCTTCTACTCTCTCTCCCTCTCTACTCTCTCTTTACTCTCACTTTACTCTCTTTCTACTCTCCTCCTCTCTCTCTACTCCTCTCTCTACTTTCTCTCTTTCTACTCTCTCTCTCTCTCTCTACTCTCCCTCTCTTTCTCCTCTTTTATCTTGTCACTCCTACCTATGAGAGGAATGACATCCCGAGCATTGAAAGTGCAGGAACATTTTGATTGGCTGTACACCTGTCCTGGAGGGCAAGACCTTCTCCTGTGTCCTTGACCTGGAATCACCTCCAGGTAACTGTAGTAACTAGCCGGGTCAGCCCTGAATCTACAGGCACCTTGTTTTTCAAACATTAAAAGAACATTAAGAGGATTAGTGCGACCAGGCCACACTACGTACTTCAAACCGGAGTACTACAACCAGCCACCTGCTACATGCCACACTACGTACTTCAAACCGGAGTACTACAACCAGCCACCTGCTACATGCCACACTACGTACTTCAAACCGGAGTACTACAACCAGCCACCTGCTACATGCCACACTACGTACTTCAAACCGGAATACTACAACCAGCCACCTGCTACATGCCACAGAGCACAACAGAGATAAGATAAGAGAATACAAATGACACAGACTTATCTTTTCAAACTTTCTGTAATAAATAATGTCAACTGATTCTGGAATGATGATGATGATGATGATGATGATGATGACGCGAAAACGATGATGATGAAATCAAAATTAATAATGAACTCTGTGCCAGACAAATATTTAGGTGCATCAACCGCCGTATGACGACAAGACAGATAAGTATTATCGATGAAGATGTGCTCAAGATGATGATGGCAGTTAAGAGAAACTGTAGGTAATATTTCAAAACACCAAATGTCATAAAATTCAAGTTCATTTTCTAGAGAGATATGGACACACGTCAAGAACTGGTCAAGACCCTGTCTGCTTGGTGGTGGTCCATGTAACAGACTATCTGCTCACCCTGGCTGATGACGTGGTTCGCCGAGGTCCAGGTGGCGGCGTATGATAACAGAGAAGCTGGTTTTGGTGTGGGTTCACTCAAAGACTTGAGGAAAGCCGCTTTACCCACTCCTCATCCGACACAAATCTTGTGATTCAACATTAATCTGAGCATGGGCTGAAATGGAAGGAAACTCTCGGATCTATGGATCTGGATAACGAGAAAAAAATTTTTTTTCTTCTTTATATCCAGTTTTATGGATAAATTCAGTAACATTTTGACCTCGTGCACACGGCCTTGAACTGACCTTGGTTATAAATAGTAACATTGAGAGGACATGAGTCCAGACAAGAAGGGTCAGGTGAGCATCCAGCACCGCTCACGTATCTGAAACCAGCTTCACAGCACGTGGGGGTAGAGCGGCTGTTGGCACAGCTGAAATAACTCCTACAGCTGGAAGATCCGGACGGGTAGGTGGCCGAGTCAGCTAGAGATCTGCACTTGTCTGTGGAGACCAATCCGTGGAAAAAGTGGGGGTTTTTTTATTATCTTTCTAAAATAATCTCGTGTCTTTTTTATGTGTTTCTTTTCTGTATGTATGTCCTTTCTGTACCTGTCTTTTCTGTATGTATGTCCTTTCTGTACCTGTCTTTTCTGTATGTATGTCCTTTCTGTACCTGTCTTTTCTGTATGTATGTCCTTTCTGTACATGTCTTTTCTGTATGTATGTCCTTTCTGTACATGTCTTTTCTGTATGTATGTCCTTTCTGTACCTGTCTTTTTGTATGTATGTCCTTTCTGTACATGTCTTTTCTGTATGTATGTCCTTTCTGTACCTGTCTTTTCTGTATGTATGTCTTTTATATATGTATGTCCTTTCTGTTCATGTCTTTTCTGTATATATGTCCTTTCTGTACATGTCTTTTCTGTATGTATGTCTTTTCTGTATGTATGTCTTTTCTGTATGTATGTCTTTTCTGTATGTATGTCCTTTCTGTATGTTTTTTATGTATGTATGTCTTTTCTGTATGTATGTCCTTTCTGCATGTTTTTATGTATGTATGTCTTTTCTGTATATCTTTTCTGCATGTATATCTTTTTTGTATGTGTATTTTCTGTATGTATGCACGTAACAAACGGCAATACAGTTATTAATGCAGTTTTTAAAAAATGGGATAGTATATTTACTAATGCACGTAACAAAATAACAGTACATTTACTAAGAACGTAACAAAATAACAGTACATGTACTAATGCATGTAACAAAATAACAGTACATGTACTAAGAACGTAACAAAATAACAGTACATGTACTAATGCACGTAACAAAATAACAGTACATTTACTAAGAACGTAACAAAATAACAGTACATGTACTAATGCATGTAACAAAATAACAGTACATGTACTAAGAACGTAACAAAATAACAGTACATGTACTAATGCACGTAACAAAATAACAGTACTAATCCACATAACAAAAAGATAATATAACGTAATT
Source organism: Achatina immaculata (assembly GCA_009760885.1). Taxonomy (NCBI): domain Eukaryota; kingdom Metazoa; phylum Mollusca; class Gastropoda; order Stylommatophora; family Achatinidae; genus Lissachatina; species Lissachatina immaculata. The sequence continues at coordinate 5,434,899 of CM019714.1, forward strand.
TTTGGAAAAGACAGTCCATGTTCTAACACGTTTTCTAGACTTACACTACAGATACTAGCAAACTCTGAGAGAACAATAAGCGACATCATAAGGACAGTATATGCAATAGAATAACAATCTACGCACTGAAACAGGCAACAGATTAACAATTCATGCACTAACTAAGGTACCAGAAGAACAATCCACCAACTAAATAAGACACCAGAAGAACAATCCACAAACTAAATAAGACACCAGAAGAACAATCCACAAACTAAATAAGACACCAGAAGAACAATCCACGAACTAAATAAAGCACCAGAAGAACAATCCACAAACTAACTAAGACACCAGAAGAACAATCCAAAAACTAACTAAGACACCAGAAGAACAATCCACGAACTAAAACTGGCAACAGAAGGACAGTCCAGCTACTAACATACGCACCAGAAGGACAGTCCAGCTACTAACATACGCACCAGAAGGACAGTCCAGCTACTAACATACGCACCAGAAGGACAATCCAGCTACTAACATACACACAAGAAGGACAATCCAGCTACTAACATACGCACCAGAAGGACAGTCCAGCTACTAACATACACACAAGAAGGACAGTCCAGCTACTAACATACACACAAGAAAGACAGTCCAGCTACTAACATACACACAAGAAAGGACAGTCCAGCTACTAACATACACACAAGAAAGACAGTCCAGCTACTAACATACGCACCAGAAGGACAGTCCAGCTACTAACATACACACAAGAAAGACAGTCCAGCTACTAACATACGCACCAGAAGGACAGTCCAGCTACTAACATACGCACCAGAAGGACAGTCCACGTATCTGGCATCCAGGCACGAGACAGACACGCTGCTCCAGAACATTCCGAAGGGGCAGGACTTTACGTGAGGCTGGTACGTGTCTCCCTGGGGCAGACAGAGGACGTACTTCTCACAGTCTGTGGGGAGCGGATTAAACCCCACACCACCCTCAACCAAGCACTCGCGGCACAGCTCTGAGGAAGACGGATATAACATATATTTATATAGATAAGCTGTTTAAAAACGCAAACACATGTCCATTGCCAGCTTTAGTGTGTCTTGACCTTCCAGAAGCTGCGAAGTTTGTTGCTGGTGTTGTAGTGATGTCGCTCCACGGGGCGTTTTATATAACGTGCTTATGGAGGTTTGATTGTAGACCCAGAACTGATTCAAGAACACGAGTACTTGGTAGGGTCCACCACCTGAGGGGCAGCTACATGGCCTTTCGCCGCCCTTAGCTAAGCAGAAGTAACAAGTCAGGCTAAAGTGATAGTAGAGACAGTAGAGATAGCAGAGATAGTAGAGACAGTAGAGATAGTAGAGATAACAGAGATAGTAGACATAACAGAGATAAAAGAGATAACAGAGATAAAAGAGATGACAGAGATATCAGAGGTAACAAAGATAACAGAGATAACAAAGATAACAGAGATAGAAGAGATAACAGAGATAAAAGAGATAGAAGAGATAAAAGAGATAGAAGAGATAAAAGAGATAGAAGAGATAAAAGAGATAACAGATATAGAAGAGACAACAGAGATAACAGAGATAGAAGAGATAACAAAGATAACAGAGATAACAGAGGTAATAGAGATAACAAAGATAACAGAGATATCAGAGATAACAGAGATAGAAGAAATGACAGAGATAGACGAGATAACAGAGATAGAAGAGATTGTAAAGATAGCAGAGATAATAGAGATAGCAGAGGTAGCAGAGATAACAGATATAGTAGAGATAGCATAGATAACAGAGATAACAGAGATAGCAGAGATAATAAAGATAACAGAAATAACAGAGATAAATAGTAGAGATAGCATAGAAAACAGAGATAGCAAAGATAAGAGAGATAAAAGAGACAACAGAAATAACAGAGATAACAGTGATAGCAGAAATAACGGAAATAGAAGAGATAGTAGAGATAGAAGAGAAAATAGAGATAACAGAGATAAAAGAGATAACAAAGATAACAGAGAGAGAAGAGATAACACAGATAACACAGATAACAGAGATAAAAAAGATAACAGAAATAACAGAGATAACAGTGATAGCAGAAATAACGGAATAGAAGAGATAATAGAGATAGCAGAGAAAATAGAGATAACAGAGATAAAAGAGATAACAAAGATAACAAAGAAAACAGAGATATAACAGAGATAGAAGAGATAACATAAAAGAGATAACAGAGTTAAAAGAGATAAAAGAGATAACAAAGATAACAGAGATAAAAGAGATAACAGAGATGACAAAGATAACAGAGATTTAACAGAGATAGAAGAGATAACAGAGATAACACAGATAACACAGATAACAGAGGTAGAAGAGAGAACAGAGATAACTAAGGTAACAGAGATAACAGAGATAGAAGAGATAACAGAGATAACACAGATAACAGAGATAACAAAGATAACAGAGATAACAGAGATAGAAGAGATAACAGAGATAACAGAGATAGAAGAGATAACAGAGATAACACAGATAACAGAGATAACAGAGGTAGCAGAGATAACAGAGATAACAGAGATAGAAGAGATAACAGAGATAGAAGAGATAACAGAGATAACAAAGACAACAGAGATAACAGACAGAGATAGAAGAGATAACAGAGATAACAAAGATAACAGAGATAACATAGATAGAAGAGATAACAGAGATAATAAAGATAACAGAAATAACAGAAATAACAAAGATAACAGAGATAACAGAGGTAACACAGATAACATAGGTAACACAGATAACAGAGATAGAAGAGATAACAGAGATAACAGAGATTCTTGAATCTTCAAACCCATCAAACAAAATGACAGAAACAAAACAAATGAAACATTTTTTTTTTACAAATTTTAAAGTAGCTCTCCCTCCCCCTCCCCCCCCCCCCACACACAAAAATATTATCATCTCCAAATATACAGAATTTACAATCAAGACTTTAGACAAACCTGGGACAGGTGGTCGAGTTGATGGAACGGTTTGTGTCGACGCAGAGGGTGTAGCTGTTGTCACTTCCTTTATCACTGAAAGAACAAAGCAAGAGATGTAACTCTTAACACATCAGAATTACCTACCCTTATGTAGCTTGACCCAATTTTTAGCGTGCCATAAGAGTCAAAGTATTTTGTAGTTAACATATCTCTCTCTCTCTTTCTCTCTCTCTTTCTCTCTCTCTCTCTCTCTCTCTGAACCTTAAGTGCCCAGGGCACATGGGGCTTCCGCAAGGGTTTTCCACAAATGCCTGTCCTTCGCCTTTTTTCTGCTCTTGCCCAGGTGAGCCCTCTATTGCTCAACATCCTTTCTGTTGTTCTTCTCCATGTCTCTTTTGGTCTACCCTTACTTCTGCTCCCCTGTGGTGTCCATCTTAATGCTATTTTTGGTAGTGAGTTGTCAGTCATTCGGAGCACATGTCCCAACCATCGCCAGCGTCTTTCCTCAATAATTGTTGTCAGTGGCTTCATCTGCATTTCTGCCAATAAGATGTTATTTCTTATGGTGTTTGGCCAAAATATTTTTCTAATTCTTCGTAAACATTTAGTCTGGAAAGAATTCAACTTGTTTTCTATGGTTTTGGTGATTTTCCAGCATTCACTTCCATAGAGTAGTACACTTAGAACATTACTCTTAAATATCCTGATTTTCATATTTATGCTTAGTTTTTTTTATTTCCATATAGTCTGCAGCACTGCAAAAGCCTGGTTTGCTCTAGTAAGTCTACTGTTGATGTCCTCTGTGCTGTCTCCATTTTCTACTACTCTGCTGCCAAGGTATACAAATTCGTTGACCTCCTCCACTAACTTGCTATCTACTCTGAGTACATTTCTATTGTTCACATTTTGCTTCATTAACTTTGTCTTTCCTACGTTGATCTTTAGTCCTATGTTGTTTGCATTCTGAGTTAGCTTGTTTATTTTATCTTGCATATCTGTGTGGCTGCTTGATAATAGACAAATGTCGTCTGCAAAGTCAAGGTCCTCCAGCATTGTGTCAAGGGTCCATTGTAATCCTCTGCGTTTGTCTGATGTTGCCTCCTTCATTAACCAGTCTACTGCCAAGATAAATAATGTTGGTGATAGTACACATCCCTGTTTCACTCCTGTTTGTACCCTAAAGCTGCTAGAGGTATGTTCTCCACAGATCACTTTGCACTGAAAACCCTCGTATAGGGCTTTGATTACATTCACTATCTTATGGGGGAGGCCATGCCATCTTAGGATTTTCCACAGAGCATCTCTGTTGACACTGTCAAAGGCTTTCTCAAAATCTATAAACAATGCATATGTTGTGCTATGTTAACATATACAAAAAGCATATTCTAGAAATTCTCATTACAGAGATAAGAAAAAGTGTCATTAAAAGGAGCATTGATAATTTGAATTGCTACTGCTGTGTCTTTTTATGTACTAATTCAAACAAGCACCAAAAATACCAAAGAACTATCATGGAAATATGAATCGCATAGAACGTTAGCTTTCGTTGGGGTCTTGTTTTAACAGAACATAGGAGGTCTTCTTTGTTCGCTTCTACCACCAAGACCGCCCTGTGATCCTACTGAATTTACTCCTGTGGTTCTCGATAGGTCCCGTGGTCCCCCTGTGGTCCCCTAAAGATCACACGAGATCCACGAGAGGACCACAAGAGGTTCAGAGTATCGCAGGGCTTGAGCCTGTATTCTTGGTGGGTCTCAGAAGCGGGATTGCGTGACATTGTGGTTTTCGTTGCACCAGTTTAGTCTAGAGTTGGACTTTCTCACCGGAAAACCTCGACGTGGTTTGGATATTAGTACATCCCCGCCGGGTGAGAGGTGGTTGCCTATCTAGACTGGTCCAGTGTCTACGACTTCAGCATTTTGTGGTCGTGGCCGCTACCCTTCCTAGTTGTGACCAGGACGGAGCTTTTGTCCAGGAGGACGAATCCTCGCCACTAGTAAGTTTCACCCTGGGTTAAGCCTGTTTAGGCATATTATCCCAGTATGGACGTATTTAGGTCGTGACTGACCTCTAGAGCGGAGGTACCGTGACATGCGTAGTCATCAAGTTTCACCACTGGGTTAAGCTGGTTTAGGCATATTTCACCAGTATATGTGTATATAGGACGTAGCCGGCCTCTAGAGCAGAGATGCCGTGATATGAGTAGCTCTCGCAACGAGACTACTGGACATACCGATTAGACCTCACCTTATTCTTTCCATCATTTTTCCACATCGGCGCCGCATGGAACCCTAATCGCATTTTCGCATTTCCTTCATTGGCCGGGAAGAGTTTCACCCCACGTGAGGCATCCGAAGAATCTCGTCAGCAGTGTCTTAGTTTAACCACTGGGTTAAGCAATCTGCCCCAGTATGTATGTATATAGGATGTGGCCGGCCTCTAGAGCAGAGGTGCCGTGATTTGAGTAGCCCTGAACTCGAGACTACTTGTTACTTCACTTAATCCTTTCCTTCACTTTTTCCACTGCGGCGCCGTGCGGCAACCTTAATCGCATTTTTCTTCATTGGCCGGGAGGAGTTTCACCCCAAACACGGCAGCTGAAGAATCTCGCCAGCAGCGAACATGGGAAATAATCGTGTATATTATTGTTGGGGCAAATAGCGCTGTTGGTTTCTGGCATTTCTGTAGTTCCGGGGTCAAGTCTCCAGAAGCTTCGAGAACGGTCAAGGGGTGACGGCATTCTCCAGAAGCTTCGAGAACGGTCAAGGGGTGACGGCATTCTCCAGAAGCTTCGAGAACGGTCACGGGGTGACGGCATGATTTTTTGGGCCGAGTGAGTTAGCGTTCGACTGAAGATGGTCCGGAGCGGTTGTGAGTATTTGGTTGTTGGCATCTTGTTGTCTGGTTGCTAGAATTGTCTAGTTGGTGTTGTCAGCTGGTATGCTAGTTTTGTTTGCATGTGGAACTGCCATATGGCAGGGCAACCTGCCGGCGTATCATCGTTCTTTGTGAATCAATTTTGTCCACATTTCATCCAGTCCGTCTGTTAAATCTCTTCGTGAACGTTTACGCCAGGGTTGCCGAGTTGTTGCAGGGTGTTTCTGTGCCAGCGCAGCTTATGGTTGTTGTAGAGCTTGGGTTGTCTGAGAGCTGAAGAATGTGTGTGTCTACTTCAGGTTCAACTTCAGAAGCAGAATCTGAAGATGTTCAAAATAAGTTTATCAAATTCGTGGTCAGTTTGCTGCAGTCAGTAGCAACACAGATACCACTTGAGTTGATGCTTGTAGAGTGAGGATATTTTTATGTCCTTCTTCAACTTCGTAAACCTTTCAGCTTTCAGGAGACAAATGGCCGTCTTGGTATGGGGTCGTACAAATAGACGTTTTGGTAGGGCTTGTGCAAATAGACGTCTTGACAGGGCTCGTATAAATAGACGTCTTGACAGGGCTCGTATAAATAGACGTCTTGACAGGGCTCGTATAAATAGAAGTCTTGACAGGGCTAGTATAAATAGACGTCTTGACAGGGCTCGTATAAATAGACCTCTTGATAGGGCTCGTATAAATAGACGTCTTGACAGGGCTCGTACAAATGGACGTCTTGACAGGGCTCGTATAAATAGACGTCTTGATAGGGCTAGTATAAATAGACGTCTTGACAAGGCTCGTATAAATAGACGTCTTGACAGGGCTCGTATAAATAGACGTCTTAACAGAGCTCGTATAAATAGACGTCTTGACAGGGATCGTATAAATAGACATCTTGACAGGGCTCGTATAAATAGACGTCTTGACAGGGCTCGTATAAATAGATGTCATAATAGTGCTCGTACAAATGGACGTGTTGGTAGGACTCGTACAAGTAGATAATTAAAGTTTGTGTAATTTCCTCTCTCCACCTCGTTCGTGGGTTGTCGTTCCCTGTTTCCGGCAGTTTTCTGTCTGGTAGTAGTCGTGTAATGTGGCCAGACCATTTGACTTCCTGTTTCCGAGTGTAATGGTACCGGTTTTACTCCAACCTTTGCCGTCGTTTCTTCTTTAGTCTCTTCTTGCCACATTAAATGTCATGATAATTTAGAGAAGACCGTATTGGAAGGATACATAATGGGAAAAAGAAAAAGAGGAAGACCAAAACAAAAATGGCTGCAAGACATCGTTGACGATCTGCAAATGGATGCAGCAGCAGCAGGCCATCTTGCTCACAACCGAGAGGCCTACAGGAGTGCTGTTTGGGAGGCAAAGTTCCGCAAGGGACATGCAAATGAATGAATGAATGAATGAATGTCACATTTAGTATTCTTCTTAAACATCTCGTTTTTGTCGTGATGATTTGGACATTTTGCAAAACAAAATGAATGTTGCTGCCAAACAAAAATTTGATAATGCTTAAATATCACGTGAGTTCAGCTTCAGGCAAACCTTTAGGCCTTGATCGTGCCTAACACTGCGTAAGAAAAGTAGTAATCACATTCTACATCACTTTATCAAATGTGAAGGGTTTTTTTCTTAACCTTGGCCTGGTTTATCACTTTACTCTACAATTAATCCTACAAAATAACCCACTTTATAACTTTAATCTGTTGGAGTTTGTTTCTAAACTGCACAACAACAAAATTAATTTCATGAATGTTTCATATTCGCCAGTTTAAACCTCGTGGTCTGAGATTTCAAAACGGGGGTTTCCTAACGACCAATGTACCAGGCATATGTCTAGATGTTTCCCATTGGTCAGTGCACGAGGCATATGTCTAGATGTTTCCCATTGGTCAGTGCACGAGGCATATGTCTAGATGTTTCCCATTGGTCAGTGCACGAGGCATATGTCTAGATGTTTCCTCTTGGTCAGTGCACGAGGCATATGTCTGGATGTTTCCCATTGGTCAGTGCACGAGGCATATGTCTGGATGTTTCCTCTTGGTCAATGCACGAGGCATATGTCTGGATGTTTCCTCTTGGTCAATGCACGAGGCATATGTCTGGATGTTTCCTCTTGTTCAATGCACGAGGCATATGTCTGGATGTTTCCTCTTGGTCAATGCACGAGGCATATGTCTGGATGTTTCCTCTTGGTCAATGCACGAGGCATATGTCTGGATGTTTCCTCTTGTTCAATGCACGAGGCATATGTCTGGATGTTTCCTCTTGGTCAATGCACGAGGCATATGTCTGGATGTTTCCTCTTGGTCAATGCACGAGGCATATGTCTGGATGTTTCCTCTTGTTCAATGCACGAGGCATATGTCTGGATGTTTCCTCTTGGTCAATGCACGAGGCATATGTCTGGATGTTTCCTCTTGGTCAATGCACGAGGCATATGTCTGGATGTTTCCTCTTGGTCAATGCACGAGGCATATGTCTGGATGTTTCCTCTTGTTCAATGCACGAGGCATATGTCTGGATGTTTCCTCTTGTTCAATGCACAAGGATTATGTCTGGATTTTCCTGTTGGTTAGTGTACGAACTGGATGTTTCCTAATGCTCAGAATACGAGATATACGTTTCCATGTATCATATCAACCACGTTACGAGGTACGTAAATGTCTGGATGTTTCTTACTGCTCACAACATACAAGAAACAAACATTTCCTACCAGTACAGATGTTATTTCGAAGGAGCTCTACCATGCCAAGCAGGGTCTTGTAGTCTGTCGCACTGAACAGACTTGTCCTTGAAGAGGCCATGTCTTCAACTTCCTGCCTCAGAACACGATCACCCACGCCTACGACAATGATGACCACGCCCTGACAACAAGGACAATCCATATCTACCCATATTTCAACTCGGGATATCTACCCAGACATCAATCCCAGATATCTATCCACATTTAAACTCGGGCTATCTACCCAGACATCAGTCCCAGATATCTGTCCACATTTAAACTCGGGCTATCTACCCAGACATCAATCCCAGATATCTGTCCACATTTAAACTCGGGCTATCTACCCAGACATCAGTCCCAGATATCTGTCCACATATAAACTCGGACAACATATCCCACAAGCCACCACTTGCACTGAGGGCCAGGACGTACGTCAGTGGAGTCTAGAATTCAGCCTCTGTTACCTTCCATCCATGTCTTAGGGAGGCAAGCGCATGCGGTCAACCACTCCGTCCCCGTAAAAAAGCAGCATAGGACGATCTCAGGAGACATGGAGACGTACAGCAGAGAATGTTGGTTAACAAAAGACTGACATGGAGCTTACAGCAGAGAATGCTGATTAACAAAAGACTGACATGGAGCTTACAGCAGAGAATGCTGGTTAACAAAGGACTGCCAAAGAGACGTACAGCAGAGAAAGCTGGTTAACAAAGGACTGCCAAAGAGACGTACAGCAGAGAAAGCTGGTTAACAAAGGACGGACATGGGAGACAGTCAACAAGACGGCGAAGAGAAGACAGAAGTGGAAATCTCTTGTTACCAGAACTCCTATGCCTCTTATATATATTTAAAAAAAAGGTAACCCTCTCATGCCTTAGAGCCACATAGGGATATAGTGTTAGTGCCCATATTTTCCTTGACCTGTCAGCACACTAGAGGGTGATATGGTCAGTATCACGTCTGGCTGCCTTTCCTTCCCCAACTCCAGAAGAAGTCGGGTACCCATTTCTACAGCTGGGTGATTGGGGTGCCTCCAGCCGGATTCGAACCCCCGACCTTCGCCATGAGAGACCAGTGCACTAACCACTTCGCCACTCAGACACCCGCCTCTTTTATATATATATAAAGACGCGTGGCAACTGGAAGATGATGGGTTCGATCCCGGGACCGAAAAAAGCAACAACTCACAAGACCTCTGGGAGTCATGACCCAGAGGGGCCCACCCCCCTTAGAGTGTCAGGAGTTTAAAGGGCCGAAACACTTGTCTGAGGGGGGGTACTTCCTCTGATGATCTGAAGGAGTTGTGTTGTTGTTCCGCTCTCTACGGTAGAGAGTTTCCTGCATATATAATATATATATATATATAATTCAATCCACAGTTATCTATCCTCAAATCAACCCTGGCTAACTATCCACAAATTAACCATGGCATCTACAAATCAACCTTCGCTTTACATCCAGAAATTATCCGTGACTATATATACTTTATATCCACAAATCAACCTTGGCTATTTATCCACGAATCAACATTAGCTATAAATCCACAAATCAATCCTGGCTCTCTATCCACAAACTAACCTTGGCTATCTATCCACAATTCATACATCAATCTTAGCAATATATCCACAAATTAACCGTGGCTATCTATCCACAATTCAATCCTGGCTATCTACCCACACATCAGTCTTGGCTATCTACCCACAAATCAAGTGTTGTGTTGGCTACATTAATGCAGCAACGGTCTCAACAACAACCCCAGCAACACCCTATACAACAACGCCCTATACAACAACACCCTATACAACAACAGCCTATACAACAACAGCCTATACAAAAAACAGCCTATACAACAACAGTCTATACAAATACAGCCTATACAACAACAGTCTATACAAATACAGCCTATACAACAACAGCATATACAAAAACAGCCTATACAACAACAGTCTATACAACAAAAGCTTCATTTGACCTCACATCCCGGAGACCCTGACCTCATTTTTGGCCGCCGTGGCCTGATCATAGGTCTCTGAGGGGCTCGAACTCAGCCCATCTGTGATGACGATAGCAATGTGAGGCACGTCGCGACGGCCCTGAGAAAAGATCATTTCGCGAACTCTCTGTAAACCCAGGGCCGTATTTGTCCTGCCTATAGGGGGCTGAGTCAAGCCAAGGGCGGCCGTCTTCAGCTCAGACTTGCCTGGGAACAAAACAGTTTATAAGAGGACAAAAAATTGTATTTTTTCAAGAGCAATTTTACTACTAGATTAATCTTTTGGTCAAAAGAAAGGAAGAAAGAAAGAAAGAAAGAAAGAAAGAAAGAAAGAAAGAAAGAAAGAAAGAAAGAAAGAGGGGAACACTGATGAAGGACATAAGACAAAGATACATAGAGATGTGAGAGGACGACATATAAAAATGCAGGCAAATAGATAAGTAGCTTGGTAGACATGTAAGTAGCTTGGTAGACAGGTAAGTAGCTTGGTAGACAGGTAAGTAGCTTGGTAGACATGTAAGTAGCTTGGTAGACAGGTAAGTAGCTTGGTAGACAGGTAAGTAGCTTGGTAGACATGTAAGTAGCTTGGTAGACATGTAAGTAGCTTGGTAGACAGGTAAGTAGCTTGGTAGACAGGTAAGTAGCTTGGTAGACATGTAAGTAGCTTGGTAGATAGGTAAGTAGCTTGGTAGACAGGTAAGTAGCTTGGTAGACAGGTAAGTAGCTTGGTAGACAGGTAAGTAGCTTGGTAGACAGGTAAGTAGCTTGGTAGATAGGTAAGTAGCTTGGTAGACAGGTAAGTAGCTTGGTAGACATGTAAGTAGCTTGGTAGACATGTAAGTAGCTTGGTAGACATGTAAGTAGCTTGGTAGACATGTAAGTAGCTTGATAGACATATAAGTAGCTTGGTAGACAGTTAAATAGCTTGGTAGACAGGTAAGTAGCTTGGTAGACATGTAAGTAGCTTAGTAGAATGAATGAATGAATGAATAATTGAATGAATGAACGAATGAATGATCTTTATTTTTAAAGGGTAAAGAATTGGGCACACAGGCCTACCTTACATTCTACCCTTCATCACTCCATCTTTCATTCTTCCCACACACTCGATTTAATACAAGTATACACAATAGATTCTGAAAAAAAAAACATATCAATAGAGTGTAAGATTAAACTATTACATTCAAAGTAAAAGAGACGAAATAATTAACATTAATAAAATAGCTCTCACGCACGCATACACGCCCACACACACAGACATATACATAAACAAAATACACAGATAGGTACCTTATAAAGGTAAGTACCTTATAAAAGTATATAGGTAAGTACCAGTAAAAATACAGGTAGACAGTTAAGTAGCTTGGTAAATAGGTAAATTAGAAAGAAAGAAAGAAAGAAAGAAAGAAATCAAAACAGTAAGAAAGCGAAACACAAAACAATGTTTCACAAAGCCACAAAACAAGATGGAGTTAAACATCTTTTTTTCTCCTTCACAGAATGCGTAGACCGTTGTGCTTTCCCTCTCTGTCGGTCTGTCTGTCCATCTGTCCATTCACATCTTTCTTTTTTCTAACCATCACTCGTAATAAATTTTCAAAGAGGAGCTATATTTCAGAATGAGAAAAGAACATCTGTCAACCAAACTTTGGTAGCAGGTGCCGACCAAACTAAGCTTTTCCCCAACTGCAGAAGAATATCCTTCACCAAGTTATCCAAAGTTAGAAACAGTTCAGAACAATTCAAACCTTACATCCAAAGTTAGAAACAGTTCAAAACATTTCAAACCTTACATCTAAAGTTAGAAACAGTTCAAAACATTTCAAATCTTACATTCAAAGTTAGAAACAGTTCAAAACATTTCAAACCTTACATTCAAAGTTAGAAACAGTTCAAAACATTTCAAACCTTACATTCAAAGTTAGAAACAGTTCAGAACATTTCAAACCTTACATTCAAAGTTAGAAACAGTTCAGAACATTTCAAACCTTACATTCAAAGTTAGAAACATTTCAGAACATTTCAAACCTTACATTCAAAGTTAGAAACAGTTCAGAACATTTCAAACCTTACATCCAAAGTTAGAAACAGTTCAGAACATTTCAAACCTTACATCCAAAGTTAGAAACAGTTCAGAACATTTCAAACCTTACATCTAAAGTTAGAAACAGTTCAGAACATTTTAAACCTTACATTTAAAGTCAGAAACAGTTCAGAACATTTCAAACCTTACATTCAAAGTCAGAAACAGTTCAGAACATTTCAAACCTTACATTCAAAGTTAGAAACAGTTCAGAACATTTCAAACCTTACATCCAACGTTAGAAACAGTTCAGAACATTTCAAACCTTACATTCAAAGTTAGAAACAGTTCAGAACATTTCAAACCTTATATTCAAAGTTAGAAACAGTTCAGAACATTTCAAACCTTACATCCAACGTTAGAAACAGTTCAGAACATTTCAAACCTTACATCCAAAGTTAGAAACAGTTCAGAACATTTCAAACCTTACATCCAAAGTTAGAAACAGTTCAGAACATTTCAAACCTTACATCCAAAGTTAGAAACAGTTCAGAACATTTCAAACCTTACATCTAAAGTTAGAAACAGTTCAGAACATTTTAAACCTTACATTTAAAGTCAGAAACAGTTCAGAACATTTCAAACCTTACATTCAAAGTCAGAAACAGTTCAGAACATTTCAAACCTTACATTCAAAGTTAGAAACAGTTCAGAACATTTCAAACCTTACATCCAACGTTAGAAACAGTTCAGAACATTTCAAACCTTACATTCAAAGTTAGAAACAGTTCAGAACATTTCAAACCTTATATTCAAAGTTAGAAACAGTTCAGAACATTTCAAACCTTACATCCAACGTTAGAAACAGTTCAGAAAAGTTCAGAGTTTACTTGTATCAGGTCCCCGGATTCAGCTCTGTGACAGACTACACAAAGCATATCATCCATGCTAGATAAAAGCTCATACAATGCCTGCCTCAGCTTGGCTCTGGCTGCCAGCCAAGCTCCACCACCAGACTTGTTAACGACATCGAAAGACTTACTTTTGAAGGGCTGCAGCGGAACCACGTCCCCAATGTCGGAGCTGTAGACGATGATCCCCACGTGGACCGACTCTACCCCCACGTCTACGCTGTTGATGATGTAGGTCACGAACTGTTTGCCCTTGACCCAGTCTGAGGGGGATATGCTGTAGGAGCCGTCAATCAAGAATACGACATCGGCAGGCCTGGCACAGGGGATTGCTGACGTGGATATAGTGAGTAAGTAGCTTGGTAGACAGGTAATTAGCTTGGTAGACAGGTAAGTAGCTTCGTAGACAGGTAAGTAGCTAGGTAGACAGGTAAGTAGCTAGGCAGACAGGTAAGTAGCTAGGTAGACAGGTAAGTAGCTTGGTAGACAGGTAAGTAGCTTGGTAGACAGGTAAGTAGCTTGGTAGACAGGTAAGTAGCTAGGTAGACAGGTAAGTAGCTTGGTAGACAGGTAAGTAGCTTGGTAGACAGGTAAGTAGCTAGGCAGACAGGTAAGTAGCTAGGCAGACAGGTAAGTAGCTAGGTAGACAGGTAAGTAGCTAGGTAGACAGGTAAGTAGCTTGGTAGACAGGTAAGTAGCTTGGTAGACAGGTAAGTAGCTTGGTAGACAGGTAAGTAGCTTGGTAGACAGGTAAGTAGCTTGGTAGACAGGTAAGTAGCTTGGTAGACAGGTAAGTAGCTTGGTAGACATGTAAGTAGCTTGGTAGATAGGTAAGTAGCTTGATGGACAGTTAAGTAGCTTGGTAGACAGGTAAGTAGCTTGGTAGATAGGTAAGTAGCTTGGTATACAGATGAATAGACTGGTAGACAGGCAGTTAGGTTGTTAGATAGATAAGTAAGTTGTCAGACAGGTGAGAAGGCTGCCCAATGATTAGGTAGATTAAGAGATTGGTGCAAAGATTTAGAATGTAGAAGCATTAAAGACAATAAATGTTACTGCAGATATGTAAAGAGAATGTAAGGAGGGGACACAGATGAAGAACATAAGATAAAGATATCTAGAGACGTACTGAGAAGTAGGCACTTGAAAGTATAGACAGACAGACAGACAGACAGACAGACAGACAGACAGACAGATAGATAGATAGATAGATAGATAGATAGATAGATAGATAGATAGATAGATAGATAGATAGATAGATAGATAGATAGATAGATAGATAGGTAGGTAGGTAGGTAGGTAGGTAGGTAGGTAGGCAGGCAGGCAGGCAGGCAGGCAGGCAGGTAGGTAGGTTAGGTAGGTAGGTAGGTAGGTTAGGTAAGTAGGTAGGTAGGTAGGTAGGTATGTACGTAGGTAGGTAGGTAGGTAGGTACGTAGGTAGGTAGGTAGGTACGTAGGTAGGTATGTAGGTAGGTAGGTAGGTAGGTAGGTAGATAGGTAGGTAGGTAGGTAGGTAGGTAGGTAGGTACTAGGTAGGTAGGTAGGTAGGTAGGTAGGTAGGTAGGTAGGTAGGCAGGTAGAACTCACGTGAAACGTTTGGACTTGTCAGTGGCTGTATTGTAGTTGTTGTGGTCGATGTTACAGGCTCTGCTGTTGTTGTTGTTGGAATAACTGCAATATAATGGACACGTGACCTATTACTAAGATCATCAAGAATGTAAGAAGTAATTCTGCATCAAGTACAACATCCATAATTTGTCATGAATATAATGAGCAGCAGTAAGAAGTATTTTAGAGAAAAGTATATCTGGTGTGTTGTCTTATAAAGAATTATTAAGTTCAACATTATATCTGGTGTGTTGTCTTATAAAGAATTATTAAGTTCAACATTATATCTGGTGTGTTGTTTTATAAAGAATTATTAAGTTCAACATTATATCTGGTATGTTGTCTTATAAAGAATTATTAAGTTCAACATTATATCTGGTGTGTTGTCTTATAAAGAATTATTAAGTTCAACATTATATCTGGTGTGCTGTCTTATAAAGAATTATTAAGGTCAACATTATATCTGGTGTGCTGTCTTATAAAGAATTATTAAGTTCAACATTATATCTGGTGTGCTGTCTTATAAAGAATTATTAAGTTCAACATTATATCTGGTGTGTTGTCTTATAAAGAATTATTAAGTTCAACATTATATCTGGTGTGCTGTCTTATAAAGAATTATTAAGTTCAACATTATATCTGGTGTGCTGTCTTATAAAGAATGATTAAGTTCAACATTATATCTGGTGTGCTGTCTTATAAAGAATTATTAAGTTCAACATTATATCTGGTGTGTTGTCTTATAAAGAATTATTAAGTTCAACGTTATATCTGGTGTGCTGTCTTATAAAGAATTATTAAGTTCAACATTATATCTGGTGTGTTGTCTTATCAAGAATGATTAAGTTCAACATTATATCTGGTGTGCTGTCTTATAAAGAATTATTAAGTTCAACATTATATCTGGTGTGCTGTCTTATAAAGAATGATTAAGTTCAACATTATATCTGGTGTGCTGTCTTATAAAGAATTATTAAGTTCAACATTATATCTGGTGTGTTGTCTTATAAAGAATTATTAAGTTCAACGTTATATCTGGTGTGCTGTCTTATAAAGAATTATTAAGTTCAACATTATATCTGGTGTGTTGTCTTATCAAGAATGATTAAGTTCAACATTATATCTGGTGTGCTGTCTTATAAAGAATTATTAAGTTCAACATTATACAGCGCTACAGTCGATACCCGGAGATTTTATTATCAAGTATCGATCCCGAATTTCCCTGTATCTGTGATCTTAATATCGTTAGTACTTGAGGCCACTTTCAACCAATGTATCGATGCTGAGACTGAGGCTACTTACAGTCAATGTATCTGCTCTGAGGCTGAGGCTACTTACAGTCAATGTATCTGCTCTGAGGTTGAGGCTACTTACAGTCAATGTATCTGCTCTGAGGTTGAGGCTACTTACAGTCAATGTATCTGCTCTGAGGCTGACGCTACTTACAGTCAATGTATCTGCTCTGAGGTTGAGGCTACTTACAGTCAATGTATCTGCTCTGAGGCTGAGGCTACTTACAGTCAATGTATCTGCTCTGAGGCTGAGGCTACTTACAGTCAATGTATCTGCTCTGAGACTTGAGGCCACTTTCAACCAATGTATCTGCTCTGAGGTTGAGGATACTTACAGTCAATGTATCTGCTCTGAGGCTGAGGATACTTACAGTCAATGTATCTGCTCTGAGGTTGAGGCTACTTACAGTCAATGTATCTGCTCTGAGACTTGAGGCCACTTTCAACCAATGTATCTGCTCTGAGGTTGAGGATACTTACAGTCAATGTATCTGCTCTGAGGCTGAGGATACTTACAGTCAATGTATCTGCTCTGAGGCTGAGGATACTTACAGTCAATGTATCTGCTCTGAGGCTGACGCTTCTTACAGTCAGTGTATCGACACTGAGACTTGAGGCTACTTACAGTCAGTGTATCGACACTGAGACTTGAGGCTACTTACAGTCAGTGTATCTTAACAAAGATTTCTTGAAAAGGAAAAAGAAAAGCTTATATTAAGACTCCACTTTTATGATAGATATTTTGATACCGCGACTGATGGGTTGTTAGGGCAACTTACTGACATGAGCCACCAGCTGGAATTAGGCCAGGATCTAGTCTTGGTGTCTGATCTTAACAACATTAAATATCATACCAGCTCAGTCTAAACAATCTCCAGCTGTTTGATGACTTACTTTCGCAGATGAGATCCTGAAGTTGGACTACCACATCTCGAAGTTGACCAAAGTCCTTGACCTGGAAGAGCCTGTTAGTGTTCTCATGCCCAGTTATCTCCATCATCTCCTCCAGGAACGTCTCGCTGCCAACTCCCAGAGCGATCATTTCAATCTTATGTTGCAGACGAGCCCGTCTTGCCTCCTGGAGCAAATTAAAGTTTCCAGTCATTACTGGGTTACTACTGGGTCACTACTGGGTCACTAATGGGTCACTACTGGGTCACCACTGGGTTACTACCTTCTGTCTTCTCATGACATATCCTAGTTCTCTAACTTCTGTCTTCCCATGACATATCCTAGTTCTCTAAATTCTGTCTTCTCATGACATGTCCAAGTTCTCTAACTTCTGTCTTCTCATGACATGTCCAAGTTTTCTAACTTCTGTCTTCTCATGACACGTCCAAGTTGTCTATCGTCTCATGACATGTCCAAGTTCTCTGTCTTCTCATGGCATGTTCAAGTTCTCTAACTTCTGTCTTCTCATGACATGTCCAAGTTCTCTAACTTCTGTCTTCTCATGACACGTCCAAGTTGTCTATCGTCTCATGACATGTCCAAGTTCTCTGTCTTCTCATGGCATGTTCAAGTTCTCTAACTTCTGTCTTCTCATGACATGTCCAAGTTCTCTAACTTCTGTCTTCTCATGACATGTCCAAGTTCTCTAACTTGTCTTCTCATGACTTCTCATGACACGCCCAAGTTCTCTAACTTCTGTCTTCTCATGACTTCTCATGACACTCCCAAGTTCTCTAACTTCTGTCTCCTCATGACACGCCCAAGTTCTCTAACTTCTGTCTTCTCATGACTTCTCATGACACGCCCAAGTTCTCTAACTTCTGTCTTCTCATGACATGTCCAAGTTCTCTAACTTTTGTCTTCTCATGACACACCCAAGTTCTCTAACTTCTGTCTTCTCGTGACTTCTCATAATACGTCCAAGTTCTCTAACTTCTGTCTTCTCATGACATGTCCAAGTTCTCTAACTTCTGTTTTCTCATGATACGTCCAAGTTCTCTAACTTCTTTCTTCTCATGACATGTCCAAGTTCTCGAACTTCTGTCTTCTCATGACACGCCCAAGTTCTCTAACTTCTGTCTTCTCGTGACTTCTCATAATACGTCCAAGTTCTCTAACTTCTGTCCTCTCATGACATGTCCAAGTTCTCTAACTTCTGTTTTCTCATGATACGTCCAAGTTCTCTAACTTCTTTCTTCTCATGACACGTCCAAGTTCTCGAATTTCTGTCTTCTCATGACATGTCCAAGTTCTCGAACTTCTGTCTTCTCATGACACGCCCAAGTTCTCTAACTTCTGTCTTCTCGTGACTTCTCCTGACACGCCCAAGTTCTCTAACTTCTGTCTTCTCGTGACTTCTCATGACACGCCCAAGTTCTCTAACTTCTGTCTTCTCATGACATGTCCAAGTTCTCTAACTTCTGTCTTCTCATGGCACGTCCAAGTTCTCTAACTTCTGTCTTTTCATGACTTCTCATGACAC
Organism: Achatina immaculata; assembly: GCA_009760885.1. NCBI lineage: Eukaryota > Metazoa > Mollusca > Gastropoda > Stylommatophora > Achatinidae > Lissachatina > Lissachatina immaculata. Next base: position 5,453,708 of record CM019714.1, read on the forward strand.
GCCCAAGTTCTCTAACTTCTGTCTTCTCATGACATGTCCAAGTTCTCTAACTTCTTTCTTCTCATGACACGTCCAAATTCTCTAACTTCTGTCTTCTCATGGCACGTCCAAGTTCTCGAACTTCTGTCTTCTCATGGCACGTCCAAGTTCTCTAACTTCTGTCTTCTCATGACTTCTCATGACACGCCCAAGTTCTCTAACTTCTGTCTTCTCATGACATGTCCAAGTTCTCTAACTTCTGTCTTCTCATGACACGCCCAAGTTCTCTAACCTCTGTCTCCTCGTGACTTCTCATGACACGCCCAAGTTCTCTAATTTCTGTCTTCTCATGACTTCTCATGACACGCCCAAGTTCTCTAACTTCTGTCTTCTCATGACATGTCCAAGTTCTCTAACTTCTGTCTTCTCATGACACGCCCAAGTCCTCTAACTTCTGTCTTCTCGTGACTTCTCATGACATGTCCAAGTTCTCTAACTTCTGTCTTCTCATGACACGTCCAAGTTCTCTAACTACTGTCTTCTCATGACACGTCCAAGTTCTCTAACTTCTGTTTTCTCATGACATGTCCAAGTTCTCTAACTTCTGTCTTCTCATGACATGTCCAAGTTCTCTAACTTCTGTCTTCTCATGACACGTCCAAGTTCTCTAACTTCTGTCTTCTCATGGGATGACCAAGAAACTGTCTTCTTTTTCTCGGTAGCTTCCCTTCGTTCTGAAACGTCTTTGAGGTCCTCCTCGTTTTCTTTTCTGTCTGCTCGGGTGATCTGTCGCATCCTTCTTCAAAGCAACGTCTCTGCCCTTCTACCAGGTGCTTGAAACGACCTCTAAATACAAAGGTCATCTGTGAATTTCTGAATAAACAGCAACGGTACCCTGCTACCTTGTGGGTCAGTCTCTTTAGACAAAGGCGAATGTGAAAAAAAAAACATATACAGAGCTGATGGCAAAGGGAAACCAGCAATGTATCTTCATTCCCTTGTCAAATCTTGCTCCACAAACAGGAAACAGAACAATGAATACGGAACAAAACACAGAAAATCAGAACATTTAAGTGAAAAAAACATGTAACCTTAAACAAGGACCTGGACAGTTTAGCTAGAAGATTGTGTAAGGAGCATGTACCCTGATTGTAGCGGATACATCCGTGGACCTTCCGTCTGTGATAATAACTGCGATCTGCTTGGCCCCCGCTTCAAAACGGCCCTGATTGTCGGACATCTCAATCATCTTAGATATGGCTTTAGCAGTGTCCGTCCCTGCAGGATTGAGATGAAAGCAAATGAGGCACACATGTCAAAAATATCATAGTTCGGAGCTTCTTCTTCTTCTTCTTCTTCTTCTTCTTCGGCCTGTTATTGGGGGTACCAGTTGTGAGATGGGACAGGGTCTTGGTGGGCTATGATCCTCTAAAACCTGACGCTAGCGTGTCAGTTATAGTCCGCTAAAACCTGACGCTAGCGTGTCAGCTATGATCCTCTAAAACCTGACGCTAGCGTGTCAGCTATGATCCTCTAAAACCTGACGCTAGCGTGTCAGCTATGATCCTCTAAAACCTGACGCTAGCGTGTCAGCTATGATCCTCTAAAACCTGACGCTAGCGTGTCAGCTATGATCCTCTAAAACCTGACGCTAGCGTGTCAGCTATGATCCTCTAAAACCTGACACTAGCATGTCAGCTATAGTCCGCTAAAACCTGACGCTAGCGTGTCAGCTATGATCCTCTAAAACCTGACGCTAGCGTGTTAGCTATAGTCCGCTAAAAGCTGACGCTAGCGTGTCAGCTATAGTCCGCTAAAACCTGACGCTGGCGTGTTAGCTATAGTCCGCTAAAACCCTACGCTAGCGTGTCAGCTATGATCTGCTAAAACCCTACGCTAGCGTGTCAGCTATGATCTGCTAAAACCCTACGCTAGCGTGTCAGCTATGATCTGCTAAAACCTGACGCTAGCGTGTCAGCTATGATCTGCTAAAACCTGACGCTAGCGTGTCAGCTATGATCTGCTAAAACCTGACGCTAGCGTGTCAGCTATGATCTGCTAAAACCTGACGCTAGCGTGTCAGCTATGATCTGCTAAAACCTGACGCTAGCGTGTCAGCTATGGTCCGCTAAAACCTGACGCTAGCGTGTCAGCTATGGTCCGCTAAAACCTGACGCTAGCGTGTCAGCTATGGTTCGCTAGGGACCTTCACCCCATGTATAACCAAGTAACAGTAACATACTATTTGTCTGACTGTAAAATTGTCAACAACAAAAAAACAGTTATACTAGCTTCCTCCAATATACATTCATGTAGAAACGAATACCTGGCACACTTTTTGTAGGGAAAGTAGACGTGAATGCTCTGCAAATTATGACCGTCAGCGATTATGGTTTATAGTCTGGGTCATTATAGTCACTGCACTCTGGACATGTCCATATGTGCTCAGATCCTCTCTCCTCAATATATCCAACAGCGTTCTGTGGTTGATAGTGCCTGCCCTGTGTTGGCTGACCAGTTGTCTCGCACGCCCAGTATGCCCTCTTGTTTCTGGCCATGCCGATCTGTATTCCCAGCTCTTTCAGTCTGAGCAGCGATGTTGACTCATTGCCCTGGAAGATCTCCATTCTGCCTATCTCTCTAAGCACGTTAACAATATCAGCCCGATCCAGCGGTTGTCCCTCTACGATGATGGCAGAGCCAGCAAACCTGTCAGCTCTCTCATGTCACTGGATGCCCACGTGCCCAGGAACATAGATGAAGGTCACTCTATGAATCATTGATTTCTGCAATAACTCAAGCCACTGCCTGCGTACAGAACATTCCGGAGAAAACTCACTGAACTGGCTGCCAGTGAATGAATGGAGACTGAGAACACTCGGAGTTCAGTCCCTTGAATCTGCTACTTAACTGAGCTGAAGTATGAGGAAACAAAGAAAAGAACTACAAGGTCAGACAAATAAGTAATGAGACTAATTACATAAAAAATAAAATAAACAACAGTTGAAAATATAGCCTGTATTTTGTTCAATGGAAGCCCCTTGTGTATTGATACAGCGAGTGGCACGATCTAACAAACACTGGAACGACCTCTACAGTTCTTCTGTTGGTATAGCCCTTAAACTCGATGTTACGGCCTTTTGGATGTCATCAGTATCGTCAAAGAAGCGTCCTTTCAATGGTAACTTTAATTGTGGTAATGGAAAATAATCGCAGGGAGACAAATCTGGGGAATAGGGTGGATTGTTGAGAACACACACTTGTTTTTGGGCCAAAAATTCCTGAACAACTACCGCTCGGTGAGCCGGTGCATTATCATGAAGAAGGAAAAAACTGCCAGGTGTTGAATACTCGGGTCGGACTCGGAGAATCCTTTTCAATAGGCATTTCAAAATACTGTCAAACAACGATCTTCTTTTATCCGTTCTCTGATTTTTGCAATGAGTTCCTCATTACAAACAGAAATTGGGCGTCCATGTCTAGTTGGATTTGTAATCGTTTCCACCCTACTTTTAAATCATGAATACCACCTAAATATCTGTGCACGAGATAAAAAATTATCCCCATAAACTTGTCGCATCAACTCAACTGTCTCAACGACATTTTTTCTGAGTTTTAAACAGAATTTAATGTTAGCTTTTTGCTCCATGCTGATTACGTGACAATGCACCTCTGACTATGTCAACAAAATGGCGGTTTGTTTGTCGTCTGCTTATCGGACAACTATGAAAAGTTGCCAGATCATAGATGAAGGTTGCCTCTTTGGATTCCATGCTTTCCTTCATAGATGGCATTTTTGTCTTAGCCATAATAAAATCAGTCTCAATGCTTAATTGTCGTACTTTGTACAGTAGTTCTTCACGGCTCGGAGAAAACACAGGGAACTAATGGACAGAAGAATACAGGTCTTGCGGAGTTAGCTTTTAGAAGAGTACGGGGGATGATTTGTGAAGACAGAGTAAAAGAAATGTGAAATAAATTACGTGAACCCTGAGATAATACAAATAAGTTGGTCGTACCAACATGTTGCTATAAGAGTGTGAACAAGTCAAGCATTTGACCACCATCCACATCTGACCAGCTCCTTACATCTGACCAGCTCCTTACATCTGACCAATTCCTTACATCTGACCAATTCCTTACATATAACCAGCTTCTTACTTCTGACCAACTTCTTACATCTGACCAAAACCCTACATCTAACCAGGCCCCCACATCTAATCAGACCCCCACATCTAACCAGACTCCCACATCTAACCAGGCTCCCACATCTAACCAGACTCCCACATCTAACCAGACTCCCACATCTAACCAGGCCTCCACATCTAACCAGACTCCCACATCTAACCAGACTCCCACATCTAACCAGGCCCCCACATCTAACCAGACTTCCACATCTAACCAGACTCCCACATCTGATCAGCTCTCTAACGGAGAGAGGGAATGAGTGAGCACAGAAACAATTACAAAATAAAATCACAACATCATTTCAGACTCGTAAACTGCCTGGGAGTGATGATGATGATGATGATGATGATGATGATGATGATGATGATACTTGCCTTGGTTAATCTGTACAGCCTGTTGCAGGAGAGTCTTCAGCTGATTCTTTGTCTTGAAAGGTTGAAGGTCAATTATCTGCTCAATCAATCGTTTTCATAGTGTAAGACGCGTGTTAGTGAATCACACACACATATACATACGTACACATTCACATATACACAGAGAGGAAGCCACAGAGAGAGGGAAGGAGAGAGAGGAGGAGGAGGAGGGGGAGTAGAGAGAGCTAATAAGGATATAAAAACGTGAAGTGAGCAAACAAATGAAGAAAGAGGACAAGATAAGGAAAAAGGACACCGAAAAATATGCATGAACCTCACACAAAAGTTCATTTAAACCTCACACTTGACCTTGTTTAAACCTCACATTTGACCAACTTAAACCTCACACTTGACCATATTTAAACCTCACACTTTACCAATATAAATCTCAAACTTGACCGTGTTTACATTACTCACTTGACTATATTTAAATCTCACTCTTGACCATATTTAAACCTCACACTTGGCCATATTTACATCTAACACTTGACTATATTTACATCTCACACTTGGCAATATTTACATCTTACATTTGATCATATTTATACCTCACATTTCACTCTGTTTATATTTCACATTTGACACTTTTTAAACCTCGCATTCACCATGTTTACATTTCACATTTAAACTTTTTTAAACCTCACATTTGACTGTGTCTAAACCTCACACTTGACCGTGTCTAAACCTCACACTTGACCGTGTATAAACCTCACACTTGACCGTGTCTGAACCTCGCACCTGACTGTAACTAAACATCTTTGCTTTACATCACCTGTAACTGTTTTTGTAATTCATGATTTTACAAACCATGAACTGAACAAAAACAATAGTTTCAAAACACGTATGTATGTAACCGTTGTGAACTAAGTGTTTCCAACCAATCACTATCATGTGACATGTGGCATAAAAGAGCTGTCAACAACGGCGTAAATCATAAATTGCTGAAAATTAAGATCGCTTTCCACTCTAGTGGCATAGCACTTTGACCCACTTGTCCTATCTCAGTGCTGTACACAATGACCCCCACGTGTATGGCGTATCTGTCCACCTCCAGGTTGTCTATCAGCACAGAGACGAACTCCTTCTCCTGCTCCCACTCCGTGTCCTTGATGCTGTCTGAAGCGTCCATCAAGAAAACCACGTCGGCCGGGACATCACATCGCCTCTCTGTGGACCAATCGGAAAGTTTGTTTCTGTGTCAGCGGACCATTCATAACTTTTATTACATATGGGTGAGTTTCTAGAACCAATCATGTTAACTGTTACATGTGCATGAAGCGGTGTGTGCACCAATAAGATCATGTATTGCATGTGAGTCAGTTCGAAGACCAGTCACAACTTCTTTTACATGTGGCCGAATTTGCAGAAATCCAATCTGTCTGTTACATATAGATGAAGACCTAGGCAAGACAGTTAGAACGTCTGTGACAAGCTTAATCAAGACACAGAAGCTGGATATTCAGTTTTTACGCTAAACTAAAAGTGATATTTTCGCAGTATCTGTGTTCTTTTGAGCACATCGTGGAAGAGTAACACAAATATAACAATTTCTGAACCGAGATAGAATATAACTAAACCTTTCAGGGGGAGGGGGGCGCTAAATAAAGTGTGTGTACTGGGGGATTTGGGGATGGGGTAGGGATGGGGGATGAGGTTTATATTATCACTTTGAGAGAGAAAAAGAGATTTGGAGGGAAGAGGGAAACTGGAGTTTGGCGTACTGCCGCACAGCTGAGACGTGGTCGTGCAGATAGCGTCTTGTCCTCGCCTCCAACTAGGAAGCGTTTTCTTACAAGTGTCTCACGTCCAAATTGCTTTGTCTAATAGTTTTAAATGTTGGTCGCTCTAACTTCTGAGACTTGCCTGTACTTATTTAGAAGGGACGGGGGCAAGTATTTATATAGAAGGGACAGGGGCCAGTACTTATTTAGAAGGGACATGGGCCAGTACTTATTTAGAATGGACAGAGGCCAGTGCTTATTTAGAAGGGACAGGGGTCAGTACTTATTTAGAAGGTACAGGGGCCAGCTTTGCTTTTCCCCAGGTGCCAAAGCTGATTTCAGATAAAATTTTGTGTTCTGCTTTTTTCGCCGGATAAAATCTTATCAAATAATCGACGAGATTAAGATAATCCTTTAATTTTATCTTCGTGTGGGCTTTCGACGTTCATGTGGGCGTCTTATGAGGCTTGATACAGCATTGGTTTATCAAGAAAAGTTGGTTTCACATAGAAATATAAGGACATTGTCAAGAAATGTTGGTTTCACATAGAAATATATGAGCTTTGTCCAAAAAATGTTAGTTTCACGTAGAAATATAAGGACTTTGCCAAGAAATGTTGCTTTCACAAAGCAGTGTACGGATTTGTCAAGAAATGTTGACCTTGAGTAGAAATGTTCTCAAAACAAGCCGACAGGAAAATGTTATAATTCATTTTGACCAAAGTGAAAACTGTCATAATTCACTTTGAGTGTTATCCTCGACTAAAGTGAAAACCGTCATAATTCACTTTGAGTGTTGTCCTCGAACAAAATGAAAACTGTCATAATTCACTTTGAGTGCTGCCCTCGACCAAAGTGAAAACTGTCATAATTCACTTTGAGTGGTTGCCCTCGAACAAAGTGAAAACTGTCATAATTCACTTTGAGTGGTTGCCCTCGAACAAAGTGAAAACTGTCATAATTCACTTTGAGTGGTTGCCCTCGACCAAAGTGAGGAGCTCAAACTAAAGAAGCTTTTGGGGACATAGCTCGTCCTCGACGCTGCTTGAGACATTTCATTCCCAAGAACACATAAATGAAGAAGAGAATGATTTTTTTTCTTAAATGAAGAAAGAAAAGATAAGAAAGAAAGAAGTAAAAGACAACAGACATCTGCGTTCCACATGCGAACTAACCTTGACCTCTGGTGGTCTCTAAGAAAACAACGGCAAGAAAGAATAAAGTCCGGGACTTATCATCCATCTCGCCTGGTCTTGGCCTGTAAGGATAATCAGTAGAGCAGTAATAACTTGAGATATTTGGTTGCTTCGTGATATCTTTAGACCACGTTAAAATACTCTCCTGACTTCATGGGGCTAGCTAGGTGTCATCACTTTGGGGGAATATGTGGAGGGGAAGGGGTCGAAGGTCGTGGAAATACGGGCCTAACACTGTATCCCCAATATCTCTCTCCCTCTCTCTCTCAATCTCTCTCCCTCCCTCTCTCCCTCTCTCTCTCCCTCCCTCTCTCCTCTCTCCCTCTCTCTCTCGCTCTCTCAGAATCCCAAAAATGTGCCTCTTTGTTATGATCTTCTCTCCCTTACATTATCTGTTTGATTATTTCCAACACTTAAACTAGAATACTCTTATAATTAACCCGTTCTTCTTCATTTTCTAAAAAATATGTAGACATGTATTTTATTTCATATTTCTGTCACATTACAACCATATATATATATATAGCAGGCCCCTCGATGTAATGTAGATTATAACCACATATATTAGCAGCTCTCTCGTTAAATGTACATTAGAGCCACGTATAATAGGAAGTATCTTTATATAAAGTAGATTAAAATTAGATTTAATAAAATGTCTATATAACGTACATTAAAACCACATATACTAGCAAGTGTTGGATGTACCATACACTAGAACCGTATATACTAGCAGGTGTTGGATATACCATACATTAGAGCCACATATACTAGCAGGTGTTGGATATACCATACATTAGAGCCACATATACTAGCAGGTGTTGGATATACCATACATTAGAACCACATATACTAGCAGGTGTTATATATACCATACTTTAGAACCACATATACTAGCAGGTGTTATATATACCATACATTAGAACCACATATACTAGCAGGTGTTATATATACCATACATTAGAACCAAATATACGTACTAGAAAGTGTTGGATATAGCATACATTAGAACCACATATACTAGCAGGTGTTGGATATAGCATACATTAGAACCACATATACTAGCAGGTGTTGGATATAGCATACATTAGAACCACACATACTAGCAGGTGTTGGATATAGCATACATTAGAACCACATATAACCACAGATAAAACATGGAAGTATATACATGAAAGACGAGCACTCAAATTAGACATGTTGAATGCAAAAGCAGATCATGAAAGAGATTTGGCAAAAGCAAAATACAAAGACATAGACAAGAAAGTAAAAAGTTCAGCTAGGAGGGATAAAAGAGAATACATAGACAATATGGCGAAAGAGGCAGAAAAAGCAGCAAAAACAGGAGACAGCAAAACTTTATATAACATACAAAAGAGGCTAACAGGTACTATTACATCTAAAGAAAGACCAATCCTTAGCAAAACTGGAACACTATTAACATCAAATAAAGACCAAAAGCAAAGATGGGCTGAACATTTCCACGAAATACTCAATCGACCACACCCAAAAGAATTGTTAAACCTTGAAACTGACTTACCAGCCCCACAACTAAATGTCAACCTAGATGAAATTAAATTGCATGAAATTGAAACAGCAGTGAATGTAATGGCTAACAACAAAGCTGCAGGTGAAGATGAAATAACAGCCGAGATGCTAAAAGCTATCAATAGTGACAACATGAGACAACTACAGAGAATGTTTAACAAGATTTTGGAAAGAAGAAAAGGTCCCTTCTAATTGGAGGAAAGGAATCATTGTTAAAATACCAAAAAAGGGCAACCTTAGTGACTGTAACAACTGGAGAGGAGTAACCTTAATATCAGTTGTGTCAAAAGTATTTTGCAAGGTCATTTTGAATAGACTCAAAGATATAATGGATACTGCAATGAGAGAAGAACAAGCAGGATTTCGAAAAGGGAGAAGCTGTCTCGACCAGATCTTTACTCTAAGAATAATACTTGAAGAACATATTGAAAAGCAGAAACCATTAATACTGAACTTCATAGATTTTAAAAAGGCATTTGATAGCATACACAGAGATTCATTATGGAGAATTTTATGTCTATATGGAATACCATCTAAAATTGTCAACATCATTAAGGACTTATACAATGGATATGGTTGTGCAGTCAAGACAGAAGAAGGGATGAGTGAATGGTTCCAGATTGAAACAGGCGTGAAACAAGGATGTATACTGTCTCCTTTACTTTTGGGATTACAATAGACTTCATAATGAAAAAATGCTGCACAGGTAACACAGGTATTGACTGGGTACATGGGACCCAACTAGAAGATCTTGATTTTGCTGATGACATAACTCTTATCAGTAATAATGTGAATTCCATGCAAGAAAAAACAGATAGCCTGTCTTCACTGGCTAGCAAAATAGGACTTGAAATTAACAAGGACAAAACAAAAAATGAAAATTCCCATCAATCAAAATGGAAAAATACACATAGAAGGGACAGATATTGAAGAAGTCAATCAATTTGCATATCTTGGCAGCTACATAGACCAGGATGGTGACACTAGAAAGGAAGTTAGGATCAGAATTGCAGAAGCAGCATCAATCTTCAAGAATCTTGAAAACATATGGAATTCAAAAGTTATAAGCACAAAAACCAAGTTAAGACTATTCAATTCAAATGTAATATCCACCCTCATTTATGCATGCAAAAGCTGGAAAACAACTAAAGAAATAGAAAAGAAATTAGACTCTTTTGAAAACAAATGCCTAAGGAAAATACTCGGCATCAAGTGGAATGAATTCAAGAACAATGCAGAGATAAGACAGATGACTGAACAACAACCAGTCTCACGGGTGATCAGGAAAAGGAGATGGACATATGTTGGTCATTTGATGAGAAGAAATGATCAGAGAATCCCAAAACAAGCTATCAAGTGGAACACAACAGGCCGAAGAAAAAGAGGCAGACCGCGTGAAACTCTGAAGAGGACATTATTAAGAGAGGCCAAGTTAACAGGCATAAAATCCTTTGATGCGGTTGAAAGACTCGCCGAAGACAGGAAAAATTGGCGAACTACTTTGCGAGCCCTATGTGACGTTTAACGGCACGGGAAGGATATAAGATATAAGATAAGAACCACATATACATACTAGCAGGTGTTGGATATACCATACATTAGAACCACATATACGTACTACCAGGTATTGGATATAGCATACATTAGAACCACATATACTAGCAGGTGTTGGATATAGCATACATTAGAACCACATATACTAGCAGGTGTTGGATATAGCATACATTAGAAACACACATACTAGCAGGTGTTGGATATAGCATACATTAGAACCATATATACGTACTAGCAGGTATTGGATATACCATACATTAGAACCACATATACGTACTAGCAGGTATTGGATATAGCATACATTAGAACACACATACTAGCAGGTACTGGATATACCATACATTAGAACCATATATACGTACTAGCAGGTATTGGATATACCATACATTAGAACCACATATACGTACTACCAGGTATTGGATATAGCATACATTAGAACCACATATACGTACTAGCAGGTATTGGATATAGCATACATTAGAACCATATATACTAGTATGTCCCTCAAAATATCGAACACCTGGACCAACTAGCGGGTCAAACCTCTCCTAGTATGGCCCATTTTATCAAGCTTAAACTGAATTTTGAAAATAAAAACTACCTTCGTTCAAATGAGAATCACAAAATGGCACAACCTTTTATAGTTATGTTATTGTTTTTTTAATGCCGTCTATCTTTGACCACACAACGTCTGGCCTCTGTCAAAGCGACCTGGGATTCTAAAACCTGGGGTTGTCTTCAGTCAAGTGATTAAAGTGAAATACTTTTTGTTCGGATGGGGGTGAAAGTGGAGTGAGGGGAGGGGTTATGGACAAACTGACATCTCAGCTTCTGGCCCCGACAGACCAGTTCTGCCACAGGAAAACAAGGGAGCGAACCTTTCTCTTGTTTCACACAGTGTATCCTTTCTGTCGGGGTGTTAAACTTGTTCCTGTCTTCCAACATCTTGCTACATGAGGCTGACATATCTATGACCTCCTGCATGTCTATGGCTTCTGTATTTTAATGACTCTTGTATGTCTATGGCCCCTGTGTTTTTATGGCTCATGTATGTCTATGGCTCCTGTGTTTTTATGGCTCATGTATGTCTATGCCTCCTGTGTTTTTATAGCTCTTGTATGCCTATGGCTCCTGTATCTTTATGGCTCATGTATGTCTTTGGCATCTATATTTTTATGGTTTCTGTATTTTTAGCTCCTGTATGTCTATTGCTCCTGTAAATTTTATGGCTCCTGTATGTCTTTGACATTTATATTTTTATGGTTTCTGTATTTTTAGCTTCTGTATGTCTATAGTTCCTGTATTTTATGGCTCCTGTAATTTATGGCTCCTGTATTTTTATGCTTCCTGTATTTTTTAAGCTCCTGTATTTTTATGGTTCCTGTACTTTTATGGCATTTGCTATCTATCTATCTATCTATCTATCTATCTATCTATCTATCTATCTATCTATCTATCTATCTATCTATCTATCTATCTATCTATCTATCTATCTATTTTATGGCTCTTGTATGTCTATGGCACCTGTATTTTTAAGGCTCCTGTATGTCTATTGCTCCTGTATTTTTATCTCTGTCTTGGTCTACCCCTTGGTCTTGTTTCCCTCATCTCTTGTGCATGAGGGAAGCAAGACCAAGGGGTTGATATAATAGTGATATTAATTACTTAATACTAATTTAACAACAACAACAACAAATAATAATAATAATAATAATAATTTAAAGCCTCGAAGTTGATGCAATTTAAAACCAACAACATTTTAAAAATAAAATTTATGTATTCCAGTTCTTACTATTCAACTATTCAGATCTGGCTCGGTCAACTATTCCGATGGTACCGGGATCTTTTTTCTAGCACACATAAAAAGGCCCGGGGTCCATCTAGCCTCTAAAAATTGGTACCAGAAAAATCTGGGAAGATAAATGCTGCCGGGCGTGAAACTGACCAAGTCACACTTTTATGTGCCGAAGGTCATGGAAAATATGGCTCTAACACCGTATCCCCAATATGCCTCTCTCTCTCTCTCTCTCTCTCTCTCTGAATCTTAAGTGCCCAGGGCACATGGGGCTTCCGCAAGGGTTTTCCACAAATGCCTGTCCTTTGCCTTTTTTTCTGCTCTTGCCCAGGTGAGCCCTCTATTGCTCAACATCCTCTCTGTTGTTCTTCTCCATGTCTCCTTTGGTCTACCCTTACTTCTGTTCCCCTGTGGTGTCCATCTTAGTGCTATTTTTGGTAGTGAGTTGTCAGTCATTCGGAGCACATGTCCCAACCATCGCCAGCGTCTTTCCTCAATAACTGCTGTCAGTGGCTTCATCTGCATTTCTGCCAACAAGATGTTATTTCTTATGGTGTTTGGCCAAAATATTTTCCTAATTCTGTGTAAACGTTTAGTCTGGAAAGAATCCAGCTTGTTTTCTATGGTTTTTTGTGATCCCCAATATGGCTTAATTTCAATGGTGTGAAAACGGATATTTTAGCCTTTTGTTTTCTCTTATTATTATTCAAATATATTCCTGAATTCAATATCATTTTTTTTTCTTTTTTAGAATTTGGTTTGCCTTACGTTCTTTGTTTAACTTAGACATTACTGTCTTTTGGTTTTCTCTAACAGCATAAAAGATAACAAGGACACTAACAAGAGACATCAGTAACTGTTGTTGCTGCTGCTGTTTGTGAATCACATGAACTGATACGAACAAATCCGACGCCGATCACCCAGGCAGACCCCACCTCACTGAACCTGAAACATCGTGCGACCTGCCTGGACTAGCCTGACAACACGCCAAACCGGCAGAGTCTGTCTTGAGAGATTGATTGTATGCCTGGTTGGTAACCAAGGACATGTTTGTACAGGCCCGCATCAAACACTCTCTTACTGTGTTGCTTCTTGTGGAAACTTAAGCTGTGATGAAGATTCACAGGGAAGGAGCTTCATGATTAATGTTAGAAATGCTGCATTTTTGTCACGGCCAAACTAAAACATTTTGACATAGACCTGTATTTAAAACTGTAGGTGAAAACGACAGCAATTGAACGTGTAACGAGAATGAGAGAACTTGGAAATACCTTTTAACAACCGGAAAAAAAAACATATCCAGTCTCGTTGTTTGGAGAAAAGATTTGTACATTGAGGAGGAAGGAATATCTCAATAACAAAACATTGTATTCTACCCAGAGAAATGATGCAGCTCGTTCTGACAACGTCATAGAGGAAACAAGCAACTATCAAATAATTGATAGCCTCCCATACCAATTTGATTGTCTTAACATCAAAGACAGCTGTTTAGTGGCATACCACTCCAAGCTGTCTTCACATCAAGGACAGCTGTTTAGTGGCCTACTACTCCAAGTTGACTGTCTTCACATCAAGGACAGCTGTTTAGTGGCCTACTACTCCAAGTTGACTGTCTTCACATCAAGGACAGCTGTTTAGTGGCATACTACTCCAAGCTGTCTTCACATCAAGCACAGCTATTTAGTGGCATACCACTCCAAGCTGACTGTCTTCACATCAAGGACAGCTGTTTAGTGGCATACCACTCCAGGCTGGCTGTCTTCACATCAAGGACAGCTGTTTAATGACCTACCACTCCAAGCTGTTTTCACATCAAGGACAGCTGTTTAGTGGCCTACCACTCCAAGCTGACTGTCTTCACATGGGGGGGGGGGGTAGGGTAACTGATAGGGACGGGGGACTGATTTCAGCCACATCAAAGACTTGGCTACTCAAGCACTTTGAGATGGGTGTAAGATGGACGAGTGTTTGCCCTGTAGGAGTCCGTGGTTCGAATCCCAGGTAATTGGGATTCTTGTTATTTTTCTTTTTCCATGTGTAATATACTCTGTCTACTATTTTCCCCAATGCTAAATATACAAGACTGTTAAGTCGCCGCTACTGTAGGAAAGCTTCATTATTTCTCACATGAAAAAAAAGATATAATTAAGGAACTGTAAGAAGAACTTCATGTTAAAATTAATTTGTAAGAAGACAAGACTTCATGTTAAAATTGATTTGTAAGAAGAGACAAGACTTAATGTTAAAACTGATTTGTAAGAAGAGACAAGACTTAATGTTAAAACTGATTTGTAAGAAGAGACTAGACTTAATGTTAAAATTGATTTGTAAGAAGAGACAAGACTTAATGTTAAAATTGATCTGTAAGAAGAGATAAGACTTAATGTTAAAACTTATTTGTAAGAAGAGATAAAACTTCATGTTAAAGTTGATTTGTTTATAAACGATTAACCAAACAAAATGATTAGCTCAGACCTTCTGACTCATAACGTTTGTGTTAACAGTTCGACAACAACAACAAAAAAAACTCACTTCTCAGTCATTTTAGAGCCTTAATTTACAAGTCTTTCAAATGTCACCTTCGACTCTCCAAATTCTTAACAGTTGTCTGCTTGACAATGACAAAAATTTTCTATCTACTTCTTGAGAGTTACAGCCGTTACATGCTGGCCTTAATGTGCAATCATTGTTTAAGATAGACTCCAAATAAGGAAAGCTTTCAGCCACTGTTCTAACAGCTAACGTTAGAAACATGTCCTCCTTGAAGCCACCTCCCAGCTAGCAGACATGTCATCGTTTCCTTCTGAAATCCTTCAGTTTTTTTTCTTTTCTTTATTCTTCTCGCCTTTTTAGATCAATTCGGATTGAAGAGTTTTCCGCGGGGTCTTTTCTTGGTCTGCTCCTAAATGTTGCGATATTTAGACAAACCTTTTTTTTTTTAATCTGTGCAAAAAAACTTTCCACCCGATTATCCTGGCCGCTAGATTGTATCATGTTTTGTTCATGCATTATTCAGTGCATTTCTGGCTTCCTAGATAGTGTCTACAACATGTGCTATAGAACTTACCACGTCTCAATAACGCAGATGGCATCTACAACATGTTCTACAAAACTTACCACGTCTCAAGAACGTAGATGGCATCTACAACATGTTCTACAAAACCTACCACGTCTCAAGAACTTTCGAAGCGATTTCATTCTCTTAGTATCACTTCAGTCCCATCTTCCACCTCAATATGAAGTGGTTGGAAACTAGACTATAATCATTCGGGGAGATGTTTCTGGAGGCAATCACGAAGTTTGAGAATTGTTTCCCCAATATAAGTTATCTTACACTTATTGCACATAATAGCATACATTATGATATGAGACTTACATATGAATCACTTATGGAAAGAAAGGATAACTGTAGAGAAAGTAACCCATTTCTTTTCTACAATTGTTCAATATATTCTACCTTGGCTAGACCACATTTAAAACCTTCCCTTCTCTACTATCTCCTACTACATCCTTCTTCTTCCAGCCAATCATAATCTCCGAACTTAGATATAAAAGCAAACAATATTGTCCTTGCACTTCCTCCAGCCAATCACAATCTCCGGACTTACATATGAAGCAAGCACTATTGTCCCTGTACTTCTTCCAGCCAATCAAAATCTCTGGACTTACATATGAAGCAAGCACTATTGTCCCTGTACTTCTTCCAGCCAATCACAATCTCCTGACTTACATATGAAGCAAGCACTATTGTCCCTGTACTTCTTCCAGCCAATCACAATCTCCTGACTTACATATGAAGCAAGCACTATTGCCCTTGTACTTCTTCCAGCCAATCACAATCTCCGGACTTACACATGAAGCACTATTGTCTCTGTACTTCTTCCAGCCAATCACAATCTCTGGACTTACATATAAAGCAAACAATACTGTCCCTAAACTTCTTCCAGCCAATCACAATCTCTGGACTTACATACGAAGCAAGCACTATTATCCCTGTACTTCTTCCAGCCAATCACAATCTCTGGACTTACATACGAAGCAAGCACTATTATCCCTGTACTTCTGTCACAGCCAATCACAATCTCTGGACTTACATACGAAGCAAGCACTATTATCCCTGTACTTCTTCCAGCCAATCACAATCTCCGGACTTACATATGAAGCAAGCACTATTATCCCTGTACTTCTGTCACAGCCAATCACAATCTCCGGACTTACATATGAAGCAAGCACTATTATCCCTGTACTTCTTCCAGCCAATCATAAAATCCGGACTTACATATGAAGCAAGCACTATTGTCCCTGTACTTCTTCCAGCCAATCGCAATCTCCAGACTTACATATGAAGCAAGCACTATTATCCCTGTACTCTGTCACAGGCATTTACAAGCAACTAAGTCCAAACTCTGGGAAGAACACGTGACAAACAACGGAAATAATCAAACAAACAGGCGATGAGAACATTACTAAAGAGGTCAAAAGCTGAAAATAGAAATGGCTGGGCCACATACTATGAATGAAAAGAACAAGACACCCCTATACCACCTTGACTTGGGCGCCTTCAGTGAAAGGAAAGAGAGACAGGCTGTTGGGGACATGGAGATGAGAATACAGGAAGAATTAAAGGAAGCAGGAAAGACGTGGTTTGAGATATCCTGATTTGTTCAAGACAGGACTGGCTGGAGAATCTTTGTTGATGGCTTATGCTCCATTGGGAGTACAGAGGGCTGATGATGATATCCAAGTTTTTTTTACTAATTCTTGTCTTTTATTCGTTTTATAATTTCCTCTTTTCTGTCTTATAGTCATCTTTCTGTTCCTCCTCCGTTATTTTTGTCCTGTATGTTCCAGCTTGAGCGAGAGAACAAATAAAACATCAAAACTGTCTCTGTCTCTCTCACTGTCTCTCTCTCTTTCTCTCACTGTCTCTCTCTCTCTCAGTCTCTCTCTCACTATCTCTCTCTGTCTGTCTCTCTCTCACTGTCTCTCTCTCTCTCTCTCTCTCACACTGCCTGTCTCTGTTTTCTGTCATGAATAAACCTATTCCTACCTTCTAAACACGTGTATCAAAGTTCTGGCCTCGTCTGTTATGTCTTCTTTCTGTTGCCACTCTCTATGGCCATACATAAAACTGGGACTAAACTCAAGACATGACACAAAATAAGCACAAGCCACACACCAGCTTACAAGAGTATCTTTAATGTTCATGTAGGTACATCGTGTTGCCTGGTTGCCTCCTGCCAGGCCAAACAGAATTTTTTTTTTTAAAAGCAAATGTCAGGTCAACATAAAAATCCACAACAACAACAACAAAAATGCTGAAAGGACAACATAAAAAAATCACATCACCATAAGTAGGTTTTCCGTGATCAAACAAACTGTAGGTATGTTTCAGCAACAAACATACACTTACTGACATACATTTTCATATACTACAAACATGCATGCACAGAATATCAATATATGTACTACATTACATACAGAAATAGTAGTATGTAAAAACCGCTACACTGTCTCATCATCCAAATACAACTGCACTACATTTGGGATAATCTGCCAATAATACTATAAGCTTGTAGAACTTGGACAATCAACAGATGACGAGAAATTAGAAGCAACAGAAATGTAGTTCTGGAGAAAAATGCAACAAATACAAAAGAGGAGGTCTACAAAGAAATGGAAGAACAAGAAAAACTTGACATAAAATCATAAAATAGGCAAGCAAAAACATTTTTTTTCTTTTCTAACACTCATGAGAACTTGGTAGTCACTGGAAAACTTCAGGGAAAAAAGGAGAGGGGGGAAACAGTGAAAAACATCTACTAACACAGAGAGAAAAGTGCACATGAACTGACGGAAAAGGACCACAAAAGATGGAGAAACATAAACTTCAACGCTGTTGTCAGCAGTTATTACAAAAGCCAGTCAAATGCTCTACATTATGGGGAAGACAGCAGACAAAAAAACATAACCCACCATTTTATCTGCAGCTGACATGTGAGCAACATACGTGTACATGAAGTAGTTTGTTTGTGATCAACATTAGTTTACGATCAAGATTAGTTTGTGATCAAGATTTTATCTCAACATTTCTTTATTCATCTGAATTCCTATCATGACTTTCATAAACACCCAAGTAATGATGCAACTTTGTGACAGTGGTCCAAGGTTTAAGGACAGCAATTACTTCCATGAAGTCTGACACACATTCTCTTCTCTATCCCAGATGTTTCTCTATGACTAAGGTGTAAAACCAAACTGTCACAACCATGCGCTCTTTAATTAATAAAGCTGTTCCTATGTTTGTTTGAAATAATTTTTTTTTAAACATGATCAAATCTGATGCTTTCTGAAAAAAAAAATTGCTGACAAATGAAACAATAAGTGATGGAACACAGCAATAAAATAATAAGGTGACAGTGACATTTAACATGTTCAAGTAAGGAAGTAACACGCCGAGAGAATAAAGCAGGATACGAACAGTGTAGAAAACGAGGAAGACCTAGACTTACTTGGAGAAGAGAAATGATGACAGTGCTCAGAGACAAGGGATACACATGGAAGGAAGCAGAGAATAATTCCAAGAACAGGGATGACTGGAGAGCCTTTATCTGTGGCCTATGCCCTCAAGGGAGTGAATGATGATGATGATGACGATGATGAACAGTGTGAAGACAAATGAACAGAAAAATGCTAACAGAATAAAGCAAGATATGAAAAGTGTAAAGAAAGATGCTAACAGAATAAAGCAAGATATGGACAGAGTGAAGAAAGATGCTAAAAGAATAAAGCAAGATATGAACAAAGCGAAGAGAGATGCTAGAAGAATGAAGCAATACGCTGACAAAATAAAATTACATGTTGATAATCATAACTAAATAAGATTGTGTTCATGATGAAAAGGGCTGATAGAATGTGGTAGGAGTGTTCACAGAATGTAGTAGGAATATTCACAAAATGTGGTAGGAGAGTTTACAGAATGTGATAGGAGTGTTTACAGAATGTGATAGGAGTGTTTACAGAATGTGGTAGGAGAGTTTACAGAATGTGGTATGAGAGTTTATAGAATGTGGTAGGAGAGTTTACAGAATGTGGTAGGAGAGTTTACAGAATGTGGTAAGAGTGTTCACAAAATGTGATAGGAGTGTCTACAGAATGTGGTAGGAGAGTTTACAGAATGTGGTAGGAGTGTTCACAAAATGTGGTAGGAGAGTTTACAGAATGTGGTAGGGGTGTTTACAGAATGTGGTAGGAAAGTTTACAGAATGTGGTAGGAGAGTTTACAGAATGTGGTAGGAGTGTTTACAGAATGTGATAGAAGTGTTTACAGAATGTGGTAGGAAGAGTTTACAGAATGTGGTAGGAGTGTTTACAGAATGTGGTAGGAGTGTTTACAGAATGTGGTAGGAGAGTTTACAGAATGTGGTAGAAGTGTTTACAGAATGTGGTAGGAGTGTTTACAGAATGTGGTAGAAGAGTTTAAAGAATGTGGTAGAAGTGTTTACAGAATGTGGTAGGAGAATTTACAGAATGTGGAAGGATGTTTACAGATAGCAACACTATCAAGACAGATACTGGTAGGATAAAGCAGTCTTTCAAAACTCTCCGTTGAACAGTGCAAAAATACAAGCCTGGTTTTACTTCTTGCCATAAAAAAATCTGGCAGATTATAAAATTGCAGAGAGGGAGGGGGGAAGGGGAGAGAATGCTGGGAGTAGGAAACGAATATCACAAACAAAGAAAGTCTTGAGACCAGTTTTCATGAAGAATGTAAGCTAAAAAAACAAATTAGAAAATTTGGCAAGTAAACAAAAAGTATACACTATAAATGAATACAATACAACAATATTACACCACAGAGGTTTATATGCTTAAAATATTTCAATATAAGTGGTAAACAGATAAAGATAAGTTTTTGTACACTGGCAAAACAGATAAAGACATACTCCTGTACTATGACAAACAAATCCTTCAATCTTTTCCTGAATCATGTCAGCACTGCAGGAACAAACATGGTCCAGCACTGCGGGAACAAACATGGTCCAGCACTGCGGGAACAAACATGGTCCAGCACTGCGGGAACAAACATGGTCCAGCACTGCGGGAACAAACATGGTCCAGCACTGCGGGAACAAACATGGTCCAGCACTGCGGGAACAAACATGGTCAGCACTGCGGGAACAAACATGGTCCAGCACTGTTTTAACTCTTTCCTAACCTGAGTTACATATTTTGTAGACAAACAACTGTTGGTGGTCCTGTCTGATTCCAGGGCTTTCTCAGACAAATGGCAAACATGACAAAAGAATTTGTTCAAAGTGAATCAGATGTACACACAGCAATATATCATTCCTCCAGATTACAAGCATCAGATTATCTACATCTAACATGGCAATCAAGAGTATAAGGAAGATGAAGATAACACATGTCAGGAGCCAAAACTGGTAAATGAATGTACAGAAACACTGGACCTTACTGTAAGTCCTTACTTCTTGAAACAGATAAGAAAATATTTCAATTCTTGAAACAGATAAGGAAAAGAGTTCAATAATCTATCCTCTCTCCAATTAACAGATAAAAAGTGGAAGATATAAAAAGTCAGGGGACAGGATTGCTGATATTTGAAGGAAAAGACCATGTACCTACAAGGTTACATTTCTTTTCTGTTCTGCCTTTCAACTTTTCATGATTATAATATTCCTAGGTTATATTTTTCCCAACATCTGACTTTTCATGATTATAATATACCTAGGTTATATTCCACCTACTTTCCAACATTTGACTTCTCATGATTATAATATTCCTAGGTTATATTCCACCTACTTTCCAACATTTGACTTCTCATGATTATAATATTCCTAGGCTATATTCCACCTACTTTCCAACATCTGACTTCTCATGATTATAATATTCCTAGGCTATATTCCACCTACTTTCCAACATTTGACTTCTCATGATTATAATATTCCTAGGCTATATTCCACCTACTTTCCAACATTTGACTTCTCATGATTATAATATTCCTAGGCTATATTCCACCTACTTTCCAACATTTGACTTCTCATGATTATAATATTCCTAGGCTATATTCCACCTACTTTCCAACATTTGACTTCTCATGATTATAATATTCCTAGGCTATATTCCAACATTTTCCAACATCTGACTTCTCATGATTATAATATTCCTAGGCTATATTCCACCTACTTTCCAACATCCCGCAGCTCTGAGGCCACACAAGTGTAGGCAAACAGAACATTCTAGAAAGCCCAGTAGAATTAAAAAATCTCACTGTGTCTGTGATCACACACAAGCAGCTCTGCCAGGCATCTAAACACGCTCTCTACATACATTCACACACACACACCTTGCAACAAATACACGTGTGACATGAGTGTGACAGTAACAAAAAATATGTAACACGAATGTGGCAGTAAGAAGTTCAAGGATATAGTTTGAATGTTGAAAAAAAAAACAAAAACATGGTAGCTTGACATTAACAAAAACATTTATCAGTATAGTCTTGCCTCAACAACCATGTGATATAGCATAACTGAGATGATAAAACTATATTACAAACACATGTAGCTACAAATGAAACATATGTAGCTACAACAGCAAAAAATGCATGTAGCTACAACAGCAAAAAACACATGTAGCTACAACAGCAAAAGAACATGTAGCTACAACTGCACCACACACACATGTAACACAGAATAACAATAACAAATTTGCATTTAACAAACACTTGTGATGCAGCCCTAACTGTAACAAACACATATGATATAATCTGATGCTAACAAACACATATGATATAATCTGATGCTAACAAATACATAAGATATAATCTGACGCTAACAAACACATATGATATAATCTGATGCTAACAAACACATGATATAATCTGATGCTAACAAACACATATGATATAATCTGATGCTAACAAACACATATGATATAATCTGATGCTAACAAACACATATGATATAATCTGACAGTAACAAACACACATGATATAATCTGACACTAACAAATACACATGATATAATCTGATGGTAACAAACACACATTATATAATGTGACACTAACAAACATATAACTGACAGTAACATATGTAATCTGACAGTAACAAACACATATGATATAATCTGACAGTAACAAACACATATAACAGACGGTAACATATATGATATAATCTGACAGAAACAAACACATATAACAGATGGTAACATATATGATATAATCTGACAGTAATAAACACATATGATATAATCTGATGATAACAAGCACACATAGCTGACGGTAACATATATGATATAATCTGACAGTAACAAACACATATGATATAATCTGACAGTAACAAACACATATGATATAATCTGACTGTAATATTTATGATATAATCTGACAGTAACAAACACATGATATAATCTGATGGTAACAAACACATATAACTGATAATAACACATATGATATAATCTAGCAGTAGCAAACACATATGATATAATCTGATGGTAGCAAACATATGTGATATATAACTTAGCTTAAACAAAACACAAATGATATATTATGACCACAGGAATGTATGAGATGAACATACAACATAATAATGATCGCAGGTACTATCCTGCAACATTTGAATAACATGGTATCATTGATATAAAGCAGATGAGATATAGAAAATTCAAAAACTGTAAGCAATTCATCAAAACTAGGAAAGACCAGGGGCATTCAAGACAATAGAAATCATCAATAAAAGATAGGATATAAAGTTCAACCTTTAGTAGCCTCCCCTTCAACCAATTCTGATGATGGGGTTATGTGCCCTTGATACAAGATGGATTTTTCCACTGCTCTGTTTCTTTCTCAAGTCCATGGCTCAGGATGTAGTTCAGCTTAGTAACATGGTCTTCCCAGAGTGTTGTGTCCGTGTTTTATAACTGCAGATCTCTTGTGGATGCCTGGCCAACATGTTGGTGCATGTCCACATGCAGTATTTTTAGGCATGTATGAATCTTCCATATTCCAGGGACATGGCAGAGAAACTGCAGCCTGCACTGTTGAAATATTTTACATCATATTAAAACAGTATCTTCATTCTTTCTCCTTTTCTTCAAACTATGCCATGAGAGGTAACACATGGATAAACACAGAGATTTCTTTTTTCATTTCTGTCCACAAAATGGTACCTCATCTGTGGCCAGGTACCTCATCTGTGGCCAGGTACCTCATCTGTGGCTAGGTGTCTCATCTGTGGCCAGGTAACTTATCTGTAACCAGGTACCTCATCTGTGGCCAGGTGTCTCATCTGTGGCCAGGTGTCTTATCTATGGCCAGTTACCTCATCTGTGGCCAGGTACCTCATCTGTGGCCAGGTACCTCATCTGTAACCAGGTACTTCATCTGTGACCAGGTGTCTCATCTGTGGCCAGGTACCTCATCTGTAACCAGGTACCTCATCTGTAACCAGGTACTTCATCTGTAACCAGGTACTTCATCTGTAACCAGGTACCTCATCTGTGACCAGGTACCTCATCTGTAACCAGGTACTTCATCTGTAACCAGGTACCTCATCTGTGACCAGGTGTCTCATCTGTGGCCAGGTACTTCATCTGTGGCCAGGTACCTCATATGTGGCCAGGTGTCTCATCTGTGGCCAGGTACCTCATCTGTGGCCAGGTACCTCATATGTGGCCAGGTACCTCATATGTGGCCAGGTGTCTCATATGTGGCCAGGTGTCTCATATGTGGCCAGGTGTCTCATATGTGGCCAGGTGTCTCATATGTGGCCAGGTGTCTCATCTGTGGCCAGGTACCTCATCTGTGACCAGGTGTCTCATCTGTGGCCAGGTACCTCATATGTGGCCAGGTGTCTCATCTGTGGCCAGGTACCTCATCTGTGGCCAGGTACCTCATCTGTGGCCAAGTGTCTCATCTGAGGCCAGGTACCTCATCTGTGGCCAAGTGTCTCATCTGAGGCCAGGTGTCTCATGGGTGCCTGCTGTCTATGTCATGCTCCATTCCGAGGCTCATCTTTATTTGTACCACATTTTGTACCCTCTACCTTGTTATATCCACTAATTATCACTTCTATTTAATCAGCCTCACAACACTTCCTACCATTTACCAATGGAAGAATTGTGAGGAGACTTGCATACACCAAAAACAATATAAGAAAACTGTGGTTGGGTTGCGGGGGAGCATGGGAGATATCTTTGTATATACAAGATTGATACAAGATTGATACAAGATTGATACAAGATTGGCACATTATGACACAGCACATGACAGATGACAGATGTATTATTGGATAATGAATGGCCCATACTGACTATATTGTAGGTGAGTGCAAAAGTATCTATGGATTTATTATAGCAAAGTACAAGCCATGTATTGAATGTATCATATGAGAGTACAAAGCATGTACTGAATGTATCATATGAGAGTACAAAGAATGTATTGAGTGTATCATATGAGAGTACAAAGCATGTATTGAATGTATCATATGAGAGTACAAAGAATGTATTGAGTGTATCACATGAGAGTACAGGGCATGTAGTGAATGTATCATAGCAGAGTACAGGGCATGTAGTGAATGTATCATAGCAGAGTACAAGGCATGTAGTGAATGTATCATATGAGAGTACAGGGCATGTACTGAATGTATCATATGAGAGTACAAGGCATGTACTGAATGTATCACATGAGAGTACAGGGCATGTAGTGAATGTATCATAGCAGAGTACAAGGCATGTACTGGATGTATTGAAGGAGGTCTAGCAATATATCTACACCATCTTCAAGATGCCCCAAGTCTGTCCCCACATATAAAGATGCTACAAAAGAATGTATGGTAGGAACCACAACAAAGTAATAAAATGAACATAATTCTTTCCACACTTAATGTTTACAAAGAATTAAATGAATATTTTGGCCAAACATCATAAGAAATAACATCTTCTTGGCACAAATACAGATGAAGCCACTGACAGCAATTACTGAGGAAAGACGCTGGTGATGGCTGGGACATGTGCTCCGAATGACTGACAACTCACTACCAAAAATAGCACTAAGATGGACACCACAGGAGAACAAAAGTAAGTGTAGACCAAAGGAGACATGAAGAAGAACAACAGAAAGGATGTTAAGCAATAGAGGGCTCACCTGGGCAAGAGCGTAAAAAAGGCAAAGGACAGGCATTTGTGGAAAACCATTGCGGGAGCCCCATGTGCCCTGGGCACTTAAGATTCAGAAAGAGAGAGAGAGAGATATCTGACAGATACCAGGTGTAGGATGGCGGGTACCATAAGAAAGTAATAATATGAACATATATCTGACAGATACCAGGTGCATTATAGCAATGTATGAAGGTATCAGATCAATGGTCTCAGAGCTTACAAGACAGTATGCACTAAACCATATGATACTGGTATCATAGAAGAGCACATGGTACCTGAGTTAGTGCTGAGATGATGTGACAGATTATGACAGAATGTGACAGGCATCACAATGAAATATCTGTGGTACAGATGATTGGCTGCAATAATGTGACAGCCAATCAAAGGTCATATCCTGGCACATTAAATTGTATACATTTATTTTCACATACATGCAAACTCGACTCTCACATGCTTCTATTACGAACATTGAAACTATATCAATTCAAAGAACTATATATAGATATGCAACATCAGAAGGTGGGTTTCGGGCTTTTAACAAGTTAACAAATTACGTGAAAACATCAGGTAACAAGTTAACAAATTATGTGAAAACATTAAAGAAACTATCAGAATACTGTCCCTTATTTTGGCTTTCAAAACACTCCTTCATGAACTCAGAAAGCGTTATACTTGAACATAGAATTATAAGATGAAACTTTCTATCCTGATTAAACTGAATTATCCATACAGGCATAAACTTTTATCAAATTATTCTAGTAACTCCTAATTTCACAGTATTACCCCTATGAGCCAAAAAGAATTATGGGATTACCCTCGTGCACCCAACCCTGTGAATAAAAATATTCTTAAATTCATAACTCTTTGTACTCTGAATTCAAATGAAAGGTTAATACTTTGAATCTAAATATCTTTTATTAATGTATCTTTGCACAAAAACTAACAACTACTCCAGTTTTAACTATCAAAGCAAAGCAACTTTTATAGACATTTATATCAAGATACACACATATATATGATTCTGCTTCATGAAAGCTGTGCTAACTCATGCATATATTAACAAACTAGCTTATTTCATAGATATTAACAAATTATCTTCATTTTGTTTCATGTAAATTAACAAATTACCTTTATTTTTGTTTGATGTACATAAATAAACTATCTTTTCTTCTATCTTGAGTCTTTGTGTACATAAACAAACTGCCTTATTTTTGTCTCATTATTTCTTCTTTATCAAATTTTAACTTTGACAACAGAAAAATGTAACAACTGAAATGCACAGCCCTAAAAAAAATATCATTAATAAGAGTATTCTAAAAACTTGCACCAAGCACAGATGAAAAAAAAAACAACATGAAAACACTAGATTCAAGTTAAAATCTTACACACAAAAAAGTATGAAAAATAAACTGAATATGAAAGAAAACAAAAGATCAAGGCAGTTCTTTCTGCAAACTTTCATTCATGTATTAGGTGTCTTGCCGAGTGTCACCGGTCATCATGTCTATATCCTGTGCAGTCCCTGCCATCTGATCCAGGTCCCTTCTAGCATTATATTTCCCGCCCATTCAGATATTCTTCTCAGAGTCTCATTCTTTTTCCCTCGAGTTTTTGTATCGTTGTCGTTTCTCTAACTCACAACTTGCCATGATATATTCAAAACCTGTGGCTTATCATGACGTGTTCAAAACTTGTGATAGCCATCTCCATATGGTTTTAACCAGTTTTGACTGTTCTACAACTTTCCCAGACTCTAATTTCTGCTTATACAGATCATGTGCTGTGGTTATTGAGAAAAAAATGTCTCTGTTGCTTCCATTTTTTTTTTTAAATATCAAGCTGCTGATGAAACTATGAAACAACTGACATTTAAGCTATCGAAAGAAAAAAAAGATTTTTAAACTATCACACAATTATCAAATAAATGTGTCAAACTGTGAAAAAACTGACAATGTCAAACTGTGAAACAACTGACAATGTCCAGATGACTCCTAAAATTACTGATTTCACTTTCCTGAAACTCTCATCCAACATAAATTTGTTACACATGTTTTAAAATAACAATAAAATAACATCAGGAACAGAAAAACAAGACCATACCATTATAAAATCAAACACAGCAATATATTTAACATTACAAATACACAACACAGGATGTATTGCGAAATAGCAGAGCAATATATTTACAGTTATAAACACACAACACAGAGTCCTGGCTGTACATACACAACAAGAGAGTCCTGGCTGTACATACACAACAAGAGAGTCCTGGCTGTACATACACAACAAGAGAGTCCTGGCTGTGCATACACAACAAGAGAGTCCTGGCTGTACATATACAAGAGAGTCCTGGCTGTACATATACAACAAGAGGGTCCTGGCTGTACATACACAACAAGAGAGTCCTGGCTGTACATATACAACAAGAGAGTCCTGGCTGTACATATACAACAAGAGAGTCCTGGCTGTGCATGTAATATCTAACAAGAATCTGATACATAAATAAATAAGATACACATTTATAAATATTTATATCAAAACATCAATCTGGGTACAATATGATGTAGTTGTATGCAGGCCATGTAACAAAAACATAATCATATTACAGCCATCAAGCCACAAATGTGGATTCCATGAAAAAAAAACCAAAAAAACAAAACACCAAATTTGTAATATGTGAGGAGACTAAAGACATTTCAATTCCAGCAGCCAACAATAAGCCCTTCTTCTACACACTCTGTGCAACTTGGCAAACCTAGGCAATGAAATCAGTTACAGATCACATGTCTAGCTCAGTGAACGACAGACCTCACTCAACAAACCTGCCCACACAACAACTCTCACTGATATCAGAGATGCTCTTCACAACTTCCATACATCTGAAGCAACTGCCAACTATTTCTGAATTAAATATTCAAAGAAGGCATTCTTTAAAAAGCAAAAAAACAAAAAAAGATAGTTTAACACCAATTTGTTCTTGAACATTCTAAATCTCATTTTTCTAATCTTCAAGTTAAGATTGATAAAACTGCCAGAGACAAAGCCAAAAACTTCTAAATCAAATCCAACAAGGTAAGTCAGATAGATTTCTCTTCTCTGTTCACAATGATAATTATTTAGTTCATGACAAGAAAAATATAACAAGCTATCAGTTAACTCTGTTACCAGATACTTCATTTTTCTACAAATATAATAGGTTCCCATTATATGAACTCTAACATTACCATGAAACTTTTTTTTTTTTTAAATCAGCTTCATTCTGTGTATAACTACTGATATTTTTTTTGCAACAACAAAACATTTGTCTCTATAATCATTAGCAGTCTTTCCCTCACTGTTAGCATTTCCATGCTTAAAAATTAACATTCCTTTTCCAACTGTTAACACTTGAATGTTAAACTTCCCACATTTTTTTGTTTAATCGTTAATATTATGTATATACGCCATAATATTATTTCTCTAATGGATCATTATCTGAGTACATAACCACAGACAGATATTTCTTACATTTTTGTGTTAAATATTAACATTCCTTCTTTGTTGAAATTATGAGCATACTTACGTAATGTATCTGGAACTTTTAGAACTGTTAATATTTATTTGTTAATATTCATTTTCTTTGTTAAAAGCTCTAAAAATAGTTACCTTACTTTAATTTCTAACATTCTTCCCATAACTGCTAAGATTCTTGTGAAGAGATACTTTATGCCAGGCTAGAAGTTTTTTTTATCTGACATACTTCAAAAGTTACAACTCGAAGGAAAAACGTGTACAAACTTCATGTAAGAATTGTTCGTTGTTCATTCCTAAGCTCACTTCATGGCGTTAAATAATTTACTGACATCCACACATGATAAAAATGGCCTATTTTTTTTATCTCAGTGTACCACAACGGTTGCCCCTGACTGTATGCACATTTTACAAGCAGAGCACTGAAGCTTCCGTTTTTTGCTTTTTAAATAAGGGACAAAGTGGTTTACTGCAGTGGTAAGTATAGCATGTGGCTTTCAAGCCATACAGAGGGCCACAGCCACAGCTACAGATTTTAATAAGACCATTAAATACCAAAAGCTAACTCCTAAGAGAATAAGAAAGAATAAGAAAGATAAGAGACAAATACAATAACCATGCTCAGATAAATCTGTAACACCCTATTGAAAACAGTTAAGAATTATTTCCCTTGAACTGTTCTCCTACTTAAAAGACGTGACAGACCACCACTATAGACACATCATCACAATCCCACAAACTTTCAACGTCTTTTGTTCAATGGCTGGCACTAATACCAAACTGATAACACTGCAGCTCAGATCACTCATTGTCTGTCCATGGATGACCACAGCATGGCCACTGATCTTGAACTAACATCCCTTCACTCACATTCAGCAAAAACAAGATTAAATGAGTTTCATCATTTAAAGTATTTAGAGGAAAATACAGTAAACATAGAAAAACTATCATACTTCACACGCATATTTTCAAACTTTTACTTGGACAAGATATTCAAATTTAATATTTTATTGTTTGACATTCAAAAAGATGTCTTAAAAAAATAAACATTCTGAATTACTACACTGAAAGCTCTTTGAATAAATCTATTTCATAAACATATGCCATATTAATAGCAACAATCAATGCTCATATTGTGATTGGTTAGTTTAAAATCAACGAGTCTAATGAAGAAAAAAACTTTTTTTTTTGGTACCAAAATCTGCTATGACTTCAATGTTAAAATCCTGAGAAACACAGCCACATTATTACACACAGAGACTGCGTCAACTTTCACACTGCATGCACAATGCAGTCTGACCAGGGATGTAGTCTCGACATGGACACAGTCGTCGGAGCGTCTCCATGCTGCCGACGCAGCTGAACAGCAAAAGTTCATCTTGCGTTGTGCAAGTCTGACTTTTTGTATCAAAGGCGGGGTAGTAAATGTTTGCTGAATGAGTTACTGTCTGGCACGATGTGAAGTTGGCCAGCATTTCCTTTGAGTTGAGTTCAGGGAAATAACTCGGTGCACAAATACGATCTGGAGAACAAAAAAAAGATGTTGATATTTCTTGTTTTTATTTTAGTACTACAACATCTTTTTTTTTTTAAAAAGCTGACTTTGTTTAAATTACAACTAAAAATACTTTTCTCATGTGCCTCCATTTGACATACTTCTCATTGTTTTCACATTGTGTCCAAATTTTGTTTCCTTTTACACCACTCCCCCCCCCCCTTCAACCAACATATATAGTTAAAGTACTGTTTATGAAATCAACTTGAACATTTGCCAAGTAAAATATAACACAGTAAGATCGATGAACAAATGAATAAACTATTTTCTAAAGGTGAAGAACTGGGCAGCAAGCTAGTCTGACATTCTGTCTTCCTGTGATACAAAGAGTAATAAAGCATGAGAGAGAGAGAGACAGGGAGAGACAGAGTGAGAGGGAGAGACAAAGAGAGAGAGACTGACAGAGAAGACAGACAGAGAGAGACAGAGAGAATGGCAGAGAGAGAGAGAGAGAGAGAGTGAAAGACAAAGAGACAGACTGACAGAGAGAGACAGAGAGAATGGCAGAGAGAGAGAGACAGAGAGAGAGGGAAAGACAAAGAGAGAGAAAGACACAGAGAGAGAGGCACAGAGAGAGACAGAGTGAGAGGGAGAGACAAAGAGAGACAGAGACAGACAGAGAAGACAGAACATAGTGAGCAAGAAAAAAAAAAGGTGAGACACTACTAAATTAGCATTCTGCTGGCAAGCATGACCAAAAGGAGCAGTCAGTCAAAAAAGGGAGGAAGGGGGCTCACAGACCATATAAAGGATTAACCTGGGGGTTTACAAATCATCTGAGGATTAACCTGGGGGTTTACAAATCATCTAGAGAATTAACCTGGGGGTTTACAAATCATCTGAGGATTAACCTGGGGGTTTACAAATCATCTAGAGGATTAACCTGGGGGTTCATAAATCAGAGGATTGCTACTTCACAGACAATATTGGTCTACTCTCACATACCCAAAGAGACATACAGGAGAAGACAACTAGGATTTATGAAATAGCCAGATCGGCAGGTCTAAATATACATCCAGACAAGACTAAGGTCAAGAGAATCAATGGAAAAATTAAGGAAATAATCTCAGCTGGAACAAGAGAAGGATGAAGAAGTATAACGTTTCAAGCAGCTTGGAAGCCTCATTTCAGTAGACCAGCAATATTGCGGAGATATCCACAAGAACTGGACAGGCATCTCAGGCCTTTAACCAGTTAGCAGACATCTGGAAATCCCCCATTCTTCCTATGAACCTCAAGATCAGAATCTACAAATCCAATGTTCACTCCATTTTATTATATGCAGCCGAAGCAAAGAGAACCAATCAGAGAACTGAAAGCAGACTGAGAGGATCTGAAGGAAGATGCCTCAGAAAAATTTTAACAATAAACTGGGAGGAACATGAGACAAAGAAAGAAATAACCAAATGAACAGGCGTTGAAAGAGATCAAAAGACGAAGATGGAAATGGCCAGGCCACATAATACAAATGGAAAGAACAAAACACCCCTATACTGCCTTGACTTGGACACCTCAAAGGAAAAGGGGAAGGCCATTGGGGACATAGAGACCCACAATACAGGAAGTAGGAGAGACATAATTTGAGCTATCCTGACTTGTTCAGGACAGGACTGGCTGGAGAACTTTTCTTGATGTCCTATGCTCTATTGGGAGTACAGAGGACTGATGATGATGGCAGTTCTAGAGAGCTACAATGTCATGCTTATGAGTCAGTTCCACCACCACTGACAGTGGTGTATAACATATGATTATCACTCTTAAGATATATCTCCTAGTACTTACTCATGGCCCAGCAAGCATCTTTACACGACTTTCCTGGGTCAGAGAAGACAAACTCCACTGACTCTCTTGGAGGCCATTTGATCTGGCTACGCTGGAACGAGCAGAAATTTTGGTTCTGAATGTAGGCATTCATCCTCTGTAGCATCCCTTCCTCTGTGTACTCATTGGGCAGGTAAGAGGAAAACTGGAAAGCCAAATGTTTTTTTGTTCACTTTTTGCAAAGATTTTATCATTAAAGAATAACTCAACCAAGGTGGATTCCTCAGTCTGTGTTGACAGAAAGAGTGAAGAAAGTAGAGCCCAGCAGGAAGTTGTGTGTAAAGCAGTTAACCAAAGAAGATGAATCTACAGGATCTACCAAAAATAACCATGTCAATCACAATAATGAAAATCTCTCCACACATACACTGGCATGTAATAGTCACAATACAGAACACAAAAAAAAAGTCAGCATAAAATATATATGATCATGAAACTGAAGATAGTTCTATTTTGGTCATCTGATGTTCTCTAATATGATCCAAAAACTAACAGACATGTGATGGACTGACGAAAAAAACTGTTGAAATCAAGACAGACACAGCATGCAAACACAGCTGGAGCACCATTCTCTGACTGGCTACAGCAGGTAGCAGGGAAAATTTGTCCCATTCTGGGATGCTGAAGGTGGTTTCATTGTCTGCTCAGTTGTTGGGTACAAAACACTGGTCTGCTGCATGGTCTGCTCAGTTGTTGGGTACAAAACACTGGTCTGCTGCATGGTCTGCTCAGTTGTTGGGTACAAAACACTGGTCTGCTGCATGGTCTGCTCAGTTGTTGGGTACAAAACACTGGTCTGCTTTTTTTTTCTACATTCACCATTCTGGACTGTCTTTTGCAATATCTTAAATTCCATTCTTTCAATGACTGCTTTGTGTAATTCAATCAAGTTTACTGATCAATATTCTTCGACTTTTTGAAGCCATTTTCCCCAATATTTGTCTGTCAGTTTACCATTTTTACAGCTCTGTGCTAGAAGCAGGCCAGGAATCCACAATCTTCATGCTAGTGGCCAGGTAAAAGAACAAACTTACAAACAAACTTTATTTTCACAGTGTGAAGAGGTGGCCAGTCAAGCCTGTCTGATATTCTGCCCTTCATCTCACGGCTTTCATTCTAAATCAATCATTCAACATCAGTCCAGTACTATTATTAAGTAACGGTAAAATCCCCACTTCCATGCCATTAAGACATACTGGGGATATGGCATTGGAGCCATATTTCCAAAACCTTCAGTAAAATGAAAGTGTGATATGGTCAGTACCATGCCTCACTACATTTACATTTCCCCCACTTCTCTGGTAGCTATTTTTAGAGGCCGGGTGGACCCCAGGGCCTTTTTGGTGTGAAGGAACCAGAAAAAGAATCTACACCACTGGGACCTGAACCTGACACCAGTGTGTTAGCAGACTGAGTGCCTGACCACTCGGCCAACTAGGCTTTCTACCAGTACTCATCATCATCATCAGGTGCCAGACCACTTGGCCAACTAGGCTTTCTACCAGTACTCAATCAGGTGCCTGACCACTCGGCCAACTAGGCTTTCTACCAGTACTCATCATCATCATCAGGTGCCTGACCACTTGGCCAACTAGGCTTTCTACCAGTAGTCATCATCATCATCATCAGGTGCCAGACCACTCAGCCAACTAGGCTTTCTATCAGTATTACAAACTTGAAAAAAACTAATACTAAATATGAATTAAACTCTTACATATAACTTATTATCCATACACTGAACAATACATATAAATAAATATTTGGTGAGCTTATTTCATATTCTCACACTTCAACTACAGTCAAACTGATAAAAAAAAATTTCAAACAAAAATTATTTCTCTTAGCATATGCTGACCACTAAGAAAGTAAACCTATAATGAAAGTAATCTCTTGAAGATGAATGTAATCAAAGTAAAAAAAGCCTGAAGTTAAAAGAAGGCACATGAGTTTCTAATGAGAAGAAAGGGTATTGTGAAGTGAGCAGCAGAGTAAGCAAGCTATTTCTTGTACAAGTTAGCAAGTGATTATCTGCCACCCTACTCTAACAACCCCCCCCCCCAACATTCTATATTTGGTGGGATGGTTTTTCTGTATTGGAAACTACTTGTAATTCTTGGAGAAAAAAAAAATCTACATTTATATGAGTTAGTACAAGATTCACCAAATGTTGTTAGTAACTACAATGCTCCATTTGGCTACCTGCTTTGGTTCAGCTCATGAAATCTGGCATCAGCAGGTGAGCAGTCAATGAAGAGCAACATGATGATGATTTGAACCATGTATTTAACTTGGATCTGATTTCTCATTATTACCTGGGGCCATCCAAACAAATGAAAATAACCATAAGATGTACACCTAACACACGACAATATTTACAAAATCTGTAGTTACAGACATACAACACACCAACCTTGTTATTAGAAAGAATCTTATCTACAACAGACGATACCTCCTGGACATTGTTCATCTGTATGGTATACACATATGGTTCACCAATAAAAGTCTCTGCATATGGATGTTGAGAAACAATCTGGAATGAACAAGAACATAATCATTATCATGTGACTGACATAAAAATAGTGACTGCAGCAACATTAGTACATATTGTTTATGATGTTCTTTTCTCTCAAGACAACAATAAAACATTGTCAAAGCTGGTCAGTATCAAGCTTTTCTGTCACTTTCTGTCAGTGTGGCTGGTGACTTTGTTTAACCCTTTCTGTCACTTTC
This sequence comes from Achatina immaculata, assembly GCA_009760885.1. NCBI lineage: Eukaryota > Metazoa > Mollusca > Gastropoda > Stylommatophora > Achatinidae > Lissachatina > Lissachatina immaculata. The sequence continues at coordinate 5,488,893 of CM019714.1, forward strand.
TGTGAATTTGTATGCTGGACTTGATTACAAAGAGAAGTAATGTTCCTGGCCAGCAGACACACAGTCTGACCCCAGTAGTGTGGGATTCAACATGTTCACTGTGGAAACAGTGTTTGTAAAGAAGCTCCATTCTGTGAATATGTTACAACCACAGCAGCTCATTACCTGTAAAATGTGATGTGAATGTTATATATTACAGATGTGATAGTGGTGGACTAGACATGCCAGAAGTGGGGAAACTGCAGGTCAGCCACCACTGCTTTGTGCTGTAACCACTTCCTCTATTTTCATAAGCAATCCAGGTTTCTGGAGTCAGTTTACTAAATGTTATGACAAGTGATGGATAGATAAATAGAACACCTGTTGTTTGGTTACACAGAAGTGGTGAGAATAAACATTTATCCCATTTGTTGGCACTTCCTTTGAAGTGGACACCGGTGCCTTGAAGCTTTCATTCATTCATTTGCATGTCCCTTGCGGAACTTTGCCTCCCTAACACCTCTCCTATAGGCCTCTCGGTTGTGAGCAAGATGGCCTGCTGCTGATGCATCCATTTATAGATCATCAACGATGTATTGCAGCCATCTTCGCCTTGGTCTTCCTCTCTTTCTTTTTCCCATTATGTACCCTTCCAAGACGGTTTTCTCTAGATTATCATGACATTTAATGTGTCCAAAATATTTAAGTTTTCTCTCTTTAATCGTCTTTACTAGCCATCCTTTTTCAATATTAAGCTCTTGTAGTATGGATATATTTATTTGTTTTTGTGTCCATGATAGTTGAAGAACTCTTCTGTAGCATTTATATTCAATGGCATTTATGTGTTTCTCAGCTGTTTTGTTAAGTGTCCAGGTCTCACAGGCATATGTTGCGATGGGAAAGATACATGCCCTTAAAAATCTTATTTGTGTAGTTCTGTCTATTCCTCTCCACAGCTTCTTTAGTTGTTTTACTTTCTGAAGAGTGACAGATGTCCTCCTTTTAATTTCCCTCATTGTATCTCCATTATTAGTTAGCAGTGATCCAAGCTATTCAAAACTCTCCACTTCTTCCAGTTTTTCCTCACTGATACATATATCAGCGGCCTTGAGGCTGCATGTGAAAATACGACATCAACGCTGATGTAGCTGGTCGCAGAGTCTGATGTTTCCGGAGGAACGGAAAATGTTTACTTCTGCTTCAGGGAGGACTAAAGCATAAAAGATTTGCTGTTTATTCTTTCGTCTCTGACCAGGTGGTCACAGCAAAATTAGGTCATATTACACTTTTGTGGTCTCTTTTATTTGAGCTGAGACCTGTATAGCTAGGCTAGGTCTCAGCCAAAATCGCTACCTGCCCAGACTACCTGCCCAGACTACCTGCTTTACTTCTCTTACTGGAAACCTGCCGATGAATGTAAGTAGAACTCACTGCCTATGTCTGTGTGGTGTGGAGTATGTGTTAGGTTTGTAAGGATGAATCGTGATTAGGACTACTACTTTTATTTCCAATGTTATGCATCTATTAGTTGATTTTACCTAACTGGATTGCATTTGTTTAGGAAGTAATTTTTTTTCATTATGATTTATTATTAAATGTGTATATCTTACATCTTACATCCTCCTGTGCCACTAAACATCATATAGGGCAAGCACGGTAGTTCGCCAAGATTTCCTGTCTTCTGCGAGTTTTTCAATCTCATCAATGGATTTTATGGCCATTGAACTGGCCTCTCTTAACAATGTCTTCTTTAGAGTTTCACGTGGTCAACCTCTTTTTTTTCGGCCTGTTATGTTTCACTTAACAGCCTGTTTGGGGATTCTCTGATTGTATCTTCTCATCACATGACTGACAGAAGTCCATCTTCTTTTTCTGATCACCCATGAGACAAGTTGTTGTTCGCTCATCTGTCTTATCTCTGTGTTGTTCTTGCAACTTTATTTGTTTCAATGATGACACAGGTTAGGGTTTACTGTTTGGGTTAGAGTTTAGAGTTTATGATTAATGTCACAGTTAGATTTTATGGTTAAAATTTACAATGATAAAATGTGACTTGTCAAATGATTTTGATAAAGAAAAATAAAAGCCACTCATGAGTTAAATTCACCTGCAAATCGATTTCCGCTATTACTCGTCTGATTTTTCACTCTGAAATATTTTTAATAAGAATATCTAACTGTCACTCTTTCAGTATGCCACACCCTCTATACACACCATCCCCTCAACATATATGATATATGGATTCACATATAAAAAGTAATGATGAGCACTTACCTCTCTCTGTGTTGGTTTGCCTTTGAAGAACTTGTTATTTTTACTGTTATGTGGTGGATCAAATTTAGGATTCAGAAACACAGCTCCATTTGCGATGGCTTCCAGTGGTGCTGGTCCTTCGTATGGAAAACCAAGTCCAACAAATATCTACAGGAATAAGCAGTGTGAAGACTGTGTGAAGCTCAGGAATAAAGTGAAGGTTGTGAATTTCAAGAATAAACAAAAGGAAGACTGGGTGAATTTCAGGAATATACAAAGTGAAGACTGGGTGAATTTCAAGAATAAACAAAGTGAAGAATGGGTGAATTTCAGTAATGAACAAAGTGAAGACTGGGTGAATTTCAAGAATAAACAAAGTGAAGACTGAGTGAATTTCAGGAATAAATAAAGTTTATAAATTTCAAGAATAAACAAAATGAAGATTGAGTGAATTCCAGAAATAAACAAAGTGAAGGTTGTGAATTTCAAGAATAAACAAAATGAAGATTGAGTGAATTTCAAGAATAAACAAAGTGAAGATTATAATGTATTCAAATAATATGCTTTTGCTGTCATTATTTGGAAAACAATCTTCATTTGGACATCAGAGTAAATGGTAAGTGCTTTCTGGCTATAATCACATGATAAAATGTGCTTAAAGGTTCGTCAAAACAAAAAACAGACTGCAACGCAGAATTATAATGCAACATGGAATAACAAAAGTTTAAAATCAGAATTATAATGCAACATGGAATAACAAAAGTATAAACAGAATTATAATGCAACATGGAATAACAAAAGTATAAAAACAGAATTATAATGCAACATGGAATAACAAAAGTATAAAAACAGAATTATAATGCAACAAGGAATAACAAAAGTATAAAAACAGAATTATAATGCAACAAGGAATAACAAAAGTATAAACAGAATTATAATGCAACATGGAATAACAAAAGTATAAAAACAGAATTATAATGCAACAAGGAATAACAAAAGTATAAAAACAGAATTATAATGCAACAAGGAATAACAAAAGTATAAAAACAGAATTATAATGCAACAAGGAATAACAAAAGTATATAAACAGAATCATAATGCAACAAGGAATAACACAAGCAAAAAACATAGAATCATAATGCAACAAAGAACATTACAACAATAAGAAAAAAAACAATACTTAATTCTACAACAAAAAAACTTGCAGGACCTGACAACCGAAGGAAAACTCACAGAAAGAAACTGTGACAGAAATGAAAGAAAAAAAAAATATCTAACCAAACTGACAGGATGGCACAGGAAAAGAAAGTCACCTGGTAAGATCAGAAACAATAATGACCACATAAAACAGAGGCACATGACACCAAACATCTGTCAACACAGCACTGATGAATGAACAAATATTACAACAATATTAAAATCGTAATATAAATAACTTGTTCTAGCACTGCATGTTTTGTTTCATGGATTTTCTCATGAAAAAGTCAAAATATTTTAAGAGAGCCCATTACAACTACTTGTCACTGGGGAGTTTGAACTTTTGCATAAACTCCAATCATGTGAAGACAAAACAGATTGAGGAATTTTAACTTTTTAATATAAACTCCAATCATGTGATGACAAAACAGACTGTTTAACTTTTTAATATAAACTCCAATCATGTGAAGAAAAAACAGAAAGAAGAATTTAACTTTTTAATATAAACTCCAATCATGTGAAGACAAAACAGACTGAGGAATTTAACTTTTTAATATAAACTCCAATCATGTGAAGAAAAAACAGACTGAGGAATTTAACTTTTTAATATAAACTCCAATCATGTGAAGACAAAACAGACTGAGGAATTTAACTTTTTAATATAAACTCCAATCATGTGAAGACAAAACAGACTGAGGAATTTAACTTTTTAATATAAACTCCAATCATGTGAAGACAAAACAGACTGAGGAATTTAACTTTTTAATATAAACTCCAATCATGTGAAGACAAAACAGACTGAGGAATTTAACTTTTTAATATGAACTCTAATCATGTGATGACAAACAACAAACTAGGGAGTTTAACAAAATTTTCACATTAACAAAAGCTTTCAAAATGCTGATACTAAAGTACATCACGAACCCCATCATGAATGGGTGAAGTCTGTCTCCAAAAAGGCAAGGTAAAGTTCATGACTGTCATTTCTATAATCTGTTACAAACATGAATGCTAGAAGCAGAGAAAAGAAGGGTAACTTCACATGTTGTTTCATCTCCGTGAACTCTGAGCAGGATGCTCTTCGCAGCTGATGTGGTGAAGATGTGGCGAAGATGTGGCGAAGATGTGGTGAATATGTGGTGAAGATGTTGTGAATATGTGGTGAAGATGTGGCAAAGATGTGGTGAAGATGTGGTGAAGATGTGGCGAAGATGTGGTGAATATGTGGTGAAGATGTTGTGAATATGTGGCGAAGATGTGGCAAAGATGTGGTGAAGATGTGGCGAAGATGTGGTGAAGATGTGTCGAAGATGTGGTGAATATGTGGTGAAGATGTTGTGAAGATGTGGTGAAGATGTGGCGAAGATGTGGTGAAGATGTGGCGAAGATGTGGCGAAGATGTGGTGAAGATGTGGTGAAGATGTGGTGAAGATGTTGAGGCACAACGTTATGTCAAATGAAGAGTGAGTTAAGATGGCTTTCGTTGTGGATCTAGAGTGTAGCCAAAATGCTGGGAAAAGGTGCAATGCTTGTTACAGAGGGCAACCATGGAGAGGTTGGACAGGGTATTGGTCAGCTATGGTTCACCAACCCTACTGTTATGGACCACAGATGGCTGTCTTCAAACTCCAAAACTTCACATACCAAACTGTTTGCTATTCTCATAATAACCTTTCTTTTATATCCACTTCCTAGTTTCATTTTTATTTATTTATTTTTTTAATTGTCAATGTCTGCAACACAGGCAAGTTCTCACCTTTGCTTTCTGTAGAAGTCTGTGCAGATCAACTCCGGACAAAATACCGTGGTTTTTCACATAGTCTGGGACATTCTTCAGTTTCTGGCCAGGCTCTTCATATACTGTCCCATGAACCTCCAGGTGAGAATGAATCACATCAAGGTACGCTTGCTTCCCCTGAATGTCAAAAACAGAACGTCACTCTCACAAAGCTTCAGTTTTATTTCGTATTCACAGGCAAGCTTGCTAAAATCACATTACAATGACAATTTAGGTGGAGCAGCTTCTCAGATTGAAGGCAACAGATTACTGCCTCATCTTTTTTGTTTTTTCAGTCAATAAAGACTTGTCAATGTGCTACACAGTGCATGCACCTGCACTGACAAGAAGAGTCAGCTTTGTCAGCCAATCAAATATAGAGAGAGTCAGCCATGTCAGCCAAACAAATACTGGCCACCTCAGCCAATCATATACAAGCAGAAACATGCACATCAGCCAATCAAATGCTGGCAGATTCAGGCATGTCAGCCAAACAAATAATGGCAGAGTCTGCCATAAGAGAAGCTGCTCAATTAAATAATGCTTGACAACTTCCATATAACAGCAAACATCCACCTGCACTGCAATCATCCTTTAGGCCAAAATAGACACTGTATGATGAAAATGTATAAACTAGGAAAAAAAGTAGGAACAGCTTTGTTACTTAACAACTACAAAGTTGTGATGTTTCAATGTGAGCCTTAATCATACAAAAAACACACAGGATGAAGAAATAGAGAAAGAAGATAAATTATAAATTCACATGAATGCCATGTTTAAAATTTTTAGGCCCACTCTGAAATGTCACAACTGTGTACTCGTTGAGTAATAAAGATGATCCTACTTTTTTTTTCTAGTTTATACATTTTGGTATCACAGCTTTACAACAGCGGCTCCGTGCATAGTCATATACTCATACACTAATTACTGTGTGTTACTGTATGATGAAATACTGGACACAGCTATCCCAATCCTGCCCTATACTGCAAACAGAAATCTCAGTTGCCCGTACTCACCTCCCACATGTAGTCGTTCTTGCCATATACTAAAGCAATGTTGCTCTTTGGCTCTGTGTTTGTGTCAGAATCATTCAGCAGCCTGTCCACCACAAACCCCATGAAAGAGTTATCAGGGGAGTGAGCTAAGGGAGTATACAGGAATCAGTCATCATCTATCAAAGATGCCACAATCAGTCAACACTGATAGGAATCAGCCATAATCAATCAAGGATGTCACAATCAGTCATCATTAATCAAGGATATTACAATCAGTCAACACTGAAAGGAATCTGTCATCATCAATCAAGGATGTCACAGTCAGTCAACAGTGACAGGAATCAGTCATCATCAAACAAGGATGTCAACAATGACAGGAATATGTGATCATCATCACACAGACGTCACACAGGTAACAAGCGTCACACAGGTAACAAACATCAGTTAAATACAAATATAAGATAAACCAAACTATGACCACTGATGTCAAATGCAGTTCCATTTTTTTTTAAAAATCTGTCATCCATGACAGCAAAATCATCACCATCGGTTCTCACAACAAGGCATTAACATAACCAGAGGTATCTCCTGGCAAATGATTAACTTAGTGTTATCACTTAATAGCACCAGTCTCATATATTCCTGATAATACCTTGTCTATGTATGTTATCCCATTCATATTTTCTCTTTATGTTTTCCTATTCCACACATTGCATGGCATCTGCCTTGGAGGATGACAAGTGATCTGGCAAATGACATTTACTGTGCTGCTTGATTAAGAATTGATGGGCTCATTCCCCCCCCCCCCCCAATCTAATTTCATGGTCTGTAACTGTAAAAAAAAGGGGTCCAGCTCTGTTGTGGCTTCATTACGCTCAGGGAATGCCTTTGTCTGGCCTTTGATATCAGGATTTCCATCAATGTCTTTAGGGGGATGACGCCAATGTTGTGTTGACTGTGTGTTGCCCATGATCTAGCATTTTACTTGGATTTGCAACAACTGCCCCTGGCTGCATGTAACACACCGAGTTGTATGTGACAGGCACTTTGGAGGAAGCTGCCTTGCATTTGTTCATCAAGGTGTTGCTTGACAGATTTGTTCAGGTCTGATTTGTCCATTTTGATGAAGCCCTCTGGTTTGGCCCCTGCTGCTAGCTGGTCGGCTTTGTTGTTTCCGTTGACTCTGGCATGACCTGGACAGTAAATCCACGTGATGTGTTTGATGTGAGGATTTATTAATTACTTCTTGCCACTCACTTCCACTTTCTTTAACAGATTTTGAGAGCTGGTAATGATAGTGATGCAATGTTTTCTGTATCGCTCCCCGTTTTAATGCTTGTGTGATGGCATCTATTTTTATGCACATACTTAAACAAGTGTTCGTACAAGGTATAAGCCCCAGCCATGAGTTTGAGAGTTTTGCCTCTGCGTTGTTTTTTTCTCTGCTGAAAACATTTCTCTTTACTTTTTTTAGAACCTTTAGTTTTGGTTCTCCTTATCTCCTAAAATCATTCAACGACTCAGAACAGAGTAACTCTCCATGTGACACAGTCTTTTGCCAGTCTTCTCGTAGCTGGTGAAAACTATCATGATTGCTCTATAAATATCTCTGTATCTCAGTCTTGGTCTGTCTTCCCTCCACATGGACACCATACATGTATGTCAAAATTTTTGGTTCTATGCACCAATTATGTCAGTCTTGGTCTATCTTCCCTCCACAAGGACACCATACATGTATGTCATCATTCTTGGATCTATGCACCAATTGTGGATTTTCAGCTGACCAGCGTCTGAAATTCTGCTTGTTCACACTTCCTGACAACTCAAATGTGCTTCATTAAACATTATGAGGTTATTGAGCAAATTCGGATTTTCTTTAATGCATACTAGAAAATCGGTAGCACAGTCAAGTCTGTTAAATTTATCCAGATCATTCAGTTGCTGCATATCTTACAACTTTTAGGGTGGAAATGCAGATGATTATGAATGATGCGATGTAGTGAGTGATCCAACATACCAAGTGCCAAAGCTTGTCTAACAGCTGATCGACGAGGGCTACTAAGCAATGTGTTGCAGACTTCTTGAATTCGTTCAGGTGTCTGCTGAGTTCTTGGATGACCAATAGACTTGTTATTAAGGAAATCAGCGGTTTCCTTAAATTTTTTGACCCACCTCAAAATTGTTCTCCAATCAGAAACATTACCACACGGATGCAATTCAAAATGGCGGCGAAACTTTTGTTGTACAGTAATAGACAATTCTCCACTTTTAAAATAAGTTTCCATGGTGAATGCGCAATGTTGTGTTTGCCAAGAAGCCATCGTTAAAATTTACTGTTTGTCTGCTGCATCCCTGATGCCATGGTTTTTTTCACACATATTCAGTTTCTGCACACTATGTTAGTTAAATCCAGCTATCCGTTATGCCAGACCCTATATTTATTTTTACCTTTTACAGTCTGCCAATTCCAAATTTCTCTCATTTTTGTATTATAATAACGACAACAAACTCTTCCAATCTTGTCTTTACACTAGCTGCCATGACCATATCAAGAATGAGGAAAAAATAACTAAAACAAAACAGTTAGAAATTAAAAGTTATCTATATATCAGCTCAAAATCTTATACGTAATGGACAATGTATGGATTCCCCATCACTCTACATTGTAAGAAACGGACACTGTATAGATTCCCCATCACTCTACACTTGTAAGAAATGGGCACTAGAAAGCAGATAAAAATAAACTAGAAGCAACAAGAATTTGAGAGAAAGATGAGACATGCATACTGAGCTAAAGCTAAACAGTATGGATGGAAGCAACATGAGGCACCAAGAGGAGAGATAATGAGAGACCAACAGAGCATGATCTGCAGAAATACTGCTCAAACATAACGGCCAGCGTGAAACAGTTGGTAAGCACACAGAGAAGAGACTAGTGCAAAATGTTTGAAGTGAATGGAACTTATTGCTGTCTTGTACTGCGTTGAACATCGGATGCTTTGCTGACTGGTTTATGTAAAGAACTTGGCTACCCAACAACAGAAGCTACATGGTGACGCTGAAAATTGGTTATGTGCTCTCACAAAGTGTAACCGATAATGACAAAAATGACAAAAAGTGCACTGTGACATGGATAAGCAATTAAATTAGGCTGGTAATGGTTATGATTTTGTTGAGAAAACTAGAGCGGATGATAAGATGAATAAAGACAGAATTATGAGCATAAGCAATTTCAAAGCCTTCGTGTGGGACGTTACCTAAACTTGGCATAACCCGCTTTAAGCCTTTTCTTGAACTGAATGAGACCCATAATGTCGGTGTAGATGAGATGAACCGGCAGCTCCTTCCGGCTCTGGCACGGTGTTTTTGCAGCCGGGACGTGGTTGAGGATTCTGTGAATATAATCACAAAAAGTTACCCAAAAAAAAAAAAAACACTGACAATAAACCAAATGATTATTTTTTTCAGACTTTGCTCATTTCAAATCTGACATTTGTATAATAATCAAGGAACTGAATACAAGGAGGGAGACAGACAGACACTGGTTGGTTGTGATGGTGGTTGTGGTGGTGGGGGGGGGCGTGTGTGAGATGTGTGCAAAAAATATGCAAATATAGTGACAGTGGAATTTTCTGGGCACAGATTTTACATCCAAGTTAAAAAAAAAAAATCTGATTTAAAATAAAAATGAAAATATATTAATATGAGGCAACAATGAACATGACTATTTAACTTCCGAAACTGTTTCTTGTTTGTGAAATATATGACAAGAGCAGAATTTCATATTTGACATGTTTGTTCTAGAACGTACTTACTCAACCAGCTGCTCTACCTCACTAGTGATGGTAAGTTCATGTCCCAGTATGTACAAGGTTGATATAAGGTCGCTCCACTGGACCAACTCCCCAAGTGGACCTCCTGGATGAAGGATATGATTGTGAGAATACAAACACATAAAACCAGATCCTGACATTAAACAAAAAATGATACTGAAACACTGACATCATAACAGATGGCGACTGCATTACAATGAATTGTATTAACTCTTTCCCTACCATCGGCCTTGTGACGGGCCGCATCCGGTTTCTCTAACTTCTGTCTTCTCATGATGTGTCAGATGATTTAAATGTTTTTATATTTTTTTAACTTATATAATTAAACAGGGTCCAGCATAAAGCATGGCCATGGACTGACAGGCTGTGTGGGCGGTTGCTCCATCTTGTTGAAACCATATTAGTCTCTTATTTCTATTGGCCTACTCTGGAATGAAGTATTCAGTTACCATATGCAAATAAAGATCACTATTAACAGTAAGAGGACACCTGTCTTCGTCTTAAAAACAATATGAGGCAACGACGCTGTATGATGCAACACCAGAGCACACTGTTACTCGTTCACTATGGAGCTGTTTCTCATGCAGTAATTGTGGATTTTCAGCTGACCAGCGTCTGAAATTCTGCTTGTTCACACTTCCTGACAACTCAAAATGTGCTTCATTAAACATTATGAGGTTATTGAGCAAATTCGGATTTTCTTTAATGCATACTAGAAAATCGGTAGCACAGTCAAGTCTGTTAAATTTATCCAGATCATTCAGTTGCTGCATATCTTACAACTTTTAGGGTGGAAATGCAGATGATTATGAATGATGCGATGTAGTGAGTGATCCAACATACCAAGTGCCAAAGCTTGTCTAACAGCTGATCGACGAGGGCTACTAAGCAATGTGTTGCAGACTTCTTGAATTCGTTCAGGTGTCTGCTGAGTTCTTGGATGACCAATAGACTTGTTATTAAGGAAATCAGCGGTTTCCTTAAATTTTTTGACCCACCTCAAATTGTTCTCCAATCAGAAACATTACCACACGGATGCAATTCAAAATGGCGGCGAAACTTTTGTTGTACAGTAATAGACAATTCTCCACTTTTAAAATAAGTTTCCATGGTGAATGCGCAATGTTGTGTTTGCCAAGAAGCCATCGTTAAAATTTACTGTTTGTCTGCTGCATCCCTGATGCCATGGTTTTTTTCACACATATTCAGTTTCTGCACACTATGTTAGTTAAATCCAGCTATCCGTTATGCCAGACCCTATATTTATTTTTACCTTTTACAGTCTGCCAATTCCAAATTTCTCTCATTTTTGTATTATAATAACGACAACAAACTCTTCCAATCTTGTCTTTACACTAGCTGCCATGACCATATCAAGAATGAGGAAAAAATAACTAAAACAAAACAGTTAGAAATTAAAAGTTATCTATATATCAGCTCAAAATCTTATACGTAATGGACAATGTATGGATTCCCCATCACTCTACATTTGTAAGAAACGGACACTGTATAGATTCCCCATCACTCTACACTTGTAAGAAATGGGCACTAGAAAGCAGATAAAAATAAACTAGAAGCAACAAGAATTTGAGAGAAAGATGAGACATGCATACTGAGCTAAAGCTAAACAGTATGGATGGAAGCAACATGAGGCACCAAGAGGAGAGATAATGAGAGACCAACAGAGCATGATCTGCAGAAATACTGCTCAAACATAACGGCCAGCGTGAAACAGTTGGTAAGCACACAGAGAAGAGACTAGTGCAAAATGTTTGAAGTGAATGGAACTTATTGCTGTCTTGTACTGCGTTGAACATCGGATGCTTTGCTGACTGGTTTATGTAAAGAACTTGGCTACCCAACAACAGAAGCTACATGGTGACGCTGAAAATTGGTTATGTGCTCTCACAAAGTGTAACCGATAATGACAAAAATGACAAAAAGTGCACTGTGACATGGATAAGCAATTAAATTAGGCTGGTAATGGTTATGATTTTGTTGAGAAAACTAAGAGCGGATGATAAGATGAATAAAGACAGAATTATGAGCATAAGCAATTTCAAAGCCTTCGTGTGGGACGTTACCTAAACTTGGCATAACCCGCTTTAAGCCTTTTCTTGAACTGAATGAGACCCATAATGTCGGTGTAGATGAGATGAACCGGCAGCTCCTTCCGGCTCTGGCACGGTGTTTTTGCAGCCGGGACGTGGTTGAGGATTCTGTGAATATAATCACAAAAAGTTACCCAAAAAAAAAAAAAACACTGACAATAAACCAAATGATTATTTTTTTCAGACTTTGCTCATTTCAAATCTGACATTTGTATAATAATCAAGGAACTGAATACAAAGGAGGGAGACAGACAGACACTGGTTGGTTGTGATGGTGGTTGTGGTGGTGGGGGGGGGGGGGTGTGAGATGTGTGCAAAAAATATGCAAATATAGTGACAGTGGAATTTTCTGGGCACAGATTTTACTCCAAGTTAAAAAAAAAAATCTGATTTAAAATAAAAATGAAAATATATTAATATGAGGCAACAATGAACATGACTATTTAACTTCCGAAACTGTTTCTTGTTTGTGAAATATATGACAAGAGCAGAATTTCATATTTGACATGTTTGTTCTAGAACGTACTTACTCAACCAGCTGCTCTACCTCACTAGTGATGGTAAGTTCATGTCCCAGTATGTACAAGGTTGATATAAGGTCGCTCCACTGGACCAACTCCCCAAGTGGACCTCCTGGATGAAGGATATGATTGTGAGAATACAAACACATAAAACCAGATCCTGACATTAAACAAAAAATGATACTGAAACACTGACATCATAACAGATGGCGACTGCATTACAATGAATTGTATTAACTCTTTCCCTACCATCGGCCTTGTGACGGGCCGCATCCGGTTTCCACGTTCCTGCCTTGGGCCTTTGGATAGGTCTCTGGTTTGTTTCGCTGTAAAATCGGTTGAGTTTTTAGATCGCATGTTATGTGTATGCGTCACATTTATCCAATATTCTTTTCGCAAAGCATTATTAACAACAGGGGTCAAATGGAGTCAAATTCAATGTTTTCAACCAAAGTTTTCAGCTTTTATGTGTGACCTCGGAGGCCAACATGTCCCCCTACAACTAGAGCACTGTTCTTGAATGTATCCTAAGCAGATCTAGACATATTAAGACTAGAGAAGTAGTTAGAAGGTTATTTCAAACATTATTTTAGTGAGAATGGCACATATAAATCACAATACAACATTGACAAGTCGATCTAGACATCTCAGATGATAAGCAGTGTGGATCTATGCCTAGCCTATGGTAAGCAGGACACAATTACTGTCTAAAAAGACCACATTACTTCTTTTTTCCCTAAAACATTCTGCATTTATGAAATCTTCATGTATTATTTGTTATTTTGAAACAAAATAAGTACACTTGGTTAACATGGAAATACGTGTTTCATTCACTTTTACTAATCTACCCCCTATACATTTCAAGACCCGCGCTTTTACTCTAGCATGCACTAGAATGTCCACATTTTCTTCCTGTGGCATGGGAAGAGTTAAGACTTTTGAAACAAGCTTATCAGTGGGCTCCACCATCTTGGAAGCTGTGGCAAACTCTTCTAAATCAGGCAGGAGAGAATAAGCCTGTTAACAGAAACACTACACATAGGTGGGACTAGGTCTTGGACAAGTCTAGCTTGTCACCCTCCACAGAGGTGGGACTAGGTCTTGGACAAGTCTAGCTTGTCACCCTCCACAGAGGTGGGACTAGGTCTTGGACAAGTCTAGCTTCTCACCCTCCACAGAGGTGGGACTAGGTCTTGGACAAGTCTAGCCTGCCACCCTCCACAGAGGTGGGACTAGGTCTTGGACAAGTCTAGTTTGCCACCCTCCACAGAGGTGGGACTAGGTCTTGGACAAGTCTAGCCTTGCCACCCTCCACAGAGGTGGGACTAGGTCTTGGACAAGTCTAGCCTTGCCACCCTCCACAGAGGTGGGACTAGGTCTTGGACAAGTCTAGCTCGTCACCCTCCACAGAGGTGGGACTAGGTCTTGGACAAGTCTAGCTCGTCACCCTCCACAGAGGTGGGACTAGGTCTTGGACAAGTCTAGCTTCTCACCCTCCACAGAGGTGGGACTAGGTCTTGGATGACCAATAGACTTGTTATTAAGGAAATCAGCGGTTTCCTTAAATTTTTTGACCCACCTCAAAATTGTTCTCCAATCAGAAACATTACCACACGGATGCAATTCAAAATGGCGGCGAAACTTTTGTTGTACAGTAATAGACAATTCTCCACTTTTAAAATAAGTTTCCATGGTGAATGCGCAATGTTGTGTTTGCCAAGAAGCCATCGTTAAAATTTACTGTTTGTCTGCTGCATCCCTGATGCCATGGTTTTTTTCACACATATTCAGTTTCTGCACACTATGTTAGTTAAATCCAGCTATCCGTTATGCCAGACCCTATATTTATTTTTACCTTTTACAGTCTGCCAATTCCAAATTTCTCTCATTTTTGTATTATAATAACGACAACAAACTCTTCCAATCTTGTCTTTACACTAGCTGCCATGACCATATCAAGAATGAGGAAAAAATAACTAAAACAAAACAGTTAGAAATTAAAAGTTATCTATATATCAGCTCAAAATCTTATACGTAATGGACAATGTATGGATTCCCCATCACTCTACATTTGTAAGAAACGGACACTGTATAGATTCCCCATCACTCTACACTTGTAAGAAATGGGCACTAGAAAGCAGATAAAAATAAACTAGAAGCAACAAGAATTTGAGAGAAAGATGAGACATGCATACTGAGCTAAAGCTAAACAGTATGGATGGAAGCAACATGAGGCACCAAGAGGAGAGATAATGAGAGACCAACAGAGCATGATCTGCAGAAATACTGCTCAAACATAACGGCAGCGTGAAACAGTTGGTAAGCACACAGAGAAGAGACTAGTGCAAAATGTTTGAAGTGAATGGAACTTATTGCTGTCTTGTACTGCGTTGAACATCGGATGCTTTGCTGACTGGTTTATGTAAAGAACTTGGCTACCCAACAACAGAAGCTACATGGTGACGCTGAAAATTGGTTATGTGCTCTCACAAAGTGTAACCGATAATGACAAAAATGACAAAAAGTGCACTGTGACATGGATAAGCAATTAAATTAGGCTGGTAATGGTTATGATTTTGTTGAGAAAACTAAGAGCGGATGATAAGATGAATAAAGACAGAATTATGAGCATAAGCAATTTCAAAGCCTTCGTGTGGGACGTTACCTAAACTTGGCATAACCCGCTTTAAGCCTTTTCTTGAACTGAATGAGACCCATAATGTCGGTGTAGATGAGATGAACCGGCAGCTCCTTGGCTCTGGCACGGTGTTTTTGCAGCCGGGACGTGGGTTGAGGATTCTGTGAATATAATCACAAAAAGTTACCCAAAAAAAAAAAAAACACTGACAATAAACCAAATGATTTTTTTTCAGACTTTGCTCATTTCAAATCTGACATTTGTATAATAATCAAGGAACTGAATACAAGGAGGGAGACAGACAGACACTGGTTGGTTTGTGATGGTGGTTGTGGTGGTGGGGGGGGGGGGGTGTGAGATGTGTGCAAAAAATATGCAAATATAGTGACAGTGGAATTTTCTGGGCACAGATTTTACATCCAAGTTAAAAAAAAAAAATCTGATTTAAAATAAAATGAAAATATATTAATATGAGGCAACAATGAACATGACTATTTAACTTCCGAAACTGTTTCTTGTTTGTGAAATATATGACAAGAGCAGAATTTCATATTTGACATGTTTGTTCTAGAACGTACTTACTCAACCAGCTGCTCTACCTCACTAGTGATGGTAAGTTCATGTCCCAGTATGTACAAGGTTGATATAAGGTCGCTCCACTGGACCAACTCCCCAAGTGGACCTCCTGGATGAAGGATATGATTGTGAGAATACAAAAAAAAAAAAAACACTGACAATAAACCAAATGATTATTTTTTTCAGACTTTGCTCATTTCAAATCTGACATTTGTATAATAATCAAGGAACTGAATACAAGGAGGGAGACAGACAGACACTGGTTGGTTGTGATGGTGGTTGTGGTGGTGGGGGGGGGGGGGTGTGAGATGTGTGCAAAAAATATGCAAATATAGTGACAGTGGAATTTTCTGGGCACAGATTTTACATCCAAGTTAAAAAAAAAAATCTGATTTAAAATAAAAATGAAAATATATTAATATGAGGCAACAATGAACATGACTATTTAACTTCCAAAACTGTTTCTTGTTTGTGAAATATATGACAAGAGCAGAATTTCATATTTGACATGTTTGTTCTAGAGCGTACTTACTCAACCAGCTGCTCTACCTCACTAGTGATGGTAAGTTCATGTCCCAGTATGTACAAGGTTGATATAAGGTCGCTCCACTGGACCAACTCCCCAAGTGGACCTCCTGGATGAAGGATATGATTGTGAGAATACAAACACATAAAACCAGATCCTGACATTAAACAAAAAATGATACTGAAACACTGACACCATAACAGATGGCGACTGCATTACAATGAATTGTATTAACTCTTTCCCTACCATTGGCCTCGTTGCGGACCGCATCCGGTTTCCACGCTCCTGCCTTGGGCCTTTGTATAGGTCTCTGGTTTGTTTCGCTGTAAAATCGGCTGAGCTTTTAGATCGCATGTTATGTGTATGCGTCACATTAATCCAGCATTCTTTTTGCAAAGCATTATTAACAATAGGGGTCAAATGGAGTCAAATTCAATGTTTTCAACCAAAGTTTTCAGCTTTTATGTATGACCTCGGAGGCCAACATGTCCCCCTACAGTAGAGCACTGTTCTTGAATGTATCCTAAGCAGATATAGACATATTAAGACTAGAGAAGTAGTTAGAAGGTTATTTCAAACATTATTTTAGTGAGAATGGCACATATAAATCACAGTACAACATTGACAAGTTGATCTAGACATCTCAGATGATAAGCAGTGTGGATCTATGCCTAGCCGATGGTAAGTAGGACACAATTATTGTCTAAAAAGAACACAGTACTTCTTTTTTCCCTAAAACATTCTGCATTTATGAAATCTTCATGCATTTTTTGTTATTTTGAAACATAGTAAGTACACTTGGTTAACATGGAAATACGTGTTTCATTCACTTTTACTAATCTACCCCTATACATTTCAAGACCCGCACTTTTACTCTGGCATGCACTAGAATGTCCACATTTTCTTCCTGTGGCATGGGAAGAGTTAAGACTTTTGAAACAAGCTTATCACCCTCCACAGAGGTGGACTAGGTCTTGGACAAGTCTAGCCTGCCACCCTCCACAGAGGTGGACTAGGTCATGGACAAGTCTAGCCTGCCACCCTCCACAGAGGTGGGACTAGGTCATGGACAAGTCTAGCTTGTCACCCTCCACAGAGGTGGGACTAGGTCTTGGACAAGTCTAGCTTCTCGCCCTCCACAGAGGTGGGACTAGGTCTTGGACAAGTCTAGCTTCTCACCCTCCACAGAGGTGGGACTAGGTCTTGGACAAGTCTAGCTTGCCACCCTCCACAGAGGTGGGACTAGGTCTTGGACAAGTCTAGCTTCTCACCCTCCACAGAGGTGGGACTAGGTCTTGGACAAGTCTAGCTTCTCACCCTCCACAGAGGTGGGACTAGGTCATGGACAAGTCTAGCTTGCCACCCTCCACAGAGGTGGGACTAGGTCTTGGACAAGTCTAACTTCTCACCCTCCACAGAGGTGGGACTAGGTCTTGGACAAGTCTAGCTTCTCACCCTCCACAGAGGTGGGACTAGGTCTTGGACAAGTCTAGCTTCTCACCCTCCACAGAGGTGGGACTAGGTCTTGGACAAGTCTAGCTTCTCACCCTCCACAGAGGTGGGACTAGGTCTTGGACAAGTCTAGCTTCTCACCCTCCACAGAGGTGGGACTAGGTCTTGGACAAGTCTAGCCTGCCACCCTCCACAGAGGTGGGACTAGGTCTTGGACAAGTCTAGCCTGCCACCCTCCACAGAGGTGGGACTAGGTCTTGGACAAGTCTAGCTTGTCACCCTCCACAGAGGTGGGACTAGGTCTTGGACAAGTCTAGCTTCTCACCCTCCACAGAGGTGGGACTAGGTCTTGGACAAGTCTAGCTTCTCACCCTCCACAGAGGTGGGACTAGGTCTTGGACAAGTCTAGCTTCACCCTCCACAGGTGGGACTAGGTCTTGGACAAGTCTAGCTCTCACCCTCCACAGAGGTGGGACTAGGTCTTGGACAAGTCTAGCTCGTCACCCTCCACAGAGGTGGGACTAGGTCTTGGACAAGTCTAGCCTGCCACCCTCCACAGAGGTGGGACTAGGTCTTGGACAAGTCTAGCCTGCCACCCTCCACAGAGGTGGGACTAGGTCTTGGACAAGTCTAGCTTGTTACCCTCCACAGAGGTGGGACTAGGTCTTGGACAAGTCTAGCCTGCCACCCTCCACAGAGGTGGGACTAGGTCTTGGACAAGTCTAGCCTGCCACCCTCCACTACCTGTGCTTTTATTCCAGAACAAGCATGTGCTACACATAGCCAACTGTCCTATTCTAGACCTTGCCATGATCTCCAGAGTCATCAGCTGCTAGGACAGCTCTAGATCTTCCACACCCCTGATAACAGCTGACCCATTGGTCAAACCAAACCTTCCACACCCCTGATAACAGCTGACCCATTGGTCCAACCAAACCTTCCACACCCCTGATAACAGCTGACCCAGTGGTCAAACCAAACCTTCCACACCCCTGATAACAGCTGACCCATTGGTCCAACCAAACCTTCCACACCCCTGATAACAGCTGACCCATTGGTCAAACCAAACCTTCCACACCCCTGGTAACAGCTGACCCATTGGTTCAACCAAACCTTCCACACCCCTGATAACAGCTGACCCATTGGTCAAACCAAACCTTCCACACCCCTGATAACAGCTGACCCAGTGGTCAAACCAAACCTTCCACACCCCTGATAACAGCTGACCCAGTGGTCAAACCAAACCTTCCACACCCCTGATAACAGCTGACCCAGTGGTCAAACCAAACCTTCCACACCCCTGATAACATCTGACCCAGTGGTCCAACCAAACCTTCCACACCCCTGATAACAGCTGACCCAGTGGTCCAACCAAACCTTCCACACCCCTCATAACAGCTGACCCATTGGTCCAACCAAACCTTCCACACTCCTGATAACAGCTGAGCCAGTTGTCCAACCAAACCTTCCACACTCCTGATAACATCTGACCCAGTGTCCCAAACTAAACTTTCCACACTCCTGATAACATCTGACCCAGTGGCCCAACTAAACCTTCCACACCCCCTCCCCCAATAACATCTGACCCAGTGGCCCAACTAAACCTTCCACACCCCCCCATAACATCTGATCCAGTGGTCCAACTAAACCTTCCACACCCCCCCCCCCCGGTAACAGGTGACCCAGTGGCCCAACTAAACCTTCCACACCCCCTCCCCAATAACATCTGACCCAGTGGCCCAACTAAACCTTCCACATCCCTGATAACAGCTGACCCAATGGCCCAACTAAATCTTCCATACCCACCCCCATAACAGTTGACCCAGTGGCCAAAACAAAACCTTCCACACCCCTGATAACAGCTGACCCAGTGGTCCAACCAAACCTTCCACACCCCTGATAACAGCTGACCCATTGGTCAAACCAAACCTTCCACACCCCTGATAACAGCTGACCCAGTGGTCAAACCAAACCTTCCACACCCCTGATAACAGCTGACCCAGTGGTCAAACCAAACCTTCCACACCCCTGATAACAGCTGACCCAGTGGTCAAACCAAACCTTCCACACCCCTGATAACATCTGACCCAGTGGTCCAACCAAACCTTCCACACCCCTGATAACAGCTGACCCAGTGGTCCAACCAAACCTTCCACACCCCTCATAACAGCTGACCCATTGGTCAAACCAAACCTTCCACACCCCTCATAACAGCTGAGCCAGTTGTCCAACCAAACCTTCCACACTCCTGATAACATCTGACCCAGTGGTCAAACCAAACCTTCCACACCCCTGATAACAGCTGACCCAGTGGTCAAACCAAACCTTCCACACCCCTGATAACATCTGACCCAGTGGTCCAACCAAACCTTCCACACCCCTGATAACAGCTGACCCAGTGGTCCAACCAAACCTTCCACACCCCTCATAACAGCTGAGCCAGTTGTCCAACCAAACCTTCCACACTCCTGATAACAGCTGAGCCAGTTGTCCAACCAAACCTTCCACACTCCTGATAACATCTGACCCAGTGTCCCAAACTAAACTTTCCACACTCCTGATAACAGCTGACCCAGTGGCCCAACTAAACCTTCCACACCCCCTCCCCAATAACATCTGACCCAGTGGCCCAACTAAACCTTCCACACCCCCCCATAACATCTGACCCAGTGGTCCAACCAAACCTTCCACACCCCCCCCCCCCGGTAACAGGTGACCCAGTGGCCCAACTAAACCTTCCACACCCCCTCCCCAATAACATCTGACCCAGTGGCCCAAACTAAACCTTCCACATCCCTGATAACAGCTGACCCAATGGCCCAACTAAATCTTCCACACCCACCCCCATAACAGTTGACCCAGTGGCCCAAACAAAACCTTCCACACCTCCCCATAACATCTGACCCAGTGACCCAACTAAACCTTACACACCCCCTCCACATTAACATCTGATCCAGTGGCCCAAACTAAACCTTCCATATCTCTGATAACAGCTGACCCATTGGAACAACTAAACCTTCCACACCCCCCCATAACATCTGACCCAGTGGCCCAAACTAAACCTTCCACATCCCTGATAACAGCTGACCCAGTGGCCCAAGCCCCAACTAAACCTTCCACACCCCCTCCCCAATAACATCTGACCCAGTGGCCCAAACAAAACCTTCCACCCCCCCCTGATAACATCTGACCCAGTGGCCCAACTAAACCTTACACACCCCCTCCCCAATAACATCTGACCCAGTGGCCCAACTAACCTTCCACACCCCCCCCCCCGATAACAGCTGACCCAGTGGCCCAAACTAAACCTTCCACATCCCTGATAACAGCTGACCCAATGGCCCAACTAAATCTTCCACACCCCCCCCCATACAGTTGACCCAGTGGCCAAAACAAAACCTTCCACACCCCCCCCCCATAACATCTGACCCAGTGGCCCAACTAAACCTTACACACCCCCTCCCCAATAACATCTGATCCAGTGGCCCAACTAAACCTTCCATATCTCTGATAACAGCTGACCCATTGGAACAACTAAACCTTCCACACCCCCCCAATAACAGCTGACCCATGGCCCAACTAAACCTTCCACATCCCTGATAACAGCTGACCCAGTGGCCCAACTAAATCTTCCACCCCCCCCCCCATAACAGTTGACCCAGTGGCCCAAACAAAACCTTCCACCCCCCCCGCCCCCCCCCCCCCGATAACATCTGACCTAGTGGCCCAACTAAATCGTCCACACCCCCCCGCCCCGATAACAGTTGACCCAGTGGCCCAAACAAAACCTTCTACACCCCCCCCCCCCCGATAACATCTGACTCAGTGGCCCAACTAAACCTTCCATATCTCTGATAACAGCTGACCCAGTGCCCCAACTAAACCTTCCACATCCCCTCCCCCTGATAACAGCTGACCCATGGCCCAACTAAACCTTCCACACACCCCCTAATAATATCTGACACAGTGGCCCAACTAAACCTTCCACACCCCCCCCCCCCCATAAGAGCTGACCCAGTGGCCCAAACAAAACCTTCCACACACCCCCTAATAATATCTGACACAGTGGCCCAAACTAAACCTTCCACACCCCCCCCCCGATAACAGCTGACCCAGTGGCCCAAACAAAACCTTCCACATCCCTGATAACAGCTGACCCAGTGGCCCCAAACTAAACCTTCCACTTCCCCCTGATAACAGCTGACCCAGTGGCCCAACTAAACCTTCCACACCCCCCTCTGATAACAGCTGACCCAGTGGCCCAACTAAACCTTCCACACCCCCCTCTGATAACAGCTGACCCAGTGGCCCAACTAAACCTTACACATCCCTGATAACAGCTGACCCAGTGACCCAAACTAAACCTTCCACATCCCTGATAACAGCTGACCCAGTGGCCCAAACTAAACCTTCCACATCCCTGATAACAGCTGACCCAGTGGCCCAACTAAACCTTTCACACTCCCCTCTGATAACAGCTGACTCAGTGGCCCAAACTAAACCTTCCACATCCCTGATAACAGCTGACCCAGTGGCCCAACTAAACCTTCCACACACCCCCCCCCCGATAACAGCTGACCCAGTGGCCCAACTATACCTTCCACACCCCCCTCTGATAACAGCTGACCCAGTGGCCCAACTATACCTTCCACACCCCCCTCTGATAACAGCTGACCCAGTGGCCCAACTAAACCTTCCACACGCCCCTCTGATAATAGCTGACCCAGTGGCCCAACTAAACCTTCCACACCCCCTCATCCCACCAACCAAAAGACACATGTTCTGACCTATTAAAAACCTGGTACTCCCAAGTACATGATCTCTCAAGTGAACTGTGAAATAATGGAACATGAGACAAGACACTTATGTCAGTATGTTACCTTTAAACTGCATTTCTGCAAACTTCCAGCCCGACTGTTTGCTAAGTAGTCCCAAGTGTACCAGAATCTGAGAAACGAATGAGATATAATACAATACAACTCTTAGTATGCTAGAATGACTATACACCACAGTCTTGACTTAGAAGGATATCAATGTAGGTCTCAGCTTGCAGAATAATAATTTAACAAGTCATGCTTAAGGCATTTTAACAGTCTCCAGCTTGGGAGAATAATAATTTAACACACTGATAATAATTTAATATACTCTGCTCGAGAGAACAGCAACCTAATGATCTCTGCTTGAGAAGATAACAATTTAACAGTCTCTGCTTGGGGGAGTAACAATTTAATGCTCTTTGCTTGGAAGAATAACAATTTAACACTGTGACTGAGGGAATAACAATGTAACACTAACTGGTAGAACAATTTAACTCTCTGCTTGTGAGAATAACAATTTAACACTCTCTGCTTGTGAGAATAACAACAGTCTCTACTTGGGAGAATAACAATTTTAACACATTTTGTGTGGGAGAATAACAATTGTCTCTACTTTGGAGAATAACAATTTAACACTCTCTCTTTGGGAACGTAGCAATTTAATAGTCTCTACTTCAGGAAATAAGAATTCAAAACTCTTCTCTGGAGATTAACAATTTAACACTCTCTGCTTGAGAGATTAACAATTTAATACTCTCTTTGGGAGAATAACAATAGTCTCTATGTGGGAGAATAAGAATCCAACATTCTTCTTGGGAGAATAAAAATGTAATACTCTCTGATTGGGAGAATAACAATTAAACAGTTTTTGTTTGGGAGAATAACAGTCTCTGTTTATGACAAAGTTTACTTTAAGCTAGACCTGCACATACAAGCAAGTCTACTTTATGGATGGATGGATGTACTTCAAGTATACCTTCTGTTTAGGCCTGCTGTTCATATCATATTTTGTCATCAGATTGGATGCTGCCTCACTCCATCTTTGCCACATCCGACTAATCCGCATACGAATCCAGGCATAGCCTTGGCGTTCATTTGGGTCAACCAGGATATTCAAGAGGGGCTGTAACTCTAGTGTAACGGAGGCCTGGAGATAAGAGCACATACTTACGATGCCAAAACTTGTTTTCACATACAATAATTAAACCCATCCTCACTGCTAACAGTTCCACACAACATAAAACTTATTTTAGAACTCATCACAGCAAAACCTTCTGCTCTGAGCAAACTGGTGTCGCCACTGTTCCGTTTGCTGTAGGGTACATCTTTTCCATTCATTAGCCACTGATGATGATGATGATGATGATGATGATGACAGACAAGAATGATAGAGGACTGTCTCTGTTTCTCTAATTTCCCAGACCATGCACAGCAAAATCAGCAGTGAGCCACCACATCCATGGCCCCCCCCCCCCCCCCCCACCAAACTTCAGCAAGTCAAAGGCTGAACTTCTTTCGTCAGACAGCTCCCTGTTTCCAGAAGCTATTTCCAGGGATGAGAACAAGTTCTTGGCTGGCTATGATTGGTCAGTCTGGGCAGTTGAAGTCCCTATCTAAATATTTAAATGCCCCTATTCTGCATCAAATGCACCATGTGTTGTGTTGGTTTCCCTTCATTAGTAAAATGTACTCCTATGGCATGCCATATTTTAGGATTTCCTCTCTCTTATCTCCTCAACTTAAGAGCTCCACAAACTGTACACACCAGGATTAAGGATTAAAAACAAAACAACTTTTTCTACAATGATGATCAGTCTTCAGTTGGACACTCTGCCAGCTAGACCACCTTTGTTGTGTACTCAGTGTTTCTGTCTGTTTCTCAGTTCCCAATATCTAATCTCAACTAACTGGTCACTCTGCCAGCTAGACCACCTCTATTCTGTAGTCTTCCTGTTTGCTTCTCAGTTCTCGATGTCTTACTCCTGTCAGTCTCCAGTGCAATGGATCCTGTAGAACCTGGAACTATGTCTAGTTCTAACTAGACGTAACAGTCTTCAAGGGCCCCAGCTACACCCAACCAATTATGGCCTCTAGTCAATGCACTTTATACAGGCCCAATGAAAGGGTAGAGGACCAGGGATGTACTTGGGGCCAGGGATGTACTTGGGGCCAGGGATGTACTTGGGGCCAGGGATGTACTTGGGGCCAGGGATGTACTTGGGACCAGGGATGTACTTGGGGCCAGGGATGTACTTGGGGCCAGGGATGTACTTGGGCCCAGGATTGTTGATGGAGCCTGGCAGCCTTGCCTTCCCCTCTTCTATTATTAGCATCAAAATTCAGGAAGATGTATACAAGAGTTACTCTTCATGTTTAGATATCACCCTCATCAACATCAGTCCTATGTACTCCCAATGGAGCATAAGGTATCAACAAAAGTTCTCCAGCCAATCCTGTCTTGAGCAAGTTGGGATATCTCGAACCATATCTTTCCCTTTCCGTTAGCTCTTCCTGTATTATACATCTCCATGTCCCCAATGGTCTGACCCTCATTCTTTTCCCTTGAGGTGTCCAAGTCAAGGTGGTACAGGGGTGTCTTTTTTTTTTTCCATTCATTGTATGTAGCCCAGCCATTTCCATCTTCATCTTTTGAACTCTTTAGTAATGTTCTCAATGCTGCTCATTTGGTTATTTCCTTGTTAGTCACATGTTTTTTCCAGAGTATTCTTAAAATTCTCCTGAGGCATCTTCCTTCAAATCCTCTTAATCTGCTTTCGAATTTCCAATTGGTTATCCATGTTTCGGCTACATATAATAAAACAGAGTATACATTAGATCTGTAGATTCTGAGCTCGAAGTCTGTATGGAGAATGGGAGATTTGGATGTTTATATATGGGGCCCCATAATAACTGACCCCAGAACCTGACCTGGGTCCCCAGTCCTGACCACACACAGGAACAGACTCAATGACCTCCTGACATTAGGGTCAGGTACAAATGAATGAAGCTGGACATGAAAGATAATCACTCACTTCCATGGGATTACAGAGAACAAGATGGAACAAAAATGTGATGGCTACTCACGTAAGTGACCCTCGTGTCCACCATAGTTTTGTTCCTGGTGCCAGACCAGGCCCGGCGTGGACAGAACTCTTCCACCTTCAAGATGCACAAAAACATGATCAGGTGACAGTAAAATTATTACAACACAGGGGTGAAAGAGTAGTACTGTCAGAAATGAACTGTCATATCATGCATAGGTTATGTGCTCTAGCTGAACTAGCTGTTAAAGCAGGTTCCTGACATACTTTTGTTGGTGGAACATGCATCTGATGAGGATAGTATTTCCAATATCTTATCTTATATCTTATATCCTTCCCGTGCCGTTAAATGTCACATAGGGGTTGCAAAGTAGTTCGCCAATTTGTCCTGTCTTCGGCGAGTCTTTCAACCTCATCAAAGGATTTTATGCCTGTTAATTTGGCCTCTCTTAACAATGTCCTCTTCAGAGTTTCACGCGGTCTGCCTCTTTTTCTTCGGCCTATTGTGTTCCACTTGATAGCTTGTTTTGGGATTCTCTGATCATTTCTTCTCATCAAGTGACCAACATATGTCCATCTCCTTTTCCTGATCACCCATGAGACTGGTTGTTGTTCAGTCATCTGTCTTATCTCTGCATTGTTCTTGAATTCGTTCCACTTGATGTCGAGTATTTTCCTTAGGCATTTGTTTTCAAAAGAGTCTAATTTCTTTTCTATTTCTTTAGTTGTTTTCCAGGTTTCACATGCATAAATGAGGGTGGATATTACATTTGAATTGAATAGTCTTAACTTGGTTTTTGTGCTTATAACTTTTGAATTCCATATGTTCTCATGATTCTTGAAGATTTCTGATATACACAAGAATATATTGCACATACAGCTGTCAGTCACTAAAAGGATTATTAAAAACATCAGACAAATCCATCAAGCAACATCTCAATGAATAAATGCAAAGCAACTTCCTCCAAAGTACCTATCACATATGGCTCAACAGATTACATGTAGCCAAGGCCAGTGGTTGCAAATCTCAACTAAATGCTAGATCAAGGACAACACACAATCAACAAAACACTGGAGTCATCTCCCTATAAACACAAGAAGGAAATCCTGATGTCAAAGGATGACCACGTATGGGCATGCCCTGAGTGTAATAAAGCCACTCCCTAGGACCAGCGACAGAGCTAGGCCCGTTTTTTACAGTTACAATTACTGTCTACTTCTGCTACAAGTTAAAACAATATGTACTGTCTCCTTCTTAAACAAGTTACAACATTTCATGTCCACCAATCTACGCTTTTTCACTTTTTCTACACAGACTGTATATTTCCTGCTCATTTTTAAGCTGTAAGTGTGGAGGTGATTTTTATGGGCATGCATCTTTCTCATCACAACATATACCTGTGACATATTCCCATCGCAATATATGCATGTGACATATTCCCATCACAGCACATGAATGTGATATATTCCTATCGTAACATATGCCAGTGAGATGTGGACACTTAACAAAACAGCTGAGAAACACATAAATGCCTTTGAATGTTAATGCTACAGAAGAGTTCTTCAAATATCATGGACACAAAAAAATAATAAATATATCCATACAACTTAATACTGAAGAAGGCTGGCTAGTAAAGAGGATTAAACAGAGAATATTTTTGACATATTAAATGTCATGATAATCTAGAGAAGACCGTCTTGGAAGAGAATATAATGGAAAAAAGAAAGAGAAGAAGACCAAGGAAAAGATAGCTGCAAGGCATCATTGATGATCTGCAAATGGAAGTATCAGCAGCAGGCCATCTTGCTCACAACTGAGAGGCCTACAGGAGAGCTGTTAGGGAGGTAAAGTTCTAAAAGGGACATCCAAATGAATGAATGAATGAAGTGTGGAGGTGTGTCTAACTAATATCTACATTAAATGCACAAAATTCAACACAAATACAAAACTTATCTATGAATGTCATGAAGGGATAAGAATCTTCTAATTTTAACCTTACCTCACTGAGATACATGATAATGGAGCAGTCTGAACCATCAACTCCATAACCTTCGTAGCAGGGGTCAGATTTCCACATTTTGCGCATCCACTAGGATAAAAATGATTTATTTCACAGACCAATCTGACAATTTTTCTTTGTAGCTGATCAGAAAGGAGCATCTACATATCTCTGTGTCTTTCTTCAAAAGTCAATTCTTTTCATTTTATCATGATTCTTTGGGATTCTAGGGAATGATTACTTCAGTGTACTATTTTTTTTTCATTAAAAAGTTTATTCTAAGTCATCTAATGCTCAGCTATCAAAGTCTCAAAGCATGCTTCCTATTCTACTATCAGTTACCATGTTCCAATAAGAAGTAATACCCCTATGTACACTTCATAAAGCTTGGATTTAGTTTAAGATTTGGTTTCTGTTTGTGTTGAGACAGAATTTGCACTTGTAACCTGCCATCTGTGATATCTTGTCTTCTAGGCAGCCAAACTATGCCAGTGATTTAGCCTATCATGTCTGATCTGAAGGTTTTTGTGATTTTTTTTTTTTTTAGTTTCAATTTCTTGTTATCGATCCATGCTCTCTAGACACCCCCCACACAAACAGCTCAAATTCATTAAAGCTTAACACAGAAAATAGACAGCAGTGAAATACCTAAAACAAAAAAAAAAGACCAATGAAATACATAAAACAAAAAAAAACAGCAATGAAATACCTAAAATAAAAAACAGCAATGAAATACCTAAAACAATAGAACAGTAATGAAATATCTAAAACCAAAAAACAGCATTGAAATACCTAAAACAAAAGCAAAAAAACAGCAAAGAAATACTTCAAACAAAAAAAAGCAATGAAATAAACAGAAAAAAAGGCAGTGAAATACCCAAAACAGAAAAAAAACAGCAATATAATACCTAAAACAGAAAAAAACAGCAATGAAATACCTAAAACACAAAAAACAGCAATGAAATACCTAAAACAAAAAAACAGCAATGAAATACTCAAAATAAAAAACAGCAATGAAATACCCACAACAAAAAAAAGCAATGAAATAACCAAAACAAAAAAAAACAGCAATTAAATATCCAAAACAGAAGAAACAGCAATGAAATACACAAAACAGAAAGAACAGCAATGAAATACCTAAAACAGAAAAAACTGCAATGAAACACACAAAACAAAAAGAAACAGCAATGAAACGCCCAAAAAAAAGAAACATCTATGAAACATCCAAAACAACAAAAAAAGAAACAGCAATGAAACACCCAAAAGAGAAGAAACAACAATGAAACACCCAAAACAGAAGAAACAGCAATGAAACATTATAGCATTATAGGCTAGGGGTTATAAACAGGATTGGTATTTAGGAAATAATAGAGTGAGTACCCTTGTTTGAAAGGTAGGTTGGCTGAGACAATTGAGCAGGGGTCCTGGGAAAAGCGTGCAGCATGGAGAAAACTGAGTGGGTAGGGATAGTATAAATACCACTCATGATTAGTCAAAGGGGAGAGCCTTACTTGATTGTTGTAGCAGGAGCCTTACTTGTTTGTGTGTAGGGGGAGCCTTACTTGTTTGTGTTGTAGGAAGAACCTTGCTAGTTTTTTGACGTAAATGGAGTCTTGTTAGGAAGAGTTTTTTGTAGTGGTAGTTTTTGGTATTTAGTTGGAGGATTTAGGTTTTCTTGTGTAGGCTGAGGGTTTTGGTGGAACGTTGTAAGTATGGTTTTATGTGTATAAGGACAATGTAAGGTTTTCTGCCCATATGGCGTAGAGTTCTCTCACGCCGGGCATTGTCATTGTAATTTCTGTCCAGCCTGATGGCTACGTTTCCATCCTCATAATTTCACCCCTCATTTTGTCCATCAATAAACGTGTTTTGTCTGAAGATATAACTACACCAATTGGCTTTGTTGGAATTCTCATTGTTGACCAGTTTGTTTTGGTTGGAAGACTGCCAAGTTATGTTAAGTTGTTGTATCTGTATTATTCTGTGGAGTTGGAAGCCTGGGTGTCTTGTTGTATTTTCTCAGTGTGTAGCATAGAAAATTAGGTGGTTTTAGAACACCAACAACAAGAAGAAATTTATAAGATGAAAATGTACTCTACAAGAAGATTTAATCAAACCAGTTGGAAAACAATTTCAAATGTAGCCTAGAAAATCATTTCAGTTGGCACCAATGCTATTTCAGTGGTGCCTTAGAATTCTAAATAGTAATTCTGTTACAATATTCAAACTGAAGAAACAGCAATGAAACACCCAAAACAGAAAAAACAGCAATGAAACACCCAAAACAAAAATAAACAGCAATGAAACACCCAAAACAGAAGAAACAGCAATGAAACACCCAAAACAGAAGAAACAGCAATGAAATACCCAAAACAAAAAGAAACAGCAATTAATGTATTTTTCAGTTTCCTGACAGACTCTTAAAAAGGACATAGAACCAAACACTAAGACAGAAGATTACAAGCACACAAAGACAGAAAGAAGATTACAAGCACACAAAGACAGACAGAAGATTACAAGCACACAAAGACAGACAGAAGATTAAAAGCACACAAAGACAGAAAGAAGATTACAAGCACACAAAGACAGAAAGAAGATTACAAGCACACAAAGACAGACAGAAGATTACAAGCACACAAAGACAGAAAGAAGATTACAAGCACACAAAGACAGAAAGAAGATTACAAGCACACAAAGACAGACAGAAGATTACAAGCACACAAAGACAGAAAGAAGATTACAAGCACACAAAGACAGAAAGAAGATTACAAGCACACAAAGACAGAAAGAAGATTACAAGCACACAAAGACAGACAGAAGATTAAAAGCACATAAAGACAGAAAGAAGATTACAAGCACACAAAGACAGAAAGAAGATTACAAGCACACAAAGACAGACAGAAGATTACAAGCACACAAAGACAGACAGAAGATTACAAGCACACAAAGACAGAAGATTACAAGCACACAAAGACAGACAGAAGATTACAAGCACACAAAGACAGACAGAAGATTACAAGCACACAAAGACAGACAGAAGATTACAAGCACACAAAAACAGACAGAAGATTACAAGCACACAAGATCCTTGCAAAACTCAGACACCACTGAAACTGTGGCTGTCTAGTATAAGATAATTCAAATATCATTTGGTATCAGAGTCTCTGGCCATGTTCAAAACCAGACTTGACAGCAAGGATTACTGTAAGACTTCAGTGTAACTAATCACCCTGTCAAAAAACAAGATACCCTGCTGCTATTCAAATATAAGATTTTATCACATTACTGTTTGCTCCTTTAGACCTTCCAACTTTGTACTCAACTAAAGTCTAATAACTGACAGTGATTAATGTTTGAACAATGCTGCACTTCACCTGAATGTAAAAGTTCTGGTGGAGAAGAGTGTACTAGCTAATTCAGTCCTCTTTAGACACAATATGTTATGGGAAGACACTGATTTTTGTCTTCTAAGTATATTTTGTCTTTGTATTTTCTATATTTGCTTCTTTTTTTTGTGTGTGTGTGGAAAAGTTTTTAATGAGTATGTCCCGGGCATTGATCTTGGCATCATTTTGAAAACTCAAGGTGACTTATCACCTACAAACTGACAAATCCTGGACCATAGCAGTGTTATGTGACTTCAAAGTGAATTGCGACCTTCAGACTGGACTCTCCTAGATCCTGGCAGTGTTATGTGACCTAAAAGTGAGCTGGGATCTTCAAACTGGACTCTCTAGATCCTGGCAGTGTTATGTGACCTCAAAGTGAGTTGCGACCTTCAAACTGGACTCTCTAGATCCTAGCAGTGTTATATGACCTCAAAGTGAACTGCGACCTTCATACTGAACTCTCCTAGATCCTAGCAGTGTTATGTGACCTCAAAGTGAACTGTGACCTTCATATTGAACTCTCCTAGATCCTAGAAGTGTTATATGACCTCAAAGTGAACTGCGACCTTCATACTGAACTCTCCTAGATCCTAGCAGTGTTATGTGACCTCAAGTGAGTTGCAATCTTCAAACTGAACTCTCCTAGATCCTAGCAGTGTTATGTGACCTCAAAGTGAGTTGTGACCTTCATACTGAACTCTCCTAGATCCTAGCAGTGTTATGTGACCTCAAAGTGAACTGTGACCTTCATACTGAACTCTCCTAGATCCTAGCAGTGTTATGTGACCTCAAAGTGAACTGTGACCTTCATACTGAACTCTCCTAGATCCTAGCAGTGTTATGTGACCTCAAAGTGAACTGTGACCTTCATACTGAACTCTCCTAGATCCTAGCAGTGTTATGTGACCTCAAAGTGAGTTGTGACCTTCATACTGAACTCTCCTAGATCCTGGCAGTGTTATGTGACCTCAAAGTGAGTTGCGACCTTCAAACTGAACTCTCCTAGATCCTAGCAGTGTTATGTGAACTCTCCTAGATCCTAGCAGTGTTATGTGAACTCTCCTATATCCTAGCAGTGTTATGTGAACTCTCCTAGATCCTAGCAGTGTTATGTGAACTCTCCTAGATCCTAGCAGTATTATGTGAACTCTCCTAGATCCTAGCAGTGTTATGTGAACTCTCCTATATCCTAGCAGTGTTATGTGAACTCTCCTAGATCCTAGCAGTGTTATGTGAACTCTCCTAGATCCTAGCAGTGTTATGTGAACTCTCCTAGATCCTAGCAGTGCTCAAAAACCTCAAACTGAGCTGCGACCCAATAACTCCAGGTCTAAGAACAAAACAAAGAAATGATAACAACATATTTACTAACATCACAGAGAAAAAATAACAACATAACATATTTACTAACATCACAGAGAAAAGATAACAACATAACATAATTACTAACATCACAGAGAAAAGATAACAACATAACATAATTACTAACATCACAGAGAAAAGATAACAACATAACATAATTACTAACATCACAGAGAAAAGATAACAACATAACATATTTACTAACATCACAGAGAAAAGATAACAACATAACATATTTACTAACATCACAGAGAAAAGATAACAAAATAACATATCTGCTAACATTACACTAAAAGGATAACAACATAACATATTTGCTAACATCACAACAAACATAACTGAAAAAAAAACAAACAAACCAGCTCACTTCAATTTTCTGAGGACACTCTGGAAACTGCTGCTTATCCTCCTCTGTCAGCTCACATTTTTCCCATTTTCCCTGCAACAAATCTGAAATGAGAGCACAATCAGGATCACTCCCAAAAAAAAAAAATCCTCCAAAAAGGCATCTTACAGATACTTGTAATCAAAGAAACTTTTGGGTACCTGAGAGTGAAATAGCTCTTCTCATCATCTCTGAAGTTCTATGTCTGAAGCAAGCACACATCAGTGGTTTGTGCAAGATCTGAAGCAGCATTTTTTCTCAGCAACTTATCATGGCTGATTTTATCAAGATATGACTAACATAACTCAGCAACTTATCATGGCTGATCCTATCATGATATGACTAACATAACTCAGCAACTTCTCATGGCTGATCCTATCAAGATATGACTAACATAACTCAGCAACTTATCATGGCTGATCCTATCATGATATGACTAACATAACTCAGCAACTTCTCATGGCTGATCCTATCATGATATGACTAACATAACTCAGCAACTTATCATGGCTGATCCTATCAAGATATGACTAACATAACTCAGCAACTTCTCATGGCTAATCCTACCAAACTATGACTAACACAATTAGCCACAGTAACTCCCCTGGGAAGAACTGTGTTAAGAACACACTTATTAAGTCTGTCTTTGTGAGACAGGGAACATAGATCTGTTTGCTTAAAAACTCTGACCTATTTCTGTAGCCCAAAAACTTGTAGCAGTCAACACTAATTGTAATTGTTATTTTTGTAAAATGTAATGTCAGGTTGGAAGACGGATGGGGACATGGAGATTGCCGGCAGGGAAGGGGAAAATCTGGTGTGAAACTAATGAATCCAGGACGTGGCAAGCCTATGGGTCTTTACAACAATGGCTGTCAGAATGAGGTAAACGAAACAGAGCCAGCAGACTATAGGTGATGGGGAATGGATATCGTTGAAGCACTCATCAGATTCCTCATCCCAGAGTCGAAGTGTCTCTGTGGAACTGTCTCGAAGCCGTCTGGCCAGCGTGCATCTGACACGGAGAAGGGGCTTAAGTACAGCCACCAGAGGCTGGAAAACAAAGTTTTGGACAAGCCAGCCTACACCACTGTCCTCATGGCAGTCTGAGCAAGACCACAGTCTGCCCTAGCAAGGAAAGGTGCTGAAGTCAGAGGTACCCAGCCAAAAGGCGCACCGCATCTGGGTACCATGCATCATCGCCAGTGTGCCTACGAAGAAGAAGAAAAAGAAGCCACAATAACAGCAAACCATGTCAAACCTGCAAGATCCGGTTTCTCTGTAGATGTGTCTTCTGTGCAACATTCCTCTCCAGATGATGCACTCCAGTCATACAGTTGTGTCCATCTGACAATTTTTATGCCAGCTTTGCCCAGTCTTGAATAAAAAAAAATTTCTCAAAGATGCCTTACAAATGTCTTTGTGTGTTGGTTCCAGTCTAGCTTGTGGTATCCTTGCAAATGTCACAGATCCATCGACTGACATTCATTTTTGTATGAAGTCATGCAGGCATCAAGAGAAATGAAAGAACAGATCAGCTGACTGATTCAGCTGTGATGGAGGAAGGGCAGGCAATGGACTGAGCAGTCATCATCGGTGGTATAAGAG
The DNA here is from genome assembly GCA_009760885.1 of Achatina immaculata. NCBI lineage: Eukaryota > Metazoa > Mollusca > Gastropoda > Stylommatophora > Achatinidae > Lissachatina > Lissachatina immaculata. Next base: position 5,523,353 of record CM019714.1, read on the forward strand.
AAGCTCGTAGAACAAAAGACATCACTGACAACTGTGAATCAGCGTCATTGTCAAGAATGAAGGAGCAGGGGGTGGAACTTGGAATGGCCAAAAATGAATAATTCATAAAAAACTACAGATGGATGGTCAACCAATGAAGAACAGGTGCCGCCAGTCATTGTATGCTTAAAGAGATATTTAAGAGGTGATCTGAGAACCTATGGTTGTGACCTGAGTGCAAGGATGATGGGCCTTTGCTGCTGGCTGATTTCTTATGAAAGAAAATCATCAAAAATACTGACTTTAGAATACGGCTCTCGTCCGTTTTCTGCTCAGTGCTGTCACCATAGATGGAAACTTAACAACTACAGAACTCCAGAGAGTTGGTTACTCTGTCCTACCACAAGATAACTTAACACACTACAGAACTCCAGAGAGTTGGTTACTCTGTCCTACCACAAGATAACTTAACAACTACAGAACTCCAGAGAGTTGGTTACTCTGTCCTACCACATGATAACTGCCTTTGGTCACTGGATCGACCCTTCCGGCTTCCCAATTTGTGCCTATGGTCGACATAGCGACTCTTGGTTTGTTTCAATAAAACAACCGGTGTAACATTTAGATTGTACATATTTCATCCGCATTTCAGGTGACATTTTTCAAAAAAGGTGAAAGAGTCCCTAGTTACGAATGATGCCGAGCGAGAAAAAGGAAGAGAAACATCAAAAATTGATGTAGATAGGGGTATGGACATGGCCTGTGACCACCCCACTGCTCTTGAATGCATCCCAAGTAGATCTAGACATATTAGACGACTGGAGAAGTAGTTAGGAGGTTATTTCAGACATTAATTTAGCGAGAATGCAACATAGAATCACAATACGAGATCGACAACTAGATCTAGACATGTCAGATGGTAAGTAGTGTAGATCTAGACCTAGCCGATGGTGAGCTGGGCACAATCATTGTCTAAAAACATCACATTACTTCTTTTTTCCTAAAAAAAAAACTCTGCATTTATGAAATTTTCATACATTTAGTTATACTTTGAAACATAATAAGTACACAGAAGTACATGGAAATACCACTATACAATTATACCCCCTAACATATCAAGACCCGCGCTTTTATTTCAGCACCAACTGAATGTCCGCATTTCTTCCTGTGGCACGGGAAGAGTTAACACACTACAGAACTCCAGAGAGTTGGTTACTCTGTCCTACCACATGATAACTTAACACACTACAGAACTCCAGAGAGTTGGTTACTCTGTCCTACCACATGATAACTTAACACACTACAGAACTCCAGAGAGTTGGTTACTCTGTCCTACCACAAGATAACTTAACACAGTACAGAACTCCAGAGAGTTGGTTACTCTGTCCTACCACAATGATAACTTAACACACTACAGAACTCCAGAGAGTTGGTTACTCTGTCCTACCACAATGATAACTTAACACACTACAGAACTCCAGAGAGTTGGTTACTCTGTCCTACCACAATGATAACTTAACACACTACAGAACTCCAGAGAGTTGGTTACTCTGTCCTACCACAATGATAACTTAACACACTACAGAACTCCAGAGAGTTGGTTACTCTGTCCTACCACAAGATAACTCAGTACAGAACTCCAGAGAGTTGGTTACTCTGTCCTACCACAAGATAACTCAGTACAGAACTCCAGAGAGTTGGTTACTCTGTCCTACCACAATGATAACTTAACACACTACAGAACTCCAGAGAGTTGGTTACTCTGTCCTACCACAAGATAACTTAACACAGTACAGAACTCCAGAGAGTTGGTTACTCTGTCCTACCACAAGATAACTTAACTCAGTACAGAACTCCAGAGAGTTGGTTACTCTGTCCTACCACAAGATAACTTAACACACTACAGAACTCCAGAGAGTTGGTTACTCTGTCCTACCACAAGATAAATTAACACACTACAGAACTCCAGAGAGTTGGTTACTCTGTCCTACCACATGACGTCAATATTTTGTCTACACATTGTGGATATTACAATATGGTGGGGGATTTTTTTTTTGTGTCGACTTTCACTTTTAGACTATTTAAATTTCAATGTTTTTTCGGGGGGGGGGGGGGGGGGGGGGGGGGGGCTCTGTTCATTGCTCCTGTCAATCATTAAGCATTCTGATGGGAGATTAAAAAAACTGCAAGAGCTACAAATTCTGCTAACAAAATATACAATTCTAATAACAAAATTCCAGTCAAGTTCAATTCTACTTAATGAAAAGGAACAAAATCCCCTGGATATAGTAGAATAGAGTTCCATAGTTGGAGCTCTATCAGAAGTATTCCACGAGTGCTCATGATTTTTAAAAACAATAAATTTATAAACAGATCCACTAAGAACTTCTATTCTGTTTATATCATGAAGAACATTGCCACATATTACTGGATTATGATACCTACAACTGCCACATATTACTGGATTATGATACCTACAACTGCCACATATTACTGGATTATGATACCTACAACTGCCACATATTACTGGATTATGATACCTACAGCTTACTGATCACTTACTGTGTATAAGTATATGTAAAACTAAATCTATAAATATATGTACAGACACTGTCATAAAGCTGTGATAACAAAATGTTAGGCTATTTAGATATTAAAAAAAACACACAAATAGCAACAATTTTATTCATGAACATAAACACACTTGTAATGTTTTATCTCACACCATAATCATATAAAAACGTACAAGATGTAGAAGAAAAGAAAGTCTAAATCACCAGGAATGATAAAAAAAAGACATAAGAATGAAGGAAAATAAAAGGGTTATTTCACTTGTGATTTGTTGTCTGGGGAAAGGTTGTAAAAAAGATTATTATGGGATCAAAATGGGTTTCCTGAGAGCTGAAGATTACTTCAACGGATTGATGCAGTGTATAACAAAGGTTGAGAACAGTTGATCTAACATATACAACATCTATAAGGATGTGAGAAATGCTGATCTAACTTATACAACATCTATCAGGATGTAAGAAAGGCTGATCTAACATATACAACATCTATCAGGATCTGAGAAAGACTGATCTAATATATACAATATCTATCAGGATCTGAGAAAGACTGATCTAACATAAACAACATCTATCAGGATCTGAGAAAGACTGATCTAATATATACAATATCTATCAGGATCTGAGAAAGACTGATCTAATATATACAATATCTATCAGGATCTGAGAAAGACTGATCTAACATAAACAACATCTATCAGGATCTGAGAAAGACTGATCTAATATATACAATATCTATCAGGATCTGAGAAAGACTGATCTAATATATACAATATCTATCAGGATCTGAGAAAGACTGATATAATATATACAATATCTATCAGGATCTGAGAAAGGCTGATCTAACATAAACAACATCTATCAGGATCTGAGAAAGACTGATCTAATATATACAATATCTATCAGGATCTGAGAAAGACTGATCTAATATATACAATATCTATCAGGATCTGAGAAAGGCTGATCTAACATAAACAACATCTATCAGGATCTGAGAAAGGCTGATATAACATATACAATATTTATCAGGATGTGAGAAAGACTGATCTAATATATACAATATCTATCAGGATCTGAGAAAGGCTGATCTAACATAAACAACATCTATCAGGATCTGAGAAAGGCTGATATAACATATACAATATTTATCAGGATGTGAGAAAGACTGATTAAGATCTAAGAAAGGCTGATCTAACATATGCAACATCTATAAGGATCTGAGAAAGACTGATTAAGATCTGAGAAAGGCTGATCTAACATATACAACATCTATCAGGATCTTTGGTTATCTAATCTTCCACCTGTATGAATTTTTGCAGCTGGGTGACCGAGTTGTTGAGCCCTTGGTCTACTGATCTTGTGGTACTGGGTTCAAGTCCCAGAAGCAGGGATTTTTTTCTAGTATCACCACACCAAAAAGGCCCCAGCATCAACCCAGCCTCTAAAAAATGGGCACCAGAGAAACTGGGGCAGGTAAATGCGGCCAGGTGTGATATCATGTCACACTTTCATGTGCCGAAGGTACATCCCTAACACTGTAGTCCCAATATGCCTTAATGGCATGGACATGGGAATTTTAACTTTTACCTGTATGAATTACTGGTTTCTTATTTTATACCAATATAATAATGTGATTAGGAATGTAATGATATGATACAATATGATTATATCTTCAGCAGACATAAAAGAAATGACAACTGCAGTAAAAACCAATTCTAGTAATGAAAATAGAAGGGTGTATGGTACAGTTTTAAAAAAAAAAAAAGATTTTTAAAAAGTGAGGAAAATGGCAGAAACAAGCATGAAACGTGGCAGAAAGTAAGATGAGTACATATAAATGAAGGGCATACAACAATCCATTATTTTGGCAAAAGCCTTTTTCCAAGATCACACACAAAAGCAACACAACAAATAAAAACATGAAAACTATATAGACTTAGTTTTTTTGGGTCTCCTCCTAGTAAAAAGTCTGGCACAATATTTTCATTACCTTCAGCAGACAAGACTCCCGGTCTCTTGCCCTCTGACCCCTGTCGTGACGCTGAATCCTGGTGTAACGATGCTGCCAGTGCAGAGAACGAAGCAAAAGAGGAGTTGTCATTAAGGAGGGAGCCGTTGGTGACATTGTTAACAAAAATTTCCAGCCGGTTTATCCGAGCCAGCATGGACTCCAGTAACACGGCTATGGTTTTCTTCAGATCTGAAGTTCACATAGAAACATACGGGTAAACCATACAGAAGTTCACATAGAAACATATGGGTAAACCATAAAGAAGTTCACATAGAAACATACAGGTAAACCATAAAGAAGTTCACATGGAAACATACAGGTAAACCATACAGAAGTTCACATGGAAACATACAGGTAAACCATACAGAAGTTCACATGGAAACATATGGGTAAACCATACAGAAGTTCATATGGAAACATATGGATAAACCATACAGAAGTTTGTATTGAATTTTCATATCTAACACACTTTCATGTGTCAGAATATATAACCACACAGTTTCATGTGATAATTTCTAAACACACACACTTTCATGTGATAATTTAGGCACTTAAACACACTTTCATATGTTGGAATACATAAACACACTTTCCTGTGATAATTTATACACATATACTTTCATTAAGGAGGGACCAGTTGTCATTCATTAATGGCATTTCATTAATGATACATACACATGATACTGCATCTTTCCCATCGCAACATATGCCTGTGAGACGTGGACACTTAACAAAACAGCTGAGAAACACATAAATGCCTTTGAATGTAAATGCCACAGAAGAGTTTTTCGAATATCATGGACACAAAAAAGAACAAATATATCCGTACTACAAGAAGGCAATACTGAAGAAGGCTGGCTAGTAAAGAGGATTAAAGAGAGAAAACTTAAATATTTTGGACACATTAAACGTCATGATAATCTAGAGAAGACCGTCTTGGAATGGTACATTATGGGAAAAATAAAGAGAGGAAGACCAAGGTGAAGATGGCTGCAAGACATCGTTGATGATCTGCAAATGGATGCAAAAGCAGCAGGCCATCTTTCTCACAACCAAGAGACCTACAGGAGAGCTGTTAGGGAGGCAAAGTTCCGCAAGGGACATGCAAATTAATGAATGAACACTTTCATTTCATACTTTAGACATTTAAATGCACACTTTCATGTGATAGTATATAAACACACACTTTCATGTGATAATATAAACAACATCTATTAAGATCTAAGAAAGGCTGATCTAACATATACAACATATATCAGGATCTGAGAAAGACTGATTAAGATCTAAGAAAGGCTGATCTAACATATACAACATCTATCAGGATCTGAGAAAGGCTGATCTAACATATACAACATCTATCAGGATCTTGGTTATCTAATCTTCCACCTGTATGAATTTTTGCAGCTGGGTGACCGAGTTGTTGAGCCCTTGGTCTACTGATCTTGTGGTACTGGGTTCGAGTCCCAGAAGCAGGGATTTTTTTCTAGTATCACCACACCAAAAAGGCCCCAGCGTCAACCCAGCCTCTAAAAAATGGGCACCAGAGAAACTGGGGAAGGTAAATGCAGCCAGGTGTGATATCATGTCACACTTTCATGTGCCGAAGGTACATCCCTAACACTGTAGTCCCAATATGCCTTAATGGCATGGACATGGGAATTTTAACTTTTACCTGTATGAGTTACTGGTTTCTTATTTTATACCAATATAATAATGTGATTAGGAATGTAATGATATGATATAATATGATTATATCTTCAGCAGACATAAAAGAAATGACAACTGCAGTAAAAACCAATTCTAGTAATGAAAATAGAAGGGTGTATGGTACAGTTTTTAAAAAAAAAAAAAAAGATTTTTAAAAAGTGAGGAAAATGGCAGAAACAAGCATGAAACGTGGCAGAAAGTAAGATGAGTACATATAAATGAAGGGCATACAACAATCTATTATTTTGGCAAAAGCCTTTTTCAAGATCACACACAAAAGCAACACAATAAATAAAAACATGAAAACTATATAGACTTAGTTTTTTTGGGTCTCCTCCTAGTAAAAAGTCTGGCACAATATTTTCGTTACCTTCAGCAGACAAGACTCCCGGTCTCTTGCCCTCTGACCCCTGTCGTGACGCTGAATCCTGGTGTAACGATGCTGCCAGTGCAGAGAACGAAGCAAAAGAGGAGTTGTCATTAAGGAGGGAGCCATTGGTGACATTGTTAACAAAAATTTCCAGCCGGTTTATCCGAGCCAGCATGGACTCCAGTAACACGGCTATGGTTTTCTTCAGATCTGAAGTTCACATAGAAACATACGGGTAAACCATACAGAAGTTCACATAGAAACATACGGGTAAACCATACAGAAGTTCACATGGAAACATATGGGTAAACCATACAGAAGTTCACATGGAAACATATGGGTAAACCATATAGAAGTTCACTTGGAAACATGGGTAAGCCATACAGAAGTTCATATAGAAACATATGGGTAAACCATACAGAAGTTTGTATTGAATTTTCATATTTAAGATACAAATGAACAAAACTTAATTTTCAGACAATAAAAAAATTATGAGCTAGCTAACATTCTAGCTCTTATCTCAGAACTTACAACATATCACACTTATTTCAAACATATCACATTTATTTCAAACCTATTTCATACACGTACACCATATATGAAATATGCTCACCACATAATCACATATTTATACATCTTGTTAGCCTCACACCTCATGTGATATGAGTTCTAGTTACCCTCACACCTCATGTGATATGAGCTCTAATTACCCTCACACCTCATGTGATATGAGCTCTAGTTATCCTCACACCTCATGTGATATGAGCTCTAGTTACCCTCATACCTCATGTGATATGGGCTCTAATTACCCTCACACCTCATGTGATATGAGCTCTAGTTATCCTCACACCTCATGTGATATGAGTTCTAGTTACCCTCACACCTCATGTGATATGAGCTCTAATTGCCCTCACACCTCATGTGATGTGAGTTCTAGTTACCCTCACACCTCATGTGATATGAATTCTAGTTACCCTCACACTTCATGTGATATGTTCTATCTTCAAAGGCTGCTTTCCTGTGACTAATGACTTGACAGAATTTCTGAATTCAAATGTCATGTGGTACTAACTTGCTCAACTCAGAAATCATTTTGCATCAAACTCTCTAGAATGCCAGGTATCAAATTTTGCTTCTAGCTCAACCGGAAAGCACTGTCAGCAGGTCACAAACTGAAACTTTCCAGGTGGCAGGGCATGTCACTATCAATGACCCACACAAGCACCTGATCATCATTCATTCATTTGCATGTCCCTTGCGAAACTTTGCCTCCCTAACAGCTCTCCTGTAGGCCTCTCGGTTGTGAGTAAGATGGCCTGCCGCTGATGCATCCTTTTGCAGATCATCAACGATGTCTTGCAGCCATCTTCGCCTTGGTCTTCCTCTCTTTCTTTTTCCCATAATGTACACTTCCAAGACGGTCTTCTCTAGAATCAACATTTTAAAACCCCAACACGTGCTGGAAGTTTTTAACGATCACCAAAACGTTTTGTTTTCCCAACACTATATAGACTTAGTTGGTTGTTTTTTTTAACCTCCTCCTGGTAAAAAGTCTGACACAATATTTTCGTTACCTTCAGCAGACAATAGTCCTGGTCTCTTGCCCTCTGACCCTTGTCGTGACAAACTGGCCAACGCCCTATCCCTGCCTAGACTATTCTCCGTGCTTTACAACAAACACTGGCTGCTTAAAAGTGACTGCCACTGGCTAAAGGTAACTGGCTAAAAATTTCCTTCTGGCCATGCTCTTTTTCTGACTGAAACCGGTTACAAGTGAAACCGGTTACAATTGAAACTGGTTACAAGTGAAACTAGTTACAAGTGAAACCAAAACCAGTTAAATTTTTTTGTAAATGGTACAACCAAATTCAAATCTTCTGGAAAATTTGCCACAGAAACCAAAGTGAGAAGACACAGAGCTCGTGTGTTTCTTCTTGCGTCAGGCTCGGTGTTCCTGTATGTCAGCATGCCCTAGAAGTAACAAACTGGTCAAAGGTACGAGCGTGTACGGGGGAGAACGTGAAAATCTAATGATGGGGGGGGGGGGGGGGGGGGAGAGAGAGAGAGAGTCTGTGCACCGCATGACGGTAAATTAAAAGATGAACAAATGATGAACTGCATCATATACAATTAAGATACAAATGAACAAAACTTAATTTTCAAACAATAAAAAAATTATGAGCTAGCTAACATTCAAGCTCTTATCTCAGAACTTACAACATATCACACTTATTTCAAACATATCACACTTATTTCAAACATATCACACTTATTTCAAACCTATTTCATACACGTACACCATATATGAAATATGCTCACCACATAATCACATGTTTATGCATCTTGTTAGCCATAAAATCAGCAATATGACATGCATCTCGTACAAACTGTTTTTTCTAATCCTCACATACCTCAGCGTGCACGTGACTTACACACTTCTTTCTATTTGGCAGGGCATGTCACTATCAATGACCCACACAAGCACCTGATCATCATTCATTCATTTGCATGTCCCTTGCGAAACTTTGCCTCCCTAACAGCTCTCCTGTAGGCCTCTCGGTTGTGAGTAAGATGGCCTGCCGCTGATGCATCCTTTTGCAGATCATCAACGATGTCTTGCAGCCATCTTCGCCTTGGTCTTCCTCTCTTTCTTTTTCCCATAATGTACACTTCCAAGACGGTCTTCTCTAGAATCAACATTTTAAAACCCCAACACGTGCTGGAAGTTTTTAACGATCACCAAAACGTTTTGTTTTCCCAACACTATATAGACTTAGTTGGTTGTTTTTTTTAACCTCCTCCTGGTAAAAAGTCTGACACAATATTTTCGTTACCTTCAGCAGACAATAGTCCTGGTCTCTTGCCCTCTGACCCTTGTCGTGACAAACTGGCCAACGCCCTATCCCTGCCTAGACTATTCTCCGTGCTTTACAACAAACACTGGCTGCTTAAAAGTGACTGCCACTGGCTAAAGGTAACTGGCTAAAAATTTCCTTCTGGCCATGCTCTTTTTCTGACTGAAACCGGTTACAAGTGAAACCGGTTACAATTGAAACTGGTTACAAGTGAAACTAGTTACAAGTGAAACCAAAACCAGTTAAATTTTTTTGTAAATGGTACAACCAAATTCAAATCTTCTGGAAAATTTGCCACAGAAACCAAAGTGAGAAGACACAGAGCTCGTGTGTTTCTTCTTGCGTCAGGCTCGGTGTTCCTGTATGTCAGCATGCCCTAGAAGTAACAAACTGGTCAAAGGTACGAGCGTGTACGGGGGAGAACGTGAAAATCTAATGATGGGGGGGGGGGGGGGGGGGGAGAGAGAGAGAGAGTCTGTGCACCGCATGACGGTAAATTAAAAGATGAACAAATGATGAACTGCATCATATACAATTAAGATACAAATGAACAAAACTTAATTTTCAAACAATAAAAAAATTATGAGCTAGCTAACATTCAAGCTCTTATCTCAGAACTTACAACATATCACACTTATTTCAAACATATCACACTTATTTCAAACATATCACACTTATTTCAAACCTATTTCATACACGTACACCATATATGAAATATGCTCACCACATAATCACATGTTTATGCATCTTGTTAGCCATAAAATCAGCAATATGACATGCATCTCGTACAAACTGTTTTTTTCTAATCCTCACATACCTCAGCGTGCACGTGACTTACACACTTCTTTCTATTTATGTCACATTACATTTGCCACGTGTTATTTAATTTCTTTCCTTACCAAAAGCAGTAAACCTTCCTGCGTAAGGGCCATCAACAATGTCTCCATTCTCTTTGGCCAGAGCTTTGATGTACTCTTCGCTTAGCTGAATGATTTCTGCCTGCAAAACAACGGACAAGTCATGAGAACTTGGGAGCTGCAGGACTTGACATAAGAACATGGCAGTTGCAGGACTTGACATAAGAACGTAAGAGTTGCAGGACTTGACATAAGAACATGGGAGTTGCAGGACTTGACATAAGAACATGGGAGTTGCAGGACTTGACATAAGAACATGGGAGTTGCAGGACTTGACATAAGAACTTGGGAGTTGCAGGACTTGACATAAGAACATGGGAGTTGCAGGACTTGACATAAGAACATGGGAGTTGCAGGACTTGACATGAGAACCTGGGAGTTGCAGGACTTGACATAAGAACATGGGAGTTGCAGGACTTGACACAAGAACATGGGAGTTGCAGGAGCTGACATAAGAACACAGGAGTTGCAGGACCTGACATAAAGAACTTAGTAGTTGCAAGACTTGACATAAGACCATGGGAGTTGCATGACCTGACATAATAACATGGCAGTTGCAGGACTTGACATAAGAACATGGCAGTTGCAGGACTTGACATAAGAACATGGGAGTTGCAAGACTTGACATAAGAACATGGGAGTCGCAAGACTTGACATAAGAACATGGGAGTTCTTACATGATAACTTACATCTTTTGATACAGCAGATGATGATGATGATGATGATGATGTGGGGAGTAGGTAACAAAGCAAGCAGCTGCCCGGTTTGATTGGCAACCCCACTGGTCAGAGACGGACTTTACAGAAATGCGCAGTCCTGCGAGTCCGTCGCTGACCAGGTATATAAGACGAGAAGACAGAAGGTGAAGAGGTCAGGACTTCGTAAGCTGAGCACGTTAAGAGGCCAGCGACCGTAGGGAGCCGTGTCATTGCTCAGGCGTGAATGAGAGAAGTCATTCGTTAGATAGGAACCAATATGTGTAGGTTAATATGGCCCTTTAATATAATATGTGATGTGGAGGAATGCAAGTTGTACTGTGGGCTCCCTCGATCAAAATCCCGATCGACCATTTAGGTAAATATATGTAGTTAGGACTGTGTTACTCGTGATCATGGATAAATCATCACTTAGCACAGATGTGCAGATGTTTCAATGTAAGACTTCGATACTCCTTTGTGTATGGGAATATGGTCCTAACTGCATGTAAATTCATGTTACGGATTTTGCACTGGGCATATGCATATATATATATATATATTTCTTACCAGTAGATTATGTGGGTTTACAATCAGAGCTGAACCCACATTGTTCAAGGAAATGTTTTAATGATTTGATGATGCATATCAGCATGATATTTAACATCACGTACATAAGATTCATTTGATCCTTGCTATCTTGTAAGTCGATGATGTGTAAATACAAAGATCATGATTATATGAAGGATGGTTATTTCGTGTTCCTATTCATTGATGTAAAGTGTCAATACGTGATGTGTGAATGTACAGTATAATCAGCCTTCCAACCCTTAGTATAATATCGATATAGAAAAATAAAAGATTCTCCCCATCAACCCAACATCTATTTTCCGATGATGATGATGATGATGATGATGATGATGATGATGATGATAATGATGAAAAGAATATTAGTAACTAATTCCAAGTATTCTGGACATATTCTGAAAACGTGACAAACTAAGGAAGGAATGAGACCTCTGAAGAGAAGCCTGCATATTTCTAACACTGGATCATGCTCGCATTAGCTGAATTTTAATCAACAAAAGAGATAAGGTAAATCTATCACAATAAGAGGGATGATTGCAAAGTTTCGGGACTGAATGTTTTCCGGTAAACCATACATAATACGCAGCAAAGTGGCGCCAAGGCATGAGTTGTAGTAACTATTCCTGAGTTTGCACGCAAAATCTGAACTCATTATCTTCAGTTGTTTCGCACACTGCACAATCCTCCAAGTGAACGAATACTTGCAGGTTCTGGCGAATTTCAATATCGACGAGAAAATTCTACAGTATGTGTTCAACGATCTCTGCGTTTGCCTTGAGAAAACTGGTGCTGAAGCTTATGAAATGCTACGCTCAGCTTTTGGTGTGCCCTGCCTAAGTTTGTCTAAGACATTTAAAAGGTTTTCCTGCTTCAAAAGTGGATGCCAATCTTCTGAAGATGACCACCATCCCGGCAGACTACCTCCCACACTGATGAGTGTCAGAATAATACGTCTACCTCCACCATGTGTGATACACTGCTCTAGTCTACCTTCATAATGTGTGATACACTGCTCTAGTCTACCTCCACCATGTGTGATACACTGCTCTAGTCTACCTCCACTATGAGGCTGTGACACATGTGTGAGAAATCATTCGTGCTAACCGACGTCTAAAAGTCAGAGAGATAGCAGAGGATGTAGGGAGAGCAGCTGCTAATTGCCATATAATTCTAAGCAAAAGATCTGGGTATGAGACGTGCCTCATCTCCTGACTGCAGAGCAAAACAAAGATTGGATGTCAGTTTGCACTAAACTCTGTGAGTGAGCCCAAAATGGTCCCAACTTCAAGTCATCGATAATCACTGGTGATGAGGGCTGGATGTACGGATATGACTCAGAAAAAAAAAGCTAATGTCAAACTAATGGAGAATGTCATCATATTCTCTACCGAAGAAGGCGCGGCAGATGAAGTCCAATGTCAAGACCATGTTGATTATGTTCTTCGACACAGGTAAACTAATTCTTCATGAATACGCCCCTATAGGGCAGACGGTGAATACATAATTTTACACAGCAGTCCTACAGTGTCTCCACGATGCTGAGAGCAGACATTGTCCTGAGAAGTGGTGTACTGGCAACTGGATCTTTCTCCATGACAATGCCCCTGCACACGTGTCTATCAAAACAAATTTTTGGTGAAACACCACATGCTGTTGCTTCCACACCCTCTAAACTCACCTGACCTTGCAGACAAAATCTGAACTCATTATCTTCAGTTGTTTCGCACTGCACAATCCTCCAAGTGAACGAATACTTGCAGGTTCTGGCGAATTTCAATATCGACGAGAAAATTCTACAGTATGTGTTCAACGATCTCTGCGTTTGCCTTGAGAAAACTGGTGCTGAAGCTTATGAAATGCTACGCTCGGCTTTTGGTGTGCCCTGCCTAAGTTTGTCTAAGACATTTAAAAGGTTTTCCTGCTTCAAAAGTGGATGCCAATCTTCTGAAGATGACCACCATCCCGGCAGACTACCTCCCACACTGATGAGGCTGTGACACATGTGTGAGAAATCATTCGTGCTAACCAACGTCTAAAGGTCAGAGAGATAGCAGAGGATGTAGGGAGAGCAGCTGCTAATTGCCATATAATTCTAAGCAAAAGATCTGGGCATGAGACGTGCCTCATCTCCTGGCTGCAGAGCAAAACAAAGATTGGATGCCAGTTTGCACTAAACTCCGTGAGTGAGCCCAAAATGGTCCCAACTTCAGGTCATCGATAATCACTGGTGATGAGGGCTGGATGTACGGATATGACTCAGAAAAAAAGGCTAATGTCACACTAATGGAGAATGTCATCATATTCTCTACCGAAGAAGGCGCGGCAGATGAAGTCCAATGTCAAGACCATGTTGATTATGTTCTTCGACACAGGTAAACTAATTCCTCATGAATACGCCCCTATAGGGCAGACGGTGAATACATAATTTTACACAGCAGTCCTACAGTGCCTCCACGATGCTGAGAGCAGACATTGTCCTGAGAAGTGGTGTACTGGCAACTGAATCTTTCTCCATGACAATGCCCCTGCACACGTGTCTATCAAAACAAATTTTTGGTGAAACACCACATGCTGTTGCTTCCACACCCTCCAAACTCACCTGACCTTGCTCCCTGCAAATTTCTTCTTGTTTCCACATCTGAAGAAAATATTGAATTGTTGCCGATTCAAAGAAGCTGAAGAGATTCAAACACACATGATGAGACAAATGAGGGTTATCTCACAGAGTGACTTCCACAGGTGCTTCCATAAATGGCAGGACTGCTAGAATAAGTGTATACAATTACAAGGAGACTACTTTGAAGGAGACTAGACCAAGAAGCCGGTAAGTCTACTCATTTAGTTTTTAAAAAAGTGGTCTCCGAACTTTATAACCAGCCCTTGTATGTCCGCAATAACTAAAATGATACAATGTCATACATTCCATAATATTTCAAACATTTTCACTACCGGACATTAAGCTTGGGTCACTGGACACATGGGCATAATCAGATTCATATGTCATATTTTTGGACTGAGCCATAAGTTGTGGTAATTCTGATCCTGTCTTTTTAAATAAACATGTTTGTCAGGTATGGTGAAATCAACTGTATCTGCCCACACTCTGCAGGCAGCAAGTACAAGGTGTCTCAAAAGGTTTTGTCTAGTTTTTAAATCACCAGCTATTTCTGTGATATAACAACTATTATTATAGTATAACAACTATTACTGTGATATAACAACTATTATTTATATACTACATTAATGTGTAAATACTTCAAATTTCCAGTAACCTTAATGTGAGAACTTAATTACTGATATTTTGCACCAGTGACGATTTTTTTTCCCTAAACTTCAACACGACCTTCACTGGGTGTGAAACATTGTTCTAGTCTACCTCAGTCATGTGTGATACACTGCTCTAGTCTACCTTCACCATGTGTGATACACTGCTCTAGTCTACCTCAATCATGTGTGATACACTGCTCTAGTCTACCTTCACCATGTGTGAAACACTGCTCTAGTCTACCTCAGTCATGTGTGATACACTGCTCTAGTCTACCTTCATCATGTGTGATACACTGCTCTAGTCTACCTCAATCATGTGTGATACACTGCTCTAGTCTACCTTCACCATGTGTGATACACTGCTCTAGTCTACATCAATCATGTGTGATACACTGCTCTAGTCTACCTTCACCATGTGTGATACACTGCTCTAGTCTACCTCCACCATGTGTGATACACTGCTCTAGTCTACCTTCACCATGTGTGATACACTGCTCTAGTCTACCTTCACCATGTGTGATACACTGCTCTAGTCTACCTCAATCATGTGTGATACACTGCTCTAGTCTACCTTCACCATGTGTGATATACTGCTCTAGTCTATCTTAGTCATGTGTGATACACTGCTCTAGTCTACCTTCACCATGTGTGATACACTGCTCTAGTCTACCTCAGTCATGTGTGATACACTGCTTTAATCTACCTCAGTCATGTGTGATACACTGCTCTAGTCTACCTTCATCATGTGTGATACACTGCTCTAGTCTACCTCAATCATATGTGATACACTGCTCTAGTCTACCTTCACCATGTGTGATACACTGCTCTAGTCTACCTTCACCATGTGTGATACACTGCTCTAGTCTACCTTCACCATGTGTGATACACTGCTCTAGTCTACCTCAATCATGTGTGATACACTGCTCTAGTCTACCTCAATCATGTGTGTTACATTGCTCTAGTCTACCTTCACCATGTGTGATACACTGCTCTAGTCTACCTCAATCATGTGTGATACACTGCTCTAGTCTACCTTCACCATGTGTGATACACTGCTCTAGTCTACCTCAATCATGTGTGATACACTGCTCTAGTCTACCTTCACCATGTGTGATACACTGCTCTAGTCTACCTCAATCATGTGTGATACACTGCTCTAGTCTACCTTCACCATGTGTGAAACACTGCTCTAGTCTACCTCAGTCATGTGTGATACACTGCTCTAGTCTACCTCAGTCATGTGTGATACACTGCTCTAGTCTACCTCAGTCATGTGTGATACACTGCTCTAGTCTACCTCAGTCATGTGTGATACACTGCTCTAGTCTACCTCCACCATGTGTGATACACTGCTCTAGTCTACCTTCACCATGTGTGATACACTGCTCTAGTCTACCTCAATCATGTGTGATACACTGCTCTAATCTACCTTCACCATGTGTGAAACACTGCTCTAGTCTACCTCCACCATGTGTGATACACTGCTCTAGTCTACCTCAGTCATGTATGATACACTGCTCTAGTCTACCTCAGTCATGTGTGATACACTGCTCTAGTCTACCTTCACCATGTGTGATACACTGCTCTAGTCTACCTCCACTATGTGTGATACACTGCTCTAGTCTACCTTCACCATGTGTGATACACTGCTCTAGTCTATCTTGGAAGCCAGTGATATCATCTTGCACCTAGTAACTGAATGGACTGTTGTTATCTTGCACCTAGTAAGTGAATGGACTGCTGTTATCTTGCACCTAGTAACTGAATGGACTGCTGTTATCTTGCACCTAGTAACTGAATGGATTGCTGTTATCTTAGACCTAGTAACTGAATTGACTGCTGTTATCTTGGACCTAGTAACTGAATGGACTGTTGTTATCTTAGACCTAGTAACTGAATTGACTGCTGTTATCTTGGACCTAGTAACTGAATGGACTGCTGTTATCTTAGACCTAGTAACTGAATGGATTGCTGTTATCTTAGACCTAGTAACTGAATTGACTGCTGTTATCTTGGACCTAGTAACTGAATGGACTGTTGTTATCTTGCACCTAGTAACTGAATGGACTGTTGTTATCTTGCACCTAGTAACTGAATGGACTGTTGTTATCTTGCACCTAGTAACTGAATGGACTGTTGTTATCTTGCACCTAGTAACTGAATGGACTGTTGTTATCTTGCACCTAGTAACTGAATGGACTGTTGTTATCTTGCATCTAGTAACTGAATGGACTGTTGTTATCTTGGACCTAGTAACTGAATGGACTGCTGTTATCTTGGACCTAGTAACTGAATGGACTGTTGTTATCTTGGACCTAGTAACTGAATGGACTGTTGTTATCTTGCACCTAGTAACTGAATGGACTGTTGTTATCTTGCACCTAGTAACTGAATGGACTGCTGTTATCTTAGACCCCCAGGATGAGCACAAGAACGAGGTTCTGATGAAGACACAAGTTCTGAGGTGATTCCCACAAAGCAGGACAGGAGAAGATCGGGTGTTTTACCTTGACCACGCTGCTGTCCCGCGTCTGCGGCTGCCCAAACACCAGGGACATGTTGACGTAGGTGAAGGACCACAGCGCCGCAAACACTGCCAGCACCAGCAGAAACCGCCGCACCAAGGGCATCCTCAGTACACGGGGCGGCCATTTTGACGCTGAACTTCTCACCATGGCAACAGAGTGTGGTCCTTCACGTAGTCTACTCCAGGCATCTGGGGGTGGAAAATGTAAATATTAAGTTACAACTCATATAACCAACCAACTTCTTTTTTATTTATACTCTACGTTCTTTCTCCTAGCTCTCCTCCCCACCACCACCCTCTTTTCTTCTCTGGCAACATATTGGTGTTTATAGGGTCTTGTCCTATTCATCAGTTTCATATTTTCTCCCTGCAGGTGTTTATGTTCTTTATTCATTATCTCTCTGCTTCCCCTCCCCCGGACACCTTCTCGTCTAGCGGCTGTCATGTTTCTATTGCCTTCCTTTCCCCCCCCCCCCCTTTTTCAACCACTTGTTTCCCTCCTCTCTTTCCACCTCTTCTTTACGACTGGTCGGCTTATCCTTTCTGTGGCCCTGCGTGGTCTCTATGCTTCGTTTAGTGGACACACATTTCTCTGCGTTTCCTACTTCTGGAGGATGCCACATTAAGATAAGTTTTTCGTTTAGTTATACGTTTTTTGTCTCGTTTGTGTATGTAATCCTCGAAAAAGGCTCACGCCGAAATACTGGATGTTGTATGTTTTTTATTTATATATTCTCATTTCGCTCTCACACTTTATATTCATTTTTTCTCACTTTACTCACTCCCTCATCCACCTTGTAAAACTGCACCATACACCTCTCCACGTCTATTTTCAGGCAAACTCCAGGCTAACACAGCAACGGGTGAGGGAAAAAGCGAGCTGATACCTGGAAGCTAGCGCAAACTGTACAGGTCATGCCGAGCCCTACCCATCTGTCCAGGTTGCATAAAGCACACCAACCTGCCATAAAAGTGACCACGAACAGGTGGCACGTTATCTCGGCTGCCCCTGTTTCGTCAAACTTGGTTAACAAAATCATCTAACACGGTCGTCTAGCTCCCAGCCTCTTTCCCTCTAAAAATGCTCGCAGAATCCGTAACTAATAATCTGGTCAGGGACTTGCGTATCTGAGAGTCGTGTGTCTTGGAGAATAAACAAGGGAGCTCGCATTGGGCAGATTACAGGCGTCTCTTACTTGGACAGCGGAGGAGTGTGGGAGATGGGGTGTGTCATATTTACGACCGCGCTTGGTCACATGACGTGGCCACGTGATCTGGAACAATATCTTAGAAACCACGTATCGGGCATTTTTAAAATAAATGTGTGGAATAGTCAAGATGGACGAACATGTGTACACACATAGATCGGCCGCGCCTGCAAACACTGTACGTACTCACTGTCGCCCTCTATGTTCTCTAAGTCAGTGGTTCCCAATTGCTACCATTGGGGGGTGGGGGTCCGCGGAACCTGCCCTGAGGGCCCGTGACAGAAAACTTAAGGTTTTGACAACCTTTTTTAAGGAATATTAACTGCTGCTCTTTTTTTTTCTTAACTACATTACTACCATGTTGAAAATTCACTAAGTTTTTACTACCATGTTGAAAATTCACTAAGTCTGTACTGCCATGTTGAAAATTCACTAAGTCTGTACTGCCATGTTGAAAATTCACTAAGTTTGTACTGCTTTTTAATGTAGCGAAGGGTTTACTCATTAAAGGTTACCCATATTTTCTGGGGGAAAAAATTCGTTTGCATTTAAAGCACATAGCTACCATACAGATACGAAGGTTTTCCAAATTATGGGGGGGGGGGGGGTTCGGTCCGTAGCCTGGATTCTGAAACAGGAGGGAGGGGGGTCGGCGGACGTTTGTTAACTGGGAACCACTGTTCTAAATAATGAATACCAAGACAACGGATCCAACCACGAAGATCTGGGCCGTGCTAATCATCCACCCGTGACAGAAGCTGCAGCACACAGCTAAATATTAAGACGGTCTGAGCGTGAAACAAGAAAGGGTGACAGCAGAAGTCCTCGGCACATGCTACAAGCTGGACTTCTGCCATATAAAACGTATGGGGTTCATGATAAAAAAAAAATGTTTCCATCATCAACAAAACAACAGAAAACACATCTGGCCACAGTCTAAGCACCACTGAGTGCAAAGAGGTTTTCCTCAAGTATTAGTACAGCGGGTTCCACCCCACTGCGGTCCTCCAGGTAACGAATCAGGTGACACTAGTTTAAAAAGCTGGCAGATGACCATCAACAGATACAAAAGTGACACAGGAAGAAGTAAATCTGCGATCAAAATAACATTAGAGAACAAGCGGGCAAAATAACACCCTGGCTGTTAGAGAAATGAGGCTACCAGCTTGACCAGACAGAAGCTGGTCACCATTTTTCAGCTCCTCGCCGGTCACAACAGACTACAAGTCACACAAGACTACAAGTCACAACAGACTACAAGTCACAACAGACTGAGGTACCAGACACAAGTCACAACAGACCGAAGTACCAGACACAAGTCACAACAGACTGAGGTACCAGGCACAAGTCACAACAGAATGAGGTACCAAACACAAGTCACAACAGAATGAGGTACCAGACACAAGTCACAACAGAATGAGGTACCAGACATAAGTTACAACAGAATGAGGTACCAGACACAAGTCACAACAGACCGAAGTACCAGACACTAGTCACAATAGACTGAGGTACCAGACACAAGTCACAACAGACCGAAGTACCAGACACTAGTCACAACAGACTGAGGTACCAGGCACAAGTCAGATAGACAGGCAGGCAGACAGGCAGCAGAGATAGACAGGCAGACATACATACAGAGACACAGGCAGGCAGACATACAGAGACACAGGCAAGCAGACAGACAGGCAGGCAGACAGGCAGACAGACAGACAGACAGACTGACAGAGAGACAAACAGATAGATCTGCACCAACTTACATAACACCTCTTGAAGGCCCCGCTTATAACAAAGCACGGAGCGCTTCAAACTGTTCTAAGAGTCAGCAGTTTGTTATGGTAAGAGCGGAAACGATGACAAGTTTGTCATAACACACGCGAGATCCGTACAACGACAGGCGATATGAATATTTTAACAGCATTAATAAAGAAGATCTTTCCTTCCTGGAAGCCACGACTGGCACACACGACGGCTGGCGACACAACAGTAGCCGACTAAATCACAACGGAGATTATCACAGTGTTAAACGTCCTCAGTGTCTAAATCCAGTCAACAAACACATGGCGCGCACCAGCAGAACGGCTTAGACCAGATGTCGTGGCCACGCCAAGAGAAACCTGGAAACAAAACCTACACATAACATGGCGCGATAACATAACGACCTGCGTAACAAATAATACTTCTGAGAAAGTTTAACTCTTAACACTGCCAGATCAAAAACTCACAAGACCACACACAAAAAAGTTCATAATAAACATATCAGTCATTTATTAACCTGGAAATGACGCAATGCCCATAAAATATTCGGTTTTCGATCGCTTCTCGGCCTTTCGGCTAGGATCAAAGTGTAGTTCTGCGCTTTGTAGTATCTGCACTTTGATCGTTTATTTTTGGAGCAAACGAGATGCTCGAGGGCTCCCTGCAGGTTGAATGCCCGGGGCGTGGTCCACATCTCGTTACGGGTGGGCCCGGTCTACAGAACCACCGGGTCACGGCCTGTTTTCGTCGTCTTGAACAAAAAAAAAAATATATATATATATATTAGGTTTTCGAGAGAGGTAACTGCGCTTCTGTAGAAAAAAATGTCCGTGGCCGAAATTAACTTCTACTCTAGAAAGTACTTTCCTACTGGAGAGCTGCACAAGCCTGGCACGGTGGTTCTCAACCTGTCTGGACCAGAGGCGTCCAAAGCCACGCTTCCGTTGGTAATGGGAACGTTGATCGGACAAGCAGGGACAGGTACAAACGGCGTCGCCCTGTGCCGCCTGCACAACCACCACCGGTACTGCGCCACGCTGACGACGTCGGCACACATCATCCACTACAAGAAGCTACACAGGCTCCGCTTTCATCGCAGCAAACCCCCCCCCCCCCTGACTCACCATCGAAGTGGACCACCGCCAGAAAGAAAAGACAAAAGGGGCCCTACATTATGTCCCACCAGGAATCCTTGCAGACGGCGTTCGCCAGATCATAACAGAAGTCACCAGGGACGAAAAACCGGAAATATTCCCAAGCAAAGGCTCGGAACGGTTCTGTGTCAGCCAAAGAAGCAGATCCCACATTACATAAATGTGAAACTGACTGATATAGAGAGCAGAGCTCTGCGCCACCTGGTCACGCTGCCTGAGCGGCGCACCCTCTCACCATATGCGGCGAAGATAATCACTGGGTGAGTCAATGCCCTAGAAAAAGACAGAACAGGACACTCAACCCGAGACACTATACCCTAGAAACACAACCAAAAACACTCAATCTGAGACAACCCTAGACACTAAATCCAAGACACTCACCCGAGACACTCAGCCCAAGACATTCAACCCGAAGCACTCAACCCGAGACACTCAGGCCAAGACACTCAACCGGAGACACTCAAGCCGAAACACAACCCGATGGCAGACACAACTGAAGATTTCGAGGAGGACGTGTCTCTGACCCGGCTAATGAAGCCTCCAGCATCGAGCCTGAGCGGGAGCCGCTGTTCCTGAGTAGACTACATCAATCTCGGTGGACGCTATCCCACCAAAGGAGGCAGAGATGCCAGACTCCAGCAACAGACAAAAACAAGACGAAGATGACGGATTTACTGAAGTCCGACAGGACAGTAAAAGAGGACTAAAGGACAAAATGCCTTTCCTAACCGAAAAATCGAAAAAAAAAGAGTGCTGGAAGACAGACAGAACCAGGACAACCCGCAGATTGTGTGCCCCTCGCCATAGCCCCGTGGTATACAACGACATCAGACGAGGGGCCAAATCTGGGGAATAAGGAGGATGTTCAAGAAGCTGGAACCCGCATTCATGAATGGCAGCCATTGCCACCGCCGACTTGTGAACTGGAGCATTGTCTTGATGAAAGATGACTCCTCTCGTCAATTTCCCTCGACGCTTTTCCTTCAATTTGCCCCGCAGTTGCTTCATAAGATTAGCGTAATAGGCCCTGGTGACTGTTCTGCCCTTTTGAAGATAGTCTACCAATAGCACACCTTCTGAATCCTAAAAGATGGAAGCCATCACTGCCTGCAGACAGAACCATCCTTGCTTTCTTTGGAGGTGGGGATCCATGATATTTCCACTGCTTTGACTGTTCTCTGCTTTCTGGTTGAAAATGATGAACCCAAGTCTCATCCATAGTCACAAATTGCTGAAGAAACTTTTCAGGATCTGCAGAAAAATGGCCATGATTGTCTCTTGACATGTTGAGACGTTGTCGTTTGTGATCAGCTCCAAGAAGGTTCGGGACCCATCGAGCAGAGACCTTTGTCATTTGTAAATCATTGTGAATAATGTCATGAACACGTTCCTGGGAGATGCCCAACTCAGTAGCAATGTACCGCTCAGTTAGTCGTCGATCCTCCATTATCATGTCATGGATTCTGGCGGTGGATACCGTTCTCGGTCTTCCTGGACGGGGATCATCTTCCAGACTCTCCCTTCCATGTCTGAATTGAACTACCATTTCTTCACTGTGCTGTAAGAAGGGGCACACTCCCCTAGAGTCTCTGCCATATCCTCATGGATCTCCTTCGAAGATAAGCCCTTGACGCAGAGGTAGCGAAAGACTGCTCGATGAGAAATGTTATTCATTTTCTCAATTTCTGCCACCCCTTACCACTTCAGTATCCTGTAAAAATTTTTAACTTGATGTTTAATCTTACATTAACCTGACCTACAAATGCACCTAATATCAATTGTGTGTTTTAAGTATTTGTACCTTAGGCCGCGAACTTAACAATCAACCCTTGTACTTGTTTGATTTTTTTTTCTTTGAGGGGGGGGGGGGTTGCTGTTTTGTTCTAGAAATAGCTATTCCTATCAGATATTTAAGTGTTAATATTAACTGTTTAAGGAATAAATTAGACAATGTAATGCCACTCATACAGAAGTACAGGCCTGATTTCATCTTCATACAGGAAACCACACTGAAACAGATTACCAAGAGAAACAGATAGTAGCAAGACTAGGTTTAAAACACGCATGCTTTAGTTTAGGAACAGTTCACACACAGGAGTCGCTATACTACAGATATCACACGACTGGGACATAGTACTACAGATATCACACGACTGGGACATAGTACTACAGATATCACACGACTGGGAATTATTACACTAAGACAGTGCAGCCTAGCCGTCGTACAGATAAAACACACAAAAAACAACACACAAGAGACACACGCTTTAGTTAATGTGCACACCCAGCGCAAATCTGCGTCCTAAAATTTGTAACCGTGCCCTACGTGTTAGTCGCATCAATTCCGTCTATCTAATTGTTATTTTTAATTAATTCCACTATCTTTTTCATGGCGCATGCTTCAGTGATTAGTCCGTTCTCTATTCTGTCGCTAACAACAAGACCCTTGGCCCTAACTACATCCGTCAAGTGTTAATGTCTCTATTTTTCCACCTCGGCTAGGTGTTCGAGTGTCTGTGTGATGTCGCGTTGTTAGTACTGGACTAATTTAATTCCGAGTGTCCTTCCTTAATATTTCCTATCTCTCGGCGTCACTGAGTCTGTCTTTTGCCTCCTCTGTTTACTTTTGTCAGCGATTTGCATTTCCAGGTACCTACTCTTCCGAGCGTCCTGTCCTAATATTATGTCGCAGGAGTTTTACCTCTCCCACCTTTGTCAGTGTTTCCCCTTTCTAAGTATCTACTCTTCTGTTGCTATTTGATGTTACTATTTTGCCTACAATTATATTCCTAATCGTATCATTAATAATAATAATAATAATATAATCACCACTTACAAGGCTACGCTATACAATCACTGTTACGTAACCAACATAACACAACTTATAGAAGACTACGTTCAGGATGATGTCCCGGACAAAGATCTAGCGGAATACTGGATCTTACTAAAAGACACAATAAAGGAAAGAACACAAACATTAGCAACATAGAGAGAGAGAGAGAGTCAAGAGAAAAGAAGTCGTACTTGAAGAAGCTACCAAGCTAACAAAACAAATAGATGCCAACGCCCTACAAATCTACGAGCTGGATGAACAATTAGAACAACACAGACAACAGAAGTATCAGGGCGCAATGCTCAGAACAAAACTACAATCCGTGACACAAGAAACCCCAGGTAGACACTGTCTAGCAGCAGAACAAAACATGCAGCGCAGAAAGCAAATACACAAGATTATTGGCAGTCAGGGACAAGAACACACAGAGAACCGTAAAATATGTGAGGCCTTCCACGAATTCTACAGCAAGCTATACACTTGTGAGATAAATTCCTACACCACACTAAATAACTGTCTGAGGACGACAAATAAATCTAACTAAAGCACTAACAATAAAACCCTTCATGCACACTTTGATACACGAAGACCAACAATCCAGCGCTAACAACGGAAACATTAGCTTGCATACTTTCCCAGAGATTTCACTGAGTACGCGCATGACAAGAACAGTCACGCAGCAATTTTTTCTTTAGACCAAGAAAAAGCCTTTGACAGAGTGTCTCATTCCTTCCTCCACAGAAAACCATACACATACAAAACAACAACAACAAAAATCTTGGATAGGAGTGTAGTAATCAACACCTTCCTCACAACTACACTGATCTACACAGCAAGATCTTCCCCCTGCTCGCAAAAGTACTGAAAGAAATCAACAAACTAGTCATAAACTTCATCTTTAGGAACACCATACACAGCATTCAACAAAAAAATACTCTGCAAGACAAGAGACGAGGCGGCATCGCGCTACAAAACATTACAACAAAAATACAAGCACTAAGAATCAAATACAGAGGAAGCATTATCAAAGAGCCACAAAACCACGCACTAGCGCACTATTATGTAGGAATTAGATTATCCAACCCTTGTAGAATCACCAACACACAACCTCACCATATTGGAACTCTACCCCTCTTTTACAAACAATGTATACAAAACTTAACAAAACACGAACACTTACTACACAAAACAAACTTCAGATATTTACAAGCAACTAGTCAGGAACAAGAACCATCAGTACAATTTAGAATCACACGAGGATACATCTACCTTATCGCAACCCACTCCGACACACTCCAAAACTTACACATTTTATTTGGATGCAATACAGTATCACAAGCACTAAAACTTCTCACAAGTAGAATAGAAAAACAGAAACAAAACAATATCACAAGCATTAAAACTTCTCACAAGTAGAATAGAAAAACAGAAACAAAACAATATCACAAGCACTAAAACTTCTCACAAGTAGAATAGAAAAACAGAAACAAAACAGTATCACAAGCACTAAAACTTCTCACAAGTAGAATAGAAAAACAGAAACAAAACAATATCACAAGCACTAAAACTTCTCACAAGTAGAATAGAAAAACAGAAACAAAACAATATCACAAGCACTAAAACTTCTTACAAGTAGAATAGAAAAACAGAAACAAAACAATATCACAAGCACTAAAACTTCTCACAAGTAGAATAGAAAAACAGAAACAAAACAATCACAAGCACTAAAACTTCTTACAAGTAGAATAGAAAAACAGAAACAAAACAATATCACAAGCACTAAAACTTCTCACAAGTAGAATAGAAAAACAGAAACAAAACAATATCACAAGCACTAAAACTTCTTACAAGTAGAATAGAAAAACAGAAACAAAACAATATCACAAGTACTAAAACTTCTCACAAGTAGAATAGAAACAGAAACAAAACAATATCACAAGCACTAAAACTTCTCACAAATAGAATAGAAAAACAGAAACAAAACAATATCACAAGCACTAAAACTTCTCACAAGTAGAATAGAAAAACAGAAACAAAACAATATCACAAGCACTAAAACTTCTCACAAGTAGAATAGAAAAACAGAAACAAAACAATATCACAAGCACTAAAACTTCTTACAAGTAGAATAGAAAACAGAAACAAAACAATATCACAAGCACTAAAACTTCTCACAAATAGAATAGAAAAACAGAAACAAAACAATATCACAAGCACTAAAACTTCTCACAAGTAGAATAGAAAAACAGAAACAAAACAATATCACAAGCACTAAAACTTCTCACAAGTAGAATAGAAAAACAGAAACAAAACAATATCACAAGCACTAAAACTTCTTACAAGTAGAATAGAAAAACAGAAACAAAACAATATCACAAGCACTAAAACTTCTTACAAGTAGAATAGAAAAACAGAAACAAAACAATATCACAAGCAAAAAACAGAAAAACAGAAAAGAAGCAGAAAACAGACATAAGAAGAGCAGACACGCTAAACATAATCCCCAAGACAATAAAAGACACACATGAAAGCTGATCATTTTTCTGTCTGATTTTAGATGCCTTGTATGGGCAAAAAATGACGCAAAAAATATTCAATGATACAATTTGTCTGTACATTTTCGAACAAAAGTTGAAGAAATTGCACCTCAACATCCCTCTCTAGATAAATGAAAGCTCAGAAATTCATAATATTACCTCAGAACTACAACATGCCACGGGTCTTTACCACACCACGTGTCTGTTTCAGATATAAAACTTTTGTGCCATTCTCGGGCACATCCTTTCAAATTCTTTCATCTGATGCACCCTATGGTTTTCTTTACCTGATCGTACAAGATAAAAGAACATTATCTCTCTCTCTCTCGTTACCTGACCGTACAAGATAAAAGAACATTATCTCTCTCTCTCTCTCTCTCTCTCTCTCTCTCGTTACCTGACCGAACAAGATAAAAGAACATTATCTCTCTCGTTACCTGACCGAACAAGATAAAAGAACATTATCTCTCTCGTTACCTCACCGTACAAGATAAAAGAACATTATCTCTCTCGTTACCTCACCATACAAGATAAAAGAACATTATCTCTCTCGTTACCTCGCCGTACAAGATAAAAGAACATTATCTCTCTCGTTACCTGACCGCACAAGATAAAAGAACATTATCTCTCTCGTTACCTGACCTACAAGATAAAAGAACATTATCTCTCTCGTTCCCTGACATACACGATAAAAGAACATTATCTCTCTCGTTCCCTGACCTACAAGATAAAAGAACATTATCTCTCTCCTTACCTGACCGTACAAGATAAAAGAACATTATCTCTCTCGTTCCCTGACCTACAAGATAAAAGAACATTATCTCTCTCGTTCCCTGACATACAAGATAAAAGAACATTATCTCTCTCGTTACCTGACCGTACAAGATAAAAGAACATTATCTCTCTCTTTACCTGACCGAACAAAATAAAACGACATTATCTCTCTCGTTACCTGACCGTACAAGATAAAAGAACATTATCTCTCTCGTTACCTGACTGAACAAAATGAAACAACATTATCTCTCTCGTTACCTGACCGTACAAGATAAAAGAACATTATCTCTCTCGTTACCTGACTGAACAAAATGAAACAACATTATCTCTTTCGTTACCTGACCGTACAAGATAAAAGAACATTATCTCTCTCTTTACCTCACTGAACAAGATAAAAGAACATTATCTCTCTCCTTACCTGACCGAACAAGATAAAAGAACATTATCTCTCTCTTTACCTGACCGAACAAGATAAAAGAACATTATTTTTCTTGTTACCTGACCGAACAAGATAAAAGAACATTATCTCTCTCTTTACCTCACCGAACAAGATAAAAGAACATTATCTCTCTCTCGTTACCTCACTGAACAAGATAAAAGAACATTATCTCTCTCGTTACCTCACCGAACAAGATAAAAGAACATTATCTCTCTCATTACCTGACCGAACAAGATAAAAGAACATTATCTCTGTCTTATCCTGTCATCTCCTGCCAGACCACACCCACCTCCCAAAAATGAACAGCGACAGCCATCAGTCATGCTGACTTTCACAATAACACTTAAATCTCATCAAATATTTCTAACAATGATGTACTAATATGTATGTGTGCGCGTTTTTTTCCACATACACTCTAATCAAAAGTGTTATCTCATTAGCATACACCTCATGCCATTACAAGATCGTATGTTTAGTTCAAATACCTTTTATCGTGTAACTATTCATGTATATATATATATGTACAAATCCATGTAAAGCCGTCCAAGTGACATGTTAAAAATTTGTTGAAAATAACGATTTCAAACAAACAAAAAAATGCCTATAAATGTGTTCCAAATAGGACCATGTTGCCGATCGGTCCACGCTGAATTCATCATAAATTCAGAAAGGATGAAGAGAAAGTTCTAGAAAATGGAAGGACAAAGAAAGAAAGAAAGAAAGAAAGGGGTGCTGAATTACATGAAAGGCTGGTCCTATAAAAGAGACGCACCATGGCACTGTCTGAAATGACTGAAAAGAGGTAACTATTTTAAAAAGCTAGGAATCTAGAGCACACACCAGAAATAGATACTGTTTTGCTAAGAACAAACGGTTACGTAAATAGAAGATTTCTTAAGACACAGCAAAACTAGAAAGATTTCTCGCAGCAGAAGATGCAGACTTACTGAGATATTACACGAAGAATATTTGTCTGAGAGAGGCAGGGCAAGGTGACACAAATGCCGAAGTAAGTTTGTAAATGTTACTCAACATAAAGTGCATTAAAAGAAAGATAACTTCTATCTGTGCTGTGTAGTACAAGGAAGATAACTATCTGTATATGTACTCTTCTATCTGTGCTGTGTAGTACAAGGAAGATAACTCTCTGTATATGTACTCTTCTATCTGTGCTGTGTAGTACAAGGAAGATAACTCTCTGTATATGTACTCTTCTATCTGTGCTGTGTAGTACAAGGAAGATAACTCTCTGTATATGTACTATTCTATCTGTGCTGTGTAGTACAAGGAAGATAACTCTCTGTATATGTACTATTCTATCTGTGCTGTGTAGTACAAGGAAGATAACTCTCTGTATATGTACTCTTCTATCTGTGCTGTGTAGTACAAGGAAGATAACTCTCTGTATATGTACTCTTCTATCTGTGCTGTGTAGTACAAGGAAGACAACTCCCTGTACATTTACTATTCTATTGTGTTGTGCAGCACAAGGAAGATAACACATGATCCGTACGAGAACAACACATCACCCACACAAGAACAGCACACCACCCACACAAGAACAGCAAACCACCCACACAAGAACAGCACACCACCCACACAAGAACAGCACATCACCTACACAAGAACAGCACACCACCCACACAAGAAAAGCACACCACCCACACAATAACAGCACATCACCCACACAAGAACAGCAAACCATCCACAGAACAGCACACTGCCAACTCAGCCATATTTCACCTCCATGAAAAGATCCGCTGAAATCAATTGTGACATCCGGTAAGGTAAGGAAATGAGGTCATCACGTGGCTAAAACTCAGCCTCCCATAAAGTACCCACTCTGAGACACAAACAAACATACAAACATCACGGTCGCCTATAAATGTCTAGTGTTACCCTGACGACAATGACAACAAATAAGCAAACAATGTCTTAACACAGAGGTATAGCTTCAATCTGCGGTTTCTGGTACAAATTCTTCAAATGAGAAACTATGAAGCTCCCGCAGGATAAAATGATTTAGCACTGTGGAGGTTTACCACGGAAAGACAGAAGACATCGAAGCACCCAAAGAAGACATCCTTGTCTGATATCTATTGTCCGTGTCTGATATCTACTGTCCTTGTCTGATATCTATTGTCCTTGTCTGATATCTACTGCCCTTGTCTGATATCTACTGTTCTTGTCTGATATCTACTGTCCTTGTCTGATATCTATTATCCTTGTCTGATATCTATTGTCCTTGTCTGATATCTACTGTCCTTGTCTGATATCTACTGTTCTTGTCTGATATCTACTGCCCTTGTCTGATATCTACTGTTCTTGTCTGATATCTATTGTCCTTGTCTGATATCTACTGTCCGTGTCTGATATCTATTGTCCTTGTCTGATATCTACTGTCCTTGTCCGATATCTATTGGTGCTGAAGTGTCTAGGTCCTGTGGCAGGACATATTGTATACATCGTTACACAAATCTGTGGTCTTCTCTATTCCAAATTCTTCTAGGGTTTCAAACATTTCTATGCTGACATTGTCCGAGCCAGCAATTTCCCATGTTTCATTGTTCTCGTGGCCTTTTCTACTTCTGATTTCTGTTTTGCTGGGCCCGTCTCACTGTCTGTCTGGGCTTTTATTTCTGTTACCTGTGTGAAGTTCGCTGATTTACTGTTCAAAAAAAAAGAAAAGCAACAGATACAATGTTGCGATTTAAAATGAAGTTTGCTGATCAGACAATGGCAAATTGCCTGAAACGTTCACCTGGACATCCGCTTCACGTGCTGACCTGAACTGTACTCAGCAGATGATTCATGAGCACAGAAAAGCGACACTAGTCAAAACAGCATTTTTTACAATAACTCACGACAATCCCGTGAAACTTACTGAACTCAATGACCATGTTATTGAATGGTTATAAAAAGATTGACGCTCCTCGAATCACTTCATTTGAAAATTCAATGCGCAAGTATGGCTCATCTCACTACAGAACAACGACTCATCATCATTGGACGTTTACAGACTGGACAGTCACAAAGTGTAGTGACCAGACAATTTAATGCGGTTACAAACACCTTTACTCGCCTTTGGAGACGATTTCAAGAAACTGGCTCAGTTGCAGACCGGCCGCGCAGTAGAAGACCTTTAGGGTACAACTCCTGCCGAAGACCGCTTCATATGGCTGCGTCACTTCAGAAATCGATTAGCATCTGCTTCCTCAATAGTCCCGTCAATGACAGCAGCTCGTCGAATTTCTGATCAAACGGTCAGGAACCGGCTGCACGACGCTGGTCTTTGAGATAGAAGACCCAACAGAGGTCCTGTTCTTACGGACCGGGATCGCCAGAACCGACTGCATCGACAATGGACCGTTGCGAATGAATGGAGAAGGGTTTGGTTTAGTGATGGATCATTCTTTCTGCTCCAGCGACACGATAGACGGAGAAGAGTTTACCGCAGAGTCCATGAGCGCTAAGACAAGGAAGACAAAACTGCGTGGATGAGGCTCCTCCATATGGTGGTGGAGGTGTACCGGCGTGGGGGACGATCAACTTCATGGGAAGAAGTGACCTGGTGCACATTGAAGGACGCCTCAATGCTGAATGATACGTCGCTGAAATTCTTCATCCTCACGTCCTTCCACTTCTGGCTGCACCAGGGTCGATTTTTTTCAGTAAGATAACGATCGACCTCATGTGGCTCAACTCACCACCCAATTTCTCGCTGACAACAACGTCCAGACCATTCTGTGGCCATCCATATCATCAGACATGAACCAAATAGAACACTTAGGGATGAACTCATCAGACAAGTCTGCCAGCGAGACGTGGCGCCAACCAATCTCCGATAGTTGTCTCTTGCACTGCTGGAAGAGTGGGCAGCCATCCCACAACAACAGATCCAACGGCTAATCGGATCCATGTCAAGGAGATGTCGTTCTCTGATACAGGCCAGAGGAGGCCATACACCTTACTGAAATGGAGGCCTCAGTCGCAAAGAATAAAAGTCCAAATTAAATTTAATGAACATCATTTCATTGTTAAGGTCTTAAAGTTTCTTCATGCCAAGACTGAAACATTAATTCCGTAAAATAAAGTTTTGATACAAGTTTGAAATTTGGTGCCCATTACGACTACAGCAGTGTTGCGTTTCTTTTTTTTTTAAACAGTATATATTCCTTCCAGCTTTTATTTATGTCTGAGACTTCCATCAAGAGCTGTCCCTGCTTGCTTTTACTGCAGCCGCCTTGATTCACTTTATGATTTGTGCCTGTGAGTTTCTTTATCTCTTCATACATCTCTCTTGTCTTCTGTTGTTTCTTCATCTCTTCATACATCTCTCTTGTCTTCTCTTGTTTCTCTTCATACATCTCTCTTGTCTTCTGTTGTTTCTCCATCTCTTCAAACATCTCTCTTGTCTTCTGTTGTTTCTCCATCTCTTCATACATCTCTCTTGTTTTCTCTTGTTTCTCCATCTCTTCATACATCTCTCTTGTTTTCTCTTGTTTCTCCATCTCTTCATACATCTCTCTTATCTTCTGTTGTTTCTCTTCATACATCTCTCTTTTCTTTTGTTGTTTCTCCATCTCTTCATACATCTCTCTTGTCTTCTCTTGTTTCTCCATCTCTTCGTACATCTCTCTTTTCTTCTGCTGTTTCTCCATCTCTTCATACATCTCTCTTTTCTTCTGTTGTTTCTCCATCTCTTCTTACATCTCTCTTGTCTTCTCTTGTTTCTCTTCATACATCTCTCTTGTCTTCTCTTGTTTCTCTTCATACATCTCTCTTGTCTTCTGTTGTTTCTCCATCTCTTCATACATCTCTCTTGTCTTCTCTTGTTTCTCCATCTCTTCATACATCTCTCTTGTCTTCTGTTGTTTCTCCATCTCTTCATACATCTCTCTTGTCTTCTCTTGTTTCTTCATCTCTTCATACATCTCTCTTGTCTTCTGTTGTTTCTCTTCATACATCTCTCTTTTCTTCTGTTGTTTCTCCATCTCTTCATACATCTCTCTTGTATTCTCTTATTTCTCCATCTCTTCATACATCTCTCTTTTCTTCGGCTGTTTCTCCATCTCTTCATACATCTCTCTTTTCTTCTGTTATTTCTCCATCTCTTCATACATCTCTCTTTTCTTCTGTTATTTCTCCATCTTTTCTATTTCTCTGCAGCTGTTATCTAACCATCTCTCCTTCTCCTTGCTGCACATGTATGTGTCTATATTGTCATAATCTGGGCTGGTTTTTGCTCATTTTCTTTCTTCCATTTTTTTGTTAGAATTCCACTGGTCATCCACTTTTGCTCAGCCTTTTATTCTTTCTCTGGTAGGACACTGTTGGCCATCTCCATACTTGATTTTAAACATTCCCATTTGTTGTCTACTTTCTCTCTTTTGTTTTCTCTTCTATATTGCTCTATGGTCTCTTCTAGAATGCGTTTGTATTTGTTCACATCCACTGAATGTTTAAGCCTGTATTTCTTAGGGCTGTAATGTCTACTTTTGTTGTCTTGTACTTCTTATTTTGGTCATTGTTCTTTAGTTTCACTTTCATTGTCATCACTACTTGGTCGTGATCTGAATTTATGTCTGCCCCTGGATAGGTTTTTTGCTGACTTAACACTGTTTCTAAATCTGCCTTTGATCATTATAAAATCCGCCTGATTTCTTCTTAAACTCTCAGGACTTTTTCCGCGTATATATCTCCCTCTTCTCTTGTTTGTAAAATCTGGTTACAGATGATTGGCTGGTTTTCCTCACAAAACCGTACCAGTCTGTCCCACGCTCGTTTCTTTTGCCAACTCCATATTTTTCCACGATGTTCTTATAACATTCCTTCTCCTACTTGGTCATGTCCCCCTTTACTAATTAGAATGTCTGTAGACTTTGACGTGTTTTAAAACCTCTTGCACTTCCTGATGGTAAACCTCTAGCTCTCCCTCTCCACATTCTTGTGTTGGTACTTTATACGTCTGTAGGATGGAGATTTTGAGGGGTTAGTTTTAATAACATCACTCTGTCCTTGTGCGTCCAATACCCACGTGTGAAATTTTCCAGTGATCTTCTTACTAGTACGTCTACGGCTCTCTGACGTTCCTCTCCTCCTGAATACATACATATGTGGTTCTCCGCCTCTACACCGCCTCCTGCCATCTAGTCTCAGTTACTCATACTGCATATAGTAGTGAGGAACACATAATCACGTGACACAAGCACGTGATCAGTTTACAAGCGGCACAAAACTAAAAAAAGTATGCTCCATATACAGCTAGTAACGCGGCACAAGATGATGCTGAAATAGACAAGTTTGCTCCATCCTCGTCATATATAGCTAGTCACACGCCACATGATGATGCTGAAATAGACAAGTATGCTTCATCCTCGTCATATATAGCTAGTTACACGCCACATGATGATGCTGAAATAGACAAGTTTGCTCCATCCTCGATATATAGCCAGTTACACGCCACATGATGATGCTGAAATAGACAAGTATGCTGTCTCTCTCTCTCTCTCTCTCTCTCTCTCTCTCTCCCAGGAGTTAGTCAGGTCAGCGCTATAGTTCCCTCATCTGGACTATCGATTTTCATGGTAATTTTATACCAAGTACCAAACAGCCACGAACTGTACGTCCAACAGTCGAGACAATGAGAACATACTAGACCTAGACTGTTGGTGAAGCGCTTCTGTATCATCACAAACACTGACAGAGAACATACTAGACCTAGACTGTTGATGAAGCGCCCCTGTAGCTCACAAACACTGACAGAGAACATACTAGACCGAGAGTGATGAAGCGCCCCTGTAGCATCACAAACATTGTTTCTCCATCTCTTCTTACATCTCTCTTGTCTTCTGTTGTTTCTCTTCATACATCTCTCTTGTCTTCTGTTGTTTCTCCATCTCTTCATACATCTCTTGTCTTCTCTTGTTTCTCCATCTCTCTTGTCTTCTGTTGTTTCTCCATCTCTTCATACATCTCTCTTGCCTTCTCTTGTTTCTTCATCTCTTCATACATCTCTCTTGTCTTCTGTTGTTTCTTTTCATACATCTCTCTTTTCTTCTGTTGTTTCTTCATCTCTTCATACATCTCTCTTGTCTTCTGTTGTTTCTCTTCATACATCTCTCTTTTCTTCTGTTGTTTCTCCATCTCTTCATACATCTCTTGTCTTCTCTTGTTTCTCCATCTCTTCATACATCTCTCTTTTCTTCTGTTGTTTCTCCATCTCTTCATACATCTCTCTTTTCTTCTGTTGTTTCTCCATCTCTTCATACATCTCTCTTTTCTTCCGTTATTTCTCCATCTCTTCATACATCTCTCTTTTCTTCTGTTATTTCTCCATCTTTTCTATTTCTCTGCAGCTGTTATCTAACCATCTCTCCTTCTCCTTGCTGCACATGTATGTGTCTATATTGTCATAATCTGGGCTGGTTTTTGCTCATTTTCTTTCTTCCATTTTTTTGTTAGAATTCCACTGGTCATCCACTTTTGCTCAGCCTTTTATTCTTTCTCTGTTAGGACACTGTTGGCCATCTCCATACTTGATTTTAAACATTCCCATTTGTTGTCTATTTTCTCTCTTTTGTTTTCTCTTCTATATTGCTCTATGGTCTCTTCTAGAATGCGTTTGTATTTGTTCACATCCACTGAATGTTTAAGCCTGTATTTCTTAGGGCTGTAATGTCTACTTTTGTTGTCTTGTACTTCTTATTTTGGTCATTGTTCTTTAGTTTCACTTTCATTGTCATCACTACCTGGTCGTGATCTGAATTTATGTCTGCCCCTGGATAGGTTTTTTGCTGACTTAACACTGTTTCTAAATCTGCCTTTGATCATTATAAAATCCGCCTGATTTCTTCTTAAACTCTCAGGACTTTTTCCGCGTATATATCTCCCTCTTCTCTTGTTTGTAAAATCTGGTTACAGATGATTGGCTGGTTTTCCTCACAAAACCGTACCAGTCTGTCCCACGCTCGTTTCTTTTGCCAACTCCATATTTTTCCACGATGTTCTTATAACATTCCTTCTCCTACTTGGTCATGTCCCCCTTTACTAATTAGAATGTCTGTAGACTTTGACGTGTTTTAAAACCTCTTGCACTTCTTCATGGTAAACCTCTAGCTCTCCCTCTCCACATTCTTGTGTTGGTACTTTATACGTCTGTAGGATGGCGATTTTGAGGGGTTAGTTTTAATAACATCACTCTGTCCTTGTGCGTCCAATACCCACGTGTGAAATTTTCCAGTGATCTTCTTACTAGTACGTCTACGGCTCTCTGAAGTTCCTCTCCTCCTGAATACATACATATGTGGTTCTCCGCCTCTACACCGCCTCCTGCCATCTAGTCTCAGTTACTCATACTGCATATAGTAGTGAGGAACACATAATCACGTGACACAAGCACGTGATCAGTTTACAAGCGGCACAAAACTAAAAAAAGTATGCTCCATATACAGCTAGTAACGCGGCACAAGATGATGCTGAAATAGACAAGTTTGCTCCATCCTCGTCATATATAGCTAGTCACACGCCACATGATGATGCTGAAATAGACAAGTATGCTTCATCCTCGTCATATATAGCTAGTTACACGCCACATGATGATGCTGAAATAGACAAGTTTGCTCCATCCTCGATATATAGCCAGTTACACGCCACATGATGATGCTGAAATAGACAAGTATGCTGTCTCTCTCTCTCTCTCTCTCTCTCTCTCCTCTCTCTCTCTCCCAGGAGTTAGTCAGGTCAGCGCTATAGTTCCCTCATCTGGACTATCGATTTTCATGGTAATTTTATACCAAGTACCAAACAGCCACGAACTGTACGTCCAACAGTCGAGACAATGAGAACATACTAGACCTAGACTGTTGGTGAAGCGCTTCTGTATCATCACAAACACTGACAGAGAACATACTAGACCTAGACTGTTGATGAAGCGCCCCTGTAGCATCACAAACACTGACAGAGTCCATCTCTTCATACATCTCTTGTCTTCTCTTGTTTCTCCATCTCTCTTGTCTTCTGTTGTTTCTCCATCTCTTCATACATCTCTTGTCTTCTCTTGTTTCTTCATCTCTTCATACATCTCTCTTGTCTTCTGTTGTTTCTCTTCATACATCTCTCTTTTCTTCTGTTGTTTCTTCATCTCTTCATACATCTCTCTTGTCTTCTGTTGTTTCTCTTCATACATCTCTCTTTTCTTCTGTTGTTTCTCCATCTCTTCATACATCTCTCTTGTATTCTCTTATTTCTCCATCTCTTCATACATCTCTCTTTTCTTCTGTTGTTTCTCCATCTCTTCATACATCTCTCTTTTCTTCTGTTGTTTCTCCATCTCTTCATACATCTCTCTTTTCTTCCGTTATTTCTCCATCTCTTCATACATCTCTCTTTTCTTCTGTTATTTCTCCATCTTTTCTATTTCTCTGCAGCTGTTATCTAACCATCTCTCCTTCTCCTTGCTGCACATGTATGTGTCTATATTGTCATAATCTGGGCTGGTTTTTGCTCATTTTCTTTCTTCCATTTTTTTGTTAGAATTCCACTGGTCATCCACTTTTGCTCAGCCTTTTATTCTTTCTCTGTTAGGACACTGTTGGCCATCTCCATACTTGATTTTAAACATTCCCATTTGTTGTCTATTTTCTCTCTTTTGTTTTCTCTTCTATATTGCTCTATGGTCTCTTCTAGAATGCGTTTGTATTTGTTCACATCCACTGAATGTTTAAGCCTGTATTTCTTAGGGCTGTAATGTCTACTTTTGTTGTCTTGTACTTCTTATTTTGGTCATTGTTCTTTAGTTTCACTTTCATTGTCATCACTACCTGGTCGTGATCTGAATTTATGTCTGCCCCTGGATAGGTTTTTTGCTGACTTAACACTGTTTCTAAATCTGCCTTTGATCATTATAAAATCCGCCTGATTTCTTCTTAAACTCTCAGGACTTTTTCCGCGTATATATCTCCCTCTTCTCTTGTTTGTAAAATCTGGTTACAGATGATTGGCTGGTTTTCCTCACAAAACCGTACCAGTCTGTCCCACGCTCGTTTCTTTTGCCAACTCCATATTTTTCCACGATGTTCTTATAACATTCCTTCTCCTACTTGGTCATGTCCCCCTTTACTAATTAGAATGTCTGTAGACTTTGACGTGTTTTAAAACCTCTTGCACTTCTTCATGGTAAACCTCTAGCTCTCCCTCTCCACATTCTTGTGTTGGTACTTTATACGTCTGTAGGATGGCGATTTTGAGGGGTTAGTTTTAATAACATCACTCTGTCCTTGTGCGTCCAATACCCACGTGTGAAATTTTCCAGTGATCTTCTTACTAGTACGTCTACGGCTCTCTGAAGTTCCTCTCCTCCTGAATACATACATATGTGGTTCTCCGCCTCTACACCGCCTCCTGCCATCTAGTCTCAGTTACTCATACTGCATATAGTAGTGAGGAACACATAATCACGTGACGCAAGCACGTGATCAGTTTACAAGCGGCACAAAACTAAAAAAAGTATGCTCCATATACAGCTAGTAACGCGGCACAAGATGATGCTGAAATAGACAAGTTTGCTCCATCCTCGTCATATATAGCTAGTCACACGCCACATGATGATGCTGAAATAGACAAGTATGCTTCATCCTCGTCATATATAGCTAGTTACACGCCACATGATGATGCTGAAATAGACAAGTTTGCTCCATCCTCGATATATAGCCAGTTACACGCCACATGATGATGCTGAAATAGACAAGTATGCTCTCTCTCTCTCTCTCTCTCTCTCTCTCTCCCTCTCTCCCAGGAGTTAGTCAGGTCAGCGCTATAGTTCCCTCATCTGGACTATCGATTTTCATGGTAATTTTATACCAAGTACCAAACAGCCACGAACTGTACGTCCAACAGTCGAGACAATGAGAACATACTAGACCTAGACTATTGGTGAAGCGCTTCTGTATCATCACAAACACTGACAGAGAACATACTAGACCTAGACTGTTGATGAAGCGCTTCTGTAGCATCACAAACACTGACAGAGAACATACTAGACCTAGACTGTTGGTGAAGCGCTTCTGTATCATCACAAACACTGACAGAGAACATACTAGACCGAGAGTGATGAAGCGCCCCTGTAGCATCACAAACACTGACAGAGAACATACTAGACCGAGAGTGATGAAGCGCCCCTGTAGCATCACAAACACTGACAGAGAACATACTAGACCGAGAGTGATGAAGCGCCCCTGTAGCTCACAAACACTGACAGAGAACATACTAGACCGAGAGTGATGAAGTGCCCCTGTAGCTCACAAACACTGACAGAGAACATACTAGACCGAGAGTGATGAAGTGCCCCTGTAGCTCACAAACACTGACAGAGAACATACTAGACCGAGAGTGATGAAGTGCCCCTGTAGCTCACAAACACTGACAGAGAACATACTAGACCGAGAGTGATGAAGTGCCCCTGTAGCTCACAAACACTGACAGAGAACATACTAGACCGAGAGTGATGAAGTGCCCCTGTAGCTCACAAACACTGACAGAGAACATACTAGACCGAGAGTGATGAAGTGCCCCTGTAGCTCACAAACACTGACAGAGAACATACTAGACCGAGAGTGATGAAGTGCCCCTGTAGCTCACAAACACTGACAGAGAACACAAGGGACGGAGACTGTTGGTGAAGCTAAAATGGAATGGGTATAGTTTAGTATGTGCCAAGACACGGCACTAATAAAAGTATTTCGCAATCGTGTTAAGCCGCCACACAGTTGATAAACTGTACTACTTTTTCAGATTACATCTGAGGAATTTTAATGTGTACCTGAGAACGAACACATCTCAACAGCTTGAGAACCACTAACACTCACATTGATAATAGCAATTACACATATTTATTGTGGGAAAAATGAGTGTTGAATCAGTGAGGATGTAGCAATAAAATGAGTAAACAGATGAATAATCCAAATCCTCTCCCGACGAGAACTAGTTCGCCATGTAGGGAGGGAGTGGGCAACAATCACTCTCAGCTAGGAAAAACAGGTATTCAACACGATGGAATAAGAGCCAGCTTACTAACTCACTGAAAATTCCGTGGATCCTTACATACAACTTCACATCACCAAAAATATCGGACTTAAAGTCCTCAAAAATCTCAATAGAACCAATTCACATTTCTTCAGTTACAAACTATTTCTAACAACTCGTAGCTGCATCAAAAATGTACACACTGGATCCATGAGGAAAAAAAAAACTAACAGATCACATCCTAGCATCCTATCTGGAACATCCTTCTCAGTCAACCTCTACATAATGAATTTGCAATCATAATGAATCTCAAACTACTAATCAATCTAATCCTTACTCATCATCCTACGTAACAGTTTGGTCCTTAAATATGAACTACAATTCCTATTCCTAAATCTTCCTGAAGATTCTATCTCGTGGAAGATGAAAATCGTGATTAAAATATTTCTGCCTAAAATCTCAATCCGTGAAAAAACTACTGTTTATGACCGTGGACAATAAACTAAAAACAACAATCCTATTTTAAGCTTTTCTGTAACTAAAAATAACGAATTAAACAAACATGTCCTAAATAACTTTAGTTAACTGTAAAAACTTCCGTGCCTAGACATGACAAGAAATGGCCTTCAACGTGTCAAACAATACCTATAGTTGACCTGTACTTTACAAAAAAATAACTAAGGGCGCTAATCACTACGTCAATATACCAAATAAATCCATGGTTAACTCCCCTGTAAAGTTAAATAAAAGATCAGAATTTCAGAATTAAGGAATTCTGTTATAAAGCGCCCCTGTAGATTCACAAACACTGACAGAGAACATACTAGACCGAGAGTGATGAAGTGCCCCTGTAGCTCACAAACACTGACAGAGAACACAAGGGATGGAGACTGTTGGTGAAGCTAAAATGGAATGGGTATAGTTTAGTATGTGCCAAGACACGGCACTAATAAAAGTATTTCGCAATCGTGTTAAGCCGCCACACAGTTGATAAACTGTACTACTTTTTCAGATTACATCTGAGGAATTTTAATGTGTACCTGAGAACGAACACATCTCAACAGCTTGAGAACCACTAACACTCACATTGATAATAGCAATTACACATATTTATTGTGGGAAAAATGAGTGTTGAATCAGTGAGGATGTAGCAATAAAATGAGTAAACAGATGAATAATCCAAATCCTCTCCCGACGAGAACTAGTTCGCCATGTAGGGAGGGAGTGGGCAACAATCACTCTCAGCTAGGAAAAACAGGTATTCAACACGATGGAATAAGAGCCAGCTTACTAACTCACTGAAAATTCCGTGGATCCTTACATACAACTTCACATCACCAAAAATATCGGACTTAAAGTCCTCAAAAATCTCAATAGAACCAATTCACATTTCTTCAGTTACAAACTATTTCTAACAACTCGTAGCTGCATCAAAAATGTACACACTGGATCCATGAGGAAAAAAAAAACTAACAGATCACATCCTAGCATCCTATCTGGAACATCCTTCTCAGTCAACCTCTACATAATGAATTTGCAATCATAATGAATCTCAAACTACTAATCAATCTAATCCTTACTCATCATCCTACGTAACAGTTTGGTCCTTAAATATGAACTACAATTCCTATTCCTAAATCTTCCTGAAGATTCTATCTCGTGGAAGATGAAAATCGTGATTAAAATATTTCTGCCTAAAATCTCAATCCGTGAAAAAACTACTGTTTATGACCGTGGACAATAAACTAAAAACAACAATCCTATTTTAAGCTTTTATGTAACTAAAAATAACGAATTAAACAAACATGTCCTAAATAACTTTAGTTAACTGTAAAAACTTCCGTGCCTAGACATGACAAGAAATGGCCTTCAACGTGTCAAACATGACCTATAGTTGACCTGTACTTTACAAAAAAATAACTAAGGGCGCTAATCACTACGTCAATATACCAAATAAATCCCTGGTTAACTCCCCTGTAAAGTTAAATAAAAGATCAGAATTTCAGAATTAAAGAATTCTGTTATAAAGCGCCCCTGTAGATTCACAAACACTGACAGAGAACATACTAGATGGTGGAGCACCCCTGTAGCATCACAAACACTGACAGAAAAAAATGGGCGGAGACTGTTGTTACGACGCGGTCTATGGAAGGCCACTTTGCCTTCTTTTCAAAGCTTTCCAAACCATTGTACTTCCTATAACATTTGATCCATTGCAATAAGTTTTCAAGTTCTCCTTTGTTAGCTTTGATCTTGATTGTCGGACAAATACAAAGTTGAAACAATAAAATAATCACTGTTACAAGATGACATGTGCTCTATCTCTTTCTTTTTTTCTGCACCAGTTATACTTTTCTGCATACGAAAATTATACCTCTTTACACATGACAATTTTTACACACGAAATTTACACGTTTAAATTATACCGATTAACACACCAAAATCACACCTATTAACACACCACAATTACATCTATTAACACACCAAAATCACACCTATTAACATACCAAAATTACATCTAGTAACACACCAAAATCACACCTATTCCAAAATCACACCTATTCTAAAATCACACCTATTAACACACCAAAATCACACCTATTCCAAAATCACACTTACTCCAAAATCACACCTATTAACACACCAAAATCACACCAATTCTAAAATCACACCTATTAACACACCAAAATCACACCTATTCCAAAATCACACCTATTCCAAAATCACACCTATTAACACACCAAAATCACACCTATTCCAAAATCACACCTATTAACACACCAAAATCACACCTATTAACACACCAAAATCACACCTATTAACACACCAAAATCACACCTATTCCACAATCACACCTATTAACACACCAAAATCACACCTATTAACACACCAAATGTATACCCTTTGTCTGCTGCAAACAAAGAGCTGAGAGTTAGGAAAAGAACAGAACTGGAATCTTGACACCGCAGAAATGATCACATTTGTGAAGGTGTGATTTTCAATTACACAAACCGCACACGGTGAAGCTCCCTAGCTGAGCAACTCGTGAATCTTTCCTCACGCTGACCCACATTTGTCGTCTACTAGCCAGGGTCGCTTTCTCGCCCCCCCCCCCCCCCGTTTACAAATTTCTTGGACAAACCAGTCCTGGTTTCAAATCTTGTGT
This sequence comes from Achatina immaculata, assembly GCA_009760885.1. Classification (NCBI taxonomy): domain Eukaryota; kingdom Metazoa; phylum Mollusca; class Gastropoda; order Stylommatophora; family Achatinidae; genus Lissachatina; species Lissachatina immaculata. The sequence goes on from CM019714.1 coordinate 5,566,723, forward strand.
GAAAGCCTTCTTAATCTGATGCTCATTTCAAACGCGGTTTTCCTGTTGTATCAGTAATAATAATAACAACAATAATAATAATAACAACAACAACAACATTTCATGTCAGTTTTTATCAGTGCATGTCTTGGGTGTTCGCCCTCAAAATGGCGCTGTTTGTGTGGTGCTGCTGTTGTGCGCCTCACTCGGCCCGACACGCCCGACTTCGGCTCGGAGTATGTTAGGACCGAGCTCGCCTTCCCATTGCGACGATCCCTACTCACCTGACGCAGTAAACGAAGCATTCAGAATACGAGGACATGGTTCTGTGAAACAGATACCGTATATTTGTCGAAACTAAACGATAAATAAATAAAGTCGCTTTCAAAACCTGACAGGAAGAAGGTACAAGTTGGGGGGGGGGGGGGGGATGAGGAAAATTCAGGAACGGCCACACTCTCGGAACCTGGCACGTGAATTCATCTCTCTCTCTCTCTCTCTAGAAGTTGGCAGAGATGCAGATGAAGCCACTGACAGCAATTAGTGAGGAAAGACGCTGGCAATGGTTGGGACATGTGCTCCGAATGACTGACAACTCACTACCAAAAACAGCACTAAGATGGACACCACAGGGGAACAGAAGTAAGGGTAGACCAAAAGAGACATGGAGAAGAACAACAGAAAGGATGTTGAGTAATAGAGGGCTCACCTGGGTAAGAGCAGAAAAAAGGCAAAGGACAGGCATTTGTGGAAAACCCTTGCGGAAGCCCCATGTGGACTGGGCACTTAAGGTTCAGAGAGAGAGAGAGAGAGTGAGAGAGAGACTGTGTGGTTTGTGTGTGTGTGTGCGCGCGTGAGTTCGCGTGCGCTCGCCATCTTGTTTGTTACCTCTTATGTATTTCATTATCTTATGCTTCTGAATATAACAGTTTCACTTAGCATTCTCGGATATAATTCTACCATGCAGGTTGTGTACTTGCACTAAATCGAATGTGTGCTTACAAAGAAAGATGCGGTGATGAAAGGCAGAATGTTAGACGTCCTTGCCTGCCCATTTCTCTTCACTCTTTGCAAATAAAGGATCATTCATTAATTCTCTCCCCCCCCCACCCTTGAGTGAGTGAGTGAGTGAGTGAGTGAGTGAGGTAGGTAGGTGAGTGAGTGAGTGAGTGAGTGAGGTAGGTAGGTGAGTGAGTGAGTGAGTGAGTGAGTGAGTGAGTGAGTGAGTGAGTGGGTGGGTGGGTGGCAGCTATCATCTTTATCATAAATTTCTAGGAAGCTACCCTTTTAAAAAAAGGGGAGGAGGTGACGTTTAATCATGACAAAACAGTCACAAATCTGAAATGTCAATCAAATGAACGCTGACCTAACTTGCTTCCGACAACACAACAAAATATATTTGTACTTACAGACACTCGCTAAACACCTCTGGCCATTCTTACTCTTGCTTTATCAGGTGACCCTTAACCTTCCGCTGTCACGACGTCACTTTGTCAATTTTCTTTTCATTTCCATAAACATTTGCCTAGTTTTCCCACTACTTCATGAAACTTGTATCAGATAATTAAAAACTTGAACCGATAATTAACACGAACCAATTCGTGTTTTTTCTCTTTTATTCAGAATTTTTTTTTAGTTGATCGTTAATATACACACACAAAAACAACCTCTGACACTGTATGACAGAGTTTATCTATCAGAACAACAAGAGTAAAAACAACAACAGCAACAACAGCAGAAACAATAGCAACTGTAACAACAGGAACAATAGCAGAAACAATAAAAACTAACAACAACAGCAGAAACATTAACAACTGTAACAACAGCAGCAGAAACATTAACAACTGTAACAACAACAGCAGAAACAATAACAACTAACAACAACAGCAGCAATAGCAGAAACAATAAAAACTGTAACAACAACAGCAGAAACAACAGCAACTAACAACAACAACAACAGCAGCAACAATAGGAGAAACAATAACAACTCTAACAGCTACGACAGAAACAACACAACTAACAACAACAGCAAAAATAGCAGAAAAAAATAACAACTGAAAGAACAACACCAGAGACAATAACAATTGTAACAACAGCAATAATAGCAGAAGCAATAAAAATTGTAACAATAACAGCACAAACAATAACAACTGTAACAATAACAGCAAAAACAATAACAACTGTAACAACAACGGCAATAACAACAACAATCCTGGCCTGACTTCCCACACAGGAAAGCTACAACCGTCATCGCTCCTACTCTCTTTATTGACTATTACTGGTCCACCACAACCACAGTGACGATTACTGAAAGGCTAACAGCACTACCACCACACGACAAACTAAATACCGATATCACAGTTTCGCAATAAAAAAAATACGAGTCGGAAAAAGTACAACCGAATCGAATCTGAATATCAATATTTGATTGTGGAGAAATAACAGTGCATGTAGGCAATGTTTTGTATGTAGGCAATGTTGGGTATGTAGGCAATATTTTGTATGTAGGCAATGTTGGGTATGTAGGCAATGTTGGGTATGTAGGCAATGTTGGGTATGTAGGCAATGTTGGGTATGTAGGCAATGTTTTGTATGTAGGCAATGTTTTGTATATAGGCAATGTTGGGCATGTAGGCAATGCTGGGCATGTAGCAAATACTGAGCATGTAGGCAATGTTTTGTATGTAGGCAATGTTGGGCATGTAGGCAATGTTGGGTATGCAGGTAATGTTTTGTATGTAGGCAATGTTGGGCATGTAGGCAATGTTGGGTATATAGGTAATGTTTTGCATATAGGCAATGCTGGGCATGTAGGCAATGATGGGTATGTAGGAAGTGTTGTGTATGTAGGTAATGTTAGGTGTGTAGGCAATGCTGGGCATGTAGGCGGTGTTGGGCATGTAGGCTTATAATGTTAATCTTTGACACAATCATGGTGTGATCACGAAAGCACTAAGACCGCTTCCTGACTTAGCACAACCCCAAGTCTTGGAAGTCAATCGTGAGTCAGCGACCACTACGTCGCACCGATGCGTCCTCACTTCAAGCTAACCAAGAAAAGACCACAAGACCCCCCCCCCCCCTTTTCAATGGCTGAAATCAGCGCCACGCTGCCTCAATATTTAAACCACGCAGCCAAACTTGGACAAACTTTGGACATTCGCAGATCTCACGTGCTGTGGTGCCCTGCTCCCACGCGGACATCCATGAGATGGGATATCTTAAGTTGGTAGAGGAGTCTCAGCGCTCTACTCAGACTCATCAAACATTGACCAATTCTTCATCAACACAGGGAAGTCTGCTGGTGCCTTCCGCAGCCGATGATTGCAATCAGGTTCCAGGGACTGCTTCACTTACACCATGAAAACACTAGAGAAAGCATCAACAGTCTAACTTCTAGGCATCAGTTAAATTTTCGGGTTTTAACATATCACATATGAACTTGTGGGTAAGTGGAGGATGTATGTGTGTATGTGCGCACTCACACACACAGACTGCAACTGTAAAAAAAAGGGGGGAGGGCCTAGCTCTGTTGCTGGTCCTGTCACATTATACCCGGGGCCTGCCCTTACATAAACCAGACACCAGCATAGCAAGACAGGCACTGACACGGAATCCTCCAGGAAAGTGAAAACGAGGAAGATCTAGACTTACTTGGAGAAGAGAAATTATGACAGTGCTCAGAGACAAGGGATTCACATGGAAGGAAGCAGAGAATAATTCCAAGAACATGGATGGCTGGTTAACCTTTGTCCATGACCTATGCTCTCAAAGGAGTGAAAGGCGATGATGATGATGACGATGTGAAGGGACACTCGGGTCTCCCACTAGTGTATACGGGGTGGGGGAGAAAAGTCATTCGCCACGTGATCCGGAAGTGAAGGACCTAATATATATATAGGAACGCTAGGGTGAGAAATGAGTGTGCTACAAGTCAATATCGTCTGGGTTGGTTGCATATGTAGCAATTATCTCAGCCGGTCTGATATATATGTTATATATGATTATGATTCATGAATGTTCAACGCTGTGTATTCATATATATATATATATATATATATATATATATGAATACACAGCGTTGAACATATATATATATATATATATATATATATTGTGTAATGTGCAAAATGAGTATGTGTGCTACACGATCACTGTGGAGAAGAATCTTGGTGATTGATTCTAATATCGTTCTCTTGAAGGGCTCAAGCGATGCTCCATATGCTGTTATATTCATGTGAATTTAGTGTAGGCGATTCAAGGCATATGTTGGAATGAGGATCCCGACAACAAAAGCTACATCAAAGATGTAGTGGCAATGAAGCCGACGAAGTGAGGCTGAGAAACAGTGCGTTAGCACATGGTGAGATGGAGTAGTATTTCAGTGCGTTAGCACACATCAGGAGATTATGTGTATTGATATTTCAGTGCGTTAGCACAACAGAAGATCACGCGTAGTATGGGGAGATGGCATGGCAGCAGTTTGCTATAAGTGCTGAAGTGCAGTGGCACATCGCGATCCAAGGAGATGAGAATTTCATAAGAGCAGCAGTGGGCAAGGCTAGATAAGTGCGATGGCACAACTAGAAGAATGTGTGTGAAATTGTTTATGGGGACCAATGGAGCCCAGGCCAGCATCAGGCATATATATATTTTAGTTTATCCTTAGAGAGTTAATATATTGCATTGCTGATATATGTCATACTTGAACATGTTGCATTGATGATACATGTCATGCTTGTTACTATTATGATGATACATGTTGATGTCCTATGTATGTAATGTCTGTGGTGTGTCACTATGAGATATGTAGAGAGTGTTAATAAAAAAGATGTAAACTGATTTGCTGACTTGGTAATATGTATTCCATGTTGATGTCATGTATGAATGTGTGTAAGATGCTGAATTAACTGGCATGCAGTGTCCTTGGAGGGGAGAATATAGGTTGGTGGTCATGGGGGTCGCGAGATCTTGGCCACGCAGCACGGTAGTACATGGCAAGGGAATACTTGAAACAGCTGGGTTGATCTATTTCTTCCTAATCTAAACCCACACAAATAAAGCAATTTTCAATTTAAAAAACGGTAGGGAAAGGCTTCAGTCTGACATGATGTTGTAGTGAAGTGGTAGGGAAAAGCTTCAGTCTGACATGATGTTGTAGTGAAGTGGTAGGGAAAAGCTTCAGTCTGGCATGATGTTGTAGTGAAGTGGTAAGGAAAGGCTTCAGTCTGACATTATGTTGTAGTGAAGTGGTAGGGAAAAGCTTCAGTCTGACATGATGATGTAGTGAAACTGTAGGGAAAAGCTTCAGTCTGACATGATGTTGTAGTGAAGTGGTAGGGAAAACCTTCAGTCTGACATGATGTTGTAGTGAAGTGGTCGGGAAAAGCTTCAATTTGTCATGCTGTTGTAGTGAAACTTTTTCCCCCGTTAACTTTTGTGTTTAGAAACTATTACACACCAAATAAGATCAAAACCTTTTAAACTATCTACTGGAGGTCTAGGACACCAAGATCTTTTATACCATCTACTAGAGGTCCAGGACAGCAAGATCTTTTATACCATCTGCTGTAAGTTCAGGACACCAAGATCTTTTATACCATCTACTGGAGGTCTAGTACAGCAAGATCTTTTATACCATCTACTGGAGGTCCAGGATAGTAAGATCTCTGGAAACATTTGTAGTCGGCAAACTTCTCCATCATCAAAACATTATGTGGAGATGTAAGACAACAGACACTGTATGCACATGTAAGACAAAAGAAAACTGACGTAAGAGAAAAGAAAACTGACGTAAGACAAAAGGAAACAGACGTAAGACAAAAGAAAACAGACGTAAGACAAAAGAAAACAGGCGTAAGACAAAAGAAAACAGACGTAAGACAAAAGAAAACAGACGTAAGACAAAAGAAACAAAGAACACAGAATTTCACTATCTGGGACATTCAGCCAGGCTAACTCTTAATTTAAAAAAAATAAATAAAGGTGAACAGATTAAAGAAGAAAATTTAATTACGATCAAATAAATATGTAAAATAACAATCTAAAACTAATTTCAAATTTTGGTTCTGCCAAGAATTTCTCCGCCAACAATACTGGATAATTCTGACCGGTATAGCTATCCAAGATCGATAGCTCGTTGCTAGGCAACACTTGTGTATAACGCGGCGTCTCCAAGCAACCGCCGCAAAACTTTTGATACACAAGATCAAACTGGAGAATGTGATTGTTAACAAAGAAAAAAACAACAGGGAGACTGTTGGGTTCTCCCCCCTTCTCTATCATGTCCTTTGAACCGTTATATCGTGCCTTCTTCAGCCGACGTCATGTTATCATGAACCGCATCCGCTGTGTCGGTTTTGGAGTGGGTTGCCGTGACTCCCTTGAAGTTGTCATGTTGATACAATGGGCAGATTGGCCAGCATATCCCCTGCTGAATATCTTATCTTATATTTTATATCCTTCCCGTGCCGTTAAACGTCACACAGGGCTCGCAAAGTAGTTCGCCAATTTTTCCTGTCTTCGGCGAGTCTTTCAACTTCATCAAGGGATTTTATGCCTGCTAATTTGGCCTCTCTTAATAATGTCCTCTTCAGAGTTTCACGCGGTCTGCCTCTTTTTCTTCGGCCTGTTGTGTTCCACTTGATAGCTTGTTTTGGGATTCTCTGATCATTTCTTCTCATCAAGTGACCAACATATGTCCATCTCCTTTTCCTGATCACCCATCAGACTGGTTGTTGTTCAGTCATATGTCTTATCTCTGCATTGTTCTTGAATTCATTCCACTTGATGCCGAGTATTTTCCTTAGGCATCTGTTTTCAAAAGAGTCTGCTGAATATGCATACCGAATATTCGAACCTATACTCGACCCAATAACGACATCACATAAAATATTGTAGTAAGACTAGACCTGGGCCAGTAATGTTTGAAATAATGAAACAAGTATTTCTCCTTTACATATCTACATACATACCTACAAACCTAGGAATCTACATACCTAGAAACATACCTACAAACCTAGAAACATACATACATACATACATACATACATACATACACACACATACATACATACAACACACCCGCAAAAGTACATACATACCTACAAACCTAGAAATCTGCATACCTAAATACATATCTTTGATATTTTAAAATTTTACTAAGAAAACCATTTTAAAGCTGTATTAATATGGTCAGTGAATGCTAAGTCAACCAAATTTAGTATTTCCATAAGCAATTATATCAGTTAACACCTGGCTTTTGTACTGACTCTGTTGGTAAGATATGTATTGATAAAAAGTAGATTTCACCCACAGATCATCTAGGGCTGATGCAGATAAAAGTTTTATATATAACTGGATCAGTAAATAAAATAAACTACAATACAGCCCCCCCCCCCCCTTCCGACTTCTTCTGGATTTAGGGAAGGAAAAGGCAGCCAGGCGTGATACTGACCATATCACCCTCTAGTGTGCTGACAGGTCAAGGAAAATATGGGCACTAACAACATATCCCTATGTGCCTCTAAGGCATGACAGGGTTACCTACCTACTACATACATACCTACAAACCTACATACATACAAACCTACATACACACAAACCTACATACCTGGATACATGCATACACACACACACACACACAAATTCTGCTGCAGTTAGAAACTGGAATGTGAATCTAGTAATGTGTTATCAGAACCTGCTATCTTTGCAAATTTCCGTGACTACGAGTCAGTGTACATGAAATACTTCATTTAAAACCTATCCCATCAATTTCTAATTAAACATCTCCCTCTTCTCTTGTTTGTAAAATGTGTTACAGAAGATTAGCTGGCTTTCCTCATAGAACCCTATCAGTCTGTCCCACGCTCGTTTCTTTTACCAAGTCCATATTTTCCCATGATATAACTTCCTTCTCCAACTTGTTCAAGTCCGCCATTACTATTAGAACGTCTGTAGATCTGACGTGTTCTAAAACCTCTTGCACTTCCTCACAGAAAGCCTCTAGCTCTCCCTCTCCCTCTCCCTCTCCACATTCTTGTGTTGGTACACACGTCTGTAGGAGTGCGATTTTGAAGGCTTTTTGCTCTTAGTTTTAATAACATCGTTCTGAGTCTTATTTTAGAGATTAATATAACATTCGAATCAGCATCTCTATAAATCACATTCTCCACCGCCAAAAAAAAAGAATGACTTGCCAGCTGGCCAGGAGAAAACTGCTGTTTTTGCCAATTTGTTCACGAATTTTTAAACACTTTGAACCAAGCTGATCCATACGTTGGATTTTTGACTGATAAACGAGAGGGGAAAAAATCTGGAATACAGTCTGCAAGGTAAGGGACAAGCTTGGGAGAAGGACTTTTATCTCTTGATCCACATGGTTCTGGAGAAGGATAGGGAGAATGCACTACGGATTTCTCAATTCACAGATCAAATCGTATTATGAACCTGAAACTATTCGAATTACTACACCACATGACAGCATGACAGGTCAAGATGGCGGCGACAAGTCTAACGGCGTCAAGTTCTAAGTGCCACTATTTAACTCTTCAAACTAACGGCGCGATATGAGTGGTCACTGATAACTTCTCGGCCTAAGGTACAAGTACTTGAAAAACACAGTTGATATTTGGTGCATTTGTAGATCAGGTTAATGTAAGATTAAACACCAAGTTTCAGGAAATTCACTGCAACCAATTTTTTTTTTTAAACAGGCTACTAAAGTGGTAAGGAGTGGCAGAAATTGAGAAAATGGATAAAATTTATCATCAGGCAGTCATTCGCTACCTCTGCATCAAGGGCTTATCGTCGAAGGAGATCCATGAGGATGTGGTAGAGACTCTAGGGGAGAGCGTCCCATCTTACAACACAGTGAAGAAATGGGCAACTCAATTCAAACATGAAAGGGAGAGTCTGGAAGATGATCCCCGTCCAGGAAGACCAAGAACGGTAACCACCGATGAAACCACCGGCAGAATCCATGATATGATAATGGAGGATCGACGACTAACTGAGCGGTACATTGCTACTGAGTTGGGCATCTCCCAGGAACCTGTTCATGACATTATTCACAATGATCTTCAAATGACAAAGGTCTCTGCTCGATGGGTCCCGAAACTTCTTGGGGCTGATCACAAACGACAGCGTCTCAACATGTCAAGAGACAATCTTGGCCATTCTTCTGCAGATCCTGAAAAGTTTCTTCAGTAATTTGTGACTATGGATGAGACTTAGGTTCGTCATTTTCAACCAGAAACCAAAGAACAATCAAAGCAGTGGAAACACCATGGATCTCCACCTCCAAAGAAAGCAAGGGTAGAACCGGTGGTTATGTCTGTACGCAAAGTGATGGCTTCCATCTTTTGGGTTTCAGAAGGTGTACTATTGGTAGACTATCTTCAAAAGGGCAGAGTCTTTAAGAAGTTTACTGCGTATGTAAAACAGAGGAAAACAGATACAAAATGTAGGAACTACCATCAAGAAATGTAATTTTTCACAATAAAACAGGAAGATGTTTTTTTCTTTCTCACAGCTGTGTCGTAACAGAAAGCTCAGTCTGTGATACACATCACAGAGCCGTCTAGTGTTAGCTAATCAGACAGCAGTCTTAATTTCGTCCCAATTAACATCACAGAGCCGTCTAGTGTTAGCTAATCAGACAGCAGTCTTAATTTCGTACCAGTTAACATCACAGAACCGTCTAGTGTTAGCTAATCAGACAGCAGTCTTAATTTCGTACCAGTTAACATCACAGAGCCGTCTAGTGTTAGCTAATCAGACAGCAGTCTTAATTTCGTACCAGTTAACATCACAGAGCCGTCTAGTGTTAGCTAATCAGACAGCAGTCTTAATTTCGTTCCAATTAACATCACAGAGCCGTCTAGTGTTAGCTAATCAGACAGCAGTCTTAATTTCGTTCCAATTAACATCACAGAGCCGTCTAGTGTTAGCTAATCAGACAGCAGTCTTAATTTCGTACCAGTTAACATCACAGAGCCGTCTAGTGTTAGCTAATCAGACAGCAGTCTTAATTTCGTACCAGTTAACATCACAGAGCCGTCTAGTGTTAGCTAATCAGACAGCAGTCTTAATTTCGTACCAGTTAACATCACAGAGCCGTCTAGTGTTAGCTAATCAGACAGCAGTCTTAATTTCGTACCAGTTAACATCACAGAGCCGTCTAGTGTTAGCTAATCAGACAGCAGTCTTAATTTCGTACCAGTTAACATCACAGAGCCGTCTAGTGTTAGCTAATCAGACAGCAGTCTTAATTTCGTTCCAATTAACATCACAGAGCCGTCTAGTGTTAGCTAATCAGACAGCAGTCTTAATTTCGTCCCAATTAACATCACAGATCCACAACACAAAAAGGAATGGAAAAACTAATTATGTCAGTCCGTAAGAATAGCGAAGAGCAGAACCTCTATCTTAATGCAAAGAAATCTAAACTGATGACAACTGACAAAACAAACAAGGCAGCTGAAATATATATCAATGAGGAAAAATTGGAAGAAGTGGAGAGTTTTGAATATCTTGGATCACTGCTAACTAATAATGGAGATACAATGAGGGAAATTAAAAGGAGGAAATCTATCGCTCTTCAGAAAGTAAAACAACTAAAGAATCTGTGGAGAAGAGCAGACAGAATTACAAAAATAAGATTTTTAAGGGCATGCATCTTTCTCATTACAACATATGGCTGTGAGACCTGGACACTTAACAAAACAGCTGAGAAACATACAAATGCCTTTGAATGTAAATGCTACAGAAGAGTTCTCCAAATATCGTGGACACAAAAAAGAACAAATATATCTATACTACAAGAGCTTAATATTGAAGAAGGTTGGCTAGTAAAGAGGATTAAAGAGAGAAAACTTAAATATTTTGGACACATTAAACCTCATGATAATTTAGAGAAGACCATATTGGAAGGATACATAATGGGAAAAAGAAAAAGAGGAAGACCAAAACGAAGATGGCTGCAAGAAATCGTTGACGATCTGCAAATGGACTCGGCCGCAGCAGGCCATCTTGCTCACAGCCGAGAGGCCTACAGGAGTGCTGTTTGGGATGCAAAGTTCCGCAAGGGACATGCAAATGAATGAATGAATAACATCACAGAACCGTCTAGTGTTAGCTAAACAGATAATTTCGTCCCAGTTAAAAGCGGTGCCGGAACCATCGACTCCTCTTTCACAGTACATATATCACACTCTTCTCTCTATCAGTACACATATAACACTCTTCTCTCTCTCTGTACATATATCACACTCTTCTCTCTATCAGTACACATATAACACTCTTCTCTCTCTCTCTCTCAGTACATATATCACACTCTTCTCTCTCAGTACACTCTTCTCTCTCTCAGTACATATACTACACTCTCACTCTCTCTCTCAGTACATATACTACACTCTTCTCTCTCTCTCAATACATATACTACACTTCTCTCTCTCTCAGAATATATACTACACTCTCTCTCAGTACATATATTACACTTCTCTCTCTCTATCTCTCTCTCAGTACATATACTACACTCTTCTCTCTCTCTCCCTATCTCTCTCTCAGTACATATACTACACTTCTCTCTCTCTCAGTACATATACTACACTCTTCTCTCTCTCTCAGAATATATACTACACTCTCTCTCAGAACATATACTACACTCTTCTCTCTCTCTCAGTACATATACTACACTTCTCTCTCTCTCTCTCTCAGAATACATATTACACACACTCTCTCTCTCTCAGTACATATATCACACTCTTCTCTATCTCAGTACATATATCACACTCTTCTCTATCTCAGTACATACATCACACTCTTTTCTCTCTCTCTCTCTCTCACTCTCAGTACATAAATCACACTCTTCTCTGCCAGTACACATATCAAACTCTTCTCTCTCTCACAGTACACATATCAAACTCTTCTCTCTCTCTCTCACACAGTACACATATCACACTCTTCTCTCTCTCTCACACAGTACATATACTACACTCTTCTCTCTCTCACAGTACAAATACTACACTCTTCTCTCTCTCACACAGTACATATACTACACTCTTCTCTCTCTCTTTCTCTCTCTCACACACAGTACATATATCATACTGCTGGTCTCTTCCTCATATTAGACATAATTGACCAACAACAACAAAAGACACAAATATAAAGGCCGGTTAAGTGCATAATGACACGGAAACCTGCGTCAATCCCGAATTTAACAAACAACAAGTTCGCTAACCACAGATATTTTTTAAAGTGTTTTTACGCTTCATAACAATACAAAACACACCAACACACACTTATATACATATGAAGGTGGCCATTTATTTTTTTAAATACTAGACTGTGTTACATAGATCCAAAATTGATATATGGTTGTGGAGCTTTCATAGTCAACAGAAAGATGATAAAGAAACTGGAAGCAACAGAGATGTGGTTTTGGAAAAAAAGATACAACAAATACCCTGGACAGACAGACAGAGAGACAGACAGACGGACAAATAAAAAAAAACAGGTCTTCAAAGAAGTTTCCGAACAATGAAAACTAGTTAAAATGATCAGAAAAAAAAGGCAGTCAAAATTTCTTGGACATGTTATGAGAAGTCAAAAGTTGAAGATCCTTGTAATCACTGGAAAATTCAAGGGGAAAAGGAGACGCAGGAGATCAAGAAAAAAATATCTCTCAGTGGACTGACCAAGTGGCAGGGAAAAAGAAAAGCATGTGAACTAATCGGGAACACCAAGGACCGCGCAAGATGGAGAAGCAGGACCGTCAGTGCCTGGTCTCCAGACTCCTCTGCTGCTAAGAAAAAAGAAGAGACAGCTACTGTCGGTACCGCTGATTTTATTTTTTTAAATCTCTTCTTTCAGGATACAAACAACATCTCCACAGATGTTTTTCTCCACCTGACTCACAATACAAACAACATCTCCACAAATGTTTGTCATCTATAAGCTTTACTGGTCGTTTCTGAAGTGAGTGAAGTCTTTTCATGTTTGACATGGAACAACCATCCCAGACTGTGGAACAGTAGTCCACGTTTTTTTGTACATGTGATATGTAGTATATTTTTCTGGTGTCTATGTGAAGAAAATGTTTAATTTTAGTAAATTGGTAAACTTTTTGTGCAATGAGTTTGGTTAGATTGTCTACATGATGATTCCACCTGAGGTGGTGGTCAATCATGAGACCTAAAGTTTTATGTTCACTAACATTCTCTACCTGTGAAGTTCCAGCATAAAGCTGTAGTGTTGTTGTTGGTGAATTTGTTAATTTCTGTCTTGTTGTAATGAGCATGGATTCTGTTTTGCTGGTGTTTATGAGCATTTTGTTGTTGCTCCAGTTAATTAGACTGTTTATTTCAATTTGAAGAGTTGACTCAAGGTTAATACGGTCTTTGTCACTAGTGTAAACTGTGCAGTCATCAGCAAATAGGTCACAGGATGATTTTTTTGAGATGAAGTGGAAGATCATTGATGTAGATGGTGAAAAAGAGAGGACCAAGAATAGACCCTTGTGGAACACCATTATCAACCACAGATGAACCTGACTTATAATTTTTGAGGGAAACCATCTGTTGTCTGTTGGAAAGAAAAGATGTAATAAATTTTGTCAAGTCAGGGTGTAATCTATAAGTCTCAAGCTTTCTAACTAGGATTTCATGATCAATCATGTCAAATGCTTTTTTTTAAGTCAACAAAGACAGCACTGCATAATTTATCATCGTTTATATCAGATAACCAACACTCTGTCATTTTTATGAGAGCTGTGTCGTAGGAATGTTTTGGCCTAAAACCTAACTGACAGTCAACAATCAAATCATTTTCTTGCATGTGTTGTAAGGTTGTTTTTTTTTTGTATGTTGTTTTTCTAGGGGTTTTGACAAAGTTGATAGATTTTGGAAATCGGTCTATATCTTGAGGGATATATATATGAGAGAGAGAGTTGCACACTCAAGTTTACAAACACGATAAGATGATACTGTGTTAGAAACATGAGTGTTACGCTTCGTCTGTAATAAAATAATTATGAGCGCACTGTGCTGTGCTGTGCGTGTGTGTGAATTCAACCATATCAGCGCATACATCTGCAATCACGGACCCAAGGGTCTACTAGCTAGGGTACAGGTAAAAGTGGCTAGAAAAAAAGTTTTCGCGTTACAAGACAATAATCTGGGCCCCACACTACAAGAAAACAACACAAAAGCACTGTGTGTGAGAGAAGAGAAGAGAAGAGAAAAAAACTTATCTGGGGCTGTTGGCTTCAAGCACGTCAACATTACAATAGCATAAGTGAGTTACTTCACGTGGAAAAATGATCGTCAGCACAGCTACGTCATCACGGCTACGTCAGCACAGCTGCGTCAGCACAGCTCCCTTCTCAAACCCCCCCCCCCCACCACCAGTTCCTTCCTTGTTAGTGGGAGCCGCCCAGCACAGAACATACACGCGCGTTAGATGTGGTGATAATGACGACGATTCCAGCAACAAAGCTAACAGTGATAGACTGGCGACATTCTTATCACGGCCAAGACCCTAGCCTGCCTTTTCCCTGCACTCCAGATAAACAAACTGTAGTAAGCTCCTGGCTAACACGTGGGAGCTTGATGTGGCCCACTTACTGAGACAGCAGGTGGGAGTGAAGGACTGCGTGCCGGTTATAAAGCAGTCAGCCCTGGCAAACAAACAAACCTGTGGACGCTCACCTGCCATTATTACCTGTAGGGGGAAAATGTACATCAGCCAATGACAAATATTGGCAAGTTTTTAATCCACTTTACATTTGTTGACATGTTTTATATCAGCCACAGATGCTATACCTCAGTACGAGATAAGAGAAATGACGACTGCGGTAAAACTGCTTCTAGTAATCAAGGTAAACACAGGTATATGGTTTCAGCCTTACAAAAAAAAAAAAAGAAGAGTGAGGAAAGAGTGCAAGAATGGCAGAAAAGAAGAGCGCGTATTAATGAAGAGCAAACAAAAATCAAATATTTCGGCAAAAGGTCTTTTCAAGGATGACATACAAAAACAATACAACAGAAAACTGGTGAAAAATTAACCCCTTGGTTCATTTTAGTGTCCTCGTAAGAAAAAGCAGGTCCCAGTAAGAGCATCTGCGACATAAAGTTGATAATATAACGGCAAATCATTTCATAAATCCCACATGCTGTGGCCAACACAACAAGGCCAATATTTACACTGTAAATACTCGCCGGTTTGTTCCAATGACATCACGTATGATATTTCACCACAGATCTGTATTTATTTCTACACGTAACTTTATAAAACACCACTAGAGAATTTATTAACAAGTTAACAGGCATAAAATCCTTTGATGAGGTTGAAAGACTCGCCGAAGACAGGAAAAATTGGCGAACTACTTTGCGAGCCCTATGTGACGTCTAACGGCAAGGGAAGGATATAA
The DNA here is from genome assembly GCA_009760885.1 of Achatina immaculata. NCBI lineage: Eukaryota > Metazoa > Mollusca > Gastropoda > Stylommatophora > Achatinidae > Lissachatina > Lissachatina immaculata. The sequence continues at coordinate 5,582,132 of CM019714.1, forward strand.
GATATAAGATAAGAGAATTTATTGACCATAAAACTGTAAACAACTTTATAGCGGAATTAATGTTCATAAAATTTTATTGATTTATATTTAATTTATTGTACAAGTTGGCTGATGCAAATACATGCTTTAGTGAATACTCAAAGGATATTTGTCTAACTCATTCAGTCAGTCATTCACTGGTAGGAAATGACAAGTTGATAGCGAACTTATTATTCATAAAACTGTATAAAACCTCCACAGCGAAATTACTGTTCATAAATTTTATTTGTATGTATATAGCAGGGGTACCCATCGCTGCCCGGGTAAATACAGCGCAAGACAAAAGTTACCCATCACCGTATAAGAAATATCACTAGCTAGACGCATAAATTGTACACCGCAACGTTAAAACGAATTCTTTTAATGAATAAATATTCAAGATTCAAAATCTACGAATCAACGGTCATTAAAACCACATCAGATTCATAATATTAAGCTAATAAACGCAGAACACACTTTATTTTTTTAAAAGCTCTTCACTTCTCCAGTATCATGAAATTTCCTGAAGTAAAATTTGATGTCTAATCAAAGAAAGTCCCTACGTGAATGAAGCAAAACCAATTAGAAAAAAAAACAACAACAAAAGAAAAACTAACGTCAATCACTCACTTTCGTTCTGTCTGAAAGGTCAAACCCGTGATCAATTTTCATATACAACTGTACTGTTAAAATAAAGAACCCCAACACTCATCATCATCATCAGGTGCCGTGGCGACTGGCGTTGGCTATTATGCTTCTCCAGAGTAAACGATCCTTCATGCAGGCCATCAGCTCAGTTGGTGATCTCCTCTCACACCATCCCGTCAGACTGTCCAGTATCATTTCTCTTGGTCTTCCTCTTGATCTTCTTCCCCCTATTTTTCCTGTTGTTATAATATTTTCAATGCCCCCTCTTCTCAACGCATGTCCTATGAAAATATTGTCTCTCTCTCTCTCTTATCTTTTTCACAAGAACGCAACACTAGTGAAGTCGTAATGGATACCAAAATTCAAACCTGTATCATAATTTTATTTTTCGGAATTAATGTTTCAATCTTGGCATGAAGAAACTTTAAGACCTTAATAATGAAATGATGTTCATTAAATTTGGTCTGGACTTTTATTCTTTGTGTCTGAGGTCTCCATGTCAGTAAGATGTATGGCCTACTCTGGCCTGTATCAGAGAACGACATCTCCTTGACATAGATCCGATTAGCCGATGGATCTGTTGTTGTGGGATGGCTGCCCACTCTTCCCGCAGTGCAAGAGACAACTGTCGGAGATTGGTTGGTGCCACATCTCGCTGGCAGACTTGTCTGTTGAGTTCATCCCATAAGTGTTCTATTGGGTTCTTGTCTTACGACATGAATGGCCATAGAATGGTCTGGATGTTGTTGTCAGCGAGGAACTGAGTGGTGAGTTGATCCACACGAGGTCGACCATTATCCTGCTGAAAAATCGACCCTGGTGCAGCCAGAAGTGGAATGACGTGAGGACGAAGAATTTCAGCCACGTATCGTTAGGCATTCAGGCGTCCTTCAATTTGCACCAGGTCACTTCTTTCTATGAAGTTCATCGTCACGCACACCAGTACACCTCCACCACCATATGGAGGAGCCTCGTCCACGCAGTTCTGGGCGTAGCGCTCAAGGACTCTGCGGTAAACTCTTCTCCGTCTGTCGTGTCGCTGGAGCAGAAAGACTAGTTCATCATTAAACCAAACCCTTCTCCAATCATTCGCAACGGTCCATTACGATGCTGGTTTGCCCACTGCAGTCGGTTCTGGCGATGCCGGTCCGTAAGAACAGGACCTATGTAGGGTCTTCTAGTCCAAAGACTAGCGACGTGCAGCCGGTTCCTGTCCGTTTGATCTGAAATTCTACGAGCTGCTGCCATTGATTGGACTGTTGAGGACAAAGATGCAAATAGATTCCTGGAGTGATGCAGCCGTGTGAAGCGGTCTTCGGCAGGAGTTGTGACTATGGGTCTTCCACTGCGCGGCAGGTCTGCAACTGAGCCAGTTTCCTGAAATCGTCTCCAAAGGCGACTACTAGTGCTTCTAACCACATTAAATTGTCTGGCCACTACACTGTGTGACTGTCCAGTCTGTAAATGTCCAATGATGATGAGTCGTTGTTCTGTAGTGATATGAGCCATACTTGCACATTAAATTTTCAAATGAATTGATTCGAGGAGCGCCAATTTTTTTTTATAAGCATTCAATAACATGGTCAGTGAGTTCTCTATTCAGTAAGTTTCACGAGATTCTCGTGAACCTGTCATGAATTACTGTCTTCTTCTTCTTCGTCTTCCACTTCGTTCGCTTCTACCACCAAGACCGCCCCGTGATCCTACTGAATTTAGTCCTGTGGTCCTCGATAGGTCCTGTTGTCCCCCTGTGGTCCTCGTAAGGACCACACGAAATCCCCGAAAGGACCACAAGAGGTTCAGAGTATAGTAGGGATTGAGCCTGTATTCTCGGTGGGTCTCAGAAGCGGGATTGCGTGACACCGTGGTTTTCATTGCACCAGTTTAATCTAGAGTTGGACTTTCTCACCGGAAAACTTCGACGTGTTTTGGGATACCAGTGTATCCCCGCCGGGTGAGAGGTGGTTGCTCATCCAGTCCAGCGTTGGACTTCATCACCGGAAAACCTCAGCGTGATTAGGATACGCATACATCCCCGCCGGGTGAGAGGTGTTTGCCTAGCTAGACTGCACTGGTCCAGTGTCTCCGACTTCAGCATTTTGCGGTCGTGGCCGCTACCCTTCCTAGTTGTGACCAGGACGGGGCTTTTGTCCAGGAGGACGAATCCTCACCGCTAGTAAGTTTCACCACTGGGTTGAGCCGGTTTAGGCGTATTATCCCAGTATGGGCGTGTTTAGGTCGTGACCGACCTCTAGAGCGGAGGTACCGTGACATGAGTAGCCATCACGTTTCACCCCTGGTTTAAGCCAGTTTAGGCATATTTCACCAGTATGGGTTGGACGTGGCCGGCCTCTAGAGCAGGTGCCGTGGTATAAGTACCAATCGCGGCGAAACTAATGGACATACTCATTATGCTTCACTTTATCCTTTCCATCACCTCTTCACATCGGCGCCGCACGGCAACCCTAATTGCTTTTTCGTATTTTCTTCATTGGCCGGGAGGAGCTTCACTGCACGCGCAGCATCCGAAGAATCTTGCCTGCAGTGATGAGTTATTGTCAAAAATGCTGTCTTGACTAGCGGACGCTTTTCTGTGCTCGTGAATCATCTGATGAGTATAATTCAGGTCAGTACGTGAAGCTGATGTCCTAGTGAATGTTTCATGCAATTTGCCCTTGTCTGATCAGCAAATTTCAGTTTAAATCGCAACACTGTATTTGTTACATTTCTTTTTTTTAACAATATATTAATTCTAACTGAACATATTAAATGCAATGAAACGATGATCCTAGGAACAATAACACTGGCCAAGACACATTGTGGTGTCTCAAATGTTAGACCTGTTTCTGGGTATATTTGACCTGCTGATTTTTTTTTAAATTGGCACAAGTTTTCTCCTATAAACTCTAGTTTTTTAAAGACAGAACATATGCCATATACCACTCTTCACTTTGCTTGCCCATAACAAATCAAGATATTTTAATGTAGTGTTTAATTTAATATCTTTTAAGCATGAAGGAAATATATTAAAAACTAAAAGAAAAGTGTACTACGCGAAAATCTACTTATTTCATACCAAAAGCACAAGTTTATGATACAAACTTTCCACTCATTCGACACACAAGAAGCTCTTTTTGTAGGACTTCCGAGACTGGGATCTGACAGGACAATCCCGCATAAGATTCCAACAATAGTCTGCCATCATGTGCGCATCCCATCTTCCTTGGTATCTGACTTCCATTGTTATGTCTTGGTGAAATCTTTCAAACTGCTCTTCGTTTAAGTCACCAAGGTTCTCTGGTATGTGATCTAGGTGACTGTGCAGATAATGGATTTTAAAACTCATTTACAGCCAAGGCTGTTGAAATGAAAGAGCATATCCTCTACTAATTGTGGGTGGTTAACTGCCCTCTTGTTGCCAAGAAAACTTTTCTTAACAAGAACATATGAAGACCAGGCACATGATTCGGTTTCATTTGTTAAGGCTATGAAATGTGGGTCATTTATAAGTTGTCTGATCTGTGGTCCATCACAGATTCCTGCCTTCAGTTTTTTTCACGTATGTCCAGGTGGCTTACGCACTATGAAGTTCACATGAAATTAACATTATGATGGCATCCCCTGTGCCATTCAGAGAACATTAATCATCATGAATCACCAATATATGTATATATATATATATATATATATATATATATATATATATATACACACACAATATTTTGGGCGGCTGGGACCAAGTATTTCCAAATCAAACACCACAGACGAGATCGAACTCGCCCCGCCATTTGCCCGTTGGCTATGCTCAGTGTGACCTTTCTCGCACGCTTGTCTTCCACCTCCGCATCACGTGAACTGTATTTCTCCGTCCAAAATCTGTACACTATTCTGGGCTTCGAAAGGCAGTTCACAAAAGTATGATTCTCTCTCATGCCACCAAAGGTTCACGGATTATATTTTGTCCTCCAACCACCATATAATTCCTCGGAAGCCAATCTTTTCTTGCCCAATGTTCATGTTTGGCTCTGTAATCCCAAAGGCATAAAAAGCAAGGATACTTTATGTAGCCACTTTACTGACCAAGAAGAAAATTAACCATCTTCAAGTCTACATAAATCACCCACTAATGTTCTTGGTAATTTATCTTTTCCAAGACTAAAAAAGATGGCCTTGTACTCTTCTTTCATCCTGGTGGAATAACCAACTGGAAAAAACTATATTTACTGCCGTTATTTAAAAGAACTCATTTCAAACTACGGTTTGAACTGTCGATGAAAAGACGCCACTCACTTGGCTTATATTCTGAAAGACCAATTTTCTTCACAAGTTTTCCGATGTCCTTGCAGAATACTAAGTTGTTGTCTTTGGTAAAGAATGGCAGCAAATCCTTTCCTCTCCTTCGATAAAATGTCATGTTCGTTCCAGGCTGATATACGTTCTTTTCCTTTAGTCTGGAGGCGAGCAGTTCAGAAGACTCCTTGGAAAGATTTAAGTCCCTGATCAGACCACTCAGTTCATTCTGATCAAAATGATCACTATGTGAAGTTGTTTGGAATTCACTGTCACTGTCCCTACTTTCTTTACCTTGTGTGATATCAGACATGCAAGACTCATCCTCTGAGAGCTGTGGTAGTTTAAGGAAAGGTGGAACAGGTACAAGATCTGAGCGAGGAACAGGTCTCCTGGCTGAAGGTAGATCAGGGTAAGACAACTTGTCACGATTATTTCGATTGATGCCTACGATATTAACAATACAGATATAACAGTCATGGAAGTGGTTTTTCTATTCCCTCCACACCACTGGTACTCCACATTTCAGGCAGCTTTTCTTTCCATTTGTCCACTGGCGCAAATCTTCGTACAAGTTTTGCATACAATATGAGGAGCCCATGGCTTATCTTCATCTCCGAGCTTGACACCATAATAACCTACATATGCTCTTTTATAAATTCAGAAATAAGGTTTCCTACTTGCTCTCAGAGTGTACGTCCCACAAATATAGCAAAATATGTCGGGATGATCAAAGCAGCCCCGTCTTGAAGTAGCCATAACCTCTACGGTGTTCGATTTGCAAAAATGATATTTGTGGAAATATACACAACACTGACTACAACACAGCATTCATGTGAATTTATACTTAATCTCCTCTCTCTATTTCTTCGTCCTGTGTGTGTTTTTTTTTGTATGATTAAGGATCACGCGTCACAAGTGTGTACTCGTTAAGTAATAAAGCCGGTCCTTTTTTCCTAGTTTATACATTTTGGTATCACATCTTTACTGCAGTGGCTCTGCGTATAGTTATATACTCATACACTAATTATTGTGTGTTACATAAAATTCCCATTCAAATAAGACTGCTTGTTATGGCAACGCAATTCTGCAGAAGACATCTGTTAAAGAGCGGACTAAAATGATATAAATTCAAGCATATCTAAGAAAACACAGCTGATGCTGTCTATCAAATACAATTTTAAGAATTAGCCTCCCAAATAACCCCAGGTTATGCCCAAAAAAAAAAAAGCCAAGGTACCAAGAAAACAATTTTTTTCTGGTTGGGCTGTGTAATAAAGAACAAATGAGAAACATAAACTGTACACCATAATGCCAGAAAGAAATGCTCAAAATGAAAAATACTCACACTTTAAAACTAGTGAACCAATTTTCCAATCTGATCTGCCATACTAAACAAAGAAATGAAATGCTAAGATGCTACAACCAAGCCAGAATAATAAGGAAGGAAATTAGACGAGACGGAACTGTATCCTTAGTGTTACCACAACGTCAAGTCTTTGTTAGCACAACTTTAAGTCTTTGTTATCACAACGTCAAGTCTTTGTTAGCACAACCTTAAGTCTTTGTTATCACAACGTCAAGTCTTTGTTATCACAACGTCAAGTCTTTGTTATCACAACGTCAAGTCTTTGTTATCACAACGTCAAGTCTTTGTCAGCATAACTTAAAGTCCTTGTCAGCACAACTTCAAGTCTTTGTTAGCACAACTTCAAGTCTTTGTTTGCCAAGTATAAAGAATGTACACTTATCTTATAATGTGCACAAGAGAACTCTAAACATTTCAGTCCAATCTTCCTTCCATGTTCTGGCAATCTGGAATTGTTTTTCTCTAACACAGTAGGCTTATGTTGTAAAGCAATGATTTATTTCTCCAGTGGGACGAAACTGTAATTACGATATATTTGATCCACAAAACTAAGAGAGCAGAACACATGATAAGAGAAGTCCTTCGGTTCGCAATTTTTAAAGAAATTAGATAAAAAAAAAAAAAGATAGTACACCTGACTCACAAAAATTACTACATTTATTATTACATTTATATGTTGCCAAGTGCTTCTGGCTTAACGTCAGACTTCCTCCTGGCACGCCCACTCGGTGAAGTCCAGACCCGACACTCTCACCCTTGTTTCCCCATTCAGTCACAATTTTTTTTTCTTAACCTTTGCTGTTAAAAGTACAAGATCTGAGCGAGGAACAGGTCTCCTGGCTGAAGGTAGATCAGGGTAAGACAACTTGTCACGATTATTTCGATTGATGCCTACGATATTAACAATACAGATATAACAGTCATGGAAGTGGTTTTTCTATTCCCTCCACACCACTGGTACTCCACATTTCAGGCAGCTTTTCTTTCCATTTGTCCACTGGCGCAAATCTTCGTACAAGTTTTGCATACAATATGAGGAGCCCATGGCTTATCTTCATCTCCGAGCTTGACACCATAATAACCTACATATGCTCTTTTTATAAATTCAGAAATAAGGTTTCCTACTTGCTCTCAGAGTGTACGTCCCACAAATATAGCAAAATATGTCGGGATGATCAAAGCAGCCCCGTCTTGAAGTAGCCATAACCTCTACGGTGTTCGATTTGCAAAAATGATATTTGTGGAAATATACACAACACTGACTACAACACAGCATTCATGTGAATTTATACTTAATCTCCTCTCTCTATTTCTTCGTCCTGTGTGTTTTTTTTTTGTATGATTAAGGATCACGCGTCACAAGTGTGTACTCGTTAAGTAATAAAGCCGGTCCTTTTTTCCTAGTTTATACATTTTGGTATCACATCTTTACTGCAGTGGCTCTGCGTATAGTTATATACTCATACACTAATTATTGTGTGTTACATAAAATTCCCATTCAAATAAGACTGCTTGTTATGGCAACGCAATTCTGCAGAAGACATCTGTTAAAGAGCGGACTAAAATGATATAAATTCAAGCATATCTAAGAAAACACAGCTGATGCTGTCTATCAAATACAATTTTAAGAATTAGCCTCCCAAATAACCCCAGGTAAAGCCCAAAAAAAAAAATGCCAAGGTACCAAGAAAACAATTTTTTTCTGGTTGGGCTGTGTAATAAAGAACAAATGAGAAACATAAACTGTACACCATAATGCCAGAAAGAAATGCTCAAAATGAAAAATACTCACACTTTAAAACTAGTGAACCAATTTTCCAATCTGATCTGCCATACTAAACAAAGAAATGAAATGCTAAGATGCTACAACCAAGCCAGAATAATAAGGAAGGAAATTAGACGAGACGGAACTGTATCCTTAGTGTTACCACAACGTCAAGTCTTTGTTAGCACAACTTTAAGTCTTTGTTATCACAACGTCAAGTCTTTGTTAGCACAACCTTAAGTCTTTGTTACCACAACGTCAAGTCTTTGTTATCACAACGTCAAGTCTTTGTTATCACAACGTCAAGTCTTTGTTATCACAACGTCAAGTCTTTGTCAGCATAACTTAAAGTCCTTGTCAGCACAACTTCAAGTCTTTGTTAGCACAACTTCAAGTCTTTGTTTGCCAAGTATAAAGAATTTACACTTATCTTATAATGCGCACAAGAGAACTCTAAACATTTCAGTCCAATCTTCCTTCCATGTTCTGGCAATCTGGAATTGTTTTTCTCTAACACAGTAGGCTTATGTAGGCTTATGTTGTAAAGCAATGATTTATTTCTCCAGTGGGACGAAACTGTAATTACGATATATTTGATCCACAAAACTAAGAGAGCAGAACACATGATAAGAGAAGTCCTTCGGTTCGCAATTTTTAAAGAAATTAGATAAAAAAAAAAGATAGTACACCTGACTCACAAAAATTACTACATTTATTATTACATTTATATGTTGCCAAGTGCTTCTGGCTTAACGTCAGACTTCCTCCTGGCACGCCCAATCGGTGAAGTCCAGACCCGACACTCTCACCCTTGTTTCCCCATTCAATCACAATTTTTTTTTCTTAACCTTTGCTGTTAAAAGTACATCAGATTCACAACGCTAAGTGAACAAATTAAATGTAGAAGACATTTTATACTTTAAAGAATTTCACTTCAGCGTCATGAAAGTTCCAAAAGCACAGTATGGTTCACAGTCAAGAGAGCAAAAGTACTCACGTCAAACAAGCAAACCCAGTCCAAAAAAAAAACACCGAAGTGAATGAAGCAAATAAAAAAAAAAACTCACGTCAATGAAGCAACTCCCCCCCCCCCAAAAAAAAAACTCACGTAAATGAAGCAACTCCCCCCCCAAAAAAAAAAAACTCACGTAAATGAAGCAACCCCCCCCCAAAAAAAAAAAACAAAAACTCACGTAAATGAAGCAACTCTCCACACCCCAAAAAAAAAAAAAAATTCACGTCAATGAAGCAAACCCCAACCAAAAAAAAAAAACTCACGTCAATGAACCAAACCCCAACCACAAAACAAACTCACGTCAATGAACCAAACCCCAACCAAAAAACAAACAAACAAACAAACTCACGTCAATGAAGCAAACCCCAAACAAAAAACAAACAAACAAACAAACTCACGTCAATGAAGCAAACCCCAACCAAAAAACAAACAAACAAACTCACGTCAATGAACCAAACCCCAACCAAAAAACAAAAACAAAAAAAAACACTCACGTCAATGAAGCAAACCCCAACCAAAAAACAAAACAAAAAAAAACACTCACGTCAATGAAGCAAACCCCAACCAAAAAACAAAAAAAAAAACAAACTCACGTCAATGAAGCAATCCCCAACCAAAAAAACAAAACCAAAAACTCACGTCAATGAAGCAAATAAAAAAAAACAAAAAAACTCACGTCAATGAAGTAAATTCAACGACAAAAAATTAATCAACTCACGTGAATGAAGCAAACCCAATCAGAAAAACTCACGAGGATCATCCATTTTCGATGAACTGTATCTGAAAGCAAGCTACACTCAACTCTTTCTTTTCATATACCGGCAGAGTCAATCAATAGATAAATAAAACGCAGAAGCAGGGTTGCCAGCGCGCTCAGTGAAACTAACCAAACCCCTAACCCACGGAGAGTGTTGTAGAAATGCTCATATCACCGGCTATATGACAAATGTTCATATCACTGGCTATATGACAAATGCTCATATCACTGGCTATATGACACATGCTCATATCACTGGCTATATGACACATGCTCATATCACTGGCTATATGACACATGTTCATATCATTGGCTATATGACAAATGATCATATCATTGGCTATATGACACATGTTCATATCACTGGCTATATGACATGTTCATATCACTGGCTATAGGACAAATGATCATATCACTGGCTATATGACATGTTCATATCACTGGCTATATGACACATGCTCATATCACTGGCTATATGACACATGCTCATATCACTGGCTATATGACACATGTTCATATCACTAGCTATATGACACATGCTTATATCACTGGCTATAATGACACATGCTCATATCACTAGCTATATGACACATGCTCATATCACTGGCTATAATGACACATGCTCATATCACTGGCTATATGACACATATTCATATCACTAGCTATAATGACACATGCTCATATCACTGGCTATAATGACACATGTTCATATCACTAGCTATATGACACATGCTCATATCACTGGCTATAATGACACATGCTCATATCACTGGCTATAATGACACATGCTCATATCACTGGCTATATGACACATATTCATATCACTAGCTATAATGACACATGCTCATATCACTGGCTATAATGACACATGTTCATATCACTAGCTATATGACACATGCTCATATCACTGGCTATAATGACACATGCTCATATCACTGGCTATATGATACATGCTCATATCACTGGCTATATGACACATGCTCATATCACTGGCTATATGACACATGTTCATATCACTGGCTATAATGACACATGCTCATATCACTGGCTATATGACACATGCTCATATCACTGGCTATATGACACATGCTCATATCACTGGCTATATGACACATGCTCATATCACTGACTATATGACACATGCTCATATCACTGGCTATATGACACATGCTCATATCACTGGCTATAATGACACATGCTCATATCACTGGCTATATGACACATGCTCATATCACTGGCTATATGACACATGCTCATATCACTGGCTATATGACACATGTTCATATCACTGGCTATAATGACACATGTTCATATCACTGGCTATATGACACATGTTCATATCACTGGCTATAATGACACATGCTCATATCACTGGCTATATGACACATGCTCATATCACTGGCTATATGACACATGCTCATATCACTGGCTATATGACACATGTTCATATCACTGGCTATATGACAAATCGAGTATGTTTTGTTGCTCGCTTAGTGACCTCATTAACTGTTCACGAAACCTTCAGGGATGTGGCTCCAAAAGTTGGCATAATAACAAGTTTACGCGCTGGCAAGGAAAACGCCACAGAACCATTTCTAAGAAAGACTTAAGTCTGTTCTGAATCAAGATGGTTAGATTAGCCCAATTTTCTGTAAGTTTAATCAAGCAATTCTGCTTTGTATGCCGAAAATACTTCTAGAGTCTCGTTTTTATTTATACAGATTTACTGTTCAGATTGGGGGGGGGGGGGGTGTGAAGACGCTTGTCCGGTGAGGCAATCAACGACCCATAGCTGATATGCCAGAGTCAGGGTTAGCGAACCATAACTGATATGCCAGAGTCAGCGAACCATAGCTGATATGCCAGAGTCAGCGAACCATAGCTGATATGCCAGAGTCAGGGTTAGCGAACCATAGCTGATATGCCAGAGTCAGGGTTAGCGAACCATAGCTGATATGCCAGAGTCAGGGTTAGTGAACCATAGCTGATATGCCAGAGTCAGGGTTAGTGAACCATAGCTGATATGCCAGAGTCAGGGTTAGCGAACCATAGCTGATATGCCAGAGTCAGGGTTAGTGAACCGTAGCTGAAATGCCAGAGTCAGGGTTAGTGAACCATAGCTGACCAGACCCTGTCCCACCTCTCTTTGGTACTCCCAGTAACAGGCCTAGCCTGGCTAACGGGGCAAGGATCGCCATAGTCCCCATGGTGGTGGAGTCTGCTAAAGAAGCACTGCACGCCCCCTGCTTTTTAGCTGTACTCCAGGACTGAAAAAGTAGCCGCCATAACCCGCTCCCACGCCGATACGATGATGTGCCTCAACACCTTCACGGCATCGGCTGCAAAGAACAACAGTTCGGCAGTTACAGGGAGTTCGAACAAGTACTGTTCGGATTCGGTTGTAACACATGCTTCAGTAACAGAATATCTGTTTGACTCGTTCAGTCTTTGTACTGGTAGCAAATGACGAGCTGTAGAAATTTCACGAAGACTTAAGAATCACGTTTACTGTTTCATGTGTCTTCACATGAGCCCAATTTTCTGTAAGTTTAATCAAGCAATTCTGCTTTGTATGCCGAAAATACTTCTAGAGTCTCGTTTTTATTTATACAGATTTACTGTTCAGATTGTGGGGGGGGGGGGGTGTGAAGACGCTTGTCCGGTGAGGCAATCAACGACCCATAGCTGATATGCCAGAGTCAGGGTTAGCGAACCATAACTGATATGCCAGAGTCAGCGAACCATAGCTGATATGCCAGAGTCAGCGAACCATAGCTGATATGCCAGAGTCAGGGTTAGCGAACCATAGCTGATATGCCAGAGTCAGGGTTAGCGAACCATAGCTGATATGCCAGAGTCAGGGTTAGTGAACCATAGCTGATATGCCAGAGTCAGGGTTAGTGAACCATAGCTGATATGCCAGAGTCAGGGTTAGCGAACCATAGCTGATATGCCAGAGTCAGGGTTAGTGAACCATAGCTGAAATGCCAGAGTCAGGGTTAGTGAACCATAGCTGACCAAGACCCTGTCCCACCTCTCCTTGGTACTCCCAGTAACAGGCCTAGCCTGGCTAACGGGGCAAGGATCGCCATAGTCCCCATGGTGGTGGAGTCTGCTAAAGAAGCACTGCACGCCCCCTGCTTTTTAGCTGTACTCCGGGACTGAAAAAGTAGCCGCCATAACCCGCTCCCACGCCGATACGATGATGTGCCTCAACACCTTCACGGCATCGGCTGCAAAGAACAACAGTTCGGCAGTTACAGGGAGTTCGAACAAGTACTGTTCGGATTCGGTTGTAACACATGCTTCAGTAACAGAATATCTGTTTGACTCGTTCAGTCTTTGTACTGGTAGCAAATGACGAGCTGTAGAAATTTCACGAAGACTTAATAATCACGTTTACCGTTTCATGTGTCTTCACGTGAGCCCGAACTATCTTATTCTGCGTGCCGGGCACCAGGTTAAATCAGCTAAATTCTGTATAATTATACAAACACAGCTTCCTGACAGCCGATGTTCAGCCAGTCAGTCATTTGCATGTCCATTGCGGAAATCTGCCTCCCTAACAGCTCTCCCGCAGGCCTCTCGGTTGTAAGCAAAAGCCCTGCTGCTGGTTTTATGATTATGATTTTGGTGAGAGTTTTTATTTAGCACTTGTCCAAACTTCCAAAAACTGCTCCTAGCTTTTTCATGCTCGTCTCTACTGCCCGATCGAGCCCTAGACAATCCGTACCGTTGCCTGGGATACTGACTTCTGAGTTTCTTTTTCTGACACTGTCCTTCACCCTGTGAGCGGACTGCGGCCAGATGAGATCTGTTCAAAGGTTACGATATCTACTTACACGTCAACAATTCCAAAATCAACATTCGACTGACTGGTAAAACTAAACTGGTTGTTATAGCGACACAGCGTATTTCTTGTAGCATGCAATAAAGTGTTACCTCGCTAAATGCCAGCTCACAATTCATTTTGTTCAGCTGTGCACGAACAGTGACAGAGTACATATGGACCCTATAATCGCCATTCCTGCCAACTGTGAGGTCTATGGTATGACTCGTTTTATGCTAGCAGAAGTATAAGAAACAGTCGAGATCCGTCGTCGATTGTGTTGTATGCACGTTGACAAGAGTGACAGCTCTAGGAGGGGCTGGTGCAGGAAATTCAGGACTAGGCACACCAGATGTGAATGGCGAAATGGGAGACTAGAATGACACTCAACTGTGACTGATAATCTCGTTCAACATCGCCCGTGAAAAACGTCGCTTCGTGATTTGAGATCAACTTTTGGGGGCTTATTTGTTCTGTACTGTCACGGAGAAATTTGGTTACAACATGTTCTCTGCACGTTGTGTACCGAAACAACTGACTGGGATTCACGAAACAACTGACTGACGTTCACAAAACAACTGAGTGACGTTCATAAAACAACTGAGTGACGTTCATAAAACAACTGAGTGACGTTCACAAAACAACTGAGTGACGTTCACAAAACAACTGAGTGACGTTCACAAAACAACTGAGTGACGTTCACAAAACAACTGAGTGACGTTCATAAAACAACTGAGTGAAGTTCATAAAACAACTGAGTGACGTTCATAAAACAACTGAGTGACGTTCATAAAACAACTGAGTGACGTTCATAAAACAACTGAGTGACGTTCACAAAACAACTGAGTGACGTTCACAAAACAACTGAGTGACGTTTATAAAACAACTGAGTGACGTTCATAAAACAACTGAGTGACGTTCATAAAACAACTGAGTGACGTTCATAAAACAACTGAGTGACGTTCATAAAACAACTGAGTGACGTTCATAAAACAACTGACTGGTTGCTCAAAGAATGGGGTCAACTTTAGAGTTCCTACTATGTTACCAGTAAGAGGGAGACGAGACATGGGTTCATCTCATAACTAGGGGCATGACAAGGGTTTATCTCATAACTAGGGGCATGACACGGGTTTATCTCATAACTAGGGGCATGACACGGGTTTATCTCATAACTAGGGGCATGACACGGGTTTATCTCATAACTAGGGGCATGACACGGGTTTATCTCATAACTAGGGGCATGACACTGTCCCACCTCTCTTTGGTACTCCCAGTAACAGGCCTAGCCTGGCTAACGGGGCAGGGATCGCCATAGTCCCCATGGTGGTGGAGTCTGCTAAAGAAGCACTGCACGCCCCCTGCTTTTTAGCTGTACTCCAGGACTGAAAAAGTAGCCGCCATAACCCGCCCCCACGCCGATACGATGCTGTGCCTCAACATCTCTACAGCATCGGCTGCAAAGAACAACATCTCGCAGTTACAGGGAGTTCGAACAAGTACTGTTCGGATTCGGTTGTAACACATGCTTCAGTAACAGAATATCTGTTTGACTCGTTCAGTCTTTATACTGGTAGCAAATGACGAGCTGTAGAAATTTCACGAAGACTTAAGAATCACGTTTACTGTTTCATGTGTCTTCACATGAGCCCGAACTATCTTATTCTGCGTGTCGGGCACCAGGTTAAATCAGCTAAATTCTGTATAATTATACAAACACAGCTTCCTGACAGCCGATGTTCAGCTAGTCAGTCATTTGCATGTCCATTGCGGAAATCTGCCTCCCTAACAGCTCTCCTGCAGGCCTCTCGGTTGTAAGCAAAAGCCCTGCTGCTGATTTTATGATTATGATTTTGGTGAGAGTTTTTATTTAGCACTTGTCCAAACTTCCAAAAACTGCTCCTAGCTTTTTCATGCTCGTCTCTACTGCCCGATCGAGCCCTAGACAATCCGTACCGTTGCCTGGGATACTGACTTCTGAGTTTCTTTTTCTGACACTGTCCTTCAACCTGTGAGCGGATTGCGGCCAGATGAGATCTGTTCAAAGGTTACGATATCTACTTACACGTCAGCAATTCCAAAACCAACATTCGACTGACTGGTAAAACTAAACTGGTTGTTATAGCGACACAGCGTATTTCTTGTAGCATGCAATAAAGTGTTACCTCGCTAAATGCCAGCTCACAATTCATTTTGTTCAGCTGTGCACGAACAGTGACAGAGTACATATGGACCCTATAATCGCCATTCCTGCCAACTGTGAGGTCTATGGTATGACTCGTTTTATGCTAGCAGAAGTATAAGAAACAGTCGAGATCCGTCGTCGATTGTGTTGTATGCACGTTGACAAGAGTGACAGCTCTAGGAGGGGCTGGTGCAGGAAATTCAGGACTAGGCACACCATGTGAATGGCGAAATGGGAGACTAGAATGACACTCAACTGTGACTGATAATCTCGTTCAACATCGCCCGTGAAAAACGTCGCTTCGTGATTTGAGATCAACTTTTGGGGGCTTATTTGTTCTGTACTGTCACGGAGAAATTTGGTTACAACATGTTCTCTGCACGTTGTGTACCGAAACAACTGACTGGGATTCACGAAACAACTGACTGACGTTCACAAAACAACTGAGTGACGTTCATAAAACAACTGAGTGACGTTCATAAAACAACTGAGTGACGTTCACAAAACAACTGAGTGACGTTCACAAAACAACTGAGTGACGTTCACAAAACAACTGAGTGACGTTCACAAAACAACTGAGTGACGTTCATAAAACAACTGAGTGAAGTTCATAAAACAACTGAGTGACGTTCATAAAACAACTGAGTGACGTTCATAAAACAACTGAGTGACGTTCATAAAACAACTGAGTGACGTTCACAAAACAACTGAGTGACGTTCACAAAACAACTGAGTGACGTTTATAAAACAACTGAGTGACGTTCATAAAACAACTGAGTGACGTTCATAAAACAACTGAGTGACGTTCATAAAACAACTGAGTGACGTTCATAAAACAACTGAGTGACGTTCATAAAACAACTGACTGGTTGCTCAAAGAATGGGGTCAACTTTAGAGTTCCTACTATGTTACCAGTAAGAGGGAGACGAGACATGGGTTCATCTCATAACTAGGGGCATGACAAGGGTTTATCTCATAACTAGGGGCATGACACGGGTTTATCTCATAACTAGGGGCATGACACGGGTTTATCTCATAACTAGGGGCATGACACGGGTTTATCTCATAACTAGGGGCATGACACGGGTTTATCTCATAACTAGGGGCATGACACTGGTTCATCTCATAACTAGGGGCATGACACGGGTTTATCTCATAACTAGGGGCAAGACACTGGTTCATCTCATAACTAGGTATAAGACATGGGCTCATCTCATAACTAGGGGCATGGCACGGGTTTATCTCATAACTATGGGCATGACACTGGTTCATATCATAACTAGGGGCATGACACTGGTTCATCTCATAACTAGGGGCAAGACACGGGTTCATCTCATAACTAGGTACAAGACATGGGTTCATCTCATAACTAGGTACAAGACATGGGTTCATCTCATAACTAGGTACAAGACATGGGTTCATCTCATAACTAGGTACAAGACATGGGTTCATCTCATAACTAGGGACGAGACATGGGTTCATCTCATAACTAGGGACCAGACACGGGTTCATCTCATAACTAGGTATGAGACACGGGTTCATCTCATAACTAGGGACGAAACATGGGTTCATCTCATAACTAGGGACGAGACACGGGTTCATCTCATAACTAGGGACGAGACATGGGTTCATCTCATAACTATGGACGAGACATGGGTTCATCTCATAACTAGGGACCAGACACGGGTTCATCTCATAACTAGGTACGAGACATGGGTTCATCTCATAACTAGGGACGAGACATGGGTTCATCTCATAACTAGGGACGAGACACGGGTTCATCTCATAACTAGGGACGAGACATGGGTTCATCTCATAACTATGGACGAGACACGGGTTCATCTCATAACTAGGGACGAGACATGGGTTCATCTCATAACTAGGGACGAGACATGGGTTCATCTCATAACTAGGGACGAGACACGGGTTCATCTCATAACTAGTGATGAGACATGGGTTCATCTCATAACTAGGGACGAGATATGGGTTCATCTCACAACTTGGGACGAGACATGGGTTCATCTCACAACTAGGGACGAGACATGGGTTCATCTCATGATTAGGTACAAGACATGGGTTCAGCTCGTGAATGCAGAGACGAAGGAACAGTCCAGACACAGGATGCATATTTAATCTCCAAACATGCACAGGAGATTGAAACAAACATTTTCCCGGCCAACAATGGCGGCTACAGTGCTCTGAGGCGCCAAGGGAATTTGTGGCACATGGGACCGCAATAACGTGTGAGGTTAACTGTAAACCACTGACTAAACTTCGGAGGTGGAGCCCATAACAGAAGCCACGGAATGCTCATTATGAACGTCATTCTATGGCATGATGACGGGGCGTGTTTGGCCCATCATCTGCCCGGGTGTGTTCGGCCCATCACCTGCCCGGGTGTGTTTGGCCCATCACCTGCCTGGGTGTGTTTTGGCCCATCACCAGCCTGGGTGTGTTTTGGCCCATCACCAGCCTGGGTGTGTTTTGGCCCATCACCTGCCCGGGTGTGTTTTGGCCCATCACCTGCCCGGGTGTGTTTTGGCCCATCACCTGCCCGGGTATGTTTCTGATGCCTTTTCTGTTGGTACCACCTGCCTGAATCCGGGCCAAGGTATTGTGGGTATGTCTATGCATATGTATCTACGTATGTCTCTATCTGTCTGTCTATCTCTCTGTGTGTCTCTCTCTCTTTCTTTCTCTCTGTCTCTTTCTTTCTCTGTCTCTCTCTGTCTCTTTCTCTCTGTCTCTTTATCTCTCTCTGTCTCTCTCTTTCTCTCTCTCTCTCTCTCTCTTTTTCTCTCTGTCTCTCTTTTTCTCTCTGTCTCTTTATCTATCTGTCTCTCTCTCTCTTTCTTTCTCTCTGTCTCTTTCTCTCTCTCTCTCTCTCTCTCTCTCTCTCTCTCTCTCTCTCTCTCTGAGCGCATATGACAGGGAAAAGGTGGAACAGGATCTGAGGATTTTAAATGGCTTTATCAAGAGCAACCTAATCAAGAGCAACCTATCTAGCCCTACTTCTGTGCAGTAACCGTATTCTGTACATGCTCCAATCCCACTCCTGCTGCGATCTTTGTAGAAAAGTCATAGTGATAAGATTCTCGCCGGGCAAAGAAGCACCTTCGTACGTCCCGAAGTAATTTGACATTATGTGTTTGTGAGGACCTTGCTCCAACTCTACGTGTTATCTTCAATCATAGGACACAGAACGTACCAGAATGCTTGATTGGACATGGTATAATGTAATGGAACATGCACACACCTTCGCGCCCATGTGGTTGCTGTAAATGAGATGTTTTAAACGTACGAGACCAAAGATCATAATAATTAGTGTATAAGTATACAACTATACACGAAGCACTGCAGTAAAACTGTGATACCAGAATGTATAAAATAGGAAAAAAGTAGGAGCAGCTTTATTACTTAACGATTACAAAGTTGTGACGTTTTCGCTTTTCAGGAAAAAGCCTATTACTCCATCTGACAGAGTTATGTTAGTACTGCCTTTCCACCCGCACGGTCAGATGGTTAAGAAAATTCTTTATCGTCATCTGCCGATAATCCAACTCGACTCCGACACTCCTGACATTTTCTCTGATCCACCCCTGTTGGCATACAAACGTGAGCCAAACCTTAAGGACATCCTCGTCCACAGTCACTTGAAGCAGAGCCTTACGTATGTTGGCACCAAAAAATGTAACCGCCCCCGCTGCGTTACCTGCATTACGTTTTGTCTGGGAAAAAAAAACAATCAGCTTTCCCAAAACTATCCTCACTCTTCATGAGGGATTCACATGCGAATCCCGAAATGTGATATATGTCATCGTTTGCAAAAGATGCAGGATAACATATATCGGTGAGACGGGCCTCAGATTAGGGGACCGCATGTAAAAACATCTGTACGACATCGCCCAGCATGCTTCGAAACCAGTCCCAAATCATTTCAATGGACCCAACCACATAGGCAAATCTGATTTTCTGGTAACAGCCATTAAACAATGTCATGCAGATGACACAAGCCGCCTGGCACTTGAGAACCGCTGCATTCAAAATTATGGGACGCTGGAACCACATGGGTTAAACTCGCTGTTTAGTTACACGTAACATCATCTTCTTCAATCATTATAGTACCTCTCCACTAAATCCACCCCTTCTTACTTTTCAAACTTCCTCACAGCATCACTCTGCAACCCCTCTTCTCTGCATCCCCTCTTCCCCAATCATCTGTTTCAATTTCTCTTAGTTAGGTTGGTATTGCGTCACTCTCTCTCCCCTCCCCGGTTACCCATCCACCACCCCCAGTTACAACCCACCGACCACATGTCACAGGTCTCTATTTAAACAGTCTCCACGTCCCACTAGATCCATTCCTGACACACACCGCCAGACAAGCCACACCTTGCAATTTACAGCTAAGTACTCTTTTTTAAAAATTTATTTTTTTTATTTTTTATTTTTATTATTATTCTTTTAAATAGTATTCATGTGAATCCATACTTTATCTCCTCTCTCTATTTCTTCGTTCTGTATGTTTTTGTATGATTAAGGTTCACGCCGAAACGTCACAACTTTGTAATCGTTAAGTAATAAAGCTGCTCCTACTTTTTTCCTATTTTATACATTCTGAGACCAAAGATCAAGTTCTTTTGAGCGTCGGTTAAAAACTTGTATCACCTATCTTAATCTGTGTAAATCAGGTTCTGAAGTTTCTTAATGGATCTGTTTGTTAACTGAAACACGATGAAAACAGATAAGAAAACTTTGTTGTTTGTTTGTTGACTGAAACACGATGAAAACAGATAAGAAAACTTTGACCATGGAGATACAAGAAGTTCTTGTGTACAGTTTTAATCAGCGACTGTCTGGGTTAATCATTAATCGTTGACGGCAATCGTGGGATTACCACGGGAGCAGGAGGTGGAAAAGAAAGAAAGAAAGAAGGAAGGAAAGAAAGAAAGAAAGAATCGTGTGTTACCTGCACTAAAAGTTTGTGATATCTTAAGAGAAGAATAAAACATGCTTCACAAGAGGACACAAGACAATATATGACACATGACAACCTAGGACACAAGACACTAGGACACAAGATAACCAAGGACACAAGATAACCTAGGATACAATCGCGCGATGAAAGTACATAACAAAACAAAGAAATCTACTACAGCCAGACAACTAAAATATTCCGAACATACTTGCACATCTGGAGATCTGATAAAAACCCCTCATACACAGAAAAAAAACACAACGGACAAGGAAGAAGAAGATGACAAAGGTAAGAATGAAGAGAACGAACATACTTTATTTTCAAATGGTTAAGAACTGGGCTTGCATGCCCGTCGCACAGCTTTCACTCAGTCAGTCATTCAGCATTTGTTAATGAGCACAATAATCATGAAGACACGATTAAATGATTACATATATAAATAATGACATTACAATGTGAGATCTGGCCTTCCCAACTATGTGTACACTATAATCCAGTGCGCCCTGCCATGCAGGAAAATACTCCACGCTTCTGATACTACTCTCCCAAAACGGCAGTTTGATGATGGTGGTGATGTGACTGAAGAATCTTACTTTTTTAAAAAACGACCAGCAGACAGCTGTTACCTGCACCCGTGTGGTGCTGTTGCCCGTGCTAAGGTCCACAAAAGAAAACAAACCTCACAAATAAGAAAGGAAACGAATTTGACCTGTGGTCACCTCCAGGTAAACTTTACGTGCTAATTTTCCCCCCTCTTCTGTTTAGATATTGCCGGTTTGGACGAGTAAACAGCCTACGCTCCCGCACACACACGCAAGCAACTTACCGTTTTGGTCTTACTTTTCTGAACGCTAATGAGCTTTCTTCGATTTGATTTTGCGTGAAAAGGCAGTACAAATACTGTGACGTGTTCTTTTTCACATGACGTGATCCATTAATCAATCAAATTAAACGCAAATATGGGTGGAGCTGGAGTTTTTTTTTTCTTTCATACAAATATATTAAACAGTTTTGACTGCGAGTATAAAAGAAACCTCCACATAATGCTTCAATGGTAACAGATGTGAGAAACACATAAACGCCTTTGAATGTAAATGCTACAGAAGAGTTCTCCAAATATCGTGGACACAAAAAAGAACAAATATATCTATACTACAAGAGCTTAATATTGAAGAAGGCTGACTAGTGAAGAGGATTAAAGAGAGAAAACTTAAATATTTTGGACACATTAAACGTCATGATAATTTAGAGAAGACCGTCTTGGAAGGGTACATAATGGGAAAAAGAAAGAGAGGAAGACCAAGGAGAAGATGGCTGCAAGACATCGTTGATAATCTGCAAATGGATGCATCAGCAGCAGGCCATCTTGCTCACAACCGAGAGGCCTACAGGAGTGCTGTTTGGGAGGCAAAGTTCCGCAAGGGACATGCAAATGAATGAATGAATGAATGATGGTAACAGATGTGTCATCAGCATGTGCGAGACTGTTAACAGCTGCCCCATTAAAAATAAATCTCTGACGGCTTCGAAGACTGTCCTGTCTCTCAAACCTAAACAAGTGAAGAGACGGCCCTTAAAAACCAAAACAACAACAACAATTAAACTTCACGTACTGGAGGTAAGCCACGTACACGATCACCTAAACTAAAAGAAGCACCCTTCCACGCCCCACTTTTCCAAGTCGCGACTAAATCACTTAACACATGGACAGAGAAATCAAACACGTGCTCTCAGGTACATCCTGGTTTATCTCGAAATGTCCTCCTACTGTCTGCCACATGAAGGTTTTACCTCGCGTGATTTCCGACAAACACGAGAAGTCCCTCCCGCAACAGTCGTGATCAGAGAGAGAGAGAGAGAGAGAGAGAGAGAGAGAGAGAGAGCTGGAGCTAAGTTTCCTTAGATCTTTGGTGAGGCTTTCGCAATGAGGGCTCCGCGAGAGTTCGCTAATGATTCCCTTAGAGGCCATAATTAAAAATAAACATCATCTCTAAAGAAATAAACAAGATAAATCACTTCTTTTCAAAACATCTTCGACTGTTACTACTAGATTATTACTCGTATATCAACAACTCATCCCGCACAAACTCCTGTGGAATGTAGATATAACAAACTGCTTCCATGAAACCTGGATATCACTTGCAAGAATCCTATATTTTTTTTTTTAAAGTAGAGAAACGCTGATGCAGGTTTAGCACAAAAACTGAGCCAATCAGGAACCCAAACTGGCAAATCTGCCCACAACAAACACTCTTAGGAGTTGTACTCTAGACACGGTCCACTGATTTTCTCCTCATTAAATCTTTCACTGTACAGCTACTAACGACTCCAGCCCTACATTGATCCCGTATGCCCGTGGCAGACGTTAACTGAAGTAGTAAAACTGGTGCTAGACACCACAAAAAAGAGCACATCTCGCCAAACCTCGAGCTTTATAAACTTTCTTCACGAACCCTTTCACATCTAACATAAACCGACAACGTCAGCTCATGACACATAAAATGTCAGTGCATATATTCAGATACTGAGAAGTCCATCTTGACATGGTCATTTGAAAGCAAGCGACCTCCACATAATATCTTGCATATGTCAGTGAAAGCAAGGCGCTTCCACATAACAATTTCGTATGTATATGTCAGAGAATCAAGCCATTCGACAAATGACATATTTACTGAAAAACAAATACATCACAACACTGTACACGAAAATTTTCCTCCCAACTCTAAGTTATCAATATCAAACACAGACACTAATAAAGTTATCAATATCAAACACAGACACTAACAAAGTTATCAATATCAAACACGGACACTAACAAAGTTACCAATATCAAACACAGACACTAACAAAGTTATCAATATCAAACACAGACACTAACAAAGTTATCAATATCAAACACGGACACTAACAAAGTTATCAATATCAAACACAGACACTAACAAAGTTATCAATATCAAACACGGACACTAACAAAGTTATCAATATCAAACACAGACACTAACAAAGTTATCAATATCAAACACAGACACTAACAAAGTTATCAATATCAAACACAGACACTAACAGCCAAACACAGAAAAAAAAAAAAAAAAAGAAACCATCATGGCAGAAATGAGACGTTTAAGGAGAATACTACTGTAACTGTAACAAGACCTGACCAAATAGGGAAAAGACACCATCAGGGCAAAGGCTGGAGTAACACCAGTACTACACTACATCCAGAAACAGCAAGTGACATGGTTTGACCATATTGCACGACTGCCGCCAGGCATTCTGGTGTATTCTGTACAAGGAGGGATGCCGCAAAGATACTTTTTTTCCATTTTTTTTTAGTTATATGTTGTTTGTGTATGTGTACGTAATCCTTGAAAAAGGCTCACGCCCAAATATTGGATGTTGTATGTTTTTTTTTTCATTTATACATTCTCATCTTACTCTCATACTTTCTGCTGTTTGTTTTTTCTCACTATCCTCACTCCCTCTGTCGCTTTGTAAAACTGGATCATACGCCGCCATTCAGAGTTGGGACCAAAGACATTTTGTCTTGCTTGTGCTATGTAGGTACATGTGTAACATTTATAAGGGAGTCGGTATCAACAGTAGAATACTAAAAAGAGTCTGGGGTCGAAGGTTAGTGGGTTTAACCAATTCCACAGTCCTTGACCTTCACAAGTACATGAGGCCACCATGTTAGAGATAAAATTGGAACACGCTGAAACAACCTGACAAACCTTGAACACACCGTGAAAAAGCGCTGGAAGTGTGGAAAGAAACAGAAAAGTGCAATAAGGAAGTCAAATACGCCCTGGACAAAATGCGAACACAAAAAAATTGTCACTTTGAAACAAATAACAGCAACAGAAAAAAAAAAATTCTGAGAGTTGGCAAGATGTATACGATGCATTCAATACTGCTCTATATTCTGGTAACTTGGACTTGACCCGGCGTCTTTGTGATCACTTAATGTCACTTGTCAGGAAGGGCTGGAAGAAGTGACATTGCAAGAAATTAAATAATGACAGTAACAATATTTCTCAATCCATCACCATCATCACCATCATCATCATCACTTTTCATTCCCTTGAGAGCATAGGTCACGGATAACGGCTCTCCAGTTCTTTGGAATTATTCTCTGCTTCCTTCCATGTGTATCCCTTGTCTCTGAGCACTGTCATAATTTCTCTTCTCCAAGTAAGTCTAGGTCTCCCTTGTTTTCTGAACTCATGAACAGGCATAATTAATATAATGAAAACCATAATGCTGAAAGAAAAAAACTGAAGGAAACAAATATGGATGGCAGTAATAGGTAGACAACAGCAAAATATGTTAAGATGTGTTACTGGTTTTTTGTTTGTTTGTTTTTTTGGCAGGGTCATCAATGTGAGCCATACACAACCCGGAGGAAGTAAAGTTACCAGGTAGTAACACAGAAACACTTTAACAAAGATGTATGCAGACATAAAGCAGACAGGGAGTCTAAGGAATAGCTACACGCTATTAGGCAGACAACAAGTCTGAGGAGTAGTGACACGCTATTGGGCAGGCAACAAATTTAAGGAGTAGCTACTCGCTATTAGGCAGGCAACAAGTCTGAGAAGTGGTTACACACTATTAAGCAGGCAAACAAATCTGAGGAGTGGCTACACGCTATTAGGCAGGCAACAAGTCTGAGGAGTGGCTACACACTATCAGGCAGGCAACAAGTCTGAGAAGTGGCTACACACTATTAGGCAGGCAACAAGTCTGAGAAGTGGCTACACACTATTAGAAAGGCAACAAGTCTTAGGAGTGGCTACACACTATTAGAAAAGCAACAAGTCTGAGGAGTGGCTACACACTATTAGGCAGGCAACAAGTCTGAGGAGTGGCTACACACTATTAGAAAGGCAACAAGTCTGAGGAATGGCTACACACTATTAGACATAAGGCAGGAAGCAACAATCCGATGAGCAGCTACACAGTATCAAACTATTACAGGAACCATCACAACCAGCCCTTCTTCCAGAAATACCACATGATGATGACGATGGCATTATATTCAGATGTGAACACTTCATAAACACCACAATCAAACACACACCAGGGTTTAAGTGCAATGCTTTAGATATCTTTTCAAATGTCACCACGCCACAGCACAAGAGAAAGCTGCTTCGGGTGGTTTAAAAGCTGCGTCGTGATCCACTTGTGATCAAGGACGCCCTGATGAACGGCTGAGAGTGACTAGAAAGGAAAGTGTCATGGCTGACAGCTTCCAAATTGCCGCCTCCCAACCTTGTCATCTTGCCTGCGCCGAGCTTCTACTAAACTACGACATATAAGAACAGCTCATGTGTTTTAGTTATTTTCCTTCCTTTTTTTTTTTAACATGTCTGTTTTCTTTGCACTTGACTAATCAAGATCTAATGTTACTTCCTTCTTCTCGCATAACTTACGCTCCCTTTATGAAAACATGAGACCGCATCGTGACGGTGAACCAGCCTTTCATGGATTCAGAAAACATCTTGTTTAACAAGAACAGGATTCGATGTGTGAAAACTGACTTGTGTTTTTTGACTGTCCTCCGCTGCTGATGTCAAGGCGATGGCG
This sequence comes from Achatina immaculata, assembly GCA_009760885.1. Classification (NCBI taxonomy): domain Eukaryota; kingdom Metazoa; phylum Mollusca; class Gastropoda; order Stylommatophora; family Achatinidae; genus Lissachatina; species Lissachatina immaculata. The sequence continues at coordinate 5,608,573 of CM019714.1, forward strand.
AAGCACGGGCAGTGTTCTGAACGGTGAGTTCCACTGAGGCCCAGATTCAGGCCACGACAAGAGCTTTTTAGAAGGCTCCACTACCAACAGTACCACAGCCACTCTAGGTTAGCAGACATAAACAATCACATCAGTCTGTTTAATCTGGTTAAAGAATCAAATCCGTCTGTTTAGTCTGGTTAAAGAATCAAATCCGTCTGTTTAGTCTGGTTAAAGAAACATATAAGTCTGTTTAGTCTGGTTAAAGAATCACATCAGTCTGCTTAGTCTGGCTAAAGAATCACATCAGTCTGTTTAGTCTGGTTGAAGGATCATATCAGTCTGTTTAGTCTGGTTAAAGAATCACATCCGTCTGTTTAGTCTGGTTAAAGAATCACATCAGTCTGTTTAGTCTGGTTAAAGAATCACATCAGTCTGTTTAGTCTGGTTAAAGAATCACATCCGTCTGTTTAGTCTGGTTAAAGAATCACATCCGTCTGTTTAGTCTGGTTGAAGGATCACATCAGTCTGTTTAGTCTGGTTGAAAAATCACATCAGTCTGTTTAGTCTGGTTGAAAAATCACATTAGTCTGCCGGAGGGCGCATCATTAAAGACAGGGCCTGCCCATGAAATGCAGGGCGCACTCCGAGAAGCAAGGGCCCCCCATGAAGTACAGGGCACACCCTGAGAAGCAAGGGCCCCCCATGAAGTGCAGGGCACACCATGAGAAGCAAGACCCCCCTTTCCATGAAATGCAAGGCACATCTTGAGAAGCAAGGCCCCTGTGAAGTGCAGGGCACACAATGAGAAGCAAGGGCCCCCCATGAAGTACAGGGCACACCCTGAGAAGCAAGGGCCCCCCATGAAGTGCAAGGCAAACCCTGAGAAGCAAGGGCCCCCCATGAAGTACAGGGCACACCCTGAGAAGCAAGAGCCCCCCCCCCATGAAGTGCAAGGCACACCCTGAGAAGCAAGGGCCCCCCATGAAGGGCAAGGCACATCTTGAGAAGCAAGGCCCCTGTGAAGTGCAGGGCACACCCTGAGAAGCAAGACACCCCCCCCCCACCATGAAGTGCAGGGCACACCTTGAGAAGCAAAGCCCACAATGAAGAGCAAAGCAAATCATGGAGAGTAGGAAACATAAACAGAAAGGACAACCGAAGACCCAGGACAGCCCTGGCTAAATCTGGACCATCCATTCAGTGCAGCCACCAAGAAGTGCTGCTACCATGATGTAAACAAAACAGTTCCACACAAACGCCACTTAGACAATTTGTGAAAACAGCTTAAACAGAACTACCACTTCTGTAAGATAAATAAAATGTGATTTTATATGCACAACATGAAGAGAATATTCAAAAAATAAATGTGATTTTATATGCACAAGATAAAGAGAAGATGTTAAAATAAATGTGATTTTATACATACAAGATAGAGAGAAGATATAAAAATAAATGTGATTTTTATACACACAAGATAAAGAGAAGATATTAAAATAAATGTGATTTTGTACATACAAGACAGAGAGAAGATATAAAAATAAATGTGATTTTATAAGCACAAGATAAAGTGAAGATACAAATATAAATGTGACTATATGCACAAGATAAAGAGAAGATACTAAAACAAAAGTGACTTTATATGCACAAGATAAAGAAAAAATACTAAAAAAAATGTGACTTTATATGCACAAGATAAAGAGAACATACTAAACAAGATAAAGAGAACATACTAAAACAAAAGTGACTTTATATGCACAAGATAAAGAGAACATACTAAACAAGATAAAGAGAACATACTAAAACATAAGTGACTTTATATGCACAAGATAAAGAAAAAATACTAAAAAAAAATGTGACTTTATATGCACAAGATAAAGAGAACATACTAAACAAGATAAAGAGAACATACTAAAACAAAAGTGACTTTATATGCACAAGATAAAGAGAACATACTAAAACAAAAGTGACTTTATATGCACAAGATAAAGAGAACATACTAAAACAAAAGTGACTTTATATGCACAAGATAAAGAGAACATACTAAACAAGATAAAGAGAACATACTAAAACAAAAGTGACTTTATATGCACAAGATAAAGAGAACATACTAAACAAGATAAAGAGAACATACTAAAACAAAAGTGACTTTATATGCACAAGATAAAGAGAACATACTAAACAAGATAAAGAGAACATACTAAAACAAAAGTGACTTTATATGCACAAGGTAAAGAGAAGATACAAGGGCTGGTGCAAAACCATCAGGGCAAGGGTTGGAGTGACACCATCAGGACTCAGGACAAGGGTTGGAGTAACACCATGGAACAGGCTGCACTGCACCAAAGGCATCCAACTTCTATGGAATTTCCGTTGGCTGCCCTCATTAATCTTTGGATGTCCCTCATTAATCTTTGGCTTTCCCTCATTAATCTTTGGCTGTCCCTCATTAATCTTTGGCTGCCCTCGTTAATCTTTGGCTGTCCCTCATTATTATTTGGCTGTCCCTCATTAATCTTGGGCTGTTCCTCATTAATCTTTGGCTGCCCTCGGTAATCTTTGGCTGACCCCGGTCGATCTACATGGCATATGGTGGAAGTCCCTCTTGGTCTGAGGCCTTCCTCTTGACTTTTCTAGTTTGGGAGACCCCGCCAGAAGCTATAATTCCACTGGCAGAGCTCTTGGGATCACTAGGATATTCAAGCCCCACCCACCCACCCCAACATAATAAGGTAGGGATTCCAGGAGAAGGGGTGTAACACCAGTACCAGTACTACACTACATCCAGAAACAACGAGTAAAGCAGCATGTAATACAAGTACCACATGGCAGCGTACACACAGAAAACATTCATGCTGAGAACTGTATGAAACACAAAGTGTGAGGTTGCCCATGCAGGAGATGGAGGAATGATATAACAGAAACCTTAAATACCTCAATATGTGTGGCAAATTGCCGAACCCTATCAAGATGTCTATTTATCCAACTAACACTGAAAGGTACATGAGGAAGGAGACAAGGTAAGATGAGAAAATTCTGCTTTTTATTGATGCATATACCTGCACTCTGCTCTAGAAGCTCATGCCAACATGTCTCTTGAGTCATTTAATCTTATTTATCTTACTGTAGAGTCTATTCACTACCTGTTTTGGACCGTCTATTCACTACCACTGGCAGAATATCTCCATATGTCTCTCAGAGCTCCCTGTCTTCTCACTAAGTCTCTGTGTCTTTTCTGTCTTTGGTCTCACTGTGGAGGCCATTTGTTAGTTATTTTGGACTGTCTATTCACTGCTGCATGCAGAATATGTCCATAAGTCTCTGAGGTGTCCCTGTCTTCAGTCTCCCTATGTATCTAAGCTGTCCCTGTCTTCAGTCTCCCTATGTATCTGAGCTGTCCCTGTCTTCAGTCTCCCTATGTATCTAAGCTGTCCCTGTCTTCAGTCTCCCAGTGTATCTGAGCTGTCCCTGTCTTCAGTCTTCCTGTGTCTCTGAGCTGTCCCTGTCTTCAGTCTTCCTGTGTCTCTGAGCTGTCCCTGTCTTCAGTCTCCTTGTGTCTCTGAGTTGTGCCTTCAGTCTCTGTGTGTCTCTGAGCTGTGCCTTCAGTCTCCCTGTGTCTCTGAGCTGTGCCTTCAGTCTCCTTGTGTCTCTAAGCTGTTCCTGTTTTCTGTCCCTGACTTCAGTCTCACTGTAGAGGCTATGTACAGACTGTATACAGGTGCACAACATGTCCAGCCTATCTCCTCTTTCTTACAGAAAAAGAAATGACAAAAATCTTGGGCTACATCATTTATTCTGGAGTGTTCATGTATTCTCAAGCTCCTTACACTGGCTTCTCTAGCTACTCCCCAATATTCTCAATATCCTCTCCTCTGATCATTTTTTCTGTATGATTACCAGTTCTTCATGTTTTCTATGTGATTACCAGTTCTTCATGTTTTCTATGTGATTACCAGTTCATGTTTTCTATATGATTACCAGTTCTTCATGTTTTCTATATGATTACCAGTTCTTCATGTTTTCTATATGATTACCAGTTCTTTATGTTTTCTATACGATTACCAGTTCTTCATGTTTTCTATATGATTACAAGTTTTTCATGTTTTCTATATGATTACCAGTTCTTTATGTTTTCTATACGATTACCAGTTCTTCATGTTTTCTATATGATTACAAGTTTTTCATGTTTTCTATATGATTACCAGTTCTTCATGGTTTCTATATGATTAATCTTTGGCTGCCCTCGGTAATCTTTGGCTGACCCCGGTCGATCTACATGGCATATGGTGGAAGTCCCTCTTGGTCTGAGGCCTTCCTCTTGACTTTTCTAGTTTGGGAGACCCCGCCAGAAGCTATAATTCCACTGGCAGAGCTCTTGGGATCACTGGGATATTCAAGCCCCACCCACCCACCCCAACATAATAAGGTAGGGATTCCAGGAGAAGGGGTGTAACACCAGCACCAGTACTACACTACATCCAGAAACAACAAGTAAAGCAGCATGTAATACAAGTACCACATGGCAGCGTACACACAGAAAACATTCATGCTGAGAACTGTATGAAACATAAAGTGTGAGGTTGCCCATGCAGGAGATGGAGGAATGATATAACAGAAACCTTAAATACCTCAATATGTGCTGCAAATTGCCGAACCCTATCAAGATGTCTATTTATCCAACTAACACTGAAAGGTACATGAGGAAGGAGACAAGGTAAGATGAGAAAATTCTGCTTTTTATTGATGCATATACCTGCACTCTGCTCTAGAAGCTCATGCCAACATGTCTCTTGAGTCATTTAATCTTATTTATCTTACTGTAGAGTCTATTCACTACCTGTTTTGGACCGTCTATTCACTACCACTGGCAGAATATCTCCATATGTCTCTCAGAGCTCCCTGTCTTCTCACTAAGTCTCTGTGTCTTTTCTGTCTCACTGTGGAGGCCATTTGTTAGTTATTATGGACTGTCTATTCACTGCTGCATGCAGAATATGTCCATAAGTCTCTGAGCTGTCCCTGTCTTCAGTCTCCCTATGTATCTAAGCTGTCCCTGTCTTCAGTCTCACTATGTATCTGAACTGTCCCTGTCTTCAGTCTCCCTGTGTCTCTGAGCTGTCCCTGTCTTCAGTCTCCCTGTGTCTCTGAGCTGTCCCTGTCTTCAGTCTTCCTGTGTCTCTGAGCTGTCCCTGTCTTCAGTCTTCCTGTGTCTCTGAGCTGTCCCTGTCTTCAGTCTTCCTGTGTCTCTGAGTTGTGCCTTCAGTCTCTGTGTGTCTCTGAGCTGTGCCTTCAGTCTCCCTGTGTCTCTGAGCTGTGCCTTCAGTCTCCTTGTGTCTCTAAGCTGTTCCTGTTTTCTGTCCCTGACTTCAGTCTCACTGTAGAGGCTATGTACAGACTGTATACAGGTGCACAACATGTCCAGCCTATCTCCTCTTTCTTACAGAAAAAGAAATGACAAAAATCTTGGGCTACATCATTTATTCTGGAGTGTTCATGTATTCTCAAGCTCCTTACACTGGCTTCTCTAGCTACTCCCCAATATTCTCAATATCCTCTCCTCTGATCATTTTTTCTGTATGATTACCAGTTCTTCATGTTTTCTATGTGATTACCAGTTCTTCATGTTTTCTATGTGATTACCAGTTCATGTTTTCTATATGATTACCAGTTCTTCATGTTTTCTATATGATTACCAGTTCTTCATGTTTTCTATATGATTACCAGTTCTTTATGTTTTCTATACGATTACCAGTTCTTCATGTTTTCTATATGATTACAAGTTTTTCATGTTTTCTATATGATTACCAATTCTTCATGTTTTCTATACGATTACCAGTTCTTCATGTTTTCTATATGATTACAAGTTTTTCATGTTTTCTATATGATTACCAGTTCTTCATGGTTTCTATATGATTACCAGTTCTTCATGTTTTCTATATGATTACTAGTTCTTCATGTTTTCTATATGATTACCAGTTCTTTATGTTTTCTATACGATTACCAGTTCTTCATGTTTTCTATATGATTACAAGTTTTTCATGTTTTCTATATGATTACCAGTTCTTTATGTTTTCTATACGATTACCAGTTCTTCATGTTTTCTATATGATTACAAGTTTTTCATGTTTTCTATATGATTACCAGTTCTTCATGGTTTCTATATGATTACCAGTTCTTCATGTTTTCTATATGATTACCAGTTCTTCATGGTTTCTATATGATCACCAGTTCTTCATGTTTTCTGTATGATTACCAGTTTTTCATGTTTTCTATATGATTACCAGTTCTTCATGTTTTCTATATGATTACCAGTTCTTCATGGTTTCTATATGATCACCAGTTCTTCATGTTTTCTGTATGATTACCAGTTTTTCATGTTTTCTATATGATTACCAGTTCTTCATGGTTTCTATATGATCACCAGTTCTTCATGTTTTCTGTATGATTACCAGTTTTTCATGTTTTCTATATGATTACCAGTTCTTCGTGTTTTCTATATGATTACAAGTTCTTCATGTTTTCTTTGTGATTATCAATTCTTCATGTTTTCTTTATGATTACCAGTTCTTCATGTTTCAGCCACATATAAATAAAATGTCCTGATATATGGTCCTACTAATTCTACATTCTTATATATTCATCATTTTAAAGTTTTCTGTGTTTACAGGGTTTAAAAGGCTGGTCAGGTCTGCTGCAATCACATGACAGTAAGCTCCACTACCAGTGTAATCAGTTTATGTCAAACTGGATGACTGTGGGTGGTTGCATGTGGGTCAAAACAAGTGACTGTTAAGTGTTTGTGACAGTCGAAGAATGTTGGAGTAAAACATGACATAAAAATGGGAAACAGGGCCCTAAGGCGTTGTTGGCGATGTTCTGTCCCACTTCTATCCCAGCATCCCCCCCCCTCAATTCTGTCGGAGTTTCAGACTTTTGTACCTTGTCCTTCTTCTGCAGCTGACAGTCCGGGCTGGGCTATTGAAGCACAGATAAGGCAGCTTTCTCCAGAATAAGTGCCCTTGTGAAGCACAGATAAGGCAGCTTTCTCCAGAACAAGTGCCCTTGTGAAGCACAGATAAGGCAGCTTTATCCAGAACAAGTGCCCTTGTGAAGCACAGATAAGGCAGCTTTCTCCAGAACAAGTGCCCTTGTGAAGCAAAATATCTTATCAAACTGATCCTTGGCACATCCCATAATGGCTAACATCTACTTCATAAGTTATTCAAATACTAAAAGTTCCACTTAACATATATTACAGAAATAGTTCATAGAAAATATAAACCTCAGCAACTGCACCTTGTATATAAATGTTATTGATTTTTTTTGTCTTTAAATTGTGTTTTATCGACTAACAGCTTACAGCAATTTGACTCAATACCATTTTTCTATTTTTAGTATCAAAAAGGTTGCAGTGTCAAAGTGACCATGCATAACATGTAAGGCCTTTCAATTTTGGAAGTTTAATAAGGGCTGAATAGTTTGCTTAAAGGAGGAAGTAGTACTTCCATGATAATATCACAAAACAACTGACTGGTTTCCTGAGTCAGTTTCCTGTCTCCATGACTACTAATACAGCAGAGACATACAAGCATTTATGTGCTTTAATCCAGGGCTGTGAATACGCAAATGACCAGCGTATGTCCGGTTAACCAACTCTTGTGAGAAACCATTTGAATAAATTTAAATAGTCTGAATTTGTAATTTACTTCCATGAAAAGCTTATTTACATTTGAGTTCTTTTTTTAAATCGGGATAAGGCAGGACTATGTAACCAAAGCTTGTCAAGATTCTATCAGTGCTACCTGTGTGTCACAAAAGCCTGATAAACTCGTGATTCCCCCTTATAGAACAGCCTGGTATATAAGATCCCTATGAAGACACTGACCTATCTACTAATGCATGACCCTGGACATCAAAGGTCACAGCCACCTGCTACAGTCCATCACTAGCACCAAGAACTCCATCACAACTACCAAACTCCGCCCCCAAAACATTAAGAAGAATAACAAATGATATGAGACTGGCATAATTTAACAACCTACCAAAACGTACACCCATACAAACAACGTTAAACGTTTATTGAGCCGAACAGACTGGATGCATTACTACGTTGCTGGAACACATTGAGAGACACTATAATATCCATGAATATCTTCAATTACACGTCACTGTATACATGTGAAATCGTACATTTTTTGGGGGTGGAAATATAAAAAAAGGGAGTGTCATGTTTGTGAAAATTTAACTGACAATGAAATACACAGAAGCCAAGAAAAATGATCAATCTTTAATGAAGCCGACGAACATAATTATAATATTTCTACACAGCTACATCTGTTAAGTTTCACAAGTTCTGGCACTACAGCAAACGAACTGCTTACCATAATCACTATATAATCCACGTTACGACATCCATGAGGTATCATAAAACGTCTTGCTCCAATAAACTCGAGCTAACTCGTCCAGTTCTGACAACCGTTCTCTTCTCGTCGTCTGCCACTTCTTGCGAGCAGGCCTTCGGTATATAATACTTTCGCACAATTCAACGCCTAATTTTCATCTTCATTTCTCTATTTATCTAAAAATTCAAATGTATTTTCAAATATTTCGCGATTTATTTATGAATACGCTTAAAATGATCCATTCAAAAAGAAAACTCACAACAGTAAGGCGGGTTTGTTTAATTTTTAAAAAAAAAAAATTAATGAGATATACAAATGAATGGCATTTTAAAATAAGTATTGTTGCCAACTCAGATAGCGGAAATCCCTTTTATCGTCATTCTGTATTTCATCCCAGAGATAGTTGACTGTAATGGATCTATGGATTGTTCTGCATCCTGTTTTCACTGTACGCTAAGGAAGCATAAATGTATAGCATTATATGGATTGCTAGATGTGTCATCGAAGTTCAGGGCTTATTACAACACGTGTTAAACAAGTGATGATGTGAACGTTGCTCATTTGGTTGTGTGATTGAGTTGTTATTCAACTTTGTCAGGAGAGGGAGGATTTTGACAGGGCTTTCGGGTGGAGAACAGCTGTGTGGGAGGTAGAGGTTGGACGTGTGGGAGGTAGAGGGTGGATGTGTGGGAGCTAGAAGGTGGGCATGTGGGAGCTAGAGGGTGGACGTGTGGGAGGTAGAGGGTGGATGTGTGGGAGGTAGAGGGTGGATGTGTGGGAGCTAGAGGGTGGATGTGTGGGAGGTAGAGGGTGGACGTGTGGGAGCTAGAGGGTGGATGTGTGGGAGCTAGAGGGTGGATGTGTGGGAGCTAGAGGTTGGACATATGGGAGCTAGAGGGTGGATGTGGGGGAGCTAGAGGGTGGGCATGTGGGAGCTAGAGGGTGGGCATGTGGGAGCTAGAGGGTGGACGTGTGGGAGCTAGAGGGTGGATGTGTGGGAGCTAGAGGGTGGGCATGTGGGAGCTAGAGGGTGGGCATGTGGGAGCTAGAGGGTGGAGGGTGGGAGCTAGAGGGTGGAGGTGTGGGAGCTAGAGGGTGGGCATGTGGGAGCTAGAAGGTGGAGGTGTGGGAGCTAGAGGGTGGACGTGTGGGAGCTAGAGGGTGGAGGTGTGGGAGCTAGAGGGTGGGCATGTGGGACTAGAGGGTGGAGGTGTGGGAGCTAGAGGGTGGACGTGTGGGAGCTAGAGGGTGGGCATGTGGGAGCTAGAGGGTGGAGGTGTGGGAGCTAGAGGGTGGGCATGTGGGAGCTAGAGGGTGGGCATGTGGGAGCTAGAGGGTGGAGGTGTGGGAGCTAGAGGGTGGGCATGTGGGAGCTAGAGGGTGGAGGTGTGGGAGCTAGAGGGTGGACGTGTGTGAGCTAGAGGGTGGAGGTGTGGGAGCTAGAGGGTGGGCATGTGGGAACTAGAAGGTGGATGTGTGGGAGCTAGAGGGTGGACATGTGGGAGCTAGAGGGTGGATGTGTGGGAGCTAGAGGGTGGGCATGTGGGAGCTAGAGGGTGGAGGTGTGGGAGCTAGAGGGTGGACGTGTGGGAGCTAGAGGGTGGACGTGTGGGAGCTAGAGGGTGGGCATGTGGGAGCTAGAGGGTGGAGGTGTGGGAGCTAGAGGGTGGGCATATGGGAGCTAGAGGGTGGGCATATGGGAGCTAGAGGGTGGAGGTGTGGGAGCTAGAGGGTGGACGTGTGGGAGCTAGAGGGTGGGCATGTGGGAGCTAGAGGGTGGAGGTGTGGGAGCTAGAGGGTGGATGTGTGGGAGCTAGAGGGTGGACGTGTGGGAGCTAGAGGATGGATGTGTGGGAGCTAGAGGGTGGACTTGTGGGAGCTAGAGGGTGAACGTATGTAAATATGCGAGGTATTTATCTGTCTACATGTGTGTGCTGTAATATGGAATATATGTGTGATGACAGTGCTCAGAGACAAGGGATACACATAGAAGGAAGCAGAGAATAATTCCAAGAACGGGATGACTGGAGAGCCTTTATCCGTGGCCTATGCTCTCAAGGGAGTGAAAGGCGATGATGATGGTGATATATATGATGAGAAGAAACAGTCAGAGAATCCCAAAACAAGCTATCAAGTGGGACGCAACAGGCCGAAGAAAAAGAAGTCGACCACATGAAACTCTAAAGAAGACACTGTTAAGAGAGGCCAGTTTAGTGGGAATAACATCCCTTGATGAGGCTGAAAAGCTTGCTGAAAACAGGAAAAAAAAAACTTGACGAACCACCACGCGAGCCCTGTGTGAAGCTTGAAGGCACGGGAAGGATGTAAGATGTAAGTAAGATATCTGTGAGGTCTTGGATACATGCTTGGACTTGTTCTTTAATGCAGAGATTATTCCTGAGCCACGGCCAAGTACTCGCGTGGAGTGCTCGTGTGTTCTTGTTGTCTGCTGAGCTGTCTTTGTGAGGGGGCAAACGTGTACAGACGACGGAGCTGGAGTAATGACACTGACATCATCGTTGCCGAGTTAGAGTAATGACACTGACATCATCCTTGCCGAGTTAGAGTAATGACACTGACATCATCCTTGCCGAGTTAGAGTAATGACACCTGACATCATCGTTGCCGAGTTAGAGTAATGACACCTGACATCATCGTTGCCGAGTTAGAGTAATGACACTGACATCATCGTTGCCGAGTTAGAGTAATGACACCTGACATCATCGTTGCCGAGTTAGAGTAATGACACCTGACATCATCGTTGCCGAATTAGAGTAATGACACTGACATCATCGTTGCCGAATTAGAGTAATGACACTGATATCATCGTTGCCGAGTTAGAGTAATGACACTGACATCATCGTTGCCGAGTTAGAGTAATGACACCTGACATCATCAAGTAATGGCACTGATATCGTCGTAGTAATGACACTGACATCATCATTACCGAACAGAAAGCTGTCTAAAACTCTGGCCCGCCTATCTTCTGTTGCCCCCAAGAACAGACGGTCTGGCTAAAGGGCCAGTAGTTCATTTGCTGGTGGCAAAGTCTATGATAAACACTTTGTTTGGGACCAACCCCGTTCTTCAAGTCAGCCACCAGAACCCTGTCCCAGCAAGACACGGCGCTCGTGCATCGACATCCGCTGATATTTGCACGAGGGCACGAAAACATCTGTGTATAAGGCCTTCCTGTCCGTCTCTTGCCGTTACCTATCCACATCCATCTTTGCCGTCCTCTTGTTTTCTTCCTTTGATATTTCCTATTGTTTTCAATATATCTTTATGTTATGTATGACAAAATAATTGCCTAGTTCTTACATATTTCATTACTTTCCATAATTCATCGTGACAAACATTTCTTTACTTACTTTATCCGCTTATGAAATAGCACAAGTCTTTGTGATATGCACTTTGAAAGGCTCTCAGTTTTCTCCAACATAAAATATGAAACAACAAATCTCCTTTATCTTTAACAAATGATCAAATTTTTATTAAAACTTTCTAAACGTTTGGAACATTCGAGATTTAGTTGTATTCGTCTACGTTAGAGTCCGCTACGATTGGCAACCTTCCACGCGGGGGGAGGTAGCCCGCATCTTGCTAGCCAGGTTTTACAGACAAGAACATTATTTATTTATTCTAACATAATGTTCTGTTGCTTTCAGCTCGGAACTTTGCTTCATATCACGTACATTTGAATTCTTAATCCACTCCCGATTGTTCCTTCTACATTATTAACAGGCTATGAACGTAGCGGGCAAACCTATCAATCAGGAGCTAGAGGATGGATGTGTGGAGCTAGAGGGTGGACTTGTGGGAGCTAGAGGGTGAACGTATGTAAATATGCGAGGTATTTATCTGTCTACATGTGTGTGCTGTAATATGGAATATATGTGTGATGACAGTGCTCAGAGACAAGGGATACACATAGAAGGAAGCAGAGAATAATTCCAAGAACTGGATGACTGGAGAGCCTTTATCCGTGGCCTATGCTCTCAAGGGAGTGAAAGGCGATGATGATGGTGATATATATGATGAGAAGAAACAGTCAGAGAATCCCAAAACAAGCTATCAAGTGGGACGCAACAGGCCGAAGAAAAAGAAGTCGACCACATGAAACTCTAAAGAAGACACTGTTAAGAGAGGCCAGTTTAGTGGGAATAACATCCCTTGATGAGGCTGAAAAGCTTGCTGAAAACAGGAAAAAAAAAACTTGACGAACCACCACGCGAGCCCTGTGTGAAGCTTGAAGGCACGGGAAGGATGTAAGATGTAAGTAAGATATCTGTGAGGTCTTGGATACATGCTTGGACTTGTTCTTTAATGCAGAGATTATTCCTGAGCCACGGCCAAGTACTCGCGTGGAGTGCTCGTGTGTTCTTGTTGTCTGCTGAGCTGTCTTTGTGAGGGGGCAAACGTGTACAGACGACGGAGCTGGAGTAATGACACTGACATCATCGTTGCCGAGTTAGAGTAATGACACTGACATCATCGTTGCCGAGTTAGAGTAATGACACTGACATCATCGTTGCCGAGTTAGAGTAATGACACCTGACATCATCGTTGCCGAGTTAGAGTAATGACACCTGACATCATCGTTGCCGAGTTAGAGTAATGACACTGACATCATCGTTGCCGAGTTAGAGTAATGACACCTGACATCATCGTTGCCGAGTTAGAGTAATGACACCTGACATCATCGTTGCCGAATTAGAGTAATGACACTGACATCATCGTTGCCGAATTAGAGTAATGACACTGATATCATCGTTGCCGAATTAGAGTAATGACACCTGACATCATCGTTGCCGAGTTAGAGTAATGACACCTGACATCATCAAGTAATGGCACTGATATCGTCGTAGTAATGACACTGACATCATCATTACCGAACAGAAAGCTGTCTAAAACTCTGGCCCGCCTATCTTCTGTTGCCCCCAAGAACAGACGGTCTGGCTAAAGGGCCAGTAGTTCATTTGCTGGTGGCAAAGTCTATGATAAACACTTTGTTTGGGACCAACCCCGTTCTTCAAGTCAGCCATCAGAACCCTGTCCCAGCAAGACACGGCGCTCGTGCATCGACATCCGCTGATATTTGCACGAGGGCACGAAAACATCTGTGTATAAGGCCTTCCTGTCCGTCTCTTGCCGTTACCTATCCACATCCATCTTTGCCGTCCTCTTGTTTTCTTCCTTTGATATTTCCTATTGTTTTCAATATATCTTTATGTTATGTATGACAAAATAATTGCCTAGTTCTTACATATTTCATTACTTTCCATAATTCATCGTGACAAACATTTCTTTACTTACTTTATCCGCTTATGAAATAGCACAAGTCTTTGTGATATGCACTTTGAAAGGCTCTCAGTTTTCTCCAACATAAAATATGAAACAACAAATCTCCTTTATCTTTAACAAATGATCAAATTTTTATTAAAACTTTCTAAACGTTTGGAACATTCGAGATTTAGTTGTATTCGTCTACGTTAGAGTCCGCTACGATTGGCAACCTTCCACGCGGGGGGAGGTAGCCCGCATCTTGCTAGCCAGGTTTTACAGACAAGAACATTATTTATTTATTCTAACATAATGTTCTGTTGCTTTCAGCTCGGAACTTTGCTTCATATCACGTACATTTGAATTCTTAATCCACTCCCGATTGTTCCTTCTACATTATTAACAGGCTATGAACGTAGCGGGCAAACCTATCAATCATGCATCCTTATCTCAGAGCCTGATGTTTCAGTCAGTTTGACTGTTTTCCTGATTGGAAACATCGGAGGAGGAAAGAGAGGATTACAGCTAAATAACTGCAGGACAGAAACATACTCAGGATTACAGTTAAACAACTGCAGGACAGAAACATACTCAGGATTACAACTAAACAACTGCAGGACAGAAACATACTCAGGATTACAGGTAAACAACTGCAGGACAGAAATATACTCAGGATTACAGCTAAATAACTGCAGGACAGAAACATACTCAGGATTACAGGTAAACAACTGCAGGACAGAAATATACTCAGGATGACAACTAAACAACTGCAGAACAGAAACATACTCAGGATTACAGGTAAACAACTGCAGGACAGAAATATACTCAGGATTACAGCTAAATAACTGCAGGACAGAAACATACTCAGGATTACAGGTAAACAACTGCAGGACAGAAATATACTCAGGATGACAACTAAACAACTGCAGAACAGAAACATACTCAGGATTACAGCTAAACAACTACAAGACAGAAACATACTCAGGATTACAGCTAAACAACTACAAGACAGAAACAAACTCAGGATTACAACTAAACAACCACAAAACAGAAACATATTCAGGATTACAACTAAACAACCACAAAATAGAAACATACTCAGGATTACAGCTAAACAACTGCAAGACAGAAACATATTCAGGATTACAGCCAAACAACTGCAAGACAGAAACATACTCAGGATTATAGCTAAACAACTTCAAGACAGAAACATACTCAGGATTACAGCTAAACAACTGCAAGACAGAAACATATTCAGGATTGCAGCTTAAACAACTGCAAGACAGAAACATATTCAGGATTACGGCTAAACAACCACAGCACAGAGACTTACTAAGGATTACAGCTAAACAATCACAAAACAAAAACAAACTCAGTGGTTACAGCTAAACAATCACAAAACAGAAACAAACTCAGGATTACAGCTAAACAACTACAAAACAGAAAATATGATAATATCAAATATAATACGTAATAATGACATCAGAGTTCAATATCTACACAAAAAAAGAAATGTATAAATACAAGTGCTGTATTCTGATACAAAGTTACAAAGAAACAAGTATAACATAGGCAAGAAATGTCCAGCAGAAATAAGATTAGAAATAAACAGATCAGAGTAGGAGAGCTAAACAGGGTAAATATTCTAATCTTGTGAGATTTTGGACAACAGACAAACAGATGAAACAGTAAGAAAATGGAAGTGAGAGAGATGTGGCTTTTGGAGAAGGATGCAGCAAATACACTGGGCAGCCAGAAGAAGAAATGAAGAAGTCCTCAGAGAAATTTGTTAAACAAGGAAAAGTTAGTCAGAACCATAAGTGAAGCAAACATAATAAAAATCTCATGAAAAAACTAAACTCTTTCATTTCAAGACACATCCATTTTCTTTAACTTTTGTCTTCTCAAAACATGTCTATGTTCTCTAACTTCTGTTTTTTCATGACATGTCCAAGTTCTCTAGCTTCTGTTTTTTCATGACATGTCCAAGTTCTCTAACTTCTGTTTTTTCATGACATGTCCAAGTTCTCTAACTTCTGTTTTTTCATGACATGTCCAAGTTCTCTAACTTCTGTTTTTTCATGACATGTCCAAGTTCTCTAACTTCTGTTTTTTCATGACATGTCCAAATTCTCTAACTTCTGTCTTCTTATGATGACATGACCAAAGAGTTATGAACCTGATTATCGCTGGCAGACTCAAGTGAAAAAGAAGGAAGGAAGGAAGGAAAGAAGGAGGGAGGGAGGGAAGGAGTTAATGGGCTGACCAAGTGACACCAGAAACTGAAGGCAGTGGAACTGATCAAAAACACAAAATGAAGGAGCTTGAGTTACAAGTATTGGCACAGTGCACAATGGAAAAAAAAACTAAAAACTAAAATACACATACCATTTACACCCAAACATTACAAAATTTATTAAATACAAAACATCACTGACTTCACAATACCCAAACATCACTAAGTGTATTTAATACCTTATATATCTTATATCCTTCCTGTGCCGTTAGACGTCACATAGGGCTCGCAAAGTAGTTCGCCAATTTTTCCTGTCTTCGGCGAGTCTTTCAACCTCAACAAAGGATTTTATGCCTGTTAACTTGGCCTCTCTTAATAATGTCCTCTTCAGAGTTTCACGCGGTCTGCCCCTTTTTCTTCGGCCTGTTGTGTTCCACTTGATAGCTTGTTTTGGGATTCTCTGATCATTTCTTCTCATCAAGTGACCAACATATGTCCATCTCCTTTTCCTGATCACCCGTGAGACTGGTTGTTGTAATACCTACACATCACTAAATCTACTGATACCCAAATGTCACAAAATACATCAATACACTATCACCACGCACATTACAAATACCCAAAATAAATCACATTTTTTAATACTCAAATGTAACAAAATTTGTTAACACCCAAACATCATAAAATTTATAAACATCTAAATGTAACAAATTTTATTAATGCTACAGTTTCACAGAATTTATTAATACCCAAGTAATGATTTGAACCATGGACTCCTGCAGCTCAAGTAGCCACCTAGCAACAAGAGTGCCCAGCCATCTCACACCTCACTTTATCCCTGTGTTATCCCACACAAAGGTATTTTTAAAAGATAAATAAGTGACAAGGGATTTTCATTTATTGCCATATAACCCTTGTGAGTTTAATTTACTGTCATATAATCCTTGTGATTTTAATTTACTGTCATATAATCCTTGTGATTTTAATTTATTGTCATATAATCCTTTGTGATTTTAATTTACTGTCATATGATCCTTGTGATTTTAATTTACTGTCATATAATCCTTGTGATTTTAATTTACTGTCATATAATCCTTGTGATTTTAATTTATTGTCATATAATCCTTTGTGATTTTAATTTATTGTCATATAATCCTTTGTGATTTTAATTTATTGTCATATAATCCTTTGTGATTTTAATTTATTGTCATATGATCCTTGTGATTTTAATTTATTGTCATATAATCCTTGTGATTTTAATTTATTGTCATATAATCCTTTGTGATTTTAATTTATTGTCATATAATCCTTTGTGATTTTAATTTATTGTCATATGATCCTTGTGTATAGGGAAAATATGACTAAAACTGAAAAGCCAGCACAAGAAAGCAATACTCAGAAAGATAAACAGTCAAAGTCTACAGGAAGAAAATACTAACAAGAATTTCAGTCTGGAACTTACCAATCATTTCACAGCACTCAGAGAGGTAGATGAGACAGATATGAACTACAGCATAGCCATAATAACAGCAGCTGAGACAGATATGAACTATAGCACAGCCATAATAACAGCAGCAAAAGCAAGCACTGGACTACAAAGAACAAACAGAAAAGCATGGATATCAGAAAACACATGGAATACATACATGAAAGACGAGCAGCCAAATTAGACATGTTGAATGTAAAGACAGATCTTGGAATAGATTTGGCAAATGCAACATACAAAGAAATGGACAAGAAAGTAAAAAGTTCAGCTAGAAGAGACAAAAGAGAATACATAGACAATATGGCAAAAGCAGCAAAAACATGAGACAGTAATACTCTATACAAGATACAAAAGAGGCTAACGGGTACTATTACATCCAAGGAAAGACTAATCCTTAGCAAAACTGGAACCCTATTAACATCAAGTAATGAACAAAAACAAAGATGGGCCAAACACTTCCAAGAAATACTTAATCGACCACACCAAAAAGAACTGATAAACCTTGAAACCGACTTACCAACCCCACAACTAATCGTCTTCTTCTTCTTCATGCACACACTGGTGATGATGCATGGTACCCTGATTTTTGGCTGGGTACCTCCAACTTCAGCACCTTTCCTTGCTAGGGCAGCTGTGGTCTTGCTCGGACTGCCATGAAGATAGTGGTGTAGGCTGGCCTGGCCAAAACTTTGTTTTCCAGCCTCTGGTGGCTGTAGTTAAGCCCCTTCTCCATGTCAGATCCAGCATACAATACTGGCTGGCCAAACGGCTTTGAGACAATTATTCCACAGAGACACTCCGACTTTGGGATGAGGAATCTGATGAGTGCTTCAATGATATCCATTCCTCGCCACCTATAGTCTGCTGGCTCTGTTTTGTTTACCTCATTCTGATAGCCATTGTTGTAAAGACCCATAGGCTTGTCACGTCCTGGATTCATTGTTTTCACACCAGACTTCCCTCATCCCCGCCAGAGATCTCCATGTCCCCATCCATCCACCAACCTGACATTACATTTTACAAAAAATGACAAGTACAATTAGTGTTGATTGCTACAGGTTTCTGGGCTACAGAAGTAGGTCAGAGTTTTTAAGCAAACAGATCTATATTCCCTGTCTGACAAAGACTATGTTAAGATAAGTGTGTTCTTAACACAGATGTTCCCAGGGGCAACTAAATGTCAACCTAGATGAAGTTAAACTGCATGAAAATGAAACAGAAGTGAATCTAATGGTTAACAACAAAGCTGCAGGTGAAGATGAAATAACAGCCGAAATGTTAAAAGCTATTAACAATGACAACATGAGCCAACTACAAAGAATGTTTAATAAAGTCTGGAAAGAAGAAAAGGTCCCTTCTAAATGGAAAAAAAGGAATCTGTTAAAATACCAAAAAAAAAAAAAACCTTAATAACTGTAACAATTGGAGAGGAGTAACTTTACATCGGCTGTGTCAAAGTGTTTTGCAAAATCATTCTGAACAAAACTATGGATATAGTGGATACTGCAAAGAGAGAAGAACAAGCAGGATTTATAAAAGTCTTCCTCTTCTTCGTTCGCATTGTCTGTCTATATCTGCAGTCCTGTCTCTTGGACAAATTTCACTGTTTTTTTTTTTTTGTAATTCATGTATGGAACCATAGAGCTTATCTTCTTTAGTGGTTTCACTGGGCCAGTAATTATTTCTCAGTGTCTCATAGTTGGTATTTTGAAAAGTGAGAAGCTGTCTCGACCAGATCTTTACTCTAAGAATAATACTTGAAGAACATATTGAAAAGCAGTAACCATTAATCCTGAACTTCATAGGCTTTAAAAAGGCATTTGATGGAATACACATAAATTCATTGTGGAGTATTTTAAGACTATATGGAATACCATCTAAAATTGTCAACATCATTAAGGATCTCTACAACGGATATGTCACTTCAGTCAACACAGAAGAAGGAATGAGCAAATGGTTGCAGACTGAAACAGACGTGAAACAAGGATGTATATTATCTCCCTTGCGTTTTTTGGAATTGCCATAGACTTTATAATGAAAAAATGCAGCACAGGTAAAACGGCCATTGATTGGGTACATGGGACCCAACCAGAAGATCTTGATTCTGCAGATGACATAACTCTTATCAGTGACAATGTGAAATCGATGCAGGAAAAAAAACAGATACCTCGTCTTCCTTGGCTAGCAAAATAGGTCTTGGAATTAACAAAAAAAAAACAAAAATAATGAAACTTCCCATTAATCACGAAGGAAAAATATACATAGAAAGAACAGCTGTTGAAGAAGTTCACTAATCTGCATACCTTGCCAGCTACATAGACCAGGATGCTGACACCAGAAAGGAAGTTAGAATTATAATTTCAAAAGCAGCATTGACTTTTAAAAGTTTTGAAAAAAAATATGGCATTCAAAAGTTATAAGCACAAAAACCAAGTTAAGATTATTCAATTCAAATGTAATATCCACCCTCATTTAAGCAAGCGAAAGCTGGAAAACAACTAAAGGAATAGATAAGAAATCAGACTCTTTTGAAAACAAATGCCTAAGGAAAATACTCGGTATAAAGAGAAACAAATTCAAGAACAACGCAGAGATAAGGCAGATTAGTTAACAACAACCTGTTTCATGTGTGATCAGGAAAAGGAGATGGACATATGTTGGTCACGTAATGAGAGGAAACGATCAGAGAATCCCAAAACAAGCTATTAGGTGGAACACACAAGACCAAAAAAAAAAAAAAAATAGGTCGACCACGTGAAACTCTAAAGAGGACATTGTTAAGAGAGGCGAAATTGGTCAGCATAAAATCCCCTGATGAAGTTGAAAAACCTGACAGAAATAGGAAAACTTGGTCAACTACCATGCGAGCCCTATGTGACATTTAATGGCACAGGCAGGATGTAAGATGTGAGAATCCTTGACAGACTCATAGACAGTGTGACAAGGGATTTTAATTTATTGTCATATAATCCTTGACAGACTCATAGACAGTGTTTCATACTTGGAAAGATGGTGAAAGAGATATCCGGAAAATGAAGGTAGACAAAGGTTCAGTTTTACAAAAAGATAGAAAGAGTGAGGAAAGTGGGCAGAAACAAGAAAGGCAGAAAGTAATATGAGTACATATAAATGAAGAAAACACAACAATCCAATATTTTGGCAAAAACCATTTTCAAGGATCACATACAAAAGCAACATAGCAGATAAAAACATGAAAAATAAAAGAAAAAAAATTAAACACTTTGCTCTTTTGTTTCCCCCTCATTCATAAGAAAGACAGGCACAAAATCCCTTCTCCCTCCCTCCCCCCCCCGACAGACACAGGTAAGCATAAAGTGGAAGCAGGAGATTGGATGAGAAATGTGGTCAAGGGAGAACGACAAATGCTACCATATGGTAAACAACATGGCTTTATGCCCCAGATGGCCTGAGCTTGCTTGGATATCTATTTTGACCGCACTCATCATTTCTCTTATCTCTCAGATATCTGGAAAGGGGAGGGGAGTGTAAGGATATGGGAATGTCACCAACATACAAAGCTACAGCTTTAAGTTATTTTGGGGTGGGAGAATAGGGTCATTATAAAGCCCCTTGAGAAGCTTCAAATATTAATAATAATTTATGTTCTACAGTGGATGAAAATGATCGATCATTATCTTTTTTGCGAATAATTTAGTCAAGTTTTACTAAACTTAATTAAAGTATAAATCAACATGTCAGCCATCTTTTTAGATCATCATCATCATCAGGTGCCGTGCCGACTGGCGTTGGCTATTATGCTTCTCCAGAGTACCCGATCCTTCATGCAGGCCATCAGTTCAGTTGGTGATCTCCTCTCACACCATCCCGTCAGACTGTCCAGTATCATTTCTCTTGGTCTTCCTCTTGATCTTCTTCCTTCTATTTTTCCTGTTGTTATAATATTTTCAATGCCCCCTCTTCTCATTGCATGTCCTATGAAAGTACATTGTCTCTCTCTTATCTTTCTGACAAGGTTTTTTGTCTCTCCAGCTCTTCTCATACATTCTTCATTAGTTATTTTTGCTGTCCAGGGGATTCGCAACATTCTTCTAATAAACCACATTTCTGCTGCTTCCAATGATTTTTGTGCAGACCAGCCTATTGTCCATGATTCACTTCCATATAACAAGATAGGTTCAATATAGCATTTTAGGACTCGTTTTCTTTTTGGATACAAGGACATAATTCTGAAGTTCTGCAAAATAAGCCTTCATTTTCTGTAATGATGTTAAACACATTAATTATCCTCCGGCAAGGTTTTGTTGAATAAGCAACAGCTGGAACATATCCTAATAGTAAAAACTCAAGTGGAGACAAAGCCATGAGCTAGTGATTTATAATTTGATCTCCTTTTTCTAATTAAAATTACTGAAACCATTAAGTAGAGCTTAAAGTTAATTCTCTTTAAATTAATGGAAAGAAAAATTAAAAGAAATGAATCATTTTTTTTTAAAATTAAAAATAGATACTGACCAAATTATGGCTCAAAATTATTTTACAGGAAGGTTTTACCTTCTGTACAATAAATGATATGAACATTTTAAACTGCTTGCTTGCAATTTCCTGGTTGGTGGAACAGGATGACTCACATGGGGTCACCGTGACTGACTCCCAAAGGGAGAACTATGATTATGATGCCTTTGTGACGGACTCCCAAAGTCCTATGGAGAACTGAGAGGCATTTTTTTTTCCAGCTCTTGTTTATCCAGTTGGATGTGGATCTACTGCCCGGGTCATGTGGAAGTCAAAGGCAGTGAGAGAGTGGGCACACTAGCAGAGTGGATCTACTGCCCGGGTCATGTGGGAGTCAAAGGCAGTGAGAGAGTGGGCACACTAGCAGAGTGGATCTACTGCCCGGGTCATGTGGGAGTCAAAGGCAGTGAGAGAGTGGGCACACTAGCAGAGTGGATCTACTGCCCAGGTCATGTGGAAGTCAAAGCCAGGTGAGAGAGTGGGCACACTAGCAGAGTGGATCTACTGCCCGGGTCATGTGGGAGTCAAAGCCAGGTGAGAGAGTGGGCACACTAGCAGAGTGGATTTACTGCCCGCGTCATGTGGGAGTCAAAGCCAGGTGAGAGAGTGGGCACACTAGCAGGCAAGGGTACCCAGACAGTGGTCAAGGAGGAGACTACAAGAACGAAACTGGACATCAGACCAGATGATAGATGACATCAGACCAAATGATAGATGACATCAGACCAAACAATAACAATCGCATCAGGAGGATGACATCAGACCAAATGACAGATGACATCAGACCAAATAACAGGTGATATCAGACCAAATGATAACAATCACATCAGGAGGATGACATCAGACCAAATGACAGATGACATCAGACCAAATAACAGATGATATCAGACCAAATGATAACAATCACGTCAGGAGGATGACATCAGACCAAATGACAGATGACATCAGACCAAATGATAGCAATCACATCAGGAGGATGACTGAGTTTGGGGATGAGAGGGGACACAGATGTTTTTCTGAATGAACTGGTTATCCACAACAGATATGTAACTGGCTCCATCAGCCGGCACACACTTCAGTGGGTACTGGAACGGAAGGCGGAGCACATACAAGAATGTCAGTCTCTGATTACAGATTTTAAACTGCGTAAAGACTGTATACTTTGTTTAGGTTTATGGGTGTGTGATGATAAATGCCTTCATTTTAATCTGATAATTACTTTAAAGTTTGTTTATGTTGACAGGTTAGAAAACAGGTCCTAAAATGCTATACTGAGCCTATCTTATAATATGGAAATGAATTATGGACAATAGGCATGTCTGCACAAAAATCACCGGAAGCAGCAGAAATGTGGTTTATTAGAAGAATGTTGCGAATCCCCTGGACAGCAAAAATAACTAATGAAGAATGTAGGAGAAGAGCTGGAGAGAATAAAAAACCTTGTCAAAAAGATAAGAGAGAGACAATGTGCTTTCATAGGACATGCAATGAGAAGCATTGAAAATATTATAACAACAGGAAAAACAGAAGGAAGAAGATCAAGAGGAAGACCAAGAGAAATGATACTGGACAGTCTGACGGGATGGTGTGAGAGGAGATCACCAACTGAACTGATGGCCTGCATGAAGGATCGTGTACTCTGGAGAAGCATAATAGCCAACGCCAGTCGAGATGTACCTGCATATTTTAGGTGGTACTAGTGTTGAGATGTACTTACATACTTTAGGTGGTACTAGTGTTGAGATGTACTTACATATTTTAGGTGGTACTAGTGTTGAGATGTACTTACATATTTTAGGTGGTACTAGTGTTGAGATGTACTTACATATTTTAGGTGGTACTAGTGTTGAATGCCAGGAGCTGACTGCAATAGTGACCATGATCCACTTTGTGGAAAAGTTAGAATAAAGCTAAAGAAAGCAGGAAGAAAAGTGAGAAACATCAAACTGAATACAGAACTTCTTAAAAATGACCAAGAACTGCGAGAACAATACAAAGTTATTATAACAAATAGATACAATGCAATAGCAAAGATAAATAGTATAGATGAACAATGGGAAATGTTAAGAGATTCTATCCACCAAACTGTTAAGGAGATAATACCACCGAAAAAAGAAGCCCCTAAAAATAAATGGATGACAGACGACATCTTAGGACTGATGGACAAGAGGAGGAGTAAAAATAATGAGGAAAAATATAGCAAGATAAATAAAGAAATAAGACGCAAATGCAGAGAAGCAAAAGAAGTGTGGTTAAATGAACAGTGCAGACAGATAGAGGACACTCATAATAAAGACAGCAAAAACATGCATAAACGAATTAATGAACTCACAGGCAGGAAAACAAAATATACCACAGGATGCCTGAAATCGAAAGAAGGTAAAATGTTAATGGGAAAAGAAGACATTGTGGACAGGTGGACAGAGTATATCGGTGAGCTATATGGAGGAGAAAGACCAGAATTAACATCAGATACTGAAAACTGTGATGGACCGCCAATACTTGAAGATGAAATCATAGATGCCATCAAACACATGAAGAAAGGAAAAGCGACTGGGCCTGATAATATAACAATAGAAGAAATAGAGGCACTAGAGGAGACAGGAATAAAAATAATAACCAAGTTACTGAATTATATTTACAACAGTGGTTATATTCCCAGTGACCTGATTAAATCCACGTTTATAGCACTACCAAAGAAACCAGGTGCAAAGGAATGTGACGACCACCGGACTATCAGCCTCTCATGTCACATAACGAAGCTACTTCTGAGAATCATTATGAGAAGAACAAGGAAAAAGATAAAAATGGAAATAGCAGATGAACAGTTTGGATTTGTTGAAGGAAAGGGAACACACAATGCCATTTATGCTTTACGAACACTAACAGAAAGAGCTTTAGAAGTACAGAAAGATCTCTGCTTATGCTTCATTGATTACACTAAGGCATTTGACAAGGTGAAACATAGTGAAATTATTAAAATGCTTGAAGACATCAATATAGACGGCAAAGACTTGAGGATTGTAATACATCTATACTGGCAGCAAGAAGCAGCAGTTCGAGTTGAAAATAGAATTGGAAAATACCAACCTATAAAGCAAGGGGTGCGACAAGGATGTGTACTATCTCCAGACATTTTTTCTCTGTACAGCGAGAATATTTTAAGAACAATCATCACAGAACCAGGCATAAAAATTGGAGGATACAATATTAACAACCTTCGGTATGCTGACGACACAGTACTGATAGCTGAGAACCAACAAGACCTGCAAAATCTCTTGGATAAAGTCGCCAAAGAAAGTGAACAGAAAGGCCTTACTTTGAACATCAAAAAGACAGAGACTATGGTTATATCTAAGAAACAGAATCCACCAGCATGCAGTATTAAATTAAACGGAACTGTTCTAAAGCAGGTGCAGAAATTCAAATACCTTGGAGCAGTAATAACTTCAGATGGGAAATGCAAAACAGAAATTAGGAACAGAATAGGCCAAGCAAAGACTGCATTTCAGAGAATGAGAAACATATTAGCTAACACATCTTTATCAATGAATGTTAGAAAACGAGTCCTAAAATGCTATATTGAACCTGTCTTGTTATATGGAAGTGAATCATGGACAGTAGGCAAGTCTGCACAAAAATCATTGGAAGCAGCAGAAATATGGTTTATTAGAAGAATGTTGCGAATCCCCTGGACAGCAAAAATAACTAATGAAGAATGTATGAGAAGAGCTGGAGAGACAAAAAACCTTGTCAGAAAGATAAGAGAGAGACAATGTACTTTCATAGGACATGCAATGAGAAGAGGGGGCATTGAAAATATTATAACAACAGGAAAAACAGAAGGAAGAAGATCAAGAGGAAGACCAAGAGAAATGATACTGGACAGTCTGACGGGATGGTGTGAGAGGAGATCACCAACTGAACTGATGGCCTGCATGAAGGATCGTGTACTCTGGAGAAGCATAATAGCCAACGCCAGTCGGCACGGCACCTGATGATGATGATGACTAGTGTTGAGATGTACTTACATATTTTAGGTGGTACTAGTGTTGAGATGTACTTACATATTTTAGGTGGTACTAGTGTTGAGATGTACTTACATATTTTAGGTGGTACTAGTGTTGAGATATACTTACATATTTTAGGTGGTACTAGTGTTGAGATGTACTTACATATTTTAGGTGGTACTAGTGTTGAGATGTACTTACATATTTTAGGTGGTACTAGTGTTGAGATGTACTTACATATTTTAGGTGGTACTAGTGTTGAGATGTACTTACATATTTTAGGTGGTACTAGTGTTGAGATGTACTTACATATTTTAGGTGGTACTAGTGTTGAGATGTACTTACATACTTTAGGTGGTACTAGTGTTGAGATGTACTTACATATTTTAGGTGATACTAGTGTTGATATGGTTTTTCTCTATCATCACAGCTTATACTACCAGCTTTTTAAATTCAGCTCAGCTGTTCATATTTTGTATCAACATTGTGCACATGTTTGCTCTGTGTGTCACTCTGTGTGTCACTTTGTGCGTGTTGCTGTGTGTGTGTCACTCTCTGTGTATCACTGTGTGTGTCGCTCTGTGTGCTGCGATTCCTGTTATTAATTCTGAACGAGAGAGCTAAGTATGCAGTGCAAGTAAAAGCAGCAACTACAGCCATTAAAATCATAAACGTAACATCTGAAACAGCAACAAAATGTTTCACAACCGTGTGGGAAATTCTTAAAACAATGGTAAAAGTATGTCCAACAGTTGCTGACGTACATAAACTTTTGTCTGTAAACTGTGAATATGCTTGAGATACTGCGCTGTTGGAGTACCTGATGAAATCCCAAACATATTTTATTAAAATTGTTTCATGGGGAATTGAAAGGAGGTGAGCAATTGATGAAAAAGTGAAATTTTCAAGAATGCAGTCCAGATTTTCCTCAATTTGTGGTTGATTCTCCCTCATAGGTCGTGTGTGACTGTGCTCATCCATGTTACTTGTCTCTGGCCAGGCCTTACAAATGTGTGAGTTGTTAGTCTGGTCAATAAACAAATACTGACCTTCTTCACAAACTGTTTGGTTGCCTGTGGAGATGTGTACAAGTAAGTCATCCTTTATTATAAAATATATTTATTTGTTATTAGTGTGTGTTTACAAATGTAACATCACAAAGAACACTTTTCACAGGAAAGAATCACATAAAATAGCTCTAGAGATGGCAACACTTATATCAAACAGCTCTAAACAGACAACATTCATTTCAAATAGCTCAAAACAGAAAACATTCATATAAAACAGCTCTAAACAGACAACATTCATATAAAACAGCTCTAAACAGACAACATTCATTTCAAATAGCTCTAAACAGAAAATATTCTTATAAAACAGCTCTAAACAGACAACATTCATATCAGACAGCTCTAAATAGAAAACATTCATATAAAACAGTTCTAAATAGGCAACATTCATTTCAGATAGCTCTAAACAGAATACATTCACATAAAACAGGAACAATCATATAAAACAACTAAAAGCAGGCACTAGAACTCTACACAGACAATACTCATATAATATACCTCTTAACATTCACATCAAACTGCTCTAAACAGACAACATTCATATGCAAAATGAAGAAAAAAGCAATGAAAAAAAAATTCTCAGACTTTTAAATGTGTTTTAAACAGCCAAGAGTCATTACTTTGTAAGGATAAATGTGTGTGGCCTCTGAGAGTCCTGCTACAGGCAAAGTTCTCTAGTGACTCAACAAATGCTCAAAAGATGTGACCACAATGTACAAGATACATCTTTGTAAAGAGAAACTCTTCTCTTCTGAAGCAATAAAGTGGCATCTACAGGCTGTCCATGTTATGTGCAGGTCAATGTTCTATTGAAGTATATTGTATCCATCAGTCATAGACCTACGGAGGATCTGACCCCTGCCATTTTGTTATTTAAAAAATTAATACGTGTCAAATTTGATGCTAAAATTCTAGGGAAAATATTTAAACCATTTACAGTCCAACTTCACCTCTTGGGACTGCTAGTTTGATGTTCTTTTTAAAAAAAAATGTATCCAATCTGGTGCTGTGGACTTGTACATAAATATTGTATCCCAGGTCACATCCATGATAAATGTTCACAGAATTATGGGATGGTTTTTCTGGTCTAAGATCACTGAAAACATCTTTCTTGTATTTATCCACTGTAATGTCAGACACATGCCCGAGTTCATGAATTTGATATCATTTCTTCCTTTTATACACTGAATGTTATGTAGGAAGTTAGATCTGGTGTGCCTCACCCTGTAGGTCAGTACTCTCAGTTTTCATAATGCGCCAGGGGTCCAAATTTACACAATCAATAGAATGCCTTACTACAGAATTTCTTAAAACAATCTTCAGATTTGAAGACAATTTATGTTTATGATCTGGGTAATCACCATTGCATTCTGGACATATCCAGAGGTGCTCAGATTACGCCTCCCCCCCACCCCCAACATATCCATCAGCATCCTGCGGCTGATAGTGCCCATCCTGTATTCACTGACAAGTCCTCTCACACATCCAGTATGGCTCTCCTTCCTGGCCATGCCAGCCTGTACTCCCAGCTAACCCAGTCTAAACAGGGATGTGGATTTGCTGCTTTCAAACTCCTCCATTCTCCCAGTCTAAACAGGGATGTGGATTTGCTGCTTTCAAAGTCCTCCACTCTGCCTTTCTGTCTGAGCGTGTTAATAATATCAACTTGATCCAGTGTTGTCCATCTGCCACGGTGGGAGATCCAGCCAACCTATGAGCTCCATGAAGAGAATTTATAGCCAGGCACTGGTTACAGTTACATTTGGGATCACTTATCTGGCAGTGAGTCGGTAGTTAACAGGAGGAGGTCAGATGATAAATACAGTTCATTGCTAGAACATGTTACAAGAGGAATAGACATGCTTTAAAACACTAATGGAAGGCAGATTAGCACAGTAACTGTGTGAGAAGTAATAACAAAGTATGAATCTTACATCCTTCCCATGCCGTTAAACATCACATAGGGCTCGAATGGTAGTTTGCCAAGATTTTCTGTTTTTGGCGAGTTTTTCAACCCCATCAAGGGATGTTATTCTCACTAAAATGGCCTCTCTTAACGATGTCCTCTTTAGAGTTTCATGCAGTCTGCCTCTTTTTCTTCAGCCTGTTGTGCTCCACTTGATAGCTTGTTTTGAGATTCTCTGGTTGTTTCTTCTCAGCACATGACCGATATATGTCCATCTTCTTTTTCTGATCACCCATGAGACAGGCTGTTGTTTGCCCATCTGTCTTATCTCTGCATTGTTCTTGAATTCATTCCACTTTATAGCAAGTATTTTCTGTAGGCATTTGTTTTCAAAAGAGTCTATTTCTTTTCTATTTCTTTAGTTGTTTTCCAGCTTTCGCATGCATAAATGAGGGTGGATATTACATTTGAATTGAATAATCTTAACTTGGTTTTTGTGCTTATAACTTTTGAATGCCGTATGTTCTCAAGATTCTTGAAGATCGATGCTGCTTTTTCAAGTCTAGTTCTAACTTCCTTTCTGGTGTCACCATCCTGGTCTATGTAGCTGCTGAGATATGCAAAATGGTTTACTTCTTCAACAGCTGTCCCTTCTACATGTATATTTTTCCTTCATGGTTAATGAAAAGTTTCATTATTTTTGTTTTTTTCCTCGTTAATTTCAAGTCATATTTTACTAGCCGTTAAAGACAGGGTATCTGTTTTTTCTTGCATTGATTTCACATTGTCACAGATAAGAGTTATGCCATTTGAAAATCAAGATCTTCCAGTTGAGTCTCATATACCCAATCAATACCTGTGTTACCTGTGCAGCATTTTTTCATTATGAAGTCTATGGCAATTCCAAAGAGCAAGGGAGATAATATACATCCTTGTTTCACGCCTGTTTCAATCTGGAACCATTCGCTCATCCCTTCTTCTGTTTTGACTGCACAAACATATCCATTATAGAAGTCCTTAATGATGTTGACAATTTTAGATGGTATTCCATATAGACTTAAAATTCTCCACAATGAATTTCTGTGTATGCTATCAAATGCCTTTTTAAAGTCTATGAAGTTCAGGATTAATGGTTTCTGCTTTTCAATATGTTCTTCAGGTATTATTCTTAGAGTAAAGATCTGGTTGAGACAGCTTCTCCCTTTTTGAAATCCTGCTTGTTCTTCTCTCATTGCTGTATTCACTATATCTTTAAGTCTATTCAGAATAACTTAGCAAAATACTTTTGACACAACTGATATTAAGGTTAATCCTCTCCAATTGTTACAGTCAATAAGGTTGCCTTTTCTTTTGGTATTTTAACAATGATTTCTTTTTTCCATTGAAGAAGGGGCCTTTTCTTCTTTCCAAACTTTATTAAACATTCTCTGTAGTTGGCTCATGTTGTCATTGTTAATAGCATTTAACATTTCAGCTGTTATTTCATCTTTACCTGCAGCTTTTAGCCATTAGACTCACTGCTGTTTCAGTTTCATGCAATGTAATTTCATCTAGGTTGACATTTAGTTGTGGGACTGGTAAGTCAGTTTTAAGGTCTATCAGTTCTTTTGGGTGTGGTTGATTAAGTATTTCTTGGAAGTGTTCGGCCCATCTTTGCTTTTGGTCTTTATCTGATGTTAATAGTGTTTCAGTTTTGCTAAATATTGGTCTTTCTTTAGATGTAATAGTACCTGTTAGCCTCTTTTGTATGTTATATAAAGTTTTGCTGTCTCCTGTTTTTGCTGCCTTCTCTGGTTTTTTTGCCATATTATCTATGTATTCTCTTTTATCCCTTCTAGCTGAACTTTTTACTTTATTGTCTAGTTCTCTGTATTTTGCTTTTCCCAAATCTTTTCCAGGACCTGTCTTTACATTCAACATGGCTAATTTGGCTGCTCATCTTTCATGTATGTACTTCCATGTGTTATCTGATATTCATGCATTTCTATTTGTTGTTTGCACCCAACACTTGTTTTAGCTGCTGTAATTATGGTTATGCTGTAAGAATGCCATAATTCATCTATATCTGTCTCCTCTACCTCACTGAATGCAGTGAACTGGTTGGTAAGTTCCAGATTAAAATTACTCTTAGTATTTTCATCCTGTAGACTTTGACTGTTTATCTTTCTGAGTATTGCTTTCTTGTGTTGGCTTTTCAGCTGAAACTGAAAAACTGAAAAGTATGAATCACAAATCATTAAATAAAGAATCATATTGTAATAACTTTTCAGTGACACACAGAAATGTACATCAACATATACACACCCACATACATACATATGAGGTACAGTACTGTACTATAACTTAGATATGTACGGTCTAGTCTACTGTGGCTGGCAGCACAATCAAAATCTCTAAGTGTAATACATGTGGCCTCAGCGGCAGGTTTGGCCATTTTACCAGTTTTTCTTAAAGTACCTCATCTGCATCTTTCCCATCACAACATATGCCTGTGAGACCTGGACACTTAACAAAACAGCTGAGAAACACATAAATGCCTTTGAATGTAAATGCTACAGAAGAGTTCTCCAAATATCGTGGACACAAAAAAGAACAAATATATCTATACTACAAGAACTTAATATTGAAGAAGGCTGGCTAGTGAAGAGGATTAAAGAGAGAAAAATGAAATATTTTGGACACATTAAACGTCATGATAATTTAGAGAAGACCGTATTGGAAGGATACATAATGGGAAAAAGAAAAAGAGGAAGACCAAGACGAAGATGGCTGCAAGACATCGTTGACGATCTGGAAATGGATGCAACAGCAGCAGGCCATCTTGCTCACAACCGAGAGGCCTACAGGAGTGCTGTTTGGGAGGCAAAGTTCCGCAAGGGACATGCAAATGAATGAATGAATGAATGAATGACCTCAGCTGTAAGTACGAAAGACTATAACTCAGTCAGTTGTGACCTGGCATACGACGGTGTCACAAATTTCAAAACCCAAGCTACTCTGTATGAAATATCAACGTCGGCAAACATGAAGAAAACTTACTTGTGAGTGCTAAACGATCAGGAGTTTCTGCTACAAGATGAGCCCTACACTCTGGACCATACTCAGCGTCTGTGACCATCATACCAGGCTCCTGACAACAGACTGTGTCATGGAACATATCACAGTCTCGCCCTACATGCTGACACACCTGACAAGGTGAGCAGCTCACTTCTACTGCCAGTGATTCCTGGGCAGGATCTCGGAAGTAGCCTCCCTTGCAGCCAAACAGGGTAGGAGAAGTTGAATTACATTCTTGAGCCACGACTGCGTGAGAAGTTTGGTCATTTGATAGATCCGGGCACTTGAAACATTCAGTGTATGTGTGATTATCAAAATTCATAAACGTGTTCACTGAACATGGCAAACACTCCCTTGATGGGGTATTAAAATACTGACCTAGACCACATACATGCTTCTCACAAGCAAAAACGCCATTTTTGTCAAGCACAACAGCGTTGTTTGGGCTGTCACAACAGACAGTGTCATGATATCCCTGGCAAACACGAACTGGATTTTCACACTGAGAACACTTTCTACAAGCATCCTTCTCGCTGATGCCCCTGGCTTTCCTCCGGTAGTATCCATCTTGGCAAAGTATCTCGGCATCATTGGTTCTGTTGCATGGTGAGATAAGAATCTCAACACTATCATCAAGTACCCGACTACACGGATAACATTCTCTGTTCGTGTGATCAGTTTCAGGCATAAAGTTGATGCCTGCAGTACAGGGCAAGCAAACATCATGACCCTCACTGGAAGTGTGGACATAACTTCCTCTATGACAAGCTAACGATGAAGCAGGTCTACAGCTGATGTCACACAGAAATGTCATCAGTAAGAATGTCATCATCTCCATGGTCATCTGTAACAATGTAATATCCCACATCATCATCTGTAGCAATGTAATATCCCACATCATCATCTGTAACAATGTAATATCCCACATCATCATCTGTAACAATGTAATAGCCCACATAGTCATCTGTAACAATGTAATGTCCCACATCATCATCTGTAACAATGTAATATCCCACATCATCATCTGTAACAATGTAATATCCCACATCATCATCTGTAACAATGTAATATCCCACATCATCATCTGTAACAATGTAATAGCCCACATCATCATCTGTAACAATGTAATAGCAAACATCATCATCTGTAACAATGTAATAGCCCACATAGTCATCTGTAACAATGTAATATCCCACATCATCATCTGTAACAATGTAATATCCCACATCATCATCTGTAACAGTGTAATATCCCACATCATCATCTGTAACAATGTAATATCCCACATCATCACCTGTAACAATGTAATAGCCCACAGTCATCTGAAAAATATAGTAACCCTCATGATCATTTACATATATGTGTGTGTGCGTGCGTGCGTGAGTGCGTGCGTGCGTGCGTGCGTGCGTGCGTGTGTGTGTGTGTGTAAGTAATGTCCCACACGGTCACTTTCAAGAATGTAATATCTCAGAAAGCCGCCTATAAGAATGTAATATCTCACAAAGCCACCTATAAGAATGTAATATCTCACAAAGCCGCCTATAAGAATGTAATATCTCACAAAGCCGCCTATAAGAATGTGATATCTCACAAAGCCGCCTATAAGGATGTAATATCTCACAAAGCCATATGTAAGAATGTAATATCTCACAAAGCCACATGTAAGAATGTAATATCTCACAAAACCACCTATAAGAATGTAATATCTTACGAAGCCATCTACAAGAATGTATTATCAAGTTTGATATATTGCAGCCACTCTAGAAGAGCCAGTTCCACTTTCCAAAAATGTGACATTTCTCACAGTTACCCGACAAGAATGTGACATCCGAAATGGTCACCTACGTGAGTGTGACATTTCTCATAGTTTCTAGCAAGATCTAACTTTGTAGATTCCAAGTTATGAACAAATTTAATATCATATCTAACCGTTTATGTCCTTGTTAGTAGAGTGGTCCTTACTTGCTAGAAGTAAGCCTCAACTGTGACCTTTACATGCTACAATCAAAGTGTGACCCTTACATGCTACAGTCAAAGTATGGCCTTTACATACTACAAATCAAAATGTGACCCTTATATGCTACAATCAAAATGTGCCCTTTACATGCTGCAATCAAAGTGCAGCCTTTACATGCTACAGTAAAAGTGCGATCGTTACCTGATACAATCAAAGTGTGGCCCTTACATGCTACAATCAAAGTGCAGCCCTTACATGCTACAGTAAAAGTGTGGCCCTTACATGCTACAATCAAAGTGTGGTCTTTACATGATACAATCAAAGTGTATCCTTTACATGTTATAATCAAAGCATGGCCCTTACATGCTACAAAGTGTTCCCTTTACATTCTACAGTCAAAGTGTGGCTCTTACATGCTACAATCAAAATGTGGCCTTTACATGCTACAATCAAGGTGTGTCCTTTACATGCTACAATCAAGCCTCAGCTCTGGCCTTCACATGCTGCAATCAAGCCTCAGCTGTGACCTTCACATGCTACAATTAAGCCTCTGGAGTGGCTTTTAGCACTACACTCAGGCCTAAAGGCTACTTTTGATCGTGCTATAGTCAAGCCTAATATTGGGCCCATATATTTTCCTCTTAACAAAAAGTTACAATGGCAGCCCAACGCAACGAAGTTCTGAAAGCAGACCGGCTATGCTAGAAAGAGTGAGGCTGAGAAAACATTCCGCAAAGTGTTTCCTTATGGATTTAGAGATGAGTCTTCTTCTTCTTCTTCTTCTTTATTTCTTCTGCTTGAAACTGTGAACTTATTCTCATTGTGATGTACACAGTAATAATCTTTAAGTGAAAGTATCATGCTGTTAAAGAAGTGGATGTTTTGGCCAAAGTTTGGATTTTGGGCCCACTACAAATAAATTTATTTCACATATTCATAAAAATGTGTTTCCTTCGTTTATGAACATAAACATCTTCAGTTTATTCATACATTTCTTTCATTTATTTGCACAAAGAAATTCATTTCAATTGGCCATTCAGTTGCTAATATTCAACTTCTTCGAAGCTTTTATATAATTTTTATGTTCGACTTCTTCAAAGCTTTTATATAGTTTTTATGTTAAATTTTTTTCGAAGCTTTTATATAGTTTTTATGTTCAACTTCTTCAAAGCTTTTATATAATTTTTATATTCGACTTCTTCAAAGCTTTTGTATAGTTTTTATGTTCGACTTCTTCAAAGCTTTTATATAGTTTTTATATTCGACTTCTTCAAAGCTTTTATATAGTTTTTATGTTCGACTTCTTCAAAGCTTTTATATAGTTTTTATATTCGACTTCTTCAAAGCTTTTATATAGTTTTTATGTTCGACTTCTTCAAAGCTTTTGTATAGTTTTGTTTTTTTTTGCTGCATTTTCTGGGGTCTAACAGCAAGTTTCTCATTAATAACCAAAAGCTGGGCATCAGCTTGGCATTATATGTATACAGAGCTAGAATTACAGTCATAAATTGCCTCTGTAGCAAGCATAAATGCTGATTTTAAAAAAAGTATATATATATATATATATATATATAATATATATATATATATATATATATATACATTGTTTATTCCACAGTTACCACCTACCTGTGCCAAGGCTATCTTCTTGGATGATTCCGAACAATAATTGCTCTAAGTTGGTAAATGTGTCACCACAAGGAGCAAAGTACATTAAACTTTCACTGTAACGGCCTTTTTGGATTTAACAATCCAGTAAATAATAGTACAGATATGAGCTAATAATAATGTTTTAAAAAATAGAAATATTACATAAAACATATCACATACTCTTTAGTGTAATTTAATACTCTCATGTGGTACAGTATTGTGTGTGAGCCGCGCTAATGTATTGGATTAAGAGAGTCGTTTGCGACCAGACGAACCGTTTCCATTTCCACCTACCACTCTGGCGGTCAAACCGTGGCTCGCAAGAAGATACCGGGGTTCACTCATCCTCACATCAGAAATTGGCATCAGGGCTAACACTCTGGGAAGGAAGAGGAACTAGCAGCTAGCTACGGAGCTGGTGCTGATGGGGACACCAGTCGCAAGTTTCTGGTCGACTGCTTACTAGACAGCTCAGCACTTAAGGTTTAGCCGTGTGCAGTGACGCTAGTTCACAGCTCATACTTTTATCTTTACCTTTATTACAGCAGTTTTTTAATTTTAAAACAAAACGTACAAAACTGTGGGGGGTGGGGGGTGGTGACAGAGTTGGTAGATGGAGACAGGGTTGTCAGGTGGAGACGAGTTGGGAGGTAGAGATAGTTGGGAGGTGAAGGCAAAGTTGGGAGGCAGAGATAGTTGGGAGGTAGAGATAGTTGGGAGGTGAAGACAGAGTTGGGAGGTGAGGACAGAATTAGGAAGTGAAGACAGAGTTGGGAGCTGAAGACAGAGTTGGGAGGTGAAGACAGAGTTGGAGACAGAATTAGGAGGTGAAGACAGAGTTGGGAGTTGGAGACAGAGATGGGAGGTAGAGATAGTTGGGAGGTGAGGACAGAGTTGGGAGATGGAGACAGAGATGGGAGGTAGAGATAGTTGGTAGGTGAGGACAGAGTTGGGAGGTAGAGACAGAGATGGGAGGTAGAGATAGTTGGGAGGTGAAGACAGAGCTGGGAGGTAGAGATAGTTGGGAGGTGAGGACAGAGTTGGGAGGTAGAGACAGAGATGGGAGGTAGAGATAGTTGGGAGGTGAAGACAGAGTTGGGAGGTAGAGATAGTTGGGAGGTGAAGACAGAGTTGGGAGGTAGAGATAGTTGGGAGGTGAAGACAGAGTTGGGAGGTGAGGACAGAGATGGGAGGTAGAGATAGTTGGGAGGTGAAGACAGAGTTGGGAGGTAGAGATAGTTGGGAGGTGAAGACAGAGTTGGGAGGTAGAGATAGTTAGGAGGTGAAGACATAGATGGGAGGTAGAGATAGTTGGGAGGTGAAGACAGAGTTGGGAAGTGAGGACAGAGTTGGGAAGTAGAGATAGTTGGGAGCTGAGGACAGAGTTGGGAGGTAGAGACAGAGATGGGAGGTAGAGACAGAATTAGAAGGTGAAGACAGACTTGGGAGGTGAAGACAGAGTGTGGAGGTGGAAACAGAGTTGGGAGGTAGAGATAGTTGGGAGGTGAAGACAGAGTTGGGAGGTGAAGACAGAGTTGGGAAGTGAAGACAGAGTTGGGAAGTGAAGGCAGAGCTTGGAGGTGAAGACAGAATTGAGATGTGGAGACAGAGTTGAGAGGTGAAGACAGAGTTGGGAAGTGAAGACAGAGTTGGGAAGTGAAGGCAGAGCTTGGAGGTGAAGACAGAATTGAGATGTGGAGACAGAGTTGAGAGGTGAAGACAGAGCTGGGAAGTGAAGACAGAGTTGGGATGTGAAGACAGAATTGAGATGTGGAGACAGAGTTGAGAGGTGAAGACAGAGTTGGGAAGTGAAGACAGAGTTGGGAGGTGAAGACAGAGTTGGGAAGTGAAGACAGAGTTGGGAGGTGAAGACAGAGTTTGTGGTGAAGGTGGAGACAGCTGCTCCTACTGTGGAAAAATAATAATAATTTTAATAATCAGAAAATAAAGAGACTAACCTTATTAAAAAAAAAAAAAGAATTTTACCAAGTTACTGAAGCAGTAGGGGACTATCTTCATGTCTTTGCATGTACCTTCTGCCCGCCAGCCAAGAACACCTGAACAGAATTACATAAGAATATCACTTACCTAGATCATGCACTAGTCAACATTAAAGAAAAGACAAATATGTAAAATGCATTTAGCAAACTCGTAAACAGCTGCAATCAATATCACAACTGTCTGATGATTGATATATAGCGGTATTTGGGAGCTTCGAAATAAGATGGCAACTTTAAGACATGACTTGAGGAATACGGTAAAACTGGTTCTAGTAGAGTTGAGATAGAGATATATGATGTAGTTTTACTGTTTATGGTAGAGATAGTCAGAGATATATGATGTAGTTTTACTGTTTATGGTAGAGATAGTCAGAGATATATGATGTAGTTTTACTGTTTATGGTAGAGATAGTCAGAGATATATGGTGTAGTTTTACTAGTTCTGGTAGAGTAGAGATAGTCAGAGATGTATGGTATAGTTTTACTAGTTCTAGTAGAGTAGTCAGAGATGTATGGTATAATTTTATTAGTTCTAGTAGAGTAGAGATAGTCAGAGATGTATGTTGTAGTTTTACTAGTTCTAGTAGAGTAGAGATGGTCAGAGATGTATGGTGTAGTTTTACTAGTTCTAGTAGAGTAGTCAGAGATGTATATTGTAGTTTTACTAGTTCTAGTAGAGTAGAGATGGTCAGAGATGTATGGTGTAGTTTTACTAGTTCTAGTAGAGTAGAGTAGTCAGAGATGTATATTGTAGTTTTACTAGTTCTAGTAAAGTAGAGATAGTCAGAGATGTATGGTGTAGTTTTACTAGTTCTAGTAGAGTAGAGATAGTCAGAGATGTATGGTGTAGTTTTACTAGTTCTAGTAGAGTAGAGATAGTCAGAGATGTATGATGTAGTTTTACTAGTTCTAGTAGAGTAGAGATAGTCAGAGATGTATGATGTAGTTTTACTAGTTCTAGTAGAGTAGAGATAGTCAGAGATGTATGATGTAGTTTTACTAGTTCTAGTAGAGTAGAGATAGTCAGAGATGTATGTAGTTTTACTAGTTCTAGTAGAGAGTCAGAGATGTATGGTGTAGTTTTACTAGTTCTAGTAGAGTAGAGATAGTCAGAGATGTATGGTGTAGTTTTACTGATTCTAGTAGAGTAGAGATAGTCAGAGATGTATGATGTAGTTTTACTAGTTCTAGTAGAGAGTCAGAGATGTATGGTGTAGTTTTACTAGTTCTAGTAGAGTAGAGATAGTCAGAGATGTATGGTGTAGTTTTACTAGTTCTAGTAGAGTAGAGATAGTCAGAGATGTATGGTGTAGTTTTACTAGTTCTAGTAGAGTAGAGATAGTCAGAGATGTATGGTGTAGTTTTACTAGTTCTAGTAGAGTAGAGATAGTCAGAGATGTATGGTGTAGTTTTACTAGTTCTAGTAGAGTAGAGATAGTCAGAGATGTATGATGTAGTTTTACTAGTTCTAGTAGAGAGTCAGAGATGTATGGTGTAGTTTTACTAGTTCTAGTAGAGTAGAGATAGTCAGAGATGTATGGTGTAGTTTTACTGATTCTAGTAGAGTAGAGATAGTCAGAGATGTATGATGTAGTTTTACTGGTTCTAGTAGAGTAGAGATAGTCAGAGATGTATGGTGTAGTTTTACTGATTCTAGTAGAGTAGAGATAGTCAGAGATGTATGGTGTAGTTTTACTGGTTCTAGTAGAGTAGAGATAGTCAGAGATGTATGATGTAGTTTTACTGGTTCTAGTAGAGTAGAGACAGTCAGAGATGTATGGTGTAGTTTTACTGGTTCTAGTAGAGTAGAGATAGTCAGAGATGTATGATGTAGTTTTACTGGTTCTAGTAGAGTAGAGATAGTCAGAGATGTATGGTGTAGTTTTACTGGTTCTAGTAGAGTAGAGATAGTCAGAGATGTATGGTGTAGTTTTACTGATTCTAGTAGAGTAGAGATAGTCAGAGATGTATGATGTAGTTTTACTAGTTCTAGTAGAGTAGAGATAGTCAGAGATGTATGGTGTAGTTTTACTGGTTCTAGTAGAGTAGAGATAGTCAGAGATGTATGGTGTAGTTTTACTGGTTCTAGTAGAGTAGAGATAGTCAGAGATGTATGGTGTAGTTTTACTAGTTCTAGTAGAGTAGAGATAGTCAGAGATGTATGATGTAGTTTTACTAGTTCTAGTAGAGAGTCAGAGATGTATGGTGTAGTTTTACTAGTTCTAGTAGAGTAGAGATAGTCAGAGATGTATGGTGTAGTTTTACTAGTTCTAGTAGAGTAGAGATAGTCAGAGATGTATGGTATAGTTTTACTGGTTCTAGTAGAGAAAAAAAATAGAAGTAAAACTGAGAATTAATGGGAAAAGAGGCTATCGGAGCAGTTACAAATATAAAAGAAACTGTAACACACCAGTATTTCGGCGATATGGCTTTATCACAGAAGACGAAAATAACGAAACAACAAATAAACATAAAACAGCACTTGGCTAGCAGAAATCTTATCGGTTAAGATATCAGTCAACTAATGTATTTGACATTCCTTCTCACCTGTTTTTTAAACTGACCATATACTTCTATCTGTGCCCGGGGCAGAGCTGCAACAGCTGTCTTATTTGAAGAGGCTGGACTATAAATTGAAGCCCACAGTCTATGGACGTTTTATGCGGGTCCCATTGAAGGGGTTGCTTGGCCCAACAGCTTCAGCCAAGAACTGTGGCTTCGGTATAGAATAGCGAGAGGGCGGGATGGGAAAGCTAGAAGTCAAACAAACAAGAGAGAGATATATATATATATAAGATAAGACAGATGACTGAACAACAACCAGTCCCATGGGTGATCAGGAGAAGGAGATGGACATATGTTGATCACTTGATGAGAAGAAATGGTCAGAGAATCCCAAAACAAGCTATCAAGTGGAACACAATAGGCCAGAGAAAAAGAGGCAGACCGCGTGAAACTCTGAAGAGAACATTATTAAGAGAGGCCAAATTAACAAGCATAAAATCCTTTGATGAAAGACTCGCCGAAGACAGGAAAACTTGGTGAACTACTTTGCGAGCCCTATGTGACGTTTAACGGCACGGGAAGGATAATATATATATATATATATATATCCTGAAAATCTCCAGAAATGAAAATCTACTATTGGTTAAACAAAAATTATTTTAAAAATATGACTTCAGCAGAAGAAGATGGCTGAAAATTTATTTCCGCTCATCGAAAATATTTTTAAAAGACATCACTAAATTCTGCAAAGAATCACTTACAAATATACAGAGTCATGACCTGACTTAGGCTGAACATACAGGTTCATGACCTGACTTAGGCCGAACATACAGAGTCATGACCTGACTTAGGCCGAACATACAGAGTCATGACCTGACTTAGGCCGAACATACAGAGTCATGACCTGACTTAGGCCGAACATACAGAGTCATGACCTGACTTAGGCCGAACATACAGAGCCATGACCTGACTTAGGCCGAACATACAGAGTCATGACCTGACTTAGGCCGAACATACAGAGTCATGACCTGATTTCGGCCGAACGACGTAGGACGAGGTCCCGCAGGTGTATTTTCTTAAAAAGAAATTTAAAAAAAACAGCGTATAGTAAACATGGAGTAAAACAGTTTTGTTCCGGCATGGCGTCCTTGGCTACCAGCTTCTTGGCTAACAGCTCCTTGGCTACCAGCTTCTTGGCTACCAGCTCTTTGGCTACCAGCTTCTTGGCTACCAGCTTCCTGGCTAACAGCTCCTTGGCTACCAGCTTCTTGGCTACCAGCTCTTTGGCTACCAGCTTCTTGGCTACCAGCTTCCTGGCTACCAGCTTCCTGGGTAACAGCTCCTTGGCTACCAGCTTCTTGGCTACCAGCTCTTTGGCTACCAGCTTCTTGACTACCAGCTTCCTGGCTACCAGCTCTTTGGCTACCAGCTCCTTGGCTACCAGCTTCATGGCTACCAGCATCTTGGCTACCAGCTTCTTGCCTACCAGCTCCTTGGCTACCAGCATCTTGGCTACCAGCTTCTTGGCTACCAACTTCTTCGCTACCAGCATCTTGGCTACCAGCTCCTTGCCTACCAGCTCCTTGGCTACCAGCATCTTGGCTACCAGCTCCTTGGCTACCAGCTCCTTGGCTATCAGCTTCTTGGCTACCAGCATCTTGGCTACCAGCGTCTTGGCTACCAGCTTCATGGCTACCAGCATCTTGACTACCAGCTCCTTGACTACCTGCTCCTTGGCTATCAGCTTCTTGGCTACCAGCATCTTGGCTACCACCATCTTGGCTACCACCATCTTGGCTACCAGCTTCTTGGCTACCAGCATCTTGGCTACCAGCTTCTTGACTACCAGCTCCTTGGTTACCACCTTCCTGTTCCCATTGTCTTTGCTAACATAGAACTTTTAACTTGTAAAGTGATATTTCACTTTTCGTTAAAATCTACAGCCTAGCGGCCAGTAACTGCGCTCATTTTGTGAGTACAGTATGCATGTGGATATGAATACAATATGCATGCATGTGGGTATGAGTACAGTATGTACGCATGTGGGTGTGAGTACATTATGTATGCATGTAGGTATGAGTACAGAATATACAAATGTATGTATGTACATTTTTTGTGTGTCACTGAGAAGTTATTACAGTATGATTCTGTATTAAATGTTTTGTGGTTCACATTTCTCTGCTTAACTTCTTCACATTTCCTGCGTTAATGTTTACATTTCTCTGCTTAACTTCCTCACATTTCCTGCGTTAATGTTTACATTTCTCTACTTAACTTCCTCACATTTCCTGTGTTAATGTTTACATTTCTCTGCTTAACTTCCTCACATTTCCTGCTCTAATGTTCATTCTCTTGATATCTTGAAGTGACAGCAAACATTTCTGTTTATCTTGCAACATGCTATTATAGTGTGCTGTAAGGGTTAATGTCTGACGCTCCCTTTAGTGGCCAACATACGGCCAACTCGACTTACGGCCATATGGCCAGCCCTAAACGCGATATATGACTGTATAGTTGTTTTAAAGCTCCAGAGCAAGTATCTTTTTATTTTTCCTAAGCAACTTCTACCAACAAATGACCGACATATCGACCAAAGCAACAATTAACCGGGCTCGTGTTGTGACGTCTTGTCTCCGTCCGCTTGCGCTTTTTGGTTTCCTCTTCAGTTGCCTAGCTCCTATTTGCGGAGTCCTTCTCCATGTGGCACGGTTCTTCGCTAGTTCGTCCACGTCCTAATGGCTCTCTCTCTCTCTCTCTCTCTCTCTCTCTCTCTCTCTCTCTGAACCTTAAGTGCCCAGGGCACATGGGGCTTCCGCAAGGGTTTTCCACAAATGCCTGTCCTTCGCTTTTTTTTCTGCTCTTGC
The DNA here is from genome assembly GCA_009760885.1 of Achatina immaculata. Lineage (NCBI taxonomy): Eukaryota > Metazoa > Mollusca > Gastropoda > Stylommatophora > Achatinidae > Lissachatina > Lissachatina immaculata. Next base: position 5,651,469 of record CM019714.1, read on the forward strand.
CCAGGTGAGCCCTCTATTGCTTAACATCCTTTCTGTTGTTCTTCTCCATGTCTCTTTTGGTCTACCCTTACTTCTGTTTCCCTGTAGTGTCCATCTTAGTGCTATTTTTGGTAATGAGTTGTCAGTCATTCGGAGCTCATGTCCCAACCATCGCCAGCGTCTTTCCTCAATAATTGCTGTCAGTGGCTTCATCTGCATTTCTGCCAATAAGATGTTATTTCTTATGGTGTTTGGCCAAAATATTTTTCTAATTCTTCGTAAACATTTAGTCTGGAAAGAATTCAACTTGTTTTCTATGGTTTTGGTGATTTTCCAGCATTCACTTCCATAGAGTAGTACACTTAGAACATTACTCTTAAATATCCTGATTTTCATATTCATGCTTAGTTTTCTAGATCTCCATATAGTCTGCAGCAATGCAAAAGCCTGGTTTGCTCTAGTAAGTCTGCTGTTTATGTCCTCTGTGCTGTCTCCATTTTCTACTACTCTGCTGCCAAGGTATACAAATTCGTTGACCTCCTCCACTAACTTGCTATCTACTCTGAGTACATTTCTGTTGTTCACATTTTGCTTCATTAACTTTGTCTTTCCTACGTTGATCTTTAGTCCTATGTTGTTTGCATTCTGAGTTAGCTTGTTTATTTTCTCTTGCATATCTTTGTGATTGCTTGATAATAGACAAATGTCGTTCGCAAAGTCAAGGTCCTCCAGCACTGTGTCAAGGGTCCATTGTAATCCTCTGCGTTTGTCTGATGTTGCCTCCTTCATTAACCAGTCTACTGCCAAGACAAATAATGTTGGTGATAGTACACATCCCTGTTTCACTCCTGTTTGTACCCTAAAGCTGCTGGAGGTATGTTCTCCATAGATCATTTTGCACTGAAAACCCTCGTATAGGGCTTTGATTACATTTACTATCTTATGGGGGAGGCCATGCCATCTTAGGATTTTCCACAGTGCATTTCTGTTGACATTGTCAAAGGCTTTCTCAAAATCTATGAACAATGCATATGTTGTGCTATGCCACTCATTTGCCTGTCCTAATATTTGTCTAAGTAAAAATATGTAGTCTATGCATGATCTTCCTTTCCTAAATCCTGCCTGCTCTTTCCGAAGTTTTTCCTCAAGTGGCCCTAATGGCTGATAGACCAAAAACAGAAAGTTCTCGTAAACAGTCTCGTATGTCAGTTTTGGCCTGTCTCTAGGTTGTTGTTCGCTCATCTCACTTATCTCTGTATTGTTCTTGAATTTGTTCCACTTTATACCAAGTATTTTTCTTAGGCTTTTGTTTTCAAAAGAGTAATGTTTTCTCTTTCTTTAGTTGTTTTCCAGCTTTCGCATGCATAAATGAGGGTGGCTATTAGATTTGAATTGAATAATCTTAGCCTGGTTTATGTAGTGAAAGCTTTTGATTGCCATATTTTGTTTTCAAGATATTTGTAGGTAAACGCCGCTTATGGAATTCTAGTTCTAACTTTCTTCCTGGAGTCACCATCCTGGTCTATGTAGCTGCCGAGATATGAAAACTGGTTTATTTCTTCAACAGCTGTTCCTTCTATGTATATTTTCCCTTCTTGATTAATTGAAAGTTTCATTTTTTTTTGTTTTCATTGTTAATATCAGGTCATATTTTACTACCCAATGAAGATAGGTATCTGTTTTTTCTTGCATCGATTTCACAATGCCATATGTCATCTGCAAAGTCAAGATCTTCCAGTTGGGTCTCACGTGCCCAGTGAATGCCCGTTTTACCTGTACAGCATCTTTTCGTTATAAAGTCTCTGGTAATTCCAAAAAACCAAAGGAGATAATATACATCCTTGTTTCACACCTGTTTGTACCCTAAAGCTGCTGGAGGTATGTTCTCCATAGATCATTTTGCACTGAAAACCCTCGTATAGGGCTTTGATTACATTTACTATCTTATGGGGGAGGCCATGCCATCTTAGGATTTTCCACAGTGCATTTCTGTTGACATTGTCAAAGGCTTTCTCAAAATCTATGAACAATGCATATGTTGTGCTATGCCACTCATTTGCCTGTCCTAATATTTGTCTAAGTAAAAATATGTAGTCTATGCATGATCTTCCTTTCCTAAATCCTGCCTGCTCTTTCCGAAGTTTTTCCTCAAGTGGCCCTAATGGCTGATAGACCAAAAACAGAAAGTTCTCGTAAACAGTCTCGTATGTCAGTTTTGGCCTGTCTCTAGGTTGTTGTTCGCTCATCTCACTTATCTCTGTATTGTTCTTGAATTTGTTCCACTTTATACCAAGTATTTTTCTTAGGCTTTTGTTTTCAAAAGAGTAATGTTTTCTCTTTCTTTAGTTGTTTTCCAGCTTTCGCATGCATAAATGAGGGTGGCTATTAGATTTGAATTGAATAATCTTAGCCTGGTTTATGTAGTGAAAGCTTTTGATTGCCATATTTTGTTTTCAAGATATTTGTAGGTAAACGCCGCTTATGGAATTCTAGTTCTAACTTTCTTCCTGGAGTCACCATCCTGGTCTATGTAGCTGCCGAGATATGAAAACTGGTTTATTTCTTCAACAGCTGTTCCTTCTATGTATATTTTCCCTTCTTGATTAATTGAAAGTTTCATTTTTTTTTGTTTTCATTGTTAATATCAGGTCATATTTTACTACCCAATGAAGATAGGTATCTGTTTTTTCTTGCATCGATTTCACAATGCCATATGTCATCTGCAAAGTCAAGATCTTCCAGTTGGGTCTCACGTGCCCAGTGAATGCCCGTTTTACCTGTACAGCATCTTTTCGTTATAAAGTCTCTGGTAATTCCAAAAAACCAAAGGAGATAATATACATCCTTGTTTCACACCTGTTTCAATCTGGAACCATTCGTTCATTTCTTCTTCTGCCTTGACTGCACAAACATATCCATTGTAGAGGTCCCTAATGATGTTGACAGTCTTATTTGGTATTCCATATAGACTTAAAATTCTCCATAATGAATCTCTGTGTATGATATCAAATGTCTTTTTAAAGTCTATGAAGTTCAGGATTAATGGTCTTTGCTTTTCAATATGTTCTTCAAGTATTATTCTTAGAGTAAAGATCTGGTCGAGACAGCTTCTAACTTTGTGAAATTCTGCTTTTTCTTATCTCATTTCATTATCCACAATATGTATGTATGTATGTATGTATGTATGTATGTATGTAGTAGGATATAAACAGCCAGGACACATATAGTAACCTGAATGCTGTAGTAGGATATAAACAGCCAGGACACATATAGTAACCTGAATGCTGTAGTAGGACATAAACAGCCAGGACACATATAGTAACCTGAATGCTGTAGTAGGATATAAACAGCCAGGACACACATAGTAACCTGAATGCTGTAGTAGGACATAAACAGCCAGGACACACATAGTAACCTGAATGCTGTAGTAGGACATAAACAGCCAGGACGCACATAGTAACATGAATGCTGTAGTAGGACATAAACAGCCAGGACACACATAGTAACCTGTATGCTGTAGTAAGATATAAACACTCAAGACACACATAGTAACATGAATGCTGTAGTAGACATAAACAGGCAGGACACACATAGTAACATGAATGCTGTAGTAGGACATAAACAGCCAGGACACACATAGTAACCTGTATGCTGTAGTAAGATATAAACAGCCAGGACAAACATAGTAACCTGTGTGCTGTAGTGAGATATAAACAGCCAGGACACACATAGTAACCTGAATGCTATAGTGAGATATAAACAGCCAGGACAAACATAGTAACCTGTGTGCTGTAGTGAGATATAAACAGCCAGGACACATTTAGTAACCTGTGTGCTGTAGTAGGATATAAACAGCTAGGACAAACATAGTAACTTGTGTGCTGTAGTGAGATATAAACAGCCAGGACACACATAGTAAACTGTGTACTGGTGTAAGTGCTGCAGAAGTGGTTGTGTCTAAATGCTTTGATGTCGGTATCTAGTAAAGTGACTTATTATTATTATTATTATTATTATTTGCCGTGCCGGACAGAGCTAGCGATCATGCTTCTCCATCTTGCGCGGTCCTTGGTGTTTCTAATTATTCCAGATGTTCTTCTTTTCCCCATGTCACGTGCTCAGTCCACTGAGCTATCTTTCTCTTGGCATTCCTCTCTTTCTTTTTTCCTTGAATTTTCCCAGTATTTACCAGGTTCTCCATCCTCTGTCTTCTCGTGTCCATTTAATTTTGATTGTCCTTCTCTTCACCACTTTAACTAGCTTCTGTTGTTCTGGAACTTCTTTGATGACTTTTTTTTTCTGTCTGTCCAAGGCACTTGCTGAATCTTTCCCCAAATCCGCATTTCTATTGCTATGAAAGAAAAAAAAATAAACAGCAAACAGGGCTGTCTCAGTACTTATTCTATAAAGCTGTCCATCGATATTATATATTTCTGATGAACTGACTGGGAATATTTAGTCAATACACCACCAACGTTCCTGCATAACGACTTCCTCATTTTGAAAATAATACAAAGCCTACAAGCATCACGAGAGCCAGGGAGCGCAGGAGTGATACAACCGACAAGTGACTGTCTTCTCATGTGAAAATCGAAGATTAGAAGTCTTTACCTGTCGACGCGACTGTAGGAACTGGTACCCCAGTACATCGTTTGAAGAGCGGGGTGGGGAGTTTTAAGAGAAGAAAATGTGCCCTACAAACTAAAGCACTCCTGAATACAGAGGCTGTCAGTACCTACAGAGTACGAGATTTTCGCCCCAAAATGACATCTGCTGATATGTGACAGTATAAGAATTCCTTGTAAGCAAAAGAATTAAAAACAAAATAAAACATAGACGCACTTCTCTTTCAGGTCGAATATGAGCCAAGTCCTAATGGCTTTTGATGAACTGTAACGAATGAAATTTTGTGAGTTATGTCCCTTCGCTTGCTTTCAGACTTTCTATACGAGGCTGATAACTCGGAAAAAGGGGGAGGGGTGATTTGGGTCGGTAGAAACCGTTGCTAGGGAGAAGTCAAACTTATCAGGTCCCCCAAGAACCCCCTGCCCTGCTCCCGTATGGTGATCATAGCAGGTGAATGATGTATGTCTTCAGCCTGGCTGGCCCTTGTGCTGGTGGATCTTCCAAGAAGGTTGTTGCTTTTGTGATCCACTACGAATCTTCATGAAAGTCGCTGCAGTTCGCTACACTACGAATCTTCATGAAAGTCGCTGCAGTTCGCTACACTACGAATCTTCATGAAAGTCGCTGCAGTTCGCTACACTACGAATCTTCATGAAAGTCGCTGCAGTTCGCTACACTACGAATCTTCATGAAAGTCGCTGCAGTTCGCTTTCTATCTGAACATGTGTTTTAGCATCAGCCACAGCAACAGCCACATCATCAGCCACTTTATTACCTACAGCATCAATCACAGCATCAGCCACAGTAGCAACCACAGCAACAACTGCATCATCAATCACAGCATCAGACACAGTAACAACCACAGCATCACCTACAGCAACAACCACAGCATCACCTACAGCAACAACCACAGCATCACCTACAACAACAACCACAGCATCACCTACAGCAACAACCACAGCATCAACTACAGCAACAACCACAGCATCAACTACAGCAACAACCACAGCATCACCTACAGCAACAACCACAGCATCACCTACAGCAACACCCACAGCATCACCTACAGCAACAACCACAGCATCACCTACAGCAACAACCGCAGCATCACCTACAGCAACAACCACAGCATCACCTACAGCAACAACCGCAGCATCACCTACAGCAACAACCACAGCATCACCTACAGCAACAACCACACCATCACGTACAGCAACAACCACAGCATCAGCCACAGCATCACCTACAGCAACAACCACAGCATCACCTACAGCAACAACCACAGCATCACCTACAGCAACAACCACAGCAACAACCACAGCAACAACCACAGCATCACCTACAGCAACAACCACAGCATCACCTACAGCAACAACCACAGCATCACCTACAGCAACAACCACAGCATCACCTACAGCAACAACCACAGCATCAGCCACAGCATCACCTACAGCAACAACCACAGCAAACAATCTTCAAGGACGGTTAGTACTTTCCTACATGGCGAGGCAAGATTGTTAAACATTGCACAACAGATTTCCTACGGGTGTAGCCTAGCTTATTTCCTACGGATGCAGCCTAGCTTATTTCCTACGGGTGCAGCCTAGCTTATTTCCTACGGATGCAGACTAGCTTATTTCCTACGGGTGCAGACTAGCTTATTTCCTACGGGTGCAGCCTAGCTTATTTCCTACGGGTGCAGCCTAGCTTATTTCCTACAGGTGTAGCCTAGCTTATTTCCTACGTGTGTAGCCTAGCTTATTTCCTACGGGTGCAGCCCAGCTTATTTCCTACGGATGCAGACTAGCTTATTTCCTACGGGTGCAGACTAGCTTATTTCCTACGGGTGCAGACTAGCTTATTTCCTACGGGTGCAGCCCAGCTTATTTCCTACGGATGCAGACTAGCTTATTTCCTACGGGTGCAGCCTAGCTTATTTCCTACAGGTGCAGCCTAGCTTATTTCCTACGGGTGCAGCCTAGCTTATTTCCTACGGGTGTAGCCTAGCTTATTTCCTACAGGTGCAGCCTAGCTTATTTCCTACAGGTGCAGCCTAGCTTATTTCCTACGGGTGTAGCCTGGCTTATTTCCTACGGGTGCAGCCTAGCTTATTTCCTACAGGTGCAGCCTAGCTTATTTCCTACGGGTGTAGCCTGGCTTATTTCCTACGGGTGCAGCCTAGCTTATTTCCTACGGGTGCAGCCCAGCTTATTTCCTACGGGTGCAGCCTGGCTTATTTCCTACGGGTGTAGCCTAGCTTATTTCCTACGGGTGTAGCCTAGCCTATGGTCTGGGGGAGAGGAATGACAGAGGTTATAAATTAATTGAATGGGCAAGAATACACAGCATGGTTGTAGGAAACACCTGGTTTAAACAACATCCTCGAAGACTGGCAACGTGGTGCAGTCCAGACAAAAAGACTTTTAACCAGATAGACTACATATTAATCAACAAACGATTCCACAATGCATTACTGACAACAAAAACCATGCCAGGAGCTGACTGCAATAGTGACCATGATCCACTCTGTGCAAAAGTTAGAATAAAACTAAAGAAAGCAGGCAGAAAAGTGAGAAACATCAAACTGAATACAGAACTTCTTAAAAATGACCAAGAACTGCGAGAACAATACAAAGTTATTATAACAAATAGATACAATGCAATAGCAAAGATAAATAGTATAGATGAACAATGGGAAATGTTAAGAGATTCTATCCACCAAACTGTTAAGGAGATAATACCACCAAAAAAAGAAGCCCCTAAAAATAAATGGATGACAGACGACATCTTAGGACTGATGGACAAGAGGAGGAGGAGTAAAAATAACGAGAAAAAATATAACAAGATAAATAAAGAAATAATACGCAAATGCAGAGAAGCAAATGAAGTGTGGTTAAATGAACAATGCAGACAGATAGAGGACACTCATAATAAAGACAGCAAAAACATGCATAAACGAATTAATGAACTCACAGGCAGGAAAACAAAATATACCACAGGATGCCTGAAATCGAAAGAAGGTAAAATGTTAATGGGAAAAGAAGACATTGTGGACAAGTGGACAGAGTATATCGGTGAGCTATATAGAGGAGAAAGACCAGAATTAACACCAGATACTGAAAACTGTGAGGGACCACCAATACTTCAAGATGAAATCATAGATGCCATCAAACACATGAAGAAAGGAAAAGCGACTGGGCCTGATAATATAACAATAGAAGAAATAGAGGCACTAGAGGAGACAGGAATAAAAATAATAACCAAGTTACTGAATGACATTTACAACAGTGGTTATATTCCCAGTGACCTGATTAAATCCACGTTTATAGCACTACCAAAGAAACCAGGTGCAAAGGAATGTGACGACCACCGGACTATCAGCCTCTCATGTCACATAACGAAGCTACTTCTGAGAATAATTATGAGAAGAACAAGGAAAAAGATAAAAATGGAAATAGCAGATGAACAGTTTGGATTTGTTGAAGGAAAGGGAACACACAATGCCATTTATGCTTTACGAACACTAACAGAAAGAGCTTTAGAAGTACAGAAAGATCTCTACTTATGCTTCATTTATTACACCAAGGCATTTGACAAGGTGAAACATAATGAAATTATTAAAATGCTTGAAGACATCAATATAGACGGCAAAGACCTGAGGATTGTAAAACATGTGCAAAAGTTAGAATAAAACTAAAGAAAGCAGGCAGAAAAGTGAGAAACATCAAACTGAATACAGAACTTCTTAAAAATGACCAAGAACTGCGAGAACAATACAAAGTTATTATAACAAATAGATACAATGCAATAGCAAAGATAAATAGTATAGATGAACAATGGGAAATGTTAAGAGATTCTATCCACCAAACTGTTAAGGAGATAATACCACCAAAAAAAGAAGCCCCTAAAAATAAATGGATGACAGACGACATCTTAGGACTGATGGACAAGAGGAGGAGGAGTAAAAATAACGAGAAAAAATATAACAAGATAAATAAAGAAATAATACGCAAATGCAGAGAAGCAAATGAAGTGTGGTTAAATGAACAATGCAGACAGATAGAGGACACTCATAATAAAGACAGCAAAAACATGCATAAACGAATTAATGAACTCACAGGCAGGAAAACAAAATATACCACAGGATGCCTGAAATCGAAAGAAGGTAAAATGTTAATGGGAAAAGAAGACATTGTGGACAAGTGGACAGAGTATATCGGTGAGCTATATAGAGGAGAAAGACCAGAATTAACACCAGATACTGAAAACTGTGAGGGACCACCAATACTTCAAGATGAAATCATAGATGCCATCAAACACATGAAGAAAGGAAAAGCGACTGGGCCTGATAATATAACAATAGAAGAAATAGAGGCACTAGAGGAGACAGGAATAAAAATAATAACCAAGTTACTGAATGACATTTACAACAGTGGTTATATTCCCAGTGACCTGATTAAATCCACGTTTATAGCACTACCAAAGAAACCAGGTGCAAAGGAATGTGACGACCACCGGACTATCAGCCTCTCATGTCACATAACGAAGCTACTTCTGAGAATAATTATGAGAAGAACAAGGAAAAAGATAAAAATGGAAATAGCAGATGAACAGTTTGGATTTGTTGAAGGAAAGGGAACACACAATGCCATGTATGGTTTACGTACTCTAACAGAAAGAGCTTTAGAAGTACAGAAAGATCTCTACTTATGCTTCATTGATTACACCAAGGCATTTGACAAGGTGAAACATAATGAAATTATTAAAATGCTTGAAGACATCAATATAGACGGCAAAGACCTGAGGATTGTAAAACATTTATACTGGCAGCAAGAAGCAGCAGTTCGAGTTGAAAATAGAATTGGAAAATATCAACCTATAAAACAAGGGGTGCGACAAGGATGTGTACTATCTCCAGACCTTTTTTCTCTGTATAGCGAGAATATTCTAAGAACAATCATCACAGAACCAGGCATAAAAATTGGAGGATGCAATATTAACAACCTTCGGTATGCTGACGACACAGTACTGATAGCTGAGAACCAACAAGACCTGCAAAATCTCTTGGATAAAGTCGCCAAAGAAAGTGAACAGAAAGGCCTTACTTTGAACATCAAAAAGACAGAGACTATGGTTATATCTAAGAAACAGAATCCACCAGCATGCAGTATTAAATTAAACGGAACTATTCTAAAGCAGGTGCAGAAATTCAAATACCTTGGAGCAGTAATAACTTCAGATGGGAAATGCAGAACAGAAATTAGGAACAGAATAGGCCAAGCAAAGACTGCATTTCAGAGAATGAGAAACATATTAACCAACCCATCCTTATCAATGAATGTTAGAAAACGAGTCCTAAAATGCTATATTGAACCTATCTTGTTATATGGAAGTGAATCATGGACAATAGGCAAGTCTGCACAAAAATCATTGGAAGCAGCAGTAATGTGGTTTATTAGAAGAATGTTGCGAATCCCCTGGACAGCAAAAATAACTAATGAAGAATGTAGGAGAAGAGCTGGAGAGACAAAAAAACCTTGTCAAAAAGATAAGAGAGAGACAGTGTGCTTTCATAGGACATGCAATGAGAAGAGGGGGCATTGAAAATATTATAACAACAGGAAAAATAGAAGGAAGAAGATCAAGAGGAAGACCAAGAGAAATGATACTGGACAGTCTGACGGGATGGTGTGAGAGGAGATCACCAACTGAACTGATGGCCTGCATGAAGGATCGGGTACTCTGGAGAAGCATAATAGCCAAAGTCAGTCGGTACGGCATCCGATGATGATAATGATGATAATGATGATGTACAGAAATGCAACTGTACTGCTGTAGCACTGGTGGTTATCAATTCCAACACTCAAAATGGCCCTTTCTGCTCCTGATTCCGCCATCTTGCATACAGAGTCCTCTGCTCTGTCAGAATTAACCTGTGATATGTGAGTTAAAACTTTGAAAGCTTCTCTACGAATTTATTTTCCTACAGTTAACGCTCACTTTCTTCGTGTAGCTGCCTAAAGTTAACATACACTTTCTTCGTGTAGCTGCCTACAGTTAACACACACTTTCTTCGTGTAGCTGCCTACAGTTAACATACACTTTCTTCGTGTAGCTGCCTACAGTTAACATACACTTTCTTCGTGTAGCTGCCTACAGTTAACACACACTTTCTTCGTGTAGCTGCCTACAGTTAACACACACTTTCTTCGTGTAGCTGCCTACAGTTAACATACACTTTCTTCGTGTAGCTGCCTACAGTTAACATACACTTTCTTCGTGTAGCTGCCTACAGTTAACATACACTTTCTTCGTGTAGCTGGCTACAGTTAACACGCACTTTCTTCGTGTAGCTGCCTACAGTTAACACACACTTTCTTCGTGTAGCTGCCTACAGTTAACACACACTTTCTTCGTGTAGCTGCCTACAATTAACACACACTTTCTTCGTGTAGCTGCTACAGTTAACACACACTTTCTTCGTGTAGCTGCCTACAGTTAACACACACTTTCTTCGTGTAGCTGCCTACAGTTAACACACACTTTCTTCGTGTAGCTGCCTACAGTTAACACACACTTTCTTCGTGTAGCTGCCTACAGTTAACACACACTTTCTTCGTGTAGCTGCCTACAGTTAACACACACTTTCTTCATGTAGCTGCCTACAGTTAACACACACTTTCTTCGTGTAGCTGCCTACAGTTAACACACACTTTCTTCGTGTAGCTGCCTACAGTTAACATACACTTTCTTCGTGTAGCTGCCTACAGTTAACACACACTTTCTTCGTGTAGCTGGCTACAGTTAACACACACTTTCTTCGTGTAGCTGCCTACAGTTAACACACACTTTCTTCGTGTAGCTGCCTACAGTTAACACACACTTTCTTCGTGTAGCTGCCTACAGTTAACACACACTTTCTTCGTGTAGCTGCCTACAGTTAACACACACTTTCTTTGTGTAGCTGCCTACAGTTAACACACACTTTCTTCGTGTAGCTGCCTACAGTTAACATACACTTTCTTCGTGTAGCTGCCTACAGTTAACACACACTTTCTTCGTGTAGCTGCCTACAGTTAACACACACTTTCTTCGTGTAGCTGCCTACAGTTAACACACACTTTCTTCGTGTAGCTGCCTACAGTTAACACTCACTTTCTTCGTGTAGCTGCCTACAGTTAACACGCACGTTCTCCATGTAGCTGCCTACAGTTAACATACACTTTCTTCGTGTAGTTGCGATTGTCTTTCTACAGTTTCCCCCCGAAAATGTACAGGAACGTTTGGGACACCTTTTACAACCATTAAGCTAAAGTAAGAGAACACAGTTTTGTAAGATTAGACCTCGAAAAAATCGTAGACAAAGAACTTTAGTGAGACGTGAGAGAAAGAAAAATCACAAGAGAATTACCTGGGATTCGAACCACGGTGCGAGATAGCGCAGTTCGTTATTGCGCTGTTCTCTCGTGGCTAGGCGGCTGCTTGTCCTATCGGAGTCCGTGGTTCGAATCCCAGGTAATTCTCTTGTGATGTTTCTTTCTCTCACGTCTCACTAAAGTTCTTTGTCTACGATTTTTTCGAGGTCTAATCTTACAAAACTGTGTTCTCTTACTTTACCGTACGAAAGCCTCAGTGTTTCCTATTTATAAAAAAAAAATTGTTCCTGAAACCATTAAACTAGTACATTTTGTGCATATGGGAAAACCTAGACGCTGGATTATGCAAAAACTGGACAAACAGCTAAGAGGAAAAAACCTGGAGCAAAAGCTGGAAACATTTGGTAACATCATATATCTTCACTGCCACAAAGAGTTTGGAACCAAACAGGCACAAAGAGAAAAGTGACACCAAGAAAGTCCAGAAGACAGAGGAAAATAGAAGCAATAAGACAGCAGAAGAACCATGCCCGGAAAATGTTCAAGAAGGCACATGAATCAGAAAAAGAAGGACTAAGACAGGTTTGGCAGCATCTAAAATCCCAGCACAATGTCCTTTGCAGAGCTGAAAGACTATGTAAAAGGAAGAGGGATACCAGATACGCAAGAAAGAAGTTCTACAGAGATCCCTTCGGGTTTGCCAAGCAGTTATTTGAACAGCCAAAATCAGGTACGCTGAAAGCAGGTAAGGAGGTGCTTGAGGAACACCTGAGCAAGACATACTCTGATAAAAATCAGCATACACCTCTCGAGCAGATGAAAGGTCTAGTGTGGCCCTGTGCACCAGGCAGCAAATTCAAATGCAGCCCACCAACCTTACAAGAAGTAGAGAGCGTTGTAAGAAAAGCTAAAGGCAAGTCAGCACCAGGCCCAAATGGCGTTCCTTACATACTATACAAAAGATGCCCTGAAGTACTAAAGAAGCTTCATAAACTCCTACGAACAGCATGGACCAAAGGAGTCATATGTAAGGAATGGAAAAAGGCTAACGGAGTATACATCCCCAAGGAGCAGAATTCCACTGAAATCAATCAGTTCAGGCCGATCTCACTTCTGAATGTGGAAGGAAAGATATTCTTCTCTGTGATGGCAAAAAGACTAACAACATACCTCCTAGACAATGGTTACGTTGATACATCCGTGCAGAAGGGAGGAATTCCAGGTTTCCCAGGATGTCTCGAGCATGCGTCAATGATTTGGGAAGCTATTCAGCAGGCAAAATCTGGAAAGCAAGATCTACAGGTAATATGGCTTGACCTAGCCAATGCGTATGGCTCAGTACCACACCAGATGATATGGCTAGCACTAAACATGTATCATGTGCCAAAAGAAATCACAAATATGCTGAAAAGGTACTTCACAGGGTTCCTCATGAGGTTTGGAACATCAGGATATACTACAAGATGGATCGAGCTCCAGGTAGGAATTGCAATGGGTTGTACAATATCTCCCATACTGTTCGTACTAGCCATGCAAGTAATCCTGAGAGCAGCAGAAGGCCAAAGGTTCAGAAATGGATGCCAGATGCCACTACTAAAAGCATTCATGGATGACACAACAGTAATAACAACCAGTGAAGCACAGGCTCGAAAGATGTTAGAGCGTTTGAATAGACTATATCATATGGTGCCGCATGAACTTCAAGCCAAAGAAGTCTGTCACTCAGAAAGGGGAAAGTGATAGAAAGATCGGACACACAGTGGCAAATCAAATAATCCCAACTGTAGGGGAAGAGCCAGTGAAGAGCCTTGGCAGAGTATATGATGCATCCATGAAGGACTCAAGTGCTGTGAAGCAGGTTATAGAAATGGCGCAGAATGGACTGAACATCATAGACAAAAGCAGGCTACTGGGTAAGTTCAAAATATGGTGCCTCCAGTTCATGCTGATTCCAAAACTGATGTGGCCACTACTCATTTACGAAGTAAGTACCAGCACAGTAGAGGCAGTCGAAAGAAAGATAAATAAAGCCATAAGAAAGTGGTTGGGCGTACCACCAGGATTAACTGATGTAGCACTGTACTGCAAGAAGAGCAAACTGCAGCTACCATTCAAATCTGTGGTTGAAGAATACAAGGTAGGAAAGACAAGGCTTGCAATGATGCTACAAGAATCTACAGATCCGGTGGTACGAGAAGTGCAGCCAACACTTAAAACTGGACGAAAATGGAAAGTAGGTGAGGAAGTGACCACAGCCAAGGAAATGCAGGAGCTGAAAGAAGTAATAGGGTACACCCAGACCAACAGAAGGGGATTTGGTCATGGCGAAATCAAATGGTGGTCAAAGGCCTCCTGCAAGGAAAGAAGGGATATGATCATCAGCGAAGTAAAGAATTCAGAGGATGACAAGCGGGTCCAGAAGGCAGTCCAACAATCACAACAAGGGCAATGGACAACATGGGAGGAAGTCCTGCAGAGATCACTAACATGGAATGACATCTGGAAAATGGCACCCTTGAGGCTCAGCTTCATCATCAGAGCTACTTATGACCTTCTGCCTACAGGCTCCAACCTATACAAATGGGGTGTATCAGAAGATACAAAGTGCCCTCTCTGCAACGAAAGGCAAACATTGGAACATGTGCTGTCAGCATGTAGAGTGTCTTTAGGTCAAGGACGGTACACCTGGCGGCACAATAGAGTGTTGCATGAGCTAGTAGCCATCATAGACAGGGCAAACGATAAAGCAAATAACAGCAAAAGAGTTGAGGTCCCACTTAAATACTTCATAGGTGCTGGTACGAGATTAAATATTGAAATCAGGGACATTCCCTTACCATCACTGCTAGATGGTACAAATGACTGGGAAGAGACAGCGGACCTTCCAGAAAGAAGAGAATACCCGACTGCCATCAAGAACACAGGAATGCGACCGGACATTGTAGTGTACTCCACAGAAAAGCAGGAATTAATAATGATCGGGCTTACGGTCCCATACGAAACTAGAATAGAGAAACAGCATTTATTCAAATTGGAGAAGTACAATGACCTGGTCAAGCAACTGAGGTAGGGGGCAGGAATCAGGGCAAAAGTGATAGCTGTAGAAGTGGGAGCAAGATGATTCGTAGCAACATCAGCATATGACCTATGTAAGTAACTGGGCATAAAGGGACAAGCAAGAGCAAGGGCATTGAGAAGCCTTTCAGAAACAGCAGAAAGGGCCTCATGCTGGCTGTGGAGTATGCGAAACAAGCATTGGGAACATAAGTAATTTCATTTGCCACAACCAATACCAGTCCTCCGTAGCTAAATCGCTAAAGAAGCACTTCAAAAAAAAGTGCAGTGGCAACTGGAAGATCATGGGTTCAATCCCGGGACCGGGAAAAAAAAGCAACAACTCACAAGACCTCTGGGAGTCATGACCCAGAGGGGCCCACCCCCCTTAGAGGACTCCCCTCAGGAGTTTAAAGGGCCGAAACACTTGTCTGAGGGGGGTACTTCCTCTGATGATCTGAAGGAGTTGTGTTGTTGTTCCGCTGTCTAAGGTAGAGAGTTTCCTGCATATGTGAGTTATACGATAAAATGTTCTTGTACTTCGTTGTCAGAAAACTGGCAAATTTATTTCATAGCTTTTTTTCTACTCTTACAGCGAAAATATCAACAACAAAAAACTTGCATATTTTGATGTCCAACATTGATGTCCAAGCAGTTGACCAACGTCGTTTTGTACCTACAGTGTAGCTATGACCAGTGTAAACCTGGAAGATTTCTACCCAGAATTTTGTTGTAGCTTCGTGTAAACGTTGACGCTGCCTTGACTTCTCACTCTCTCAAAGTTGGTATCTCTGTTATCGACACTGTTTTCTTTTCTAAACCAAACTTTTCAACCATTTTTGTCACACGTTGGCTTAAGATATCAGCTATCCCTCCTGTTACATCATGGAAGTTTTATCAGTCACACCTTTAACTCTTAACTGTGGAAGCAATAATCTAATCATTACAGATACAAGCTACAGATTTAGTCTGCTGGGGACGTCTCCATTACAGATACAAGCTACAGATTTAGTCTGCTGGGGACGTCTCCATTACAGATACAAGCTACAGATCTAGTCTGATGGAGACATCTATGGGTATAAGCTAGATCTAGTCTGCTGGAGGTATCTACATTACAGGTATACGCTACAGATCTAGTATACAGGAGACATCTACGGGTACAAGTTGTAGATCTAGTCTGCTTGAGACATCTACATTACAGGTATACGCTACAGATCTAGTATACAGGAGACATCTACGGGTACAAGTTGTAGATCTAGTCTGCTTGAGACATCTACATTACAGGTATACGCTTACAGATCTATTCTGCCGGAGACATCTACAGATACAAAAATTGGAACTCTTTCATTCACTTTGTTCTTTACCAGTCATACAAGCACTGGTCACATTATTATCTATGACATGGTTTTGTTCTAGAACTGGAATATCTTGAATCTTAAAGTTGTCCTAGACGTGGGATATCTTGGATCTTAAAGTTGTTCTAGAACTGGAATATTTTAGATCTTAAAGTTGTTTTAGAACTAGAATATCTTGGATCTTAAAGTTGTTCTAGAACATCTTGAATCTTAAAGTTGTTCTAGAACTAGAATATCTTGAATCTTAAAGTTGTTCTAGAACTAGAATATCTTGAATCTTAAAGTTGTTCTGGAACTAGAATATCTTGGATCTTAAAGTTGTTCTAGAACTGGAATATCTTGAATCTTAAAGTTGTTCTGGAACTAGAATATCTTGGATCTTAAAGTTGTTCTGGAACTAGAATATCTTGGATCTTAAAGTTGTTCTGGAACTAGAATATCTTGGATCTTAAAGTTGTTCTGGAACTAGAATATCTTGGATCTTAAAGTTGTTCTGGAATTAGAATATCTTGGATCTTAAAGTTGTTGTAGAACTAGAATATCTTGTATCTTAAAAGTGTTCTAGAATTTGAATTTTAAAATTTGGATCTTAAAATTGTTATAGAACTGAAATATCTTGGATCTTAAATTGTTATAGAACTAGAATATTTTCGATCTTAAAATTGTTATAGAACTAGAATTTCTTGGATCTTTAGAACTAGAATATACTGGGTCTTAAAATTGTTAAAGAACTAGAATATCTTGGACCTTAAAATTGTTATAGAACTAGAAAATCCTGGATCTTAAAAGAGTTCTAAAACTGGAATATCTTGGATCTTAAAATTGTTACAGAACTAGAATATCATGAATCTTAAGATTGTTATAGAACTAGAATATCTTGGATCTTTAGAACTAGAATATACTGGGTCTTAAAATTGTTAAAGAACTAGAATATCATGGATCTTAAAATTGTTATAGAACTAGAAAATCCTGGATCTTAAAAGAGTTCTAAAACTGGAATATCTTGGATCTTAAAATTGTTTTAGAACTAGAATATCTCGGATCGTTATAGAACTAGAATATATTTTAGATCATAAAATTGTTATAGATCTGGAATATCTTGGATCTTAAAGGTGTGATATAAGCTTAGAATGGCAGCCACGTGATCTAAAACTTTGACCATGTATGAACACATAAAAAGAAGATGTAGTTGACAGAGCTATGTCAGCAAAGTCATCAGATTTAGCCTCCTCCCGGCACTTTTTTTTTCGTTAACAAATGCATTGAGAGTTCTACTGAAATGACCTGTTCTCTCCCACCTGCAGACACCTGAACATCCGCACACGTCGTCGTTCTTCTCATCTTCGTTCTTGTTTTTTTTTTTATTTTATTTAACTGCGGGATAAGTTCCCACAAACATGGACATTCTGCCTCCATTTCCCTTCCCGGTAGGCTACAGATAACCCTTACAATAGGCTGCTAGTACTAAATACGGGGTACAGTAATCCCTAGCGTGATGATGGGGGTGGGGGAGGTCGTTTGGAATACATCCAATCATGTTCTTGTATACATCCAGTTATGTTCTTGTATACATCCAGTTATACATCCAGTCATGTTCTTGTATACATCCAGTTATGTTCTTGTATACATCCAGTTATGTTCTTGTATACATCCAATCATGTTCTTGTATACATCCAATTATGTTCTTGTATACATCCAATCATGTTCTTGTATACATGCAGTCATGTTCTTGTATACATCCAGTCATGTTCTTGTATATATGCAGTCATGTTCTTGTATACATCCAGTCATGTTCTTGTATACATGCAGTCATGTTCTTGTATACATCCAGTCATGTTCTTGTATAATCCAAACCTTGGTAGATTGGTAGATTTAGAACTAGACATAACAGACTATTTAGCCTTGGTAGATTTAGAACTAGACATGGTTCTAAGGACTGCAAATACGCCACAAACAGCCTCTGGCAGTCAAGTCCAGCTCCTGGCCTTCCCGTGGCAGAACTGTTTAAACTGACAGGAGAAGGGGCGAGGGCGAATATCTGGCGCCTGAAAACCAGTTACTTAGGGTAGATGAGTGGCACGTTTGGTAGCTCATCTGCCGCTGTTGGCGAGATCTTCAGCTGCCGTGCGTGGAGCGGTGCTCCTCCCGGCCAATGAGGAAATTTGCAAATGAGGTTGCCGCGCAGCATCACTTCGGAAAAGGTGGTAGAAAGGATAACGCGAAGCAAACAGTCAAATCACGGCTCCTCTGGTCTGGAGGTCGGCCACGTCCTGAGTGCAGTCATATCGGGTGAAATGCATGAACCGGCTTGTCCCAGAGGTTAAGACACTGCTGGCTTGACTCTTCAAATGCCGCGCGTGGAGTGAAGCTCCTCCCGGTTAAGGAAGTAAATGCGGAAAAGAAATAAAGGTTGCTGTGCGGCGCCGATGGGAAAAGGTGGTGGAAAGTGAAGTTTAACCTGGTATGTCCAGTAGTATCGCTACGAGAGCTATACCACGGCACCTCTGCTCTAGAGGCCACCTACGTCCGAAATACACCTACACTGGTGAAATATGCCTAAACCGGCATACACCAGGGGTGGAACTCGATGGCTAGACATGTCATGCCACCTCCGCTCTAGAGGTCGGTAACGTCTGATAAACACCCATACTGGTGAATTTTGCCTAAACCGGCTCATACCAGGGGTGAATCTTGAGGGCTATGAATGTCACAGTACCTCTGCCCTAGAGGTCGGTCCCGTCCCAAACACGCCCATACTGGGAAATGCCTAAACCGGCTCAACCCAGGGGTAGAATTCACTAGTGGCGAGGATTCGTCCTCCTGGACAAAAGCTCCATCCTGGTCACAACTAGGAAAGGTAGCGGCCACGACCGCAAAATGCTGAAGTCGGAGACACTGGACCAGGGAAGTCTAGATAGGCAACCGCTTCTCACCCGGCCGGGATGTCTGCGTATCCTAATCACGCTGAGGTTTTCCGGTGAGAAAGTCCAACCCTGGACTGGATGGGCAACCACCTCTCACACGGCGGTGATACACGGGTATCTCAAAACACGTCGAGGTTTTCCGGTGAGAAAGTCCAACTCTGGCCTGGGTGGGCTACCGCCTCTCACCCAGCGGGGATGCACTGATATCCTAAACACGTCGAGGTCTTCCGGTGAGAAAGTCCAACCCTAGACTAAACTGGTGCAATGAAAACCACGGTGTCACGCAATCCCGCTTCCGAGACCCACCAAGAATACAGGCTAAAGCACTGTGATACTCTGAACCCCTTGTGGTCCTTTCGTGGAACTCGTGTGGTCTATTTTGGACCACACAGGGGAACACGGAGCCTAACGAGGACCACATGCGTGAATTCAGTAGGTTCACAGTGCGGTTTTTGGTGGTAGAAGTGAACGAAGAAGAAGAAGAAGAACTAGACATAACAGACTATTTAGCCTTGGTAGATTTAGAACTAGACATAACAGACTATTGGGGGGGGGGGGAGTCTGATGGGTGACGGAGATCTGAGGTATGGTCGCTTGAGATACGAGGGGTGATTGATAAGTTTGCGACAAAAGGTACACCGTATTATTTGTGTACAACTTTTTGGGATTATTTCTCAACATAGTCCCCTTGCAAGTTTATGCACTTAGTCCAGCGATCCTGGAACAAGACAGATCCGCCTGTTTAACCTTGACAGATTTAGAACAAGAAAGAACATTTTTACTTTTGCTATCTGAAGTATTCTCCACGGGATCAGAGTTTGATGGGAGTTAACTTTATCTAAATATGTCAAAGTTCACTGAGCACACAAAGTTCAAGTCAGTGCTATTTTTATCGCGCTAAAAACTTCGCTCCAGGTTTGTAGACGAAACAAATCTCAAGGCGAACTAGCTTCGGTGGTCGGGTCGGCAAACTACAGATGTTAAGTTGGCTTTCAGCGCCATTTTCACGCTACACACACACAGGAACATATACAGCAGCAGCAGCAGCAGTAACATTAAGATCTGAAACCGACAAAGTTTGATCACCTTCTGGAACAAAGTTTCCAACCTTGCTTCAAAAAATAATCGCCGAAAAACTGGCAACGAAACAAAATAGTCTGGGTACCATTGCAAGCAGCTAGTGCATTAAGAGATATAACCACGTGATCTGCGTGTGTCTGCAGTGCCCGATGTTGCCCTTTTGTTGGAGGTTAGTCATGTGACCTCGCCATATGTAGACCCCAGGTCGTGAAAAAGTGGCAGGAAACTGGAGAGATCTGAACCTGGCTCATATAGTAGTTAGTGGCACAGTGCTTTCTAGCCTCAGGTCGCCACCCAGACTAGGGTAGTGGGGGCGCTCTGTGGGGGGGGGGGTCTAAGGTAGGATCCGGCCGGGGAAAGTGGTCTGAGGTATGTTGGGGGGGGGGGGGGTCTAAGGTAGGATCCGGCCGGGAAAAGTGGTCTGAGGTATGTTTGGGGGGGGGGGGCTGAGGTACGGTTGGAAGGGGGGTGTCTGATGGGTCACGAAGATCTGAGGTATGGTCACTTGAGATACGAGAGGTGATTGATAAGTTCGCGACATAAGTTATAACGGGTTATTTGTGGACAACTTTTTTGGTTATTTCTCAACATAGTTCCCTTGCAAGTTTATGCACTTAGTCCAGCGATCATGAAGCATGCGGATCCCTTCTTTGTAAAAGTCAGCATCTTGTGCCTGTAGAAAGTGGTCTACAGCACGAATGATATCATCATCTGGAGCAAATTTCCAACCACTGAGCTCCTTTTTGAGTTTGGTAAACAGGTAATAGTCCGAAGGGGCCAAATCTGGAGAATAAGGAGAATGTTCAAGAAGCTGGAACCCGCATTCATGTATGGCAGCCATTGCCACCGCCAACTTGTGAACTGGAGCATTGTCTTGATGAAAGATGACTCCTCTCATCAATTTCCCTCCACGCTTTTCCTTCAGTTTGACCCACAGTTGCTTCACAAGATTAGTGACCGTTCCGCCCTTTTAAAGATAGTCTACCAGAAGCACACCTTCTGAATCTCAAAAGATGGAAGCCATCACTTTGCCTGCAAACAGAACCACCCTTGCTTTCTTTGGCGGTGGGGATCCATGATGTTTCCATTGCTTTGATTGACTTTTATTTGGTTTCTGGTTGAAAATGATGAGCCCAAGTCTCATCCATAGTCACAAATTGCTGAAGAAACTTTTCAAGATCTGCAGAAAAATGGCCAAGATTGTCTCTTGACATGTTGAGACGTTGTCGTTTGTGATCAGCTCCAAGAAGTTTCGGGACCCATTGAGCAGAGACCTTTGTCATTTGAAGATCATTGTGAATAATGTCATGAACATGTTCCTGGGAGATGCCCAACTCAGTAGCAATGTACCGCTCAGTTAGTCGTCAATCCTCCATTATCATGTCATGGATTCTGCCGGTGATTTCATCGGTGGTTACCATTTTTGGTCTTCCTGGACGGGGATCATCTTCCAGACTCTCCCTTCCATGTTTGAATTGAGCTGCCCATTTCTTCACTGTGCTGTAAGAAGGGGCACTCTCCCCTAGAATCTCTACCACATCCTCATGGATCTCCTTCGATGATAAGCCCTTGATGCAGAGGTAGCGAATGACTGCTCAATGAGAAATTTTATCCATTTTCTCAATTTCTGCCACCCCATACCACTTCAATAGCCTGTAAAAAAAAATTGGTTGCAGTTAACTTCTTGAACCTTGGTGTTTAATCTTACATTAACCTGATCTACAAATGCACCTAATATCAACTGTGTGTTTCAAGTATTTGTACCTTATCCGAGAACTTATCAATCACCCCTCGTATGAGGTATGGTATGGGGGATGGTCGTCTGAGGTAGGGTCATTGAGGAGTTGAAGGGGAGGGGGTAGGGTAGCGGAGCGGGGGTCGCGCACACGCTCTAGGAGTGAGAGAGAACATGGCAGGAGGAGGATGTGAAGATCTGTCCCGTAGAGGGCAATACTCAGAGGAGGAACGTTTTTTTTTCTTTAATATTTTAGACACACAGGAAGTCCTCGCCTTTCAGCGGGGTTCTGTTCTGAGGTGGGGTCACAGGGGATATGAGGTGGGGTCACGGGGCATATGAGGTAGGATAGGATGGGACTGTACTTGTACGAAGTCCTTGTAACTGCGAGCTGTTATTCTTTGCAGCCGATGCTGTAGAGATGTTGAGGCACAGCATGGTATCGGCGTGGGAGCGGGTTATGGCGGCTACTTTTTCAGTCCCGGAGTACAGCTAAAAAGCAGGGGGTGTGCAATGCTTCTTTAGCAGACTCCACCACCATGGGGACTATGGCGATCCCTGCCCCGTTAGCCAGGCTAGGCCTGTTCCAAGAGATACTGACGGAGAAGTGGGACAGGGCCTTGGTCAGCTATGGTTCGCTAACCCTAAGCCCAGCATATAAGCTATGGGTCGCTAACCCTGAGCCCAGCATATCAGCTATGGGTCGCTAACCCTAAGCCCAGGATATCAGCTATGGGTCGCTAACCCTGACTCCATCATATCAGCTATGGTACGCTAACTCTGAACCCATCATATCAGCTATGGTACGCTAACTCTGAACCCATCATATCAGCTATGGGCAGCTAACTCTGAACCCATCATATCAGCTATGGTACGCTAACTCTGAACCCATCGTATCAGCTATGGTACGCTAACTCTGAACCCATCGTAACAGTCCTTAGAACCACAGTTAACACTCACTTTCTTCGTGTAGCTGCTACAGTTAACACTCACTTTCTTCGTGTAAGGCCGCTAACCCTGACCCCATCATATCAGCTATGGGCCGCTAACCCTGACCCCAACATATCAGCTATGGTACGCTAACCCTGACCCCAAAATATCAGCTATGGTACGCTAACCCTGACCCCAACATATCAGCTATGGTACGCTAACCCTGAACCCAGCATATCAGCTATGGTACGCTAACCCTGAACCCTGCATATCAGCTATGGTACGCTAACTCTGAACCCAGCATATCAGCTATAGTACGTTAACTCTGAACTCATCATATCAGCTATGGTACGCTAACTTTGAACTCAGCATATCAGCTATGGTACGCTATCTCTGAACCCAGCATATCAGCTATGGTACGCTAACTCTGAACCCAGCATATCAGCTATGGTACGCTAACTCTGACCCCAAAATATCAGCTATAGTACGCTAACCCTGACCCCAACATATCAGCTATGGTACGCTAACCCTGACCCCAACATATCAGCTATGGTACGCTAACCCTGACCCCAACATATCAGCTATGGTACGCTAACCCTGACCCCAACATATCAGATGTGGGCAGCTGATTGCCTCATCGGACAAGCGTCTTCACCCCCGTCGCAGGGGATATGAAGTAAGGTCACGGGGATATGAAGTAAGGTCACGGGGATATGAAGTAAGGTCACAGGGATATGAAGGAGGATCACGGGGGATATGAAGTAAGGTCACAGGGTTATGAAGTAAGGTCACAGGGATATGAAGTAAGGTCACAGGGATATGAAGGAGGGTCACGGGGGATATGAAGTAAGGTCACGGTGATATGAAGGAGGATCACGGGGATATGAAGTAAAGTCACGGGGGATATGAAGTAAGGTCACGGGGGATATGAAGTAAGGTCACGGGGGATATGAAGTAAGGTCACGGGGGATATGAAGTAAGGTCACGAGGATATGAAGTAAAGTCACGGGGGATATGAAGTAAGGTCACGGGGGATATGAAGTAAGGTCACGGGGGATATGAAGTAAGGTCACGGGGGATATGAAGTAAGGTCACGAGGATATGAAGGAGGGTCACGGGGATATGAAGTAAAGTCACGGGGGTTAACAGGCAGGGTCACAGGGGATATGAGGTAGGATCATGGGGGATATGAGGTAGGGTCTTGGGGGGATATGAAGTCTGGTCGTGGATGTCTGAGGTAGGTTGGAGGGAAGATGCGATAAACTGTGGATTATTATGAAGTGACATTTTAACATGTTTTTCAAATCAGTAACAAGTTTACAACAGGTCAAAGACTGAAGTAGTAGTAGTTTTGTTTTTAAATCCATGACTTTTAAACTCCCCCCTCCCCCATGGGTGGTGGGTAGAGGGTCACTCCCCAGTTCTAACATATGTTCGCAGGTCGTGTACCATTGTTGGTTTAGGGTCTCGTTAGAGAAAATATTTGGGAACCGCTGATGGAGACTGACGAGGGAAACACCACTTCACAGACTCCCACCGGCCACTCTCTGCTGCTGACGACACTGAAAGTGATGTGTGATGTATTCACTTCTGATGTAGTGTTGTTTCTCTGTAGCAAAATCATTAGGAAAAGAGGGTCGTGTTTAATATACCCAAGTCTTGGGCTTGCCGCGTTTTGTGTAGTAACAGGTTCAGTAACAGGTTCAGTAACAGGTTCAGTAACACTTCTTCTTCTTCTTCTTCTGCTGCTGCTTCTTCTTCTTCTTCTTCTTCTTCGAGGTTGTTGGTCACATCAGATTCTGATCCCTGTCGATACGCAAAGCCCGCAGTCCTCTCCAGATCCTGATCCCTGTCGATACGCAAAGTCCGCAGTCCTCTCCAGATCCTGATCCCTGTCTATACGCAAAGCCCGCAGTCCTCTCCAGATCCTGATCCCTGTCGATACGCAAAGCCCGCAGTCCTCTCCAAGATCCTGATAGGACCCCCAAAGCTTTTGCCCCAAGCTTGTGTCCTCTGGCCACATCTCACGCCTCAGATCTGCATGGTTTGGGCACTCTTGTAGGATATGTTCTGGAGTCTGGACCCCACTGCCACGTGGACACTCGTCTGTGTGAGACATTTTGAGTGGATGCAGGCGGATCGATCGTAACAGACTCAGCATACAGGTTCAGTAACAGATTCGGTAACAGGTCCAATACCAGGCTCAGTAGCAGACTCATTAACAGGTTCAGTAACAGACTCAGTAACGGGTTCAGTAAAAGGTTCAATAACAGACTCAGAAACTGGTTCAGTAACAGACTCAGTAACAGGCCCAGTAACAGGTTCAGTAACAGGCTCACTAACAGGCTCAGTAACAGGTTCGGTAACAGGTTCAGTAACAGGCTCACTAACAGGCTCAGTAACAGGTTCGGTAACAGGTTCAGTAACCGGCTCAGTAACAGGTTCAATAACAAATTCGGTAACAGGCTCAGTAACAAGCTCAGTAACAGGCTCAGTTACAGGCTCAGTTACAGGCTCATTTTGGTCAGGGGAGCAGAGATCACTATGATCCTCGTGGCAACTGAGTCTGGCGAGAAGCACTGCATCTTTTCCTGACTTCTACCAGGTCTGTAAGCTTGCAGTAACTCACTCCCCACTCTACACGATGCTAGCGCTTTGACGCCTTCGCCACACATCGGCTGCCTCCATAGAACATCGTGCTCGAAGCTCCAGGAAGATGGAACAAAAACAAGGAGCAGTACGCGAACACGACATAACCTTGTTTAAACAAAAATACAAATAGTCCCCGATTTCCGACATCTCGCTTACCGACGTCTGGCTTTCCGACGATTCGTTTTTCCGACCATTGATACAGTTAGATCTTATTGCAAATTTACAAATAATTTTATAACACAAAGAGCTTATTTAATGTAAAATTACTTATTTTGAAGTATGTGCACAGATTATAAGGCTAGTCTAGTTCGTCTTTATGTTTGAAACACAAGCTGTCTACTGACAGTAAACTCACTATTGGCGCATATGAAACTCGCTTTACGTTCTCTTCGCTTTTCGACTGGGCCGTCAGAACAGAACCCCATCGAAAAGCCAGGACTTCCTGTATGTCTAAAATGTTAAAACAAACAAACTTTCCTCCTCTGAGTATTACCCTCTATCGTAGACAATCTTCACATCCTCCTCTTGCCATGTTCTCTCACTTCTAGAGCGTAGGCGCGGATATGTGCGTGTATGTGTGAGTGTGTGTGTGATAGGGTGTATGTGTGTCATGCTGACCATAACAACATTTTTATGACAAGGTAGGAGTGGGCGAGCGAGAACTCCCTGAGACGATATCTCTATAGCAACTCTTGTCCATACACACACACACAGTTTAATATCTACACCCACCAAGAAGTGTAGCTAGTCACAGACAATTACTATCAGACTCGCTGTCTACGTGTAGTCAGACATGTAGCTAGTCACAGACAGGTCTACGTGTAGGCGGAAAGTTATTGTGTCTCCTCAGTTCTGCCTCAGTTAAGAAAAATTAGGGAAAAACACGGCCGTCAAGGCCCCCTCAACAGCCTGGGCCCCAGGGTCCCTCAACAGCCTGGGCCCCAGGACACCTCAACAGCCTGGACCCCAGGATACTTTAACAGCCTGGCCCCAGGGCCCCCTCAACAGCCTGGCCCCAGGGCCCCCTCAACAGCCTGGGCCCCAGGATACCTCAACAGCCTGGGCCCCAGGATACCTCAACAGCCTGGGCCCCAGGATACTTCAACAGCCTGGGCCCCAGGGTCCCATCAACAGCCTGGGCCCCAGGGTCCCCTCAACAGCCTGGTCCCCAGGGTCCCCATTCTCCTTTTCCCCTCTTCTTCTTCTTCTCCTCTCTCTCTCTCTCGCTATATATATATATATATATAATTCCATCTCTGTTCCTCTCCGTCTATCTTTCTTCCCCTCCCTATTTCTATCCTTTATCCCTCCAGCCTATCTTTCTTTCCCATATATGTCCCTCTTCGTCTATCTTCCCCTCTCTCAGAATGTCAGACGGGCCTGCGTGCCCAATTCTTAACCCTTTTGAAATAAAGATCAATCAGTCAATCAATCTCCCCTCCTCTCTCCCCTTTCTCTCTCTGCCCCTCCCCCTCTTTCTTTCACCTCTCTCAGCATACAGAATAACAAAACACAGCAAGTAACACGTTAACTCCTAACTAACTGCCAAGACACACGAACATTCTTTGTCATTAAAAAAAAATAAATAAAAATTACCGCTGCAAACTTTTACGGGAAGCGACACGATATCTATTTTTGGCGTTTGAATAAAATGATTTAAAATGATGAATTCTTGACCACAGAACAAAACCCTATGATGATAGTGTTTTTTTCTTTTAAAAATGCAATTAAAGTGACTAATGGTAGACGAAGAATTACAAACGGGGGGGGGGGGGGGGGGAGGGGGTTAAATGTTACCACAACTGTCTTCTTTTTCTGAATTCCCCAACCAAATCCTTTGAAAAACAAATAAATAAAAATAAGGGAATAGATGACCAGATAACAGACAGAGAGAAGTAGGACACGTCAATAACGACCAGGTCGGTCAAGGGTAAACGGTTCGCCTCTGGCAAAGAGGAATCACTTTTGGTATGTATTAGAAAACTGTTTGGTGTAGGCTTCTCAGTAGCTTTAGAAAATGGTGGCCCCCTACAGGTTCGTAACATACTGTAAGAGATCACATGATATCTATCTATCTATCTATCTATCTATCTATCTATCTATCTATCTATCTATCTATCTATCTATCTATCTATCTATCTGTCTCTCTGGGCGGAATGTAAGACGGGCCTGCGTGCCCAATTCTTTACCCTTGAAAAATAAAGATTATTCATTCATTCTATCTATCTATCTATCTATCTATCTATCTATCTATCTATCTATCTATCTATCTATCTATCTATCTGTCTGTCTGTCTGTCTGTCTGTCTGTCTACATGCTTATCTACCAAATGTCTACCTATTCTATACTATTTTTGTCTACCTGTTACGTTCCCTAATATGTCTGTCAGCATACTTGTTGATCTCTCTTGCTTTGTTTCTCTCTCTCTCTCTCTCTCTCTCTCTCTCTCTCTCTCTCTCTTTGTATGATAAAGGACAGAATGTCAGACTGGCCTCACGTCAGTTCTCCAGCATTTGCAACGAACATTCAATCAACCTCTCCCTGTTTGCTATGATGGCTCTTTATCTGTCTGCCTGAGTGTCTGTCTCCAAACAAATTTGCATATGCTAATGAAACCACATTTACAATGCAAATTAAATGCTTAACAACTGTATTTTCCAAACGGAGTATCAAACCCATTCAGACCTTCACATTTTTTGGGATAGAAGTTTCATAAAGTTTGAACAGATCACCAAACATTCTCCCCCACCCCCACCCACAACCTTCAGACTTGGAGACTGGCCCTCACATTTTCCTCGCGTTTGATGCAATGGCCCAAAGAACGGGGCAAGGAATGCAGTGTCTACAGAAGTAGAACGAGGACAGGCAGGAAGGCGTTTGTACGGCGGGGATAGGACTTAGCAGGCGTTCGGCAAATGAGGTCGCAAGTTCTTCTCTGACCAAAGTCGACTGTGGTATTTCAGGGCGGTGTAGAACGCGACCATTGCCATGCACGCAAGACAGTAATATAAAAGAGAAAGTTTGAGAAATAAATCTGTTTCAAACTGGAAAAAAAAACACCATATAAACCAGTGATGTATAGATGTTATATTTTTGATGGATGAAAGCACATGATGTATAGATGTTATATTTTTGCTGGATGAAAGCACATGATGTATAGATGTTATATTTTTGCTGGATGAAAACAAGTGATGTATCTTATCTTATAACTTATATATTAAAACGTTAAACGTCACATAGGGCTCTCAAGATAGTTCGCCAATTTTTCCTGTCTTCGGCGAGTCTTTCAACCTCATCAAAGGATTTTATGCCTGTTAATTTGGCCTCTCTTAACAATGGCCTCTTCAGAGTTTCACGTGGTCTGCCTCTTTTTCTTTGGCCTGTTGTGTTCCACTTGATAGCTTGTTTTGGGATTCTCTGACTGTTTCTTCTCATCACATGACCAACATATGTCCATCTCCTTTTCCTGATCACCCATGAGACTGGTTGTTGTTCAGTCATCTGTCTTATCTCTGCATTGTTCTTGAATTCATTCTGCTTGATGCCGAGTATTTTCCTTAGGCATTTGTTTTCAAAAGAGTCTATTTCTTTTCTATTTCTTTAGTTGTTTTCCAGCTTTCGCATGCATAAATGAGGGTGGATATTACATTTGAACTGAATAGTCTTAACTTGGTTTTTGTGTTTATAACTTTTGAATTCCGTATGTTCTCAAGATTCTTGAAGATTGATACTGCCTTTGCAATTCTGATCCTAACTTCCTTTCTAGTGTCACCATCCTGGTCTATGTACCTGCCAAGGTATGCAAATTTATTGACTTCTTCAATATCTGTCCCTTCTATGTGTATTTTCCCATAACTCGCAAAGAAACCACTCGAGCATCAGGGATGCCAACTCCGAGGAACTCATTCGTCGGCCCCAAACATGTGACAGGTGATGTATAGACGTTATATTTTTTGCTAGAAAAGTGTTGTAAATCATAATGAGGGTCATTCATTCATTTGTATGTCTCTTGCTGAACTTTGCCTCCATAATATCACTCCTGTAGGCCTCTCAGTTGTGAACAAGATGGCCTACTGCTGATGCATCCATTTGCAGATCATCAACAATGTCTTGCAGCCATCTTCGCTTTGGTCTTCCTCTCTTTATTTTTCCCATTATGTACCCTTCCAAGACGGTCTTCTCTAGATTATCATGACGTTTAATGTGTCCAAAATATTTAAGTTTTTTTTGTTTGTTTAATCCTCTTTACTGGCCAGCCTTCTTCAATATTAAGTTCTTGTAGTATGGATATATTTGTTATTTTTTGTGTAGATGATATTTGAAGAACTCTTCTGTAGCATTTACATTCAAAGGCATTTATGTGTTTCTCAGCTGTTTTGTTAAGTGTCCAAGTCTCACAGGCATATGTTGCGATGGGAAAGATGCATGCCCTTAAAAATCTTATTTTTGTAGTTCTGTCTGCTCCTCTCCACAGATTCTTTATTTGTTTTACTTTCTGAAGAGCAATAGATGTCCTCCTTTTAATTTCCCTCATTGTATCTCCATTATTACTTAGTAGTGATCTAAGATATTCAAAACTCTCCACTTCTTCCTCATTGATACAAATATCAGCTGCCTTGTTTGTTTTGTCAGTTGTCATCAATTTAGTTTTCTTCGCATTAAGACAGAGGTTTTGCTCTTCACTATTCTTACGGACTGACATAATTAGTTTTTCCATTCCTTTTTGTGTTGTGGACAGTAATACTGTGTCATCAGCATATCTAATCTCTGGTATTTCATAACCTCTATATGCAGGAAACTCTCTACTGTAGAGAGCGGAACAACAACACAACTCCTTCAGATCATCAGAGGAAGTACCCACCCCCTCAGACAAGTGTTTTGGCCCTATTAAACTCCTGACACTCTAAGGGGGGTGGGCCCTCTGGGTCATGACTCCCAGAGGTCTTGTGAGTTGTTGCTTTTTGTTCCCCCCGGTCCCGGGATTGAACCCGTGATCTTCCAGGTGGCACTGCACTTTTGAAGTGCGTCTTTAGCGATTTAGCCACGGAAAACTGGTATTGGCCGCGGCAAGAGAAATTATTTATGTTCTCCATGCTTGTTTCGCATACTACACAGCCAGCATGAAGCCTTTTCTGCTGTTTCTGAAAGGCTTCTCGATGCCCTTGCTCTTGCTTGTCCCTTTATGCCCAGTTGCTTACATAGGTCATATGCTGATGTTGCTACTAATCCTCTCGCTCCCACTTCTACAGCTATCACTTTTGCCCTGATTCCTGCCCCCTGCCTCAGTTGCTTGACCAGATCACTGTACTTCTCCAATTTGAATAAATGCTGTTCCTCTATTCTAGTTTCGTACGGGACCGTAAGCTCGATCATTATCAGTTCCGATTGGCATCATTATGGCATCATAATGTTCTTTGTCTACATCTTCTCTTACATTCCTCATTATATGAGGGTACATGCATGCTACAAAAAAAAATCACTGATAAGAAAATAACATGGAAAAATCACTGGAGAAAAAAAGATGAACTGAAAGGACTGGGCGATACCGATATAGAAGGATAGGCAAACACTAACTACATCAACAGGAACCAGGTTTGGCCCGGTGCACTTTGAAGCAAGAGGCAAATTTTTAAAAAAAGTGGAATCAGTTACGGGGCTAAAATGTCATCGGGCGATAACACATGATGATGATGATGATTTTTTTCGGTGCAAACCCGTATATTAAAGTGGATGAGGGTTTTGGGGTAAAAGAGAGAAGGTAAGAGATTTGTTCGAATGAAAGAAATAAGAAAAGAGAGAAAAACGAAGACAAGCCATACCACAGAAGGTGTCAGGTACCTATTTCTACATCTGGACGTCTGGGGCGTCTCCGACCCGATGTGAACCACACCCTCAGCGTAATAGATGAGCATGCTAATCATTGATCCAGGCAACATACATACATACATACATGCATACATACATACATACATACATACATACAGACAAGCAGGCAGGTAGGTAGGTAGTAGGTAGGTAGGTAGGTAGGTAGTAGGTAGGTAGGTAGGTAGGTAGGTAGGTAGACCCACAATTTTTGTAATCTTTTTATTTATATTCCCTGTTTAAAATCATAAAGTGTTTTGTAAGCAGCAGCCATTTTCTCTCCCGACTTGTGCAACCAAAGTGATCTACGTGGATAGTCTGCTTTCATCATATTTTACTTTTCTTTAATGCTGAGCAAGTTCTTTTTAAATTTTATTTTAATCCTAAACAGCATTACAGTATGACAGACAACAGCGTGGCAGAAAACAGTTTAACAGACAACGATTTATCATGCAACGATGTAACAGACAATGACCATAAACTGGTTTAACAAACAACAGCTTAGCAGACAATGTGAGTAAACGACTTTAACAAACAACGATGTAACATCATTACAGTATAAAATGATTAAACAAACACCAATTTAACAGACAGAGATATAACAGACAAAAGCATAACAAAACAAAAGTATAACAGACAACAGTGCAAGAGTACAGCAAAGTAGTTTAAATGTGAGAGAAAGGAGAATAAAAAAAGGCGTGGCTGAGAGCTAAAGGTGAGACGAAAAGCTTGTGGACTGGAGAGGACATCGCGCCTCTGTCTGACCCGGCCAACCCCTCTGGTAGTGCGAGCGAGCAAGCGCAGCGAGGAAAGTCTGTGGCTACACGACAGAGTACGAACGCTGGAGTTCACACAGCGCACGACCCTGGGTTAGTGTTTGCCAGGCTGTGGTGGTGTTGGCGGCGGCGGTGGTAATTTGGGGGGGGGGGGTCGGATGGAGTCTGAACTGGGTCACAGAAAGACCTGAAACAGTACTTAGTGTGGCCATGTTCTATTTCAGCAGTTACAAACTTTGTTCAGTTTTTTTTATTATTTTTTCTGTGTGCGAAGAGCCGAAACGTTGACCATTTTCCGCTCCAAGTTTTGCGCGAGATCTAATTCTGGTGATGCAGATTTGCCCCTTTTAATACTGGATGTATAGTACAACATTAGAAAAGGGACACGTACTGGACGCTGCGTGCATGAAAGTCAAGGCTGGACTTTAAACAGAAAGATGGCTCATTCTAAGCAAACTTCACGGTAAGATTACCACTGATTCCAGCTCTCCTTTGCTAATCTCCGGCCGTCGATGTTGTGACTGAGGTAAAGCCTACCTGATCTCCCGTGTCAATCACTGATTGATGTAGAACGTCACGTACTGACTGACAGTCTCAATTCCTGTACTTTCTCTGTTATAATTGTTTCCTATCATTGTCGTTTCATCATATTCCAGATTTAACTTACCTGTTATATTATTATTATTTACTTTAAAGATTTCTTTCCTTGTCTTCTTTACCAGATGCCCCCACATTTTCATCATTTTGAAGTAGTTTTTGCACAGAAAAAAATGTTCTCTGGTTACCTTAAGTAATCGCCATATCTTACTTCTTACTTTATACATTACTCCCGTGTAATAAGATAGATTGGATGCAATATTTAGAATGAGCATAATTATTTTTACAAGTGCACCGAATGCCGAATTCAGTTCTAAATGTTCGGTCAGATAGGAACATTTTGGTGTTGTGGATGGCTGGACTAGGATTTTAAATATGAAGATAGCATCCTTGGACAATCTAGCCTAGAGTTTGCCATCGTCAGTCTTCTTCTTCTTCTTCGTCGCAAGACGTCGTCTGTGTAATTCTGTAACTTTTGGTAGAAACTCCACATCGTCAGTGTAATTCTGTAACTTTTGGTAGAAACTCCACAACGTCAGTGTAATTCTGTAACTTTTGGTAGAAACTCCACACTAACATTAAAAGAAGCAATATGAAAGTCAGGCTATATATATATATATACATATATATTGTATTATTATAAACTTGACACTAAATTCAGATTTATTTACCTCTTATATAAAATCTTCCGTTGTT
Source organism: Achatina immaculata (assembly GCA_009760885.1). Taxonomy (NCBI): domain Eukaryota; kingdom Metazoa; phylum Mollusca; class Gastropoda; order Stylommatophora; family Achatinidae; genus Lissachatina; species Lissachatina immaculata. The sequence goes on from CM019714.1 coordinate 5,685,111, forward strand.
TTACAAATTTGCAGAGCAGTGTTTCAAAACGTGGGCCCCACGCCCCAATTTGAGGGGGGGGGGGAATTTGAATATTTTGTGAGGCAATTAGAAGTTTTTTTTTGGGGGGGGGGTGGGTGGGAATTATAATATATTTATATTATACTTTTTTCATAACTTGGTTGACTATCATGCTGTTTGGGGGGGGGGGGAGATATCAATATCTTTGAGGTGGTGTTGAGGTGGAGAATAATAAAAAACAGAGGTTGGGAAACGTTGTTGAGGCAGTAAAATTACAAATTTCCAGAGCAGCATTTCAGTTGTTTGCTAAATCCATTCTTTTTATATGTTGGTAGTATTTTTTTTTCCTCTCCGTTACTCTTTCTTTTTTATCTGATGAAGACAGGAGCCGAAATATTACATGGTTGTTTTGTTATGGGGTACTTCTGGCTTTTAAATGTAATATTAACTTGTTATCCGAGCTGAACTTTTGAGGTAAAATATTTGTTTTCCTGTTCCAGATATTACCACTAGAAGTTTTCTTTCATTAAGATAAACTGAACATGAACTTTTCTCGATAGAATTTAATGGAATGTTCTATAAATTTAAAATATTTGTTCACGAGAAGTGTGTTGACTTAGAGGGGGGGGGGGGGGGGGGGAGAGAGAGAAGAGAAGAGAGAGAGAATGAGAGAGGGAGAGACAGAAAAAGAATGACAGAGACAAGATAGAAAAATAGATAAGAGAGAGAGAAGAAAGAAAGAGAAGAGACAGAGGAAAAGAGAGGAGACAGAAAAAGAGAAGACAGATACAAGAGATAGAAAAACAGATACGAGAGAGATTGATTGATTGATCTTTATTTCAAAAGGGTTAAGAATTGGGCACGCAGGCCCGTCTGACATTCTGCCCTTTATCATACATCTTTCACTCTATTCCAGACATTCTACAAATATGCTGTTCATATAACAAACATAACTAACATTGAAGCTGAGAGACATAAAATAAAATATAACATTTACGAGAGAGAGAGAGAAAGTGAGAGAGAGAGAGAGAGAGAAGGAGAGAGGAGACAGAGACAAAATATAGAAAAATAGATAAGAGAGAGAGAGAGAGTGGAGACAGAAGATAGAGACAAGATATAGACAAGTAGATAAGAGAGAGAGAGAAGAAATAAAAGAATCAAGTATTACAAGAAAATGTCAACTTAGGAAAAAGGTGGAAGGTTTTGATGAAAATATTCATTTCGCTTACTGCTCAGTGTCAGAGCTTCATGTGTTTAAGAGCAATAAAACAAGAGTGAAGAACATTCTGATCGATAAAGTCTTGAAGAGTTACTTCCGATCTCTTACCTCCCGGGCCATAAATTAGTAGTTTGTCGAAAAGTGCATGAAGAAACCCGAATCTGGTAGCCCAGCTAAGATATTTCTCTCTCTCTCTCTCTCTCATTCTTTCTCTCCCTCTTTCTCCCTCTCTATCTCTCTACTCCCTCTCTATCTCTCTTTCTCTCTCTCCCCCTCACACACACACTCTCTCTCACTCGTGTCTCTCTCTCCCTCACTCTCTCTCCCTGCCTCATTCTCCCCTCACTCTCTTCCTCCTTCCTTCTCCCTCTATTCCTCCCTCACACACACTCTCTCTCGCTCTTGTCACTCTCTCCCTCCCTCTCCTTCTCTTCCTCCCTCACACACTCTCTCACTCTTGTCACTCTCCCTGACTCCCTCTTTCCTTCCCTCATTCTCTCCCTTCCTCATTCACTCTCTCCTTCCCTCCCTCATTCTCCCCTCTCACTCTCTCCCTCCATCTCTCTTCCTCCCTCATACACACTCTCTCACTCTTGTCTCTCTCTCCCTGACTCCCTTTCTCCCTCCCTCATTCTCTCTCTCACTCTCTTTTTCCCTCACTCTCTTCCTCTCTCTATCTATCTCTCTCTCCTCCCACGTGACTACCTCCTGATTTTTGCTTTACGACTCCGCATCTCTGACCACACCCAGTCTATGACGTCACTACTGTTGTATCACTAACTTATTACTTTACTTTCACTATTGATTATCACTAACTTATTACCTGGTAGAAGCTGGTAGAAACTTTCTAACACTGTGCCGATAGTTTCCCGTATTTTAGTGTCTAAAGTTCTACGTATCGAACGTTCCAAAAATAATCGAATATTTAATGAAAATCGAGGAAACGGTTTTCAGTAACAAAATATCGTATTCGGATCAGCTCAGAACAATTTGTTCTTTGTCTTCTGTTACCAGCATTGTGATGTCTGCGGCAGATGACATGGTGATGTCGTTTCTGTGGTTGATGGTGTGCTGATGTTGTTTCTATGGTAGATGACGTGGTGATGTTGTTTCTATGGTAGATGGCGTGGTGATGTTGCTTCTATGGTTGATTGTGTGATGATGTTGTTGCTATGGTTGATGGTGTGATGATGTTGTTTCTGTGGTTGATGGTGTGATAATGTTGTTTCTACGGTTGATGGTGTGATGATGTTGTTTCTACGGTTGATGGTGTGATGATGTTGTTTCTACGGTAGATGGTGTGATGATGTTGTTTCTACGGTAGATGGTGTGATGATGTTGTTTCTATGGTTGATGGCATGGTGATATTGTTTCTATGGTAGAAGGTGTGGTGATGTTGCAACACTGTTATAGATGCTAGTGAGGAGTCGATTACAGGTGCATGATAGAAGCCGTGAGGTTGACCAAAGAAATGAGCCTCTGGACAGGCTCCACTGCCCTTGGATCGGGCCTTGACCAGCACAGGTTCTCGACGCTCAACAGTTTTAAAAACAGAATAATAACATCTGAAACCAGTCCTTCGGAAGTGCCGCCATGTTTGATTTTATAGCCACATAGATTTGACTCGTTTCTACACACACGAAACGAATATACAGGCAAGGAATCGAATACAGCGCTGACAAGATTCAGATATCCAAACATGGATAAAAAAAAATATAAACACACATGGATCAACATGTACGAACATGGATGAAGTGTACAAAGATGGATGAAGTGTACAAAGATGGATGAAGTGTACAAAGATGGATGAAGTGTACAAAGATGGATGAAATGTACAAAGATGGATGAAGTGTACAAAGATGGATGAAGTGTACAAAGATGGATGAAGTGTACAAAGACGGATGAAGTGTACAAATATGGATGAAATGTACAGACACGAACTGACGGCAGAAAGCATGATGATCGCTTGCTCTAACTTCACTCTTCCATCCTTACACATTTCTGGGGTAGTCTTACAGCTCATGTCTTGCTGATAACTGGGGTATTCTTACAGCGATAACTGGCATTATCTAAGTGTGGATTTACAGTGTGGTGTGCGGTTCTTTACAGTGGTGTATGGTTCTTTTCAATGGTGTGTGTGGTTCTTTACAGTGATATGTAGCTTTTTACAGTGATGTGTAGCTGTTGAAGTTTATAGTGATATGTCAGTCTTTACAGTAATATATGGCTCTTTACAACAACGTGTGGCTGTTTAGGTTTACAGTGATGTGTGGCTCTTTACAGTGGTATGTTCATCTTTATAGTGATGTGTGGCTCTTTAGGTTTTTTATTGATGTGTGGCTCTTTACAGTGGTATGTTCATCTTTATAGTGATGTGTGGCTCTTTAGGTTTTTTATTGATGTGTGGCTCTTTACAGTGGTATGTTCATCTTTATAGTGATGTGTGGCTCTTTAGGTTTATATTGATGTGTGCTTCTTTACAGTGACATGTGTATCTTTATAGTAATGTGTGGCTGTTTACAGTGACATGCGTATCTTTATAGTAATGTGTGGCTATTTACCGTGACATGCGTATCTTTATAGTAATGTGTGGCTGTTTACAGTGACATGCGTATCTTTATAGTAATGTGTGGCTATTTACCGTGACATGTGTATCTTTATAGTAATGTGTGGCTATTTACCGTGACATGCGTATCTTTATAGTAATGTGTGGCTGTTTACAGTGACATGCGTATCTTTATAGTAATTTGTGGCTATTTACCGTGACATGCGTATCTTTATAGTAATGTGTGGCTATTTACAGTGACATGCGTATCTTTATAGTAATGTGTGGCTATTTACCGTGACATGCGTATCTTTATAGTAATGTGTGGCTGTTTACCGTGACATGTGTATCTTTATAGTAATGTGTGGCTGTTTACCGTGACAGGCGTATCTTTATAGTAATGTGTGGCTGTTTACAGTGACATGTGTATCTTTATAGTAATATGTGGCTGTTTACAGTGACATGTGTATCTTTATAGTAATGTGTGGCAGTTTACCGTGACATGTATATCTTTATAGTAATGTGTGGCTATTTACCGTGACATGTGTATCTTTATAGTAATGTGTGGCTATTTACCGTGACATGTGTATCTTTATAGTAATATGTGGCTATTTACCGTGACATGTGTATCTTTATAGTAATGTGTGGCTATTTACCGTGATATGTGTATCTTTATAGTAATGTGTGGCTATTTACCGTGACATGTGTATCTTTATAGTAATGTGTGGCTATTTACCGTGGCATGTATATCTTTATAGTAATGTGTGGCTGTTTACAGTGACATGTGTATCTTTATAGTAATGTGTGGCTATTTACCGTGATATGTGTATCTTTATAGTAATGTGTGGCTATTTACCGTGACATGTGTATCTTTATAGTAATGTGTGGCTATTTACCGTGGCATGTATATCTTTATAGTAATGTGTGGCTGTTTACAGTGACATGTGTATCTTTATAGTAATGTGTGGCTATTTAAAGTGACATGTGTATCTTTATAGTAATGTGTGGCTGTTTACCGTGACATGTGTATCTTTATAGTAATGTGTGGTTGTTTACAGTGACATGTGTATGTTTATAGTAATGTGTGGTTGTTTACAGTGACATGTGTATCTTTATAGTAATGTGTGGCTATTTACCGTGACATATGTATCTTTACAGTAATGTGTGGCTGTTTACAGTGACATGTGTATCTTTATAGTAATGTGTGGCTGTTTACAGTGACATGTGTATCTTTATAGTAACGTGTGGCTGTTTACAGTGACATGTGTATCTTTATAGCAACGTGTGGCTGTTTACAGTGACATGTGTGTCTTTATAGCAACGTGTGGCTGTTGATAGTGACATGTGTGTCTTTATAGTAATATGTGGCTGTTTACAGTGACATGTGTATCTTTATAGTAATGTGTGGCTGTTTACAGTGACATGTGTATCTTTATAGTAATGTGTGGCTGTTTACATTGACATGTGTATCTTTATAGTAATGTGTGGCTGTTTACAGTGACATGCGTATCTTTATAGTAATGTGTGGCTGTTTACAGTGACATGCGTATCTTTATAGTAATGTGTGGCTGTGTACAGTGACATGCCTATCTTTATAGTAATGTGTGGCTGTTTACAGTGACATGTATATCTTTATAGTAATGTGTGGCTATTTACCGTGACATGTGTATCTTTATAGTAATGTGTGGCTATTTACCGTGACATGTGTATCTTTATAGTAATATGTGGCTATTTACCGTGACATGTGTATCTTTATAGTAATGTGTGGCTATTTACCGTGATATGTGTATCTTTATAGTAATGTGTGGCTATTTACCGTGACATGTATCTTTATAGTAATGTGTGGCTATTTACCGTGGCATGTATATCTTTATAGTAATGTGTGGCTGTTTACAGTGACATGTGTATCTTTATAGTAATGTGTGGCTATTTACCGTGATATGTGTATCTTTATAGTAATGTGTGGCTATTTACCGTGACATGTGTATCTTTATAGTAATGTGTGGCTATTTACCGTGGCATGTATATCTTTATAGTAATGTGTGGCTGTTTACAGTGACATGTGTATCTTTATAGTAATGTGTGGCTATTTAAAGTGACATGTGTATCTTTATAGTAATGTGTGGCTGTTTACCGTGACATGTGTATCTTTATAGTAATGTGTGGTTGTTTACAGTGACATGTGTATGTTTATAGTAATGTGTGGTTGTTTACAGTGACATGTGTATCTTTATAGTAATGTGTGGCTATTTACCGTGACATATGTATCTTTACAGTAATGTATGGCTGTTTACAGTGACATGTGTATCTTTATAGTAATGTGTGGCTGTTTACAGTGACATGTGTATCTTTATAGTAACGTGTGGCTGTTTACAGTGACATGTGTATCTTTATAGCAACGTGTGGCTGTTTACAGTGACATGTGTGTCTTTATAGCAACGTGTGGCTGTTGATAGTGACATGTGTGTCTTTATAGTAATATGTGGCTGTTTACAGTGACATGTGTATCTTTATAGTAATGTGTGGCTGTTTACAGTGACATGTGTATCTTTATAGTAATGTGTGGCTGTTTACATTGACATGTGTATCTTTATAGTAATGTGTGGCTGTTTACAGTGACATGCGTATCTTTATAGTAATGTGTGGCTGTTTACAGTGACATGCGTATCTTTATAGTAATGTGTGGCTGTGTACAGTGACATGCCTATCTTTATAGTAATGTGTGGCTGTTTACAGTGATGTGTAGCTCTTCGATGTCTGAAAATAAGACACTGTTACTTTGGTAAACTATTTGAAACTTTTCTTTATTTACACGTAGTTTTCTTTTTGCTCTTTTAACAATGTTTTAAATGTTGACTGATAAAGGGAAACATCCAGATTTTATATTGACAATTTATAGTTTACTTTTTTTATGGGGGGGGGCTGGGGGGAGAGAAGGATGCAGTTTGCTCGGACGTGTATTTACAATGAAACTATTGCTGCGATTTTACTGTGATGGGGAGCTATTGCCACGACTTTAGTATAATCAAAATCTATTTCTAGGACTTCGAAGAGCTATTTCTAGGACTTTTACTGTAAGTTCTCCGTATATACATTTATGAACATATTAAAAACATGAAAACCAGGTCTGACGAGGAGAGAGAGAGATGGAGTTATGCCCTTGGGGCCGGGGCTGTTGGGGGCCCAGCGGCCCTATTTTCCCTCGTCTTTTCTTGTTAGAGATAAAATTAAAGAAAACACTAACGTTATGCAGTCTGGAAAAGGGGCCCCGATAGTAACTGACTCCGGGGTCAGACCTTGCTTACCAGGGGCCCTAATAATAACCATATACCACTAAGATAATCGGATTCCCCCCCCCCCCCCAAATATCTAAAAAAAATAAAACTACGTTTGCTACACTGATATTTTTAAAAAGCATCCAACTAGTGGGCCCCAGAGAAGCGTTCACGAAGAACCTGTTACCCCATTCTGACAGAGTTAAGTTAGTACTTCCTTTTCGCCCGCATGCTCAGATGGTTACGAAAGCTCTTTATCGTCATCTGCCATTAATCCAACTCGACCCCGACAGTCGGGACATTTTCTCTGATCCACTCCTATTAGCATACAAACGGGAGCCATATCTTAAGGACATCCTCGTCCACAGCCACTTGAAGCGGAACCTTGCATATGTTGGCACTAGAAAATGTAACCTCCCCCGCGGTGTTACCTCCCCTGTAGTCTGGGAAACGAAAACGATCACCTTCCCCAAAAACTGTCTTCACTCTTCATGAGGGATTCACACGCGAGTCCCGTAATGTGATATATGTCGTTGTATGCAAAGATGCAGAATAACTTACATTGGCGAAACTGGCCTCAGATTAAGGGACCGCATGCAAAAACATCTGCACGATATTACCCAGCTTGCTTTGAAACCAGTCCCAAATCATTTCAATGGCCCAAACCACAGAGGCAAATCTGGCTTTCTGGTAACAGCCATCAAACATTGTCACGCAGATGACACAAGCCGCCTAGCGCTTCAGAACCGCTACATTCAGGAATATGGGACTCTGGAACAACATGGTTTGAACTCGTTATTCAGATACACCCAACATTCTCCTCTTCCACAATCATAATCCCTCCCCACTAAGCTCCACTCCCTTCTCACTTGTTACACATAGCTCAGAGCTTCCTCACAGCATCACATTACAGTCCCTCTACCCCTACTATAATCACATATTTCACCTTCTCCCGGCTAGGTTACCTTTGTACCACTCTCTCTCCCCTCTACAGTTTCCCCACCCACCATCCTCAGTTCCGACCCACCTATCACACATCCCAAGTTTCCATTTAAATACTCTCTACACTCCACCATGCGCATTTCTGACACACAGCGTCGGACAAGCCACAGCTTCTTAGAAGTTACAGCTAAGTGCTCTATTCATTTTATTAACATAGCATTCATGTGAATCCATACTTTATCTCCTGTCTCTATTTCTTCGTCCTGTATGTTTTTGTTTGGTTTTGGTTTATTAGAAGAATGTTGCGAATCCCCGGGACAGCAAAAATAACTAATGAAGAATGTATGAGAAGAGCTGGAGAGACAAAAAAACCTTGTCAGAAAGATAAGAGAGAGACAATGTACTTTCATAGGACATGCAATGAGAAGAGGGGGCATTGAAAATATTATAACAACAGGAAAAATAGAAGGAAGAAGATCAAGAGGAAGACCAAGAGAAATGATACTGGACAGTCTGACGGGATGGTGTGAGAGGAGATCACCAACTGAACTGATGGCCTGCATGAAGGATCGGGTACTCTGGAGAAGCATAATAGCCAACGCCAGTCGGCAGGGCACCTGATGATGATGATAATGTATGTTTTTGTATGATTAAGGCTCACGCCGAAACGTCACAACTTTGTAGTCATTAAGTAATAAAGCTGCCCTTGGGGCCGGGGCTGTTGGGGGCCCAGCGGCCCTATTTTCCCTCGTCTTTTCTTGTTAGAGATAAAATTAAAGAAAACACTAACGTTATGCAGTCTGGAAAAGGGGCCCCGATAGTAACTGACTCCGGGGTCAGACCTTGCTTACCAGGGGCCCTAATAATAACCATATACCACTAAGATAATCGGATTCCCCCCCCCCCCCCCCAAATATCTAAAAAAAATAAAACTACGTTTGCTACACTGATATTTTTAAAAAGCATCCAACTAGTGGGCCCCAGAGAAGCGTTCACGAAGAACCTGTTACCCCATTCTGACAGAGTTAAGTTAGTACTTCCTTTTCGCCCGCATGCTCAGATGGTTACGAAAATTCTTTATCGTCATCTGCCATTAATCCAACTCGACCCCAACAGTCGGGACATTTTCTCTGATCCACTCCTATTAGCATGCAAACGGGAACCATATCTTAAGGACATCCTCGTCCACAGCCACTTGAAGCGGAACCTTGCATATGTTGGCACTAGAAAATGTAACCTCCCCCGCTGTGTTACCTCCCCTGTAGTCTGGGAAACGAAAACGATCACCTTCCCCAAAAACTGTCTTCACTTTTCATGAGGGATTCACACGCGAGTCCCGTAATGTGATATATGTCGTTGTATGCAAAGATGCAGAATAACTTACATTGGCGAAACTGGCCTCAGATTAGGGGACCGCATGCAAAAACATATGCACGATATTACCCAGCTTGCTTTGAAACCAGTCCCAAATCATTTCAATGGCCCAAACCACAGAGGCAAATCTGGCTTTCTGGTAACAGCCATCAAACATTGTCACGCAGATGACACAAGCCGCCTAGCGCTTCAGAACCGCTACATTCAGGAATATGGGACTCTGGAACAACATGGTTTGAACTCGTTATTCAGATACACCCAACATTCTCCTCTTCCACAATCATAATCCCTCCCCACTAAGCTCCACTCCCTTCTCACTTGTTACACATAGCTCAGAGCCTCCTCACAGCATCACATTACAGTCCCTCTACCCCTACTATAATCACATATTTCACCTTCTCCCGGCTAGGTTACCTTTGTACCACTCTCTCTCCCCTCCACGGTTTCCCCACCCACCATCCTCAGTTCCGACCCACCTATCACACATCCCAAGTTTCCATTTAAATACTCTCTACACTCCACCATGCGCATTTCTGACACACAGCGTCGGACAAGCCACAGCTTCTTACAAGTTACAGCTAAGTGCTCTATTCATTTTATTAACATAGCATTCATGTGAATCCATACTTTATCTCCTGTCTCTATTTCTTCGTCCTGTATGTTTTTGTTTGGTTTTGGTTTATTAGAAGAATGTTGCGAATCCCCGGGACAGCAAAAATAACTAATGAAGAATGTATGAGAAGAGCTGGAGAGACAAAAAAACCTTGTCAGAAAGATAAGAGAGAGACAATGTACTTTCATAGGACATGCAATGAGAAGAGGGGGCATTGAAAATATTATAACAACAGGAAAAATAGAAGGAAGAAGATCAAGAGGAAGACCAAGAGAAATGATACTGGACAGTCTGACGGGATGGTGTGAGAGGAGATCACCAACTGAACTGATGGCCTGCATGAAGGATCGGGTACTCTGGAGAAGCATAATAGCCAACGCCAGTCGGCAGGGCACCTGATGATGATGATAATGTATGTTTTTGTATGATTAAGGCTCACGCCGAAACGTCACAACTTTGTAATCATTAAGTAATAAAGCTGCTCCTACTTTTTTCCTAGTTTATACACTTTTGGTATTTTGAAGAGAGTGGTGTGGGGGTTGGGGGGGGGGACCTTGAAGTCTGTCTATGAGCTTTGTAAGACGGTTTTGATCGTGTTCACCATTGAGGAATCTCAACACACGACACCATTTTATGTTGTGAACACCATTGGCTACAGTACGTGGATCCGTTTCATGCTTCGCTAACAGTTTGCCTGTTTGGCCCACATATGCCAAAATTTGGTTTCTCTTGGCATGTTTATCGATGTGCCGGGTTGGGTGAAGCTGAGGAAATTGACCGTTTAAGTGTTGGGCTAGAGATGTGAGGCACAGTCAAGGTGAAAGCTATTAATAGATGACATCGTTACACACCTGTTCAGTTCTTATGACGATTAGTACTGCTTGTGACACTGTACTGATATTATCAGTAAAGATATTGTTTATCTCAGCACAAACAGACACACACATACACCTCCCGTGACATGATTTCCTGTTTTGAAACGTAATGTGAGAAACTGGGAACAAAATAACTAGGTCATCTTGCCAGAATTTGCGGAGAAAAACCGCAAAGAAGTACTTTTTAAACTACTTCAGGGCCACAAGGTTAGAATCTGATTATTCTCATGTAGGTCCACCGCCAAAAGTGCACAGTTTTTATGCCCAAGAAAGAATCTGTTGGAGAGATTCTGCCTGAATCTACTGCGAGCTGACGCGTCGTGTTTGAACTGATGAGGATCACTGTATTTTAAAACAGGTGGTAACCAGCCAAAAAAAATGACGGCAGAAAAGACAAGTTGATCCACTCTGAGAATTAGAAAATAACGTTTAAGTCGAGTAAATATATGGTTTAATTTTTAAGCATTTAGGATAGTTCTTACTGCTCGCACAAGATTCAGCGACATTTCTTGAGTAACATAAGATATCTTGAGGGCCGATCTTGGGTGGTATAGTGGCTAAGATACATGCCATAGTCCTTTGTTGTGCAGGAGACTGCGGTTTACTTTCATTCATTCATTCATTTGCATGTCCGTCCCTTGCGGAACTTTGCCTCCCTAAAAGCTCCCTGTAGGCCTCTCGGTTGTGAGCAAGATGGCCTGCTGCTGATGCAATCATTTGCAGATCGTCAACGATGTCTTGCAGCCATCTTCATTTTAGTCTTCCTTTCTTTCTTCTACCAACCCCAACCCTACTATCACTGCTACCATTACTATCACTACTGCCACTACTACTACTACTACTACTACTACTACTACTACTACTACTACTACTACTACTACTACTACCATTATTACTATTTTCACTGCCACTTACTTTATGGGACTAAATAAGAGCAAAATAAACATTTCAGAAAGTCATAATCTTCCGAGAGCCAGGATGAAAGGAAATGTTCCTTCAAACCTGAGAGTATCAGAAGTTTAAAGTGCCAAACCATTTTCTTGGTGTGGAGATTGTGTAAGAAGGATATAGATAAGAGATTGTGTAAGAAGGATATAGATAAGAGATTGTATAAGAAGGATATAGATAAGAGATTGTATAAGAAGGATATAGATAAGGAGAGCAATATAGTTTGTTTTATGCTTTATATGGCTGATGGTTTCCTATCTGTATGTCTTTCCAATGATGAGATATATATTTTCATTTCTTTTCCCGTCGTTGTAGCTAATGTCTGCGAGTCTATTTTATACATACACGAAATCACATGATACAGATTAGCAAGGGAGAATGGATGTTTATGCTGTGATGTAATGACCACACAGGTGTTCTTACAGGTGTTCTTCTCTATCAAATGTAAACCTAGCTCTTAATCACCCTGCTTTGTCATTTATTTCACATGTAAATCTTAGTCTTAGTCGTAGTGCCTATTTTAAATTTTTGTTTCGAAACCTGAAACTTTATTTAGTCCTTATTTTTAAAAAAACCCGGAATTTTCCACCATTTTGTTGCCTACTGTAAATAAGAATATATAATTTCCATCATTTTCTCGTCTACTTCATATTATGATCTATATTTTCCACATTTCCCCCCCGTATTCTGAAGTAAGAGTCGTTAATTTCCGTCAGTTTTTCCTACATCCTAAAAAAGAGTTGATGTTTTCCACCGTTTTTTTTTTTTTTACTACAGCGGATAATTTCGTTGTAGAATTTCGTGGTGACACTAGAAAGGAAATTAGGATCAGAATTGCAAAAGCAGCACCAATCTTCAAGAATCTTGAGAACATATGGAATTCAAAAGTTATAAGCACAAAAACCAAGTTAAGACTATTCAATTGAAATGTAATATCCACCCTCATTTATGCATGCGAAAGCTGGAAAACAACTAAAGAAATAGAAAAGAAATTAGACTCTTTTGAAAACAAATGCTTAAGGAAAATACTCGGCATCAAGTGGAACGAATTCAAGAACAATGCACAGATAAGACATATGACTGAACAACAACCAGTCTCACGGGTGATCAGGAAAAGGAGATGGACATATGTTGGTCACTTGATGAGAAGAAATGATCAGAGAATCCCAAAACAAGCTATCAAGTGGAACACATCAGGCCGAAGAAAAAGAGGCAGACCACGTGAAACTCTGAAGAGGACATTGTTAAGAGAGGCCAAATTAACAGGCATAAAATCCTTTGATGAGGTTGAAAGACTCGCCGAAGACAGGAAAAATTGGCGAACTACTTTGCGAGCCCTATGTGACGTTTAACGGCACGGGAAGGATATAAGATATAAGATAAGATCTCCCGGAAATTGTCATCTTCTTGTCCTGCCACCTGAAGCTCTAGAGAGGGCATCAAACCTGGCGGGAAACTGGTTGCCATGGATTTCTGTACTTCCTGAAACGGTTCTTAATAAGTCTCATTCTTATCTAGCTCCACCACCGCGAGAACATGCCAGAGTCCACGCCACCTTGGGTGGCTGGAGGCAGTTGTGACCGCTAGTGGTCTGCTGGTCTTCATCAGTGGTGGACTAGCCATGAAGCCCAGCAAGCCGAAGGGCAGGGCGCACTGCGGCAAGGTCAGACAAATGCAGGTACAAATCACTCTGTCATGTGACAGTTATTATAACTGTTATTGCTGCACCAGCACGTTATGTTATACAAACGATAGTGACGTATCAGTTTGTGTTTGGTACGTATACATCTGTTTGGTACGTATCAATTTGTGTTTAGTCTGTGTAATACGCAAGTTACATTGTAATATTAGATATCACAACTAGAGGGGAACCATGTCATATACCTGTATAAACAGGTGAGAGAGAGAGAGAGAGAGACTTAGAGGCCTGGATGATTCTTAAGCCGTCACTGACCTTAAGTAAAGCAGCATCTAGTACACAGGCAGGTCAGTCTCCTTGTTGCTAAGGTAAACAACTTTCTAAAACTCTGTTGTTGTTAATGGCCCACAAATAACGTTATTTCTTATAAACTGGAGTAGGACGCAAGTCGGTGGTTTCTTTTACCTTCTCAGACAGAAGAATGTGGGTGTGTGTCTCTCTGCCAGCGCCCTCTAGTCGACCCATGTGCAGAAACTGATATCAGTTATATCATTACTTAGGAAAACTGCAAGCAAGGCGTGGCACACCAGATACGCACTTCAACACAATTCACAGAAAAGGGAGAGGGAATTGGATATCACATAAATTGTGCTGTACGATAATTTTTTTTTAAAGTTCGATTTATGCAAGACTTAGGCTAAACGCGCACAAGAACGGCAACAACGAAGAGGGATAAGAGGAAGAGAAGGAAGTAGTAGTAGTAGCAATTGTAGTAGTGGTAGTGAAAATAGTAATAATAGTAGTAGTAGTAGCAATTGTAGTAGTGGTAGTGAAAATAGTAATAATAGTAGTAGTATTAGCAATTGTAGTAGTGGTAGTGAAAATAGTAATAATAGTAGTAGTAGTAGCAATTGTAGTAGTGGTAGTGAAAATAGTAATATAGTAGTAGTAGTAGCAATTGTAGTAGTGGTAGTAGAAATAGTAATAATAGTAGTAGTAGTAGCAATTGTAGTTGTAGCTAATGTCTGCGAGTCTATTTTATACATACACGAAATCACATGATACAGATTAGCAAGGGAGAATGGATGTTTATGCTGTGATGTAATGACCACACAGGTGTTCTTACAGGTGTTCTTCTCTGTCAGATGTAAACCTAGCTCTTAATCACCCTGCTTTGTCATTTATTTCACATGTAAATCTTAGTCTTAGTCGTAGTGCCTATTTTAAATTTTTGTTTCGAAACCTGAAACTTTATTTAGTCCTTATTTTAAAAAAAAACCCGGAATTTTCCACCATTTTGTTGCCTACTGTAAATAAGAATATATAATTTCCATCGTTTTCTCGACTACTTCCTATTATGATCTATATTTTCCACATTTTCCCCCCGTATTCTGAAGTAAGAGTCGTTAATTTCCGTCAGTTTTTCCTACATCCTAAAAAAGAGTTGATGTTTTCCACCGTTTTTTTTTTTTTTTTACTACAGCGGATAATTTCGTTGTAGAATTTCGTGGTGACACTAGAAAGGAAGTTAGGATCAGAATTGCAAAAGCAGCATCAATCTTCAAGAATCTTGAGAACATACGGAATTTAAAAGTTATAAGCACAAAAACCAAGTTAAGACTATTCAATTCAAATGTAATATCCACCCTCATTTATGCATGCGAAAGCTGGAAAACAACTAAAGAAATAGACAAGAAATTAAACTCTTTTGAAAACAAATGCCTAAGGATAATACTCGGCATCAAGTGGAATGAATTCAAGAACAATGCAGAGATAAGACAGATGACTGAACAACAACCAGTCTCACGGGTGATCAGGAAAAGGAGATGGACGTATGTTGGTCACTTGATGAGAAGAAATGATCAGAGAATCCCAAAACAAGCTATCAAGTGGAACACAACAGGCCGAAGAAAAAGAGGCAGACCGCGTGAAACTCTGAAGAGGACATTGTTAAGAGAGGCCAAGTTAACAGGCATAAATCCTTTGTTGAGGTTGAAAGACTCGCCGAAGACAGGAAAAACTGGCGAACTACTTTGCGAGCCCTATGTGACGTCTAACGGCACGGGAAGGATATAAGATATAAGATAAGATCTCCCGGAAATTGTCATCTTCTTGTCCTGGCCACCTGAAGCTCTAGAGAGGGCATCAAACCTGGCGGGAAACTGGTTGCCATGGATTTCTGTACTTCCTGGAACGGTTCTTAATAAGTCTCATTCTTATCTAGCTCCACCACCGCGAGAACATGCCAGAGTCCACGCCACCTTGGGTGGCTGGAGGCAGTTGTGACCGCTAGTGGTCTGCTGGTCTTCATCAGTGGTGGACTAGCCATGAAGCCCAGCAAGCCGAAGGGCAGGGCGCACTGCGGCAAGGTCAGACAAATGCAGGTACAAATCACTCTGTCATGTGACAGTTATTATAACTGTTATTGCTGCACCAGCACGTTATGTTATACAAACGATAGTGACGTATCAGTTTGTGTTTGGTACGTATATATCTGTTTGGTACGTATCAATTTGTGTTTAGTCTGTGTAATACGCAAGTTACATTGTAATATTAGATATCACAACTAGAGGGGAACCATGTCATATACCTGTATAAACAGGTGAGAGAGAGAGAGAGAGAGACGGTGGGACTTAGAGGCCTGGATGATTCTTAAGCCGTCACTGACCTTAAGTAAAGCAGCATCTAGTACACAGGCAGGTCAGTCTCCTTGTTGCTAAGGTAAACAACGTTCTAAAACTCTGTTGTTGTTAATGGCCCACAAATAACGTTATTTCTTATAAACTGGAGTAGGACGCAAGTCGGTGGTTTCTTTTACCTTCTCAGACAGAAGAATGTGGGTGTGTGTGTCTCTGCCAGCGCCCTCTAGTCGACCCAGGTGCAGAAACTGATATCAGTTATATCATTACTTAGGAAAACTGCAAGCAAGGCGTGGCACACCAGATACGCACTTCAACACAATTCACAGAAAAGGGAGAGGGAATTGGATATCACATAAATTGTGCTGTACGATAATTTTTTTTAAAGTTCGATTTATGCAAGACTTAGGCTAAACGCGCACAAGAACGGCAACAACGAAGAGGGATAAGAGGAAGAGAAGGAAGTAGTAGTAGTAGCAATTGTAGTAGTGGTAGTAGAAATAGTAATAATTGTAGTAGTCGGAGCAGAAATAGTAAGAATAGTAGTAGTAGTAGCAATTGTAGTAGTCGTAGTGAAAATAGTAATAATAGTAGTAGTAGTAGCAATTGTAGTAGTGGTAGTGAAAATAGTAATAATAGTAGTAGTAGTAGCAATTGTAGTAGTGGTAGTAGAAATAGTAATAATAGTAGTAGTAGTAGCAATTGTAGTAGTGGTAGTGAAAATAGTAATAATAGTAGTAGTAGTAGCAATTGTAGTAGTGGTAGTAGAAATAGTAATAATAGTAGTAGTAGTAGCAATTGTAGTAGTGGTCGTAGAAATAGTAATAATAGTAGTAGTAGTAGCAATTGTAGTAGTGGTAGTAGAAATAGTAATAATAGTAGTAGTAGTAGCAATTGTAGTAGTAGTAGTGAAAATAGTAATAATAATAGTAGTAGAAGTAGCAATTGTAGTAGTGGTAGCAGAAATAGTAATAATAGTAGTAGTAGTAGCAATTGTAGTAGTGGTAGTAGAAATAGTAATAATAGTAGTAGTAGTAGTAGCAATTGTAGTAGTAGTAGTGAAAATAGTAAGAATAGTAGTAGTAGTAGCAATTGTAGTAGTGGTAGTAGAAATAGTAATAATAGTAGTAGTAGTAGCAATTGTAGTAGTAGTAGTGAAAATAGTAATAATAATAGTAGTAGTAGCAATTGTAGTAGTGGTAGCAGAAATAGTAATAATAGTAGTAGTAGTAGCAATTGTAGTAGTGGTAGTAGAAATAGTAATAATAGTAGTAGTAGCAATTGTAGTAGTAGTAGTGAAAATAGTAAGAATAGTAGTAGTAGTAGCAATTGTAGTAGTGGTAGTAGAAATAGTAATAATAGTAGTAGTAGTAGCAATTGTAGTAGTCGGAGTAGAAATAGTAAGAATAGTAGTAGTAGTAGCAATTGTAGTAGTGGTAGTGAAAATAGTAAGAATAGTAGTAGTATTAGCAATTGTAGTAGTGGTTGTGAAAATAGTAATAATAGTAGTAGTAGTAGCAATTGTAGTAGTGGTAGTAGAAATAGTAATAATAGTAGTAGTAGTAGCAATTGTAGTAGTGGTAGTGAAAATAGTAATAATAGTAGTAGTAGCAATTGTAGTAGTGGTAGTGAAAATAGTAATAATAGTAGTAGTAGTAGCAGTAGTAGCATTTGTAGTAGTGGTAGTGAAAATAGTAATAATAGTAGTAGTAGTAGCAATTGTAGTAGTGATAGTGAAAATAGTAATAATAGTAGTAGTAGTAGCACTAGTAGTAGTGGTTGTAGAAACAGTAATAATTGTAGTAGTAGTAGGAATTGTAGTAGTGGTAGTGAAAATAGTAATAATAGTAGTAGTAGTAGTAGCAATTGTAGTAGTGGTAGTAGAAATATTAAGAATAGTAGTAGTAGTAGTAGTAGCAATTGTAGTAGTAGTAGTGAAAATAGTAATAACAGTAGTAGTAGTTGTAGCAAATGTAGTAGTGGTAGTGAAAATAGTAATAATAGTAGTAGTAATAGTAGTAGCAATTGTAGTAGTGGTAGTGAAACCAATAATAATAGTAGTAATAGTAGCAATTGTAGTAATGGTAGTGAAAATAGTAATAGTAGTAGTAGTAGTAGTAGTAGTAGTAATTGTAGTAGTTGTAGTGAAACTAGTAATAATAGTAGTAGTAGTAGCAATTGTAGCAGTGGTAGTGAAAATAGTAATAATAATAGTAGTAGTAGCATTGGTAGTAGTGGTAGTGAAACTAGTAATAGTAGTAGTAGTACCAATGGTAGTAGTGGTAGTGAAACTATTAATAATAGTAGTAGTAGTACCAATGGTAATAGTGGTAGTGAAACTAATAATAATAGTAGTAGTAGTAGCAATTGTAGTAGTGGTAGTGAAAATAGTGATAGTAGTAGTAGTAGTAATGGTGGTAGTGGTAGTGAAAATAGTAATAGTAGTAGTAGTAGTAGTAGTAGTAGTAGTAGTAGTAATGGTGGTAGTGGTAATGAAAATAGTAATAATAGTAGTAGTAGTAGCAATTGTAGTAGTGGTAGTGAAAATAGTAATAATAGTAGTAGTGGTAGTAATGGTAGTAGTGGTAGTGAAAATAGTAACAATTGTAGTGGTAGTAATGGTGGTAGTGGTAGTGAAAATAGTAACAATTGTAGTGGTAGTAATGGTGGTAGTGGTAGTGAAAATAGTAACAATTGTAGTGGTAGTAATGGTGGTAGTGGTAGTGAAAATAGTAACAATTGTAGTGGTAGTAATGGTGGTAGTGGTAGTGAAAATAGTAACAATTGTAGTGGTAGTAATGGTGGTAGTGGTAGTGAAAATAGTAACAATTGTAGTGGTAGTAATGGTGGTAGTGGTAGTGAAAATAGTAACAATTGTAGTGGTAGTAATGGTGGTAGTGATACTGGGGATGGAGTGGTGGAAGAAAAAGAAGAAGAAAGTGATGCTGCTGGCGGCGCCATGTCAGGTCCCGAGTCCAGATCATATTTACAAAATTAGACTAGCTAACATTTTAACTGTTAACCTGGCAGATTTTAACCTGGCAGATTTTAACCCTTATCTAAAACATAAAACGCCATATTTTAGTCAGCAGACAAGGACACTTTAGAAAAAAAAAAACCACCTAATTGAAAAGAAATATGGGTAGTATAAAGTTTTACCTTTCAAAGACAGAGAAAGGTAGAGAGAGAGATAGAGAGAGAGAGAGAGAGAGAGAGAGAGAGGAAAGCTAAATATTACACGGTAGAAGTCCTGGTAGTTGCGAGTGACCTGTGACCTTTATGATGTGGCGGAGGGAGACGAGGGTCGGCCGAACAGCGGAGAGGTATGCACGCGGCCTCGTTTGGGATTGAACAACCACGTCCCCCGCCACAAATATCTGAGGTCACGAACAGGCCTGGCACCAGCTAACCTGGAGAGGGTGATGTGGGGGGAGGGGGAGGGGGAGGGGGGAGAGACGAAATGAGGAACATAAATGTGTGAGTATATTTTCAGGTATTATGTTTCACTCACGGAAAACTCTCCGCCAGCCTTACAAAACAAAGTAAGGAGTTTTTAAAAAACTCAAAAGCCCCACCCCCCCCCCAACAGGTTTACCCTCTTTCTCTTTCATTCTTGCCCTCTGTTTCACTCC